>RCWM02000051.1:0-1200000 GCA_003667255.2 Euschistus heros | reverse complement strand
TTATAAGATCACAATGTTCCTACATTGTGTTGAACGGATCAAAACATAATCACAAAAATAATTTAAGGAATAAAATCAAACTGAAGATTATGTTCATGATGCTAGATCATTAAAACAGGGAGCTGGTATATACTTTTTTTTTATAGAAAAGTTTCCATTTTCCAAGTTTAATGTCCTCTCTATTATTTAATTTCTATATAAAATCTGTAGGGGATAAAGTTGTCTTAATCGGACCAGTACATATTTAAATAGTTTTAATTATGATTGATGAATTAATTGCCACTTCTATTTGGATATCTGTTAGATATCCTCAGAACTGAAGATGAATGAGGAGCATTTGAAACTAGTTTTCTAATCAAATAATTCCAAAAGAGGCAATTAATTCATAAATCTAATTGTATTAATCCTTCTATACAATCATGCGTACCACAAGTGATCATAGTTTTAGCTATACATTTTGTGATATATACTTGTAGATAAATTCAGAAATATTCTTTTCTCGAAGTTACTCAAATAATAATAATAAATTTAAAAAAAAAAAAAGTTTTTATTTGTCTTTTCTTTATTTGGTATGAAGATTATTTGCCAGAGATGACAGAAAAAGTTGTGCTTTATAAAATAAGGACTGATCTGAAAGTGAATTCTCAACGGAAATACTAAAAGTAAAGTATTAAAAGTATTAACAAATTAGTTTGATATATAAAATTACAATTATAGTGTGTGTGGCCATTCTTAACTTCAGATCTATGGAATCATATATTTTCATCATGCATATACAAGGATGGATCAATGTAAAATTTTAATTTAATATAGTGGATTACACATTAAAATAAAAATTTAATCTAGAAAAGTTTTTAAATTTCTAAACTTTACAAAAATGATGGTGAAATTCCGCTTTTCAGGAAGTGGATATTCATGTTGGATCGTGGTAAGTCATTATGTATTAAAGTTTTCTTTTATCTGTCAGTTAGCATCAGTGCAATGGTATACAATGATCAGTAAGTAAACAAGACTTCAATCTTGTTGCTTTTATATTTAAACTACTATACATGACATGATCTCTGGACATAAGATCTGAATACTGTCCATTATTATGTCACAATGATACCATTCTTCGTAGAGACGTACCACATTCATCAATGAGTGGTCAATGAACAAGAAGCATGCCCATTGAGATCTTACAGTTGGTAAGTAGCCTTCCCACTCTTGTACTCGTGTCTTCCTGACAGCGGACATTGAGGATGAGACTTACCCAAGATGGGTACCTCCTCCACTGAAGTAGCAATGGCCCAGAGCACGTGTTCAAACACATCCCCTGCACAATACCGCTATGGTTATTGTGTCGAGCAGTGGACAACATGGCGCACAGATTACCTGGCAGCCTTTTTTCCTCCTTGGCCGCCCCTTGCGGAGGAGGGAATTTTCTTTGTGGCCAGTTAATTGTAAATAAGAGCCTTTTTAGCCGAGCCTAGGAGTTGGTGTCGAGTTACTGCTCTTTGTGAGGCGGGAGCGATGGAGATCTAGCCGTCCTAAACTCCTCTACCTGCCCACATTCTTGGTCCATCGTCTATTCAACAAATACTATTTCCACACACAATCATCCTTCGGCAAACACATCACGGCTCACTCCATTCAGCCGGCTCACGGTTGAAAAGATTGTTTCCCCACGGCCGCTCCTTTAGAGGGCAAACAAAATAATTCCTAAACAGATTTCTATCCCCGTCTAATGCCTTATTGTACGCTCACTGTACTCCAGCTTATTGGAGGATTGGAGCTCGCCTGCCACGTCTATTTAGCTACTATATATGGTTCGATGGTCTACCATGAACCACTACAATAGATTTGTAGATGAAAAAAAAAGATTGGATTAGTTTCAATATTTGAACATCGCCCTTAAACCGATATGGCTAATATTTAAGTAGTATGATGGAAATATCAGAAAATACTGGCTTCTATTTCAGTCTAAAAAAAATATATTTTCCACAAAAAATAATAACATAAGAAAAGAGACATAACAATTATCATTGAACATTCTTACAATATGTTTCTGAACGATTCAAAACAATGCTTACAGTCCCTCATACAGCAGTTTTAAAAAGAATCTGTCAACTAGGATCTGACGAATTATTGTCACTTCTATTAGAATTGTTTTATTTTAAGGCTAGTTAGACTAGAAAAAGACAGTGGAGTGAATGATATAGTGTAACATTAAATATTTCCAGTCAAATGTTCATATTTATGTTGAACTGTTAACCAGTGATAGACTTGGCGTAAATAATCAGCAATCGTTTAGTTCCGTGATAGTGAGGCTTGACAATTATCAAACAGGCTAAGCGTTAGAATATTACAATAACAACCTGATTTGTTTAATCATTTTATGATTTTATTTCTCGTTCTTTTTAGTGAATCGTTTTGACTCAAACTCACGTGTTTGCTCTGTTCGTCACATTAGAATCACACTCGATCTGTGTTTTTTCATAATTAAGGATCTCTACTTTATAGTGGTTGGGTGTGCCATAGGAGGGTATCCTAAACCGAAGGGTACTCGTCGGTTGCTATAATAGAATAAATCTACCTCAGCCGGACTGGAACCTGAGCCAGACTGTTTGGATTCCTGTGACCCTCTAACCTACCTAACATTACTTTAAATGCTTGAGTATAACTGACATGAATTACTTGAAACATAAAATCAAAGATGTATGCATAAATTAATAGTAAAAGGCATATTACATAGAACCTAGATATATATATGATATATAAAATAATGGCGACTTTCGATAACTTTAAACTCAAGGGACCAGAGAAAAATTTCCGAAACTCATATTTTTTCAAAACCCTAGTTTCTCCTCAGAAATCTCTAAAAATGCACTATTGATGCAGTCAATAAGGATGTGAAATCCAAATTATTTTTTTTTTTTTTTTTTTTTTTTATATTTTTTTTTTTAAGCCTTAGGGGTTAAGAAAAAAAGAAAGCAGATATAATCGTTTGGTCTTGGTTTTTTATTTTAATAAGTAATACACAAATATGGTCGTGTAAAATACACTAAAACTATCAAAATTAAAGTTACGCAGGTCAATGTTCATTAAAAATGTATAAAATATATATCTATATATTTTCTTTTGCTTAATTGACTACTGATCTATATTATTAAATGAAAGGAAAAACCATTTTTCGTTTGTGATCACTAACCACGAAAACTACTGAACCAATCTGTACCAAAGTTTAACCACATTATCTTTATAGTTCCAGAAAGGTTAAGCAATAATAAAATTTACTGATTTTCATTTAATTCGTTTTTAAAAAAGCAATAGTATGTGGATAACAGTGAGGTTTGAAAATTTGCCGATAGATGGTGGGCGCCATTCAACTAGAGAAGTTACAAAGGTACAGTGTTATATAGAGCTTGAAATTGATAATAAAATGTACTTATTTTCAATTAGATTGTTAAAAAAGATTTTAATGTGGTGCAACCATTCCGCAATAGAGTTTAAAAAGGTAAACTGAACCCATCTGTACTAAATTTTAACTACATCATTTTCAAGGTTCTAGGAAGGTTTAGCAATAATACAATTTACAGTGATAAAAATTAAAATGTACAACCAAAAGTTTTCATGAACCAGACTAAAAAATTAAAATTATGTTAAATTTATATTACTAAATCATATGGGAATATGGGCCTTTGGTTGTAAGTATAGATAGTGTAGTCCATTATCTGCAAGAGTTTCTTAACTTTAAATTTAAAATTGGATGTCTAATTATACTTTCAGGTAATCTTCAAATACCTAATTAATGCAAACCTGGTTAAAAATTACTGCTATACATGAAAATATCAATAAAGAAATGATGCTTAATTGCATACTTTAATGCAAGATTTTTATCGATAGACAATAAAACTTCAATTATTAGTTGAAATTTTTAAAATTAAAATAAGTTTTTATTTATGATAGCGGGCAAAGCCGCAACGGAGAAAGCCAGTTTAATTTATAAAATTGAGTTACCCTCCAAAAAAAAAAAAAAAATATATATATATATATTTAATATTTTTCAAAGTTTTATTCAAATCTGAAACAAATAAATAAATAAAAATCAAGTAGATCAGAATAATATTGGAATATGTACAACTAATTACGATATCTATAAAAATCCTGTATTTTATCTAAAAAAATCAATTTCATTGAAATATTGACATGAATATAAAGGTTTTTTTTTTTTTTTTTTTTTTTTTTTTTTTTTTTTTTTTTTTTTTTTTTTCTAATTAAGTCGAAAACAAATTGTAACTATCACCTAAATAGAAATCACAAGCGATGAAATCATTACAAAATCTTGTTTCAAGTCGTGATAGAAACAAACGAAAAAAAACTTTTGACATCCGGTACAAAATTTTCAACATTATTATATTAAAATTAATTTTCGTTTTAATTCACGATAACCCACCCAAAAATAAATGTAGAAGTTATTGTAATAGTATATTGGCTTTCCATACAATTTAATAGGCCCTATTTCGTTTATATTTATTACAGTTTTATTCCCTATTAATTATAGGAATTGAAACCAGGAACCCGACGGTAGTTACGACATATTTCCACGAGTTTGGGAAAATTGCTCTTCTTGCGTCTTCTGCAAAATCACCTCATAGGAAGGAATAAAAATATAATACTGTCATCAAAGATTTTTTAAGAAATAATTTATAAGTATTGAGGAAACACAAAAAATACAGAAATCAAAATTGAAATGTTTAATGATGAGGAATATATGTATGTATGTATATATATATATATATATATATATATATATATATATATATATATATATATATATATATATATATATATTTAGTAAGGTTCTTGAGGTTCAGTCAATAAATAAAAAAAACTATTTTGCGACGTTTCGAGACTTCTCATAATCATGGCCTACAGTGAAAAAACAGGTTACAATAAAATTATATATGTTATACAAGTTATTTCAAAACATAAAGTTAACTACAATACAAGTATATAACAACATGTGCTAGAATAATGAAAATACATGTAATTACAGAATAAAGGAGTATTCCTAAGGTATTCTTGGGGATACCATCCAGTTATTTTAACTTAATTTTTCCTAGGGAATCCCCATAACCTTTGTAACTGTTTTTCAAAATTTCCCCAGGTCAGTTGTTTACTAGAATTGTTATAATTTAGTTAGTCGATACCATATCCACCAGTAACATTGTAAGTAGTTTCATACTCCTCTATATTCTGTAATTACATGTATTTTCATTATTCTAGCACATGTTGTTATATACTTGTATTGTAGTTAACTTTATTCCTTCCTTCCAAAAAGTAACTTGTTGATAACATATATAATTTTATTGTAACCTTTGTAACTTTTTTTTCACTGTAGGCCATGATTATGAGAACAATATAGTCGATCGAATCCACGTCGACCAAAATATTTCTGTTTTTATTTTCATTATTCTAGACTGAACTCAAGAACCTTGTATAACATATATAATTTTATTGTAACCTGTTTTTTCACTGTAGGCCATATGAGAACAATATATATATATATATATATATATATATATATATATATATATATATATATTTTTTTTTTTTTTTTTTTTTTTTTTTTTTTGAAACAAGGTTAACTCGATAGTCAAGGATATGCCATATTTATAATGATCCAGCTTAAGAGAGAGATTTTCATTATTAATATATATAAAAAAATAATAATAAATAAAATAAAATAACGAATAAATAAATAAAATAGAAAAAAATGTCTGTCCAATATTATACACAGTAACAATAATTCATTATATTTATTATACGAATATAATTTTAAGTTTATTAAACATAAATCAATGAATTTCTATATATATTTTTAATTCTTTCCCAATATAATCCAACACGTATTTTCTCCCCCCCCCCATTTTAACATTTTGACTACTACAGGGCTAGAAAAAGAAAATATTCGTATATAAAAATAATATTTCTCGAGGTTGTAACGAATGTAGATAGAAATATTTATATATCCAGGACTATATCTAACAGGCAAATTAAACCTACCCTCTCCAATTCAACAACATTCTGACAAAGCATAAACATAATTTCTTTTTTATTATATACTTTATTGATATTTACAACTGTATAAAATATATGCAATAAGCAAATGGGAGGTGAAATGTCATTAACTTGTGAAGAAATACCCATCATACATAAATGCTCTGCAAGTCCCTTGGCCATACTCCTTTCAGACGCCTTGAAGGGTTGTCGGGAATCGACTGAGAAGCCAGTCGAGACTGGGATATGTAGCTTGTCATGGAAGGATAGGTATATTGTTTTGGGACATAATAAAAAGCATTGATGATTTTACGAAGGATTTTGGATTGTAAGGATTGAATACGAGAAAATTGGAAGGCTTAGTGGAGCCCCAAAGCTCAACTCCGTAGGTCCAAATAGGTCCTAATTACTGTCATGTATGTCTTTTGAAATTTAATGGGATTTTTGAGCGCTTGTCTAGTAAAAGTTGTAGTAATAGGAAATAAACATGATACTCTTGTTAAAAAATAATACTTTAATGCACATTGTTTCTAAATACAAGAGTTATTAAAAGTTTGCATGGCACTAGAACATGAAAAATTTAAACCCAAAGCTCTAAACGTTCAAAAATTTAATCATAAGACATTATTGTTTAAAAAAATCTATCAGGCCCGATCTCAAAGCGGATTATAATGAATTCAGCCCGGATAGAAATTTTAATAATAAAAAGCTAACGTATGCAATCTCAGGTACTAGCGTAGAAGGAACTTATCAGAAACATTTACAAAGTAAGAAACCGAAAGATACCGTCCCATCACTATGAAATAATTTCCGTCAACACTGTACAATCAGTTTGGACATTGAAAAAAGATTAACAATATTAATGATCTTGATAGCACAATAATGTTTTTATTGCTTTTAAAGTCCCGACCTCCAGACAGAAGTGTTTTTACTACCTTATTACATAGTATAATATTGTTTGCTCGGATGATTTGAAGCCGTTTGAAAACATAATTTATTACAATATGAATGATCCTGAAAGAAAAAACAAACAAAATGGTAATGTAAATGAATACATATTTATATACTGTGAAGAAGTGGCTTAGATATTTGCATTGTGTTGTTATTTTTTACTTTAGATACAACATCTATGTATATTATAGTATGCGTATGTTACATACTGTATGGTTGAAACTTGTATTGTCATATAGTCTTGTTCTTTAATGCAATTAATATAAAAACTATAAAAAACATTATTTAAGAATTATTAAATTCATTGTATTATTTCTGCGTATACGAGTATAAATCGAATACATTCAAACCTTAACAACTGAAATTTCCTTTTTTAAATTGAATGCCTTTACTCATGATTAAAGTTTTACAATCTATCTATAACTTATAAGTACAAAAGTCAAACTTCTTGGTATCACCAGATCCTTCTCCAGGAAGCTTCAAATTTTTTAAAATTTTCCGACGGTGTTTTAACCCACTCTACAGCAGTTTTAATGACTTCTTTTTTTCCTTTCCGATCTGCTTTCGTTTAGAGCTGCAGAGATTATGGTTGAATCACGGTGGAACTCGATGATAAATTAAAAAAATTAATGAATAATGCTACAATAAATTGGAATAATTAATTGAGTTTATTTGTTTCTTTCCAGGTCTCACAACTCCAAGTAACCATTTTATATACTGGATTGAAGAGATTCTACTCTAATTTAATTACGAAGCATCATTACAGATTTTCTTCTTGATTTTAAATCTTACTACGGCGTATTCATTTTTCATGAACGTACGAAGTGTCAAGTCATCTATAACCATATCTATAGAGTTATGGGTTATGGAAAAGCTAGAAAAACTGACTGAAATAGAAATCAGGAAGTGAAATGTGATCATTTGTTTAGATTTTCTTTTTTTTTCCCCAAGGTATATAAGTGAAATTCACCATTCATTAGTTTACAAATAATTCTAAATAAAAAAAATAACACAATTATGTTACTTGCATTGACCTTACTATAAGACACAATATGTATTTAGATAATACAATTTTTAAGACTGGTATTACTTGGAACTGAGAAAAAAAAAAATAGTTTGGTTTATGGTTTAGTTTATTATCATAGCGATAAATCAAGTATTAGAAGAATTGCTGAAACTACAATGCTTTATTTATATGTCGATTTTCTGCCATAACAACGATTAGCTATCATGAGGGATACAGATATGCTAAGCAAAAAGTAAGAAAATATAAGAAATAAAAAATTATGACACAATCTTAGCTACATTTTATGCGCATTTATTGACAATTTTCTTTATTCTCTGTTTGTTTTATTTTTGTATTCTTTTTTTTTTAATGTTTTTTTAACCTTATAAGCTAAAAAATTCCAAATACATATCTAACTCACCGTTTGTTAGGAATCAATGTCTTACATTCATAAGTACTTTTAATTAATATAACGTATAGTATACTAATTTTATGGTTAATTAATATAATGATTTAGATTTAAACTTAAAACTTAATGTTATTATTAAAAAAATAAAATTTATAGTTTAAAAAAAACTAAGAAAACACGCTTTTATAGCAAACCTAACTAAAAGGCTAAGTGTGGTGAACAATTTGCAGCAGTCAGACCTAATTAATTAATTTTTTGAGTTCAAGGTTCGAAGCCAATTTCCCAGTAATATTCGTGATTTGTTTGCATTTTCAACCAAAATCAACATAATGTAATGATCTACTACTTTAATTATATAACATTTTTTGATTTAATTAGCCATTTCTATGTTATATAATCTTAAATATGACCAAAACTGTTTAAATTTAGCAAAATTCTTCTATGTTTGACAATCGAAGCTAACCCCTAAATCAAATTCAGCTTAAGGGATGTTTTTAGATGCACAATTTGATAAACTTTAATTTTGTAAAAAAAAAAACATTTTTATATAGGTATTTTTCCAAAATATGAAAAAGTTCAAAAAGTTTTGGTGCCCCCTCCCCAAACATTTTCCCATGATCAAATTTAGTTTCAATTTTGATATTTTATTCTCAGGACCTATCTGGACCATATAAAAACGTAAAACCATCTGAGTACTTCACCTTTTGCAAGGCAGACTCCCATTTTTGAGAAAATTTAACAAGTGTAAGTAAGAAGTTTAGAAACAAAGTTTTACAATTATTGTATTCTCAAAGGCATATTTTCAATTTATTCAGATCGGTGGAAATTGGTGAAAATTACAATTAAAGATTCCGTTACAAACAGGTGAAGTTAATAAAACGAACTTATGAACAAATTAAACATGTTAGTGATGTTTAATTTTTAGAACCAATTTTAATTTGTACCTGATTTCTGTATGTTATCGTATATATATATATATATATATATATATATATATATATATATATATAAATATATATAAAATGATCTATAACATATCTTATCACACATACCTATAATAAAAAATAATAATATAATATATCTCATAAGTACTATTAAATATCTTCTCATATATCTTCTCATCATGTTAGTTATGGTGACACCTATATGGCAATGATCATTATTACCATAGTACCGAACAACTGTTGATATATTTTCAATTTGAGGTTATATTTAATTATTTTAAAATAATATTCCACTAATCCCTGTTGAACAGATCCGCTACCTAAGACTCTACTTGGACAAACGTCTAACTTGAAATCCACATACAAGACTAAAACGACAAGAAACTGCCCGTCGTTACAGACTACTTCAACATTTACCAGACAAACGTTTAAAGCTCCCAGTTAGTTACAAAAGACTCATTTACATGACTGTGATTAGACCTATTTGGACGTAAGGAGTTGAGCTTTGGGGCTCTACTAAACCATCCAATTCGTCTCGTATCCAATCCTTACAATCCAAAATCCTTCGAAAAATCCTTAATGCTCCTTACTTTGTGACCAATAAACTTATCCATAAAGATCTTAATGTTCCCCTATGTTTCAGATTTAGCCCAAACCAGATACCTATCCTTCCATAGTAAGCTCCATATCTACTCCAATCCACTAGTCTCCCAACTTGCTTCCTCCTCCATCCCTGATAATCCTCCGAGGCGTCTGAAAGAAGAGACCTTTTATTGTAGATTTCATTGAAGTGCTACTAGTGAGTAGTTCTCCACAAGTTATTTACATGCCATTGTGTTCACTGTCAACACATTTACTTGTTGTATATTATTTTGCACAGTTGTAAATATCAATAAATGAACAAAAAAAAATTTTAAAAGATATTATTTTTAAAAAATAAAACATTTTCTATGATATAAAACAAAGAATAATATGGGAGTGCAGAATCTTTGACTGAAGAATGAAATTACGGCTAGTTTTATTAATTATTCTCTTGATTTCTAAAATTCTACAACTAATTTTCCCTATGCTCCAAAATCCAATATCATACATTCATAATGTTAAGAATACTACTTTTAATTTCGGTATGTGTGGGTTTGATTTTTCCTGCAATGAAATGAAGTAACATAAACGTAAATATATATATATATATATATATATATATATATATATATATATATATATATATATATATATTTTATATTTATATTTAAAGAATGTTATTCTTAATAACATATCTTTAAACATAATTTAAAAATAATATATATATATATATATATATATATATATATATATATATATATATATATACACATATTAATTTTTAATTTATGTTTAAAGAATGTTATTCTTAATCAAACAAATATTAATAAGCTTCCTGTTAACCGTATGCAAATGTATGTACAAATGGTTGGTTCTGTGGTGGTCCATATTAAACCAGAGGAATGTTGTTGACTCCAGAATACTGTCTGCGTTCCGGATTATTCGTGAGGATATCAGAAATAAATACTTTTTTTTTTAAAAGCAAAAAGGAAGAAGAGTTGTCCAGAGGATGAGTGATTGTCTGTGATAGGGAGGATAGATAATTATTACACAGGTAGCCTATTTTTCCTCAAACTGGCCAGTACCTAGTAAATCCCTGTTATCCCGATGGGACTACACCACATCCTGTATTTAATATATAATCAAAGCGTATTACAGGCAGGACTCGGGGCGCTCATTATCCTGCAGGAACCAACGTGTCCTGCCGCGGTCGAGCAGGTCCTAACCTGTCTTTAGCACGTGCTCTCTTCTTAGGATTTTTTTCACTCTCCTTCAACTACCTGGCTCCGACCTTTTCCTGCCTCTGGCATTATCTTCTTCTCAATGTCAGTTACCTATGGTGATTGTTGCCAGTTTCGTATTCTTTAAATGCTTTCTCCCCGGTTTTGTCAGCTACCTTAGTCATTGTGGAAGTCAAGACATGCTCGCAAACAGAAATCCAAAATTTGGAGTATTTTATTTTACCTTAATTTAAAAAAAAAAACGTTACTTTAAAAAACCTGAAATCAATAGAATTACTTATATCTATATCAACGTATAAAGAATAATTTAAAAAATGGATGATGGGGTTATTCAATAATACACAATGTTGAGTTTTTAGTTGTTTTTTTTTTTTTTTTACATTTTCCTTTACCAGGGAAATGTTGCATAGCCCCTTTATCTTCGTCAAACCTATTTTTATAATTGATTTGAAATATTGTCGTTTGCTACGTAACACTTCTGCACACGAAATCTTTATTATTGAACTTAAATGCGTTTTTAAAAAAAAATGCTACATAGCCCCTACTTCCACCTAATACTTCCAGTATAATATGTTATCAAGGTAAAAAATAAAAAAACAAAAAAACAATTCGTTTCTTGATAATAATAATATATGAAAATATGTACGTAATGAGTGGATTTTACTGAAATAATTATCATCTCTGTAAATGAAAAAGCAAATTATTCATTAATGAACAGAAAATAGTTATTAAGAAATATTAAGTTCATGATGGGCATTTTATTATTATAACACTTTTGTGATTATGATTAAATACATATATTTAAGATATATTTGAATTTCATCATCTTACCAGTATAGATTAATATTTATGGTGTTATAAATTTAATACAAAATACATTAAATATATATATTTGTATATGTAACACGTAAAAAAGGAAAAAAAAAAAATAAAAAAACCTTTCAGGGAACTCTAACGGTTAGATTCATCTCAAAATTAAACAATCAGAAAAACAGTAAAGGGAAAATCATTTGAAAAGACAATCAGCTTTAATTACAGAAAATAACAGAAATCATTAACTCAAAGCATTTAACTGTTCATTCGTCAATATTATCGCTATATGGGAATAGCTTATTCAACAAAACTGCAGTTAATCTAGTCTCCCAGAATTATGTAAAAATATGTGAATAAATTTATGTTTTTAGTTCTGGTTTTAGTTCTTAGGTTAGACCTACTCAAAGAAAAGATGAACCGCATCATCTGATAATTAATTAATTAAACATACTTTTTTCAAATATAAATTCTTAAACATAAATTCATTAAAATGTAACTGAGTTACAGCACTAGGGTAAAAAAAATCAAAAAAAAAAGATAAGGATAAATTCAGAAAAAAAAAATGGTTAAAAATATAAAGCGGAAAAGAAGCATGAAAGTAAAAAAAAAAAAAAAAAAAAAAAAAAATAAATATTAGTAAGGATGGAAAGTTACTTTCCACAATAAACTAGGGCGAAAAACAAAACTTAAAGATATAGAGGAGACTGCTGTATCCTGATAACAGTGTACCTTGAAACAATAGACATTCCTCTGGTTATTGTCACACTCTAGCAGAAGTTTTGAAAGTTCAGTTAGTCATGTCTGGTCGCGACTCCTTCATTATACTTTCATCTCTCGTGAAGATCTTTGTTTTACTGACATCTTGCGATTTTTCCAAATTTTCACTTCCCCAGAATATAGTTTTTTCCTACTACATTTTTTAAAGTAAGTGATGCATTGTTCGGTCTGGGGTACTATTAGATACTCCTTGGGAAGGTACCCAGTCGATTCAGAAAGAAAGAATGTGGTCTGTGGTCTGATTTGCATGAAAAAAAAAATAATAATATATTATATCACCTAAGTTGGGGGTGCCAACACCAAAAACCAGAAAAGTATTTCAAGGTAAAACAGTCCCCAGCAAACACCACCATTTCTAATTGGAAAAACATATGTAAAAATAAAGACAAAAAACAAATAAATAATCGAGACTTCTTTCTTTCTTTACTGACCTATAAAACTGGAAGCCGGCCAGACATTAAGTAATTTAGAGCAGCATGCAAAGAAAACACTCAGAAAAAACAAGATGTGACGTAATTAGAACCCAAAAAATAAGAGGAGTGATCATGTAACAGAATTGTAGGGAGAGCAACATATAAAATAATTGATTTATTTCGGCCATATAGACAAAATGTTAATAAATCACCATAAAAATAAAACAAAATCCGTCAGACAAACGAAAAAAGTGGGAACATACATCATTTGTAAGAAAGAGAAGTCTCAGTGTAAGTAGGACAAAAAGTTGGAGATGGAATTAGACCGCTCCGACACCGGAAGGTATTAAGCTCAAAAAAATTAGAAGAATAATTAAATTAATGGATCTGTATTTATCACAAAAATTTTAAAACCTTGTAACGCTGCTACCTATAATTCTTTAACAATATAGAAGAAGAAGAAAATGAACTTTATTCTGGGAAAACTTGTCACCTAAGAATAACATATGATTACAGTGCATAGAACAATCATCTGGCTATGATAATTATTAATAATAAATGATAATAATAAATGATAATAATAAATAATAATAATAATTGATCAATAATAAACTTAAGAGTTACAAAATAAATGAGAAATCTTATAAAAGGATACATTTTATGTATACTATTATAATGTATATTACATAAATATTCATGTTTTACATTTCCACGAGAGTTTGAAAATTAAGGAGGTAAAGAAATAGATGATGTTTAATGGAAGTAAGAGTGGAGCTTTTTCGAATTTAGACGGGCAATGAATTCCATAAATTAGGAAGCACGAATAAAAAAGGATTTTTCGAAGGATGCAGTTCGATGCGCAGGAGTGTACAGATTGATGGGTTGGGTTCTAGTATTTAGGAGGTGGATGGAGGAGCGCAGAGTAAGGATATAAGACCTGGAATAAATATCATTACTTCTAGACAAAACCCCTCATAGTATAGCTCAGCCCAGATATTCAGCGATAAAAAAAAAAAAAAAAATAGTTTTGGAACATATTAGTGAAAGCTTGTTGAACTGGATATGTATTTTGGCAATGGGTCTACACTTTTTTGATGTAACGTTTTCTTCACATCCATTTTGATACGCCCTAGCGTGGTGTTGCTCGGATCATAAAATTTGACGACAGTATTCCTACCAGAAATTTAATGGAGAATACTTTTTGGTCCATAACATTTGTCTCTAGTTACCACGTTTTGCTACATTTTTTAAGTGAAGTAACTCTAATAACCTTGACAGTACAGTTTGGAGTATGCATTGATATTTCTCTGGATCTTGTTTTAATAGTAAAAAATGGTATATAATTAAAAATAATCTGTATTCTTCTATCCCGAAAATACCATAAGAAAAAAATATATAATATGGCTGGCTGCATTTATTTTTTTTAGTACTTCAGCTTTGGCAGCTTAAAATTTCAATCCCATTTCTTCTTTTTCCAATAGTGAATACAAATCTTCAACGATTAAAATTTGCAATAGCAATGCTTGAATTTGGAAAAAGAACGTTTTTAATTCACAAAAATTGATGATCTTATACACGAAAAATGCCTCTGTTATATCGCTTTAACATGGATAAGTCTTTTGGCTTGGAGTCCATACTTTTTTGGAATAAGGTTTTTTTCAACCCTCAACAATGTTTTGACACGCTCTTGTTCTGTTGGTGTTGCTCCGATCGAAAATTTGGCAATAGTATCCTAATAACAAATTTAATGGGTTAGCAACCTTGTGAGCGGTCGGTTTCACGACGAAATAAAAAAAAAACAAAAAATGTTTTGCTCCTGTACCACTTGTGATAAAACCATAGGCATTTAATGCGTATTGTAAGAAATAACTTAAATAGCATTTAAAATAAGCAAAAATTCAATAAATACTCGGAAGTGAAACTAATACATCACCTAGTGTAAATTAGTCCTACATTTTTTTTCAGTTGAAAAGGGGAAAAAACGACTAGTCATAGGGCCACAATAATATTATAAAACTATAATACCCTAGAAAGACATATTTTAGAATTTTTTCTACTTTTGCCCTCCTGTACGGCGCAAAAAGGTCCAAAAATACCATGCCTTTTGAACAGCGATTCCCCTTTTTTTGACACATTATTGGACTATTAAAAATATGATTTTAAATTTCTGTATTCTCCGATTGTGTCTCTTTAGCCGTTAAATTAAATTTTAATTATTCAATTTATTTTCCCATTAATATCCAAATTCTTAAAAAAAATAAATGTCAGACTCCAATACAATGAATTCTTCCAATGATTTACATGGATACCTTACGAGCTAATAAACGAGAACAGGCTGTGCTCTTGGTCCCTCCAGGGCAGAAGAAATTGATGACCATTGCCCGAGGACTTGATTACTGGATGGTGAAAGTTATAGCCGGGCTACTTGTGGGTCTTAAGTAGCTCTTCAACAGCCTTGAGGATATAATTATCTAGTCAAGAATATAGTTTTGTTTTGCCCGAATAAATATCTATTTTTCTTTTTTAATTGGATAATTTTATCAGAAATGATCAATTATAGATCACTTCTATTAGAATATAGCGTTAAATTTCAGCATTTTTTTAATTTCGGATTTTAGTATTCTTGCGCTAATTTATTTTGAAATTGTCAGACATATTTATGTTCAAGAGTAAATTTATTGAATGCTTTAGACCTTTGATGAGCAAACTGTATTCGTGTTCCAAAAATGTGAGAAGTTTGAAGAGACATTGTTAAAATTGGTTATTAATTTGCAAATGGTTTAAACAATTAGATGGGCGGTTAATAAGATCATTGTAGCTACACCGCAACTTCCGAAGCTTCTTTTCTAAATTTTCATGATTTTTAGTTACGTGATATTCAACCCGTATTCTAATTTCGTCGAGTCAAACTCAAATGGGTGGAGAATAAGTTTGCAATGGAGAATATAAAGGTATGATATACATGTTTTTGGCACAACTCCTAATTTATTTATTTAGCTTGTTACTACATTTTTTGGGAATTAATTCCCATCTTCAGGTTTCTCACTTGCTGTGGTTTATGCACATTGTCCACCATCATAATATAGGTCCACATTAACACTTAGTCTACTGAACAATCCTAATTAATCCAATATTAAAAATCAAATCTCCTTCGAAATACGTTCTAATTATAAAGGTATAATCTTATGCAATCCCTAACTTCTTACTTAGGGATGGGTATCGCAAGAAAAATATCAGTACTTCATATCGACAATTTTTTGAGCTCTGAATATATACTCGATACATTGTGATATATATATATATATATATATATATATATATATATATATATATATATACCTATATTTATGAAATACTATTTTAAATATTCTAATAATTTACAAAGATATTCCTGTTTATTTTATCGTTTCAGTTCATTTAGAGAACGACATCGAACCACTACTCCACCAAATTCGAAAAACCCACAGCATTCTAGTAGATCGATGGTCATGCTTCACGTAGATTTATCTATTTGTCGATAGCTCTTTCCTATAGCTACACCTGTAAACTTCCATTTTTATAGTTTTCTATAGCATAGGAGGGGGGGGGGGGCTTCAGAACCCTCCTCATAATCTCCGTCTTCCCCTCGTTGATTTGGAGACCTCTTTAATTGGCATTGCTTTCCAACTCTTCCAACGCTCTATGCAGTCAGCGCTCTTGCAACTAGACCAACATTTAATTCTTATTAACACCTTTAAATAGAATATCTTATTTAATCGGACTTATTACGTTTATGTTTGAAGTATAGAATTTCAACTTCTGGTAAGTCCATGAAAATTTGTTCGATAAAGATAAAAATCTAGCTGGTAAGGAAGAGGCCTTATTTTTTGTAGGGCCGTTTTATATGTGATTTAACTACATTTGGGACAAAAGCTTCCTCCTGTATATAGTCTAGTAGAAAAGCTATTGAAAAAAAAAAATCTGGAAATTGGGCAGGTTTTGGAATTCTTCACCTCATTAAATTAGGAGTGCAGTTCACTCCCAAAATGTTTTGGCTTATTGATAGATATCTGCTCAACATTAATGTTCTTTTCGACATATACAGAGGATAGTACAGATAGATTTTTAAACACACCTACGAACCTAGGGGTTCAAAAAAACAAAGAGTTCACATTCCGAAGAACCGTATAGGTCTGACGGTCTAATCATTGGCGAAGGGACGGTAATATCAGTAGCCCTTGCCCACCGCAGTAGTCCACAATAATTTAGTGTAATTAGCCTAACCACAGTACTGCTATTGAGGAAGGGTAACCCGGAGTGGTAGCCCTATCGTTCACAAATGATAGGCTACCGCCAGACTTGAGGGTGTGATCCGACTCGAAATTCTATCCTAGATCCATTATTAAAATTATTAACGTCCTAAATCAGTGCTCTACTACTAGGATAGGTCTTCTTTTTTACTCACTACTCTATTTGTAACGAATTGTATCTGACGACTCATCTTCGGTTTCGGTTGTTCCTAGATTGTATCGGAGTGATTACTGGTCTCCTCTGGTACCTCTTGAATTAAGGACTGGAGATTTTATTTTCATTCTTGTCTGACTATGGAATGTAGATTATGCTTCGTAATGATAGTGAACAACCATTCTCAGAAATTAAGCAGAATTCTAAAATATCGTTATAGGATCTAGTAAAGCCGAGATATCTATTGACCGTCCGTTACTTTACTTAGAATGATGGCTAATTAAAGCTGATTAGGATCCACCAATTAATTAATTTAAATTATAAACATCACAGGCTTCAAAATCAAAATATATTTATATCAATCGTTATTGGTCGTAATGTATTTTTAAACTTTAATTAATTTATTAATAATAACAATAACAAAGCTTAGCGAACCCGAATGTTCTGCTAAATAAATAATTACTGTATCTACATTAGCTACAGTCTTTAGTGACATAACAGTCCCTGATTGACGTTTATTGACGTTTAACTAGGTTTAAATATAAATTTATATAACAAAAAATGATCCGTATAAGTGCTAAAAAAATAAACCAAATCTATATAAAAAAAAGAATAAATTAGTAAACAGCAATTAGCATTTTATCTATAACATATATCGTGTGAGTTAATTATAATTCTGCCAGCGTATGAAAAAAGAATCCACTTTAAAAATTCTTATTTTAGAGGATACACATTCCAAGGTTTCGGGATTGCATATATTATCTTATTTTTTATTTATTTATTGGTTGGCTCTACAGCCCTAGATGGGCCTTGGCCTCACGCAGAAGAGATGACCATTGGAGTTTATCCATAGCTTTTCTTCGCCATCCTCTCACTCCAGATTTTTCAGGTCCGCCTCCACATTATCCTGCCACCTTATTCTAGGCCTTCCTCTCAATCTGCTACCATCCGGTCTGTCACTCATCATCCTCTTCGGCAGCCTCTCGTCCGGCATCCGTTGGACATATATTATCTTAAGGTATTGTAAATGTTTTACTCGACACTTAAAGCACTCATATTAATAAGATGAATTTTATTTCAATAACGTATAGGTATTAGTTGATTGTGAAGTATTTAGAGATGAGGATTGTTCGGGTAGTTTTCAATGTTTCAATCCAGAAAAAATTCTTTCAGTTTGTTTACCACCCTCTCTGGGCCCCTGATAAAGGCTTGCGAACGTTGGCATTGTAAATTAAAATATTATTTTGAATTGATGTGTATCTATGACAGCCTACCCCAACAATCTACATCTCTGAAAAAAAATCTTTATAATGGGATAGCATAAATCTCCTAAGAATAACAATGTACGATTACATGGTGCTGTTATCTGGCTGCATTGATTTTGTTAATGCCTCAGCTTCCGCAGTTTTTTTATAGCAAAATAAATATCATCAACCAATTGATGTTTGACTTTGTGAAGCGATGATTTAATGTTGATGAGGATCGTATTAAATTCTGCAGCAAGCAGTGCTGATCTAGTTCATGTACATATAATTTATCTCTAGCATAAGATAAAAAAATAACGCACAATAACGATGTATAATAATTTCAAAATTATCACAAAACTATCGCCACCGTTAGCAGTATCGATTAGTTCCCAGGAATCGACTTTGGGATATCGATTCTCCTTTCCAAGCAATCGGTGGAATCGAGAATCAACATTTGGTATCGACACATCCCTAGTATAAATGAATAAACTTTATTGAACATTTTGATTCAGGAGCTGTGAATGACGTTACATTAATCTATTTGAGGGTAAGCACACAATTTACATCCCATACTTATTTATTATCTATACTTATATACTATTTAACAGTCTAGGTTATTTATCTATAATGTGTTAATAATCTATACTTCTTTATAAGTCTTTGTCTACTCTATCATCGTCGGCTTTCTGCAGCTTCTTTCTCTCCATCCCCAACCCCTTACAAAAGAGAGATTCTTATTTTCCAGAGCAATCTTTATAGGTACTTCTCTCCTCGATTATACCTTTGCATTTCTTTCTTATAATATTTGATTCCTTTGTTTGTAAACTTCTTTTTCAGATATTGCCTGGGAGAGATCAAAAGGGTCCTAACAGGGTCTAATTTCGAAAATCAGACCCCAAGGTTGTCACTCACCCTTACCTTTTTCATACTCATGACAGAAATAAATGATAGGGTGCCACCCATCTTTTAGCTTTCCATCTATTAATATTATTTATAAATCATGCATTTTTTTTCCCCAAGCCCCTACTGGATTTAAACATGTATTTATTTATTGAATGGGATTTTTTGAGGTCTGGTCTTTTTCTGTACTAGGTACATTGTAAGACCTGCAGAAAGTTTGTGAAATCATGGAGTGAGGATATTCAGAAAGATATGATTTTAGGTGATGGGGCTCACCTAAACCTTGTTATGAGGAACTAATTTTTATAAAACTAATTAAACTAAAGAAATGTTCTTATGGTCACATTCCTGACCAGTGTCCAGTGGGCTCTGATTGGTGCATCAATGTGATGCATCAATGATACATTGCAGTTATATGCCGACACCACCAACCTCTTACCACACGGCTCCAAACCACCCGATCAAATCCCAAATCCTGAAGATCAGCCCCGACAAAAGCCTACCATCTCCATTTTGTTCTACTCCTGGACGTTTACCCGATGGCTCAAAACTGAGTACCTTTTTTGGGATTCCGTTATCATTAAATCCGACGACTCAACTCTTTGTAACCATCGCGTTGCTATATTTACCGGATAAATCTCCCACGATTCCGCATAGTGGAGTTTTTTTAACTCTCCCGTACGTTCATTATTTTTTGGCCAAATGTTCAACGCAATACTTTATTTTCGAAAACATTAAGACGCTGTTCTTACCATAATATAAGCGGCCACGTTTGCATTCGAAAAGAACTGTATTTGAATAACAGTCTTGTAAATCTGAATTTATAAATTTCTGGGCAGTAGGAGCAAACTAAGTAGTTTGGCGACGGAGAAGTAACAATCGTTTCTGTTTATAAATTTCCTTTAATTTTCGCTAAGATTTCATTTTTTCTTGATATTATAGACCCCATTAAAGTCCCCTTGTATTTACCCAACAGTACCAAATCATCAGCGTAAACAAGTAGTGGAATTTCATCACCCATTTTTCATCCTTAACCCCTACGCAGTACCTTCCGGAAAATTAAATAATGCCCGAGAAGTAATCAAATTTAATCCCTGATATAACTATGCCACCAAAATCATCAACGTTTCTACAACTTAATTATAAAATTATTTTATTTTATTATTGCAACAAAATAAATACAATTTACCACACCCTGGAACTTAAGGTTAATTTAATTAAATATATATAATTTATAACAAAGCAACGGATGCGGCTGTCCCTCCATAGAATCTAAGATACAATTCTAAACAATGGTTATGCTGCACAGTCATGATCAACTCTGCAGAATAGCCAAGAGATGTTAGGAATTACTTAGTTACTCAGTACCCTAGGCAATAATGATATAATTTCTGTTAAATTATGGAGCATATGTGGAAGACCACAGTCCAAGGACAACTTGAACTGCACAATGAAACTTCCGAAGTGTCATGCTGCAAGTGTCACAGCTTTGTTTCTTACTTCTATTTTTCAAACCTATTTTTTTTTAACGTAAATATAATTGTAATACAGCAAAAAAAAAGGTTTTTTTTTTTTTTTAAATTATCTATCCTAAAAGATTTTATTTTCGACAACACCTTATTTAAGTAATATATTCAAGTGATGTGTCGGTATCAGCATGTCGACGATTCTTAATACAGGTACCTAAATACGTCGGTTAAACAATGAATTATTATTAAAACAAATAATCCTTATGAGAGCTAAAACTTCATTATAAACTTTATAAAACCAATTATTATCCAAGAGATAAATTTTAAACATCAAACAGCATTAACTTCAACATATAATATATACATTTCAAAAAATGAAGATTCCATCAAGAGCCTTTCAATCCTCCAGGAGAGAGTTTTGTGAAAATAGGGAATGACAATGTTTGGTTTCCTCTAACAATGGTAATTCTTTAATGTCATAATTTGAACTCTCTTACCGAGAGAGTTGCCGAATCTGCGAGTATTAATTTATAGTTTGCGAAGATTATTTATAGTACCAATGCTCAAAGAGAAAAATATTCGTTTTTCAAAAAGTGGAACCATATAGCTTCAAGACAGGTATCCTCGAAGCCTTTTCTTGCCCTGTTTCAAGAAAATTGGTTCCTCAATTAATACTAACCCGGGGCAAAAGTCCTCGAACCTAAACACCTCTGGAAGAAATTATTTCAGGATTTTTTGGCCCTTAAAATAAATGTTCCCTTTGTAGTCTAACAGACTACTTAAGGGCCCAGCAGGTAGGGATCTTTAACGAGCTGCGAGTGTCTGCCACGGTCGAACGAGCCTTCTAATTGGGCCGAGAAAGGCGAGACGGGGCGAATACGACTTCTTGACAGCTACAGAAAAAGTTTAAATAACATTAGTGACAATTAGTCAGGAAATTGGCAATAATGTTTAAGGGATAATAACCATTAAAGTTAAGTTAGGATGTTATTCGTACATAATGTTCTTCGACATTCAATTTTACAGCTATCGGATTCATAACTACTTTATTCATACAAAAGTTTAGTATTCACCGAAGTCTATCTTACTTAAAAATTTGAATAGCCAATTTTCAGTTATGTACTCTATTCAATAGACACTTATAATTATATTATAGTTGTTACTCTTGAATTTTCTGCTATAGGAAATTTCGCAGGTTGCCTCTCGTTATAGACTTCTTCAACGTTTACTAGAATTACTAAAATATATATAGTTACTAAAATTATTAAATAGAGTTACTAAAATTATCCATAAAGATCTTAATATTCTATATGTTGGCGAATTAGCCCAAACCTATCCTTTCATAGTAAACTCCATAACCATTCAAATTCACTAGTCTCTCAACTTGTTTCTCATTCAATTCCTGACAACCATCCGTGGCGTCTAAAAAGAAGATGCCACCATTTTCATGAAATAACCCTTCGTCAAAAATCTACGTCTTCCTTCTTACAGTATCCTTTAATGATATTCCATTAATCCCTGTTGAACAGATTCACTACCTAGGACTCCATTTGGACTAACGTTACTAGACTAACTAAACAGTTACTAGACAAACGTTCAACGATTCCTGATATTGGAAAAGACTTATTTACATGACAGTAATTTGACCTATTTAGACAAATAGAGCTGAACTAAGGGGTTCCACTAAACTATCCAAATTTTCTCGTATTCAATTATTACAATCCAAAATCCTTCGAGAAAACCTCAATGCTCCTTAATTTGTCACAAATAAACTTATCCATAAAGATGTTCCATATGTTGCTGAATTAGCACAATTCATATACGTACCTATCCTTTGATAGTAAACTCCATAACCATTCAAATCCACTTGACTTTCAACTTGTTTCTCATTCAATTCCTGGCAACCATTCGAGGCGCCTAAAAAGAAGATGTCATCTTCTTTTCAAATTCTCGACTTCCCGATATAGAACTTTTATTGAAGTGCTACCAATGAATAGTTGCTTTACACTACTTGACCTATTATTATGAGCACATTCTTCACATTTATTTATGTATTTTATTTTATTTTGTATACAGATTTAAATTTCAATAAATACCTAAAAAAAAAATTGTATTATTTACAGAAACCAGTGTAATATCCATGTTCTTTAAATGACGCTGAGCTACATTTATAATAATTTAATGATTTTGCTACTATAAAAATATATTTCAATTTTCCTAACATGAATTAAAAAACGTGGTTGCTTGGAACAAGGAACTGTGGCTTGTGGAGGTTTGGACTTAGAACAGGTTAAAGTCCATCAATACCTAGGAGTTAAAATTAGTAATGATGGCAGGCTTGATTCTGAAATAAATCAGCGCATAAGGAAAGCGAACAACTATTACCAGCTTCGCAATGTTATAATTGGAAAAAGAGAAATAGAGATGAAAACCAAAATGGTAGTATATAAGCAAGTATTTATTCCTACGCTGACCTATGCAGCTGAAATCTGGCCAGGCGTCAAGAAGTTTGAAAGCCGAATACAAGCCAAACAAATGAAATTCCTGAGGAAGGCTCTTGGCAAGACAAAGTTGGACCGAATCCGAAACCAAAGAATAAGAGAGAATACGGAGCAGGAACCGCTGATAGACTATATTCACTAAAAAGAATTAAAGTGGTTTGGCCATGTACTAAGAATGCCAATCAATAGGTTGCCAAATAAAAGTATGGGAAGCAAGAGCGGTGGGAAAACGACCTAGAGGACGACCGAGAAGTAAATAGGAGGACCTCATATCGGATCTGGCGAGGAGGAGGGGACTCACTATGGTAGAGATTAGGAGGTTGACTGCGGATAGAGAGGTGTTTAGAGCATGGTTGCTGGCTGCCCCGACACCGTGAGGTATAAGGGTTAGATGAAGAAGAAGAAGAATTAAAAAACATATTACTAAAATAATTCAAAGTGTAGTATGACAGATGTGATAATTCATGGCATTGATCTATATCTATTTTTTCATAATATTAATTTATAAAAAAAGTATCTCTGCATGTGTATCTTCGTCTATCGAACTCGAAACATTTCCTTAAAAATTAATCAAAAACGTTGTCTAGTATATTAAAGTTGACAAATTGAGTGGTATACTTGAATACAGCTAACGATAACGAAAAAACACTTTTTTTTTTTTTTTTTTTTTTTTTTTTTTTTTTTTTTTTTTTTTTTTTTTTTTTTTTTTTTTTTTTTTTATAAAATTTAATACAGCTTTAAAGATGCAGACCGAAAATAGTATTGATAAATGAAAAAAATTATATTAACATTTCTACATACGTACGAAATTTAAACCATTTTGTTTAATTTTATTATGTATTCTAAATGTTGAATGATTATTTTTGTCCTTGTACTTCCAGATGGCCGGTCCCAGAAATAATAAGGTGAGATCTAAAAGACCGATAGGTAGAATATCAATGGGAAGCAGGAGTAGAAAAATGTGTGACCTTTCCTCACTAAAATAACACTGTCCCAAGACAAGCTCCGATAATAAAGCACTAGTTTTATTTCTCTCTCTTTCTTTTTCAAGTATTTTTTCCTGGTCATCTAATTTTTTTTTTTTTTTTTTTTTTTTTAAACGTACAACATATTATGTATTACGTAAGGATTATCAGTAACTTTCGATAAAAAAAAATTAAATTATTTCAGTACAAACAATTCATTTTAATTAATTTTCAACAGTACTGAATAGGAATAATTTACAAAAAATTATATGAGTTTCCGGATATTTATAATTCTGAAGTAATTTTTTTTAATCATAGCAAACAATTATTCCGACATTTTAAAAAACCTTTTTTTATTTTTTACGGATAGGAAAATGTAGTCTGGGTCTGGGTTCGAAACAACCAAACAATTAGAGTAAAACAAATACTCGTCCAAGATGGTTGCTTGAACCAATCCCATAAATAGCTGTTGGTAAGTTGGGTGGATGAATGGAAAATAAATAACTAAAAACTAGTTTCAATAAAAACAAATTGCAAAAAGTGGACCACAAGCAATATTCTGAAAAGAATGGAAGAGGTAAAACTTTGTTGAATTCGAATTTGATGACTCATGATTATCCACTTGGAGGTCTGAAAGCACTTGTAAGTGAAATGGTAACAAATCCAATCAATGTAACATATTATACAAGATTGCCCTCAATTAGAATTAATTATAAAAACAAATTGTAATTGTTAAAAATTTTAAATAAATTCATGATAGAAAAAAAGAAAAAATTGTTCAAATTTATGAAGACTATTGGATACTACAATATTTTGGTCGAGACAAACTATCTAAAATGATGCTTTGAGGCGAAAGCATGTACACAAATAAAAAATAAGATAAAAATTATATTCTCTATAATAGATTTTTTTAAAAATCGTTTTATTTGAATATCTACGCTAAAACATTTTAGAGTTCTGGGGATGAGAATGAAGTCCCGAAATATGAAGAGGAATAATAGCCCAGTCAATCAACATATTGTAGAATGCACGGATTATGCAAAAATTTCTGACAAAATAGCTTCGTTAGGATTAGTTAAAAGGTAAAGATACTAAATGTCCCCGCCCCTGGGGGATCAGTGGGAGGAGGGCCCCAATTTGGGGTTTTCGATTATATCTCGAAAATGGTGGATTCTAGAAAACTAATTTTCAAATCAAAATTAAAGCTAATTAAATTTCCAATAAAATTGATTACATACATATCTGTATCTTTTTTTAATTATGCTCACTTAATCACAATTTGTCCTTATTATTTAGTTCAGCATCAATTGTGATTTTTATAAAATATTAAATAATGTAAATTATTTAGTTTCTGTTATTGTACCTTTTGATTTTGATTTTTTCATGAATGATTTGAACTCTACTGAATCATTGATTTGAACTAGTACTGAATTTACAACCCAAAAGTTTAATCAAGAACGGTTCTGTCGTTAAGGAGAGAGTTTCTTGAAAATATGTAATTAAACACAATATTTCAAACTTTTTTTATTTTAAATCAGGGTATTCTTATATTAAAATAATGTAATAATAATTACCAATAAGGTTAAGTATTAAATTATCTAGAACTATCTACCGCCATCAGTCGAGAGTGTAAAATCAAAATCAAATACGACCAAATCATCAGTATTCCAAAACATGATGGAATAGGAAAATCCAACAAAGGTGTTACGAAAATCCCTTAAATAGACATCTCGTTACCCTGGAAATTTCTCCATTATTACCTTCCCACAGAGGATGACTCCGGTCATTTAGCGCTGGAGATACTCATCATGACAAAAGAAAAAGGAGCCATGACTTGACCCGGTTTCACTACGACGGTGTCGGTGAGGCTGATGGATTGGAACCAACAGATTTTTTTTTTATTTTAAAAAGATGTGGGATCAGAGAAAATTCGGCCGGCTTTTCGTGAGATACATACTAGGTACACGTGAAATGAAAGCAGCGTTATGAACATAAACGTTTTTTTTTTAATTGCATGATCAGATATACATAATGGCAAGTGAAAATTCCACTAATTTCTTTTTTCATTTTCCCGGCTATAAGCCCATATTTATTAACCAGGGCATATGAAACGTATTAGGATAATAAAAACATCAATAAAATACAGTAGAACCTCTCTAAACCGACTCTCTTTAGTCCGATTATTCGGGCAATCAGGGGTGTGGGAGAACAGTATTTTTGCGGAGTCTTTAATGGTCCAGTAAAACTGTACATCATGGTCTGCAAAAGACCGAGGACTTTTTGATATGTTGTTAGTGGTGTGCTTGTCTACTAAAATCCAGATTTTGGATCTTCTAGCGCCACTGCTCGCTAATTGATAGTGTCAAATATTTCAAACTATGTTTCCCCAAAATATCTGCTACACGGTTGGTTCTAAAGGAAAGGTTATATATTAAACTAGACTAAATTTTCTACAATTTGAGCAGACAATAAAATCTGTATTCTAAACGACGACTAAGATACGGGATTTCAAATTTTTGAAATTTTGTCAAAATGTTTGTTTTGCTAAGATGGCTTATATTACTGAAGAATTAAATTAATAAACAAATTAGACCAATACCCCATCGCATGCAAGATGTAGTGAAAGCAAAGGGCTAATATAAACCTGATTAGTTAACAAAATTTAAATTTAAAACTGCTTGGGATTTTTTAAATATTGCTTACTTTTATTTAATTATTTTTTGAATAATCCTAATAAGTTTCATATTCCTTGGTTTCAGATTATGGGGACGTTAACCTCAAATAAAGAGGGAAATGACAAAAAAATTTGTGCAATTCTGTGAATTTTTTTTCCTGTTAGTTTATTAAATAAAATAAAAAAATTATAAGTTTACAATTTGCTGTTCACCCCACAACTACGTAAATGTAAAATTGAGCAAAGAATATTTTAGAAGGGTTAAACCTTAAATACATTGACTGAAATGTTTTGGTTTGATGAAGTGGAGTTTTCTTCTTGAGTCTTGTAAGATATTCGGCCTGTAAAAACCAACCAGACGTTCCAGTATCCCTATGCCAATATCAGTCATTTAAGATTTTACAGTAAATTAAACCTACAGGATTCATTGTAATCCTCCAATTGAAATATTCCCCCTCAACACGCCTGTCAGTGCGGCTTTGGTCTCTCTCCCCTTCCAATTAACGAGCAATTTGTGCCCATTGAAAGCTTTTGTAGTTAATAGGTCTACAACGTAGAACTTATACATTTTTATTTTTTAATAAAGAAAAAAATAAATAAAAAATAACAATTTATATATTCTATTTAGTAATCCTATTAACTATAAAATCGTTAAAAAATAGATTTATATTTTTATAGTAATTTAATTATTTCATAAAATTTAAATAAATCGATCATTTTTGTGCAACTAAATATATAACAATATAAAAATGGGTATCTAAAAATAATAATTCAAACAAAAACTGCGAACTGGGACAGGAAGTTTTAATTTGTATATTACTTACAAATTGTATCATTACCTAAAGGTTTGGGAAATTTTTTGTTGAAGATGGCAAATAATAATAAATGGAGAATTTCGCCAACAGCAATATGTAATTAACTAATCACCATCTATAATAAATTTTATTAAGACTTATTTAAATTTAAATGACCAAAGTTAAAGTTGGGTCATAAACAAGCTTCAAATGTTGGGGGTAGTTAGGCAGTTAATGAAAAATTAGTGTTCCGACTAAACCAAAATTAATGTTTTAAATAAATTGACACGGTTAACTACCATTGACTTCATTAATTGTCTTGTCCCCATAAATGTTTATCGAACCACCATTTTATGATTTTAAAAACTATTTTTTACAACTTAAAATAAAAAGGATAATTAAAAAATATATATATAAATTTACTTTAAGACGTTGCATCCCCTATGATTGTTTAAATCTACTAAGTTAATTGTCTCACATAAATTCATCAATATTAAATACCATTAGTTAAGCTAATAAAAATAACAATTTTATTATTTTAATATAAAATATAACAAGATATAAACGTAATAAAAAGCGGAGATGAACATGTGTGTGGTCACGTGGTGGTATGAATACTCCCATTCACGTGTGTATGAGGGGAAGCGTGCGAGTGCATACGCCGGTGGAGTAATCCACTTCCCCTACCCCAACTGTCATCAATGCACCCCTATGTGGGGATAGTTGGCCCTTTAAATCCGAATTTAAACCTATTTTTTTTAAATAGATGATCAATTTAAATCAGTTATTTCTAAATTATAATAGGAATTTTATAATAATAATAATTTCTATAATAAGAATTAATCGTCGCATCAAATTTTGAACTTGATATGATTGATTTGTTATTTAAAAAATATAAAACATAATAATAAAAAAAATTTATTACTAAAATCTGGTTTGGGATAATCAGTAACATACGGGCCATTGAGAATTTTAAAGATATGTTTATTTGCGGCAAATTAAGGAGCATTACGGATTTTCGATTGCTGGGAAAAAGGATACGATGTGAATTAAATGGTTTAGTGGAGCTCCAGACTATAAGTCCGTTAGTACAAATATGTCTAATTACTGTCGAGCAAGTGAGCATTTGTCTAATAAATATTGAAGAAGTCGAAAACAACGCGCAGTATTTTGTCGTATTAGTCTTGTATGCGGATTCCATCCAAGTTTAACGTTTAAAAAGTTGGAATCCTAAGTAGCGGATCTTCTCAAAGAGATTAGTGGACTAGCATTTTAATTAGATAAATAGACATACATATCCGTGTAAAAAAAAATCAATTTCTCTTAGACTGGGATAAATAATAGATGAAGAATATGTCTATATCTATTGCTTTCCCAATTTACTCTTTAGAATTAAAAGGACCATATTACTTTCATTAATAATTAAATTAAATTAAAAATTAATCAACATTCGAAACAAAGTTGAAAGAAAGTATGCGTTCTTTCATGACTTCTTTCATTGAAACCAATATGGCTCCTAAACGGTAGGTCCTAATGACTAATGTTATATATCACATGTATTTTTCATTTTATTTCTGATAAGGAAACTGTCAGAAAATTTTCGATCCGTACAACACGGATAACAATACTCAGAGCTGGAGTATGTCAAAAAAGCAACAATACTTGAAAAATGTAGGTAAAACGTGACTTTCTTTATTCAAACCAATATAGCTCCTAAATGGTAGGTCCTAGTAACAAATGTTACTGAACAAAAAATAATCTTCATTTAATTTCTGATAGTAATACTGTCGTATAAGTTTATGATTTCAGCAACATCAACAGAGCTAGAGCGTTTCGAAAAGAGTGTGAAAAAAACGTTAAACCAAAAAAATATTGACCCACAGCCAAAAGACATATCCTTGTAATATATAATATATATATAATCATTCCCGGAAATAATTCGATCAGTCTATGATAAGAAACTAAACATTATCAGGCTGGTGTAAAGAACAAAGTTAACTAACAAACAACATGACCTGACAGGTTTCAGAGTTTTAATTAACGTCCACTGTCTTATCTGAGTGACACAGATTGATTGAGGAGACTGATAAGTGTTATCACTGTTGAGCTGGCAATGTTGTTACTCGCTACGTGTGCCAGCCATATTATTATTTTATTGGAAATATACAACTAACAGACATGTCATATTTCAACCACTTGTAGGCTGCCAACCTTCTTGACGCAACGGTCTTGAAGTGGTGTCATAAATTTCAGGTTAACAATACCTAACCCTTTCGAAGAACTAGTGCAAGACCTACAATTACACGAGCCCTTGAAGGGATCATGTTTCTGAAACCGTTCAGTGCTCAGGTACAGAGGTCCTTATTGTAGAATATGCAAGGACCCTCATTACCACAGCAATAACGAGGTAGTTCCTTACCGTAAGGTTTACCCTTGGGACCCTTGAGGTGTGCCCACCCGGCACCAGGCCCAACGTCTAGTACTATTTATGACGGGTACAATAATAGGATAAGGATCAAATATAACTATATTTTTTAATTTTTTATTTGTAAGCTATTACAATAAACAGCAATAAAATATAATAAAAATAAGCAACCCAATAAAACCATCCCTTGTTGTCTTGGCTCTAAATCGCGGGAAGAGTTTTAAATTGGTCAGACGAATGTATTTTTTTTAAACTCATGTAGATAACGTACATTCATTGAAATTAGGACAAAAATTATTTTCAAGTTTTTTATTTACATCGCAAAAAAATCAAATCAACTAGCACTGATTTCAAATGTTGTGATTTTTCAAAAATATGACCAACTTAAAATGTATAGATCCACTTTAATCGTAGAACAAATATGATACTTTTTGATAAAATAATTTTGTAAGTCAATTGAGCAAAATTGTATCAAGTATCTAAATATATGTTAAATGGGTGAAAAATGGCATAACGAGATTAAACTACTTGACTTTAAGCATATTTATTTTAATATGAATATCTTATTTTTCAATTTTAAAAGATTAAATTCATAACTTACTGAAATTTCGTCTATACTACCAAGTTTATTAAGTTGTTTTAAAATATAGGTCATTCATAATTAACACTTATAATATATAAATATATAAATTTAAGTATATTTTTCAGACAACCAGGAAATGTATTTTATGAATTTATTCTTTATACATTTATACATATCCAAGCTTCCTGACTTCTGCCTTCTAGCCTTTGAGCACTTGGGTCAAACGCCGGTCCTGATTAGCGACCGAAGCCAGCCGAACAAAACCGAAGTTTTGTGTTTACTTTGAAAAAAATACAAATCTAATAGCACTTTAAAATTTATGATTTAAAAAAAACATATTATGACCCACTATTCTTTGACTTAAATTTTACTTTATTTAAAGGGAAAGATGTTTAATAAAATAATTTTAAATGTCAATCGTGCAAAATTTTATCATCAAATCTATGTTTATGGGTATTTGTTTAAGTAGGTTCTTCATTATTAACACAGACCAAAATAAATACATTTAAATTCGTTTTCTTCTTGGATACCGGAAAATATATTTTAATAGTTTAATATTTATACACTTTGATATATGTGGCACTCTGCAAATAGTTAGTTAAGTGCATTTTTTGCTCTTTATTTGTGGCTAATGGACTTAGATTAGTGACAATTGCAGAAATCAATATTCATTTGTGAGTCATTGTGGAAACAATTGCGTTTATCCTAAAATAAGATTTTTTCACAAGTGCCACAGATATAAGTTTACTGATACCCATTTATATATTTTTTATTTTTATTTTTTTTTTTTTGCCAACTGAGTTTCTAAGAGTGAAGGGTTGAGTACTCCCCACTCAGCTCCTACGCAGCTAATGATCGCGCAATTAGCAACCACCCCCACCTATGCGGAAGGTTCCGATAGCCCTTATCGCTACAAGACTGTTAAGAGAGATTAGCTAAGATGGGACGATACACTAACGGTTAATGGCAGTGTGTAGCACTTGCTGTAGTGGGAGGAGCCGGCAGGTGCTGTGTGGAGCAGCTGCAACTCTCCATGGGAACTACCCCGGAGCAGAGATTCTCACGCCGTACCACCTGCCACCCCCGACGTCACTGGGGGTATATAGGCCTCGCCATCCCCTCCGAGCTTCATTCTGCCGCGCTCAGTCCATCCAGCAACATCATGGAATTCGAAAACGCTAACAACATCAACCTCGCTCTCGAAGCTCAGGCGAGGAAGACTACTCCAAGAAAGATCTTCTCATCAGCATCCCGCTTCATAAAGAAAGTGAGTATCCTTATCTTATCTCATGCGTTTCTTATCACCTATGACATAACTTGTTTTTATCAAATTTCCTATATTATTCTCGTGACTAACCTTGTGTTTTTTTTTTTGTTCAGTTGTTGAGGCGAGCCAAACGCGACTGCAATTGCGCCAGCGTACCTAAAACAGAGGAAGAAATCGACAACGACCTCAACGAGCAACTGGAAGCCAAGATGTCCAGTACGCCACAGCACCCAGACTTGAGGACCTTCCACCACATAACCTTCTACCAGATCCCAAGTGCTCAGGTTCCCTACAGTTAAACATACTCAGAAGAAGCGACGAGGAACAGTGTCTTTCAGTGAAAAGTGATCAGCGACTCAATTTGTGATTTATATAGAGAGATTTTAGGGAATATTTTTAAACTTTAAATCAATTGTGATAATATTTTGCCATAATGCAAGCTTTAATTGTGTCTCAAATTAGGGACTAAGTTTTTTTTTTTTTAAAAACAATTTTATGAGGGTTTTACCTCATCTTGAAAGCTTTAAAATGTAGATATATTTTTGTATAATTAGACTTTAAAAGAGATAAAAGACTATATAGTATATTTTTGTAAATATTTGAAAGTTCAAATAAACTTTTTATGAATTGTAATCCAGTTTTATAGTTTATAACTAACCCTGATCCATTAGATAAGATAGATGTAAGCATTAAATAGCTAAGGTATTGCCGCTAGGTGATTACTAAGACAGAGTTGGTCGAGGGTGTGGAGTTTGGAACGTGCGACGGCATGCGCCATAACCAGTTCTCCCCACTTCTTTCCTCTAAAGAGATCACTTTCCCAATCCTAGCAGGTTCCTTATATACACTCTAATAATTCAAACACAAATCATTTTAAGTACATTAATGCCATGACATTAGCCAATATGGTGATACAAGGTGATATTGAAAATAAAAAATAAAAAAAAATTTTTTCTATCCAATTATATGGTAATTAATCCAATTAAAATAAGTTAACGAGCATTAGTGGGCTTGTTTATTTTTTCCTTGGCCTTTTACACACAACAGGTTTTAATAGTGCATTTCCTCTTGTTTTTTTTTTTGTTTTTTTAGTTATTTAAACGAAATATTACAACACTTCCTTCCTAAATTAACCAATATTCTTACACAAATTTCATGGCTAAATAAAAATTTTTTTCTGCAATATAATTTTTCAAATAACTCGATATTTTGTTATGGTAAAATTTTTTTTTTTATTTTTTTTTTTTTTTTTTTTTTTTTTTTTAATGAGCAGTTTTATTTATTTTTTCATACAACTGTTCTCACAAGATTGTTAGTTTATTGAGAATAATATAATTATAATTCCTATAAAAATCTCATATAATATTGAATCAATTTAATTTTTGTTACTGAAAGTTTATCAGAATGATTTTGAAATATTTTTTCCAATTCCACAAGACCTAAAATAGCCAAGAAAGACGTAAGGACTAGTGTTACCTAGCCTTGGGTTAGACTGAGGTAAACAAAAAAAGCCTTTTTTCCGAGATTCTGACAAAAAGTTCTTTTTTTCCCCTTTTAGGGTTTGGTTCCCCATTTAACAACCAAGCGTCTCGCCTTTAGAGATAGAGGAAATCAACTGTTGAGGCGTAATGATGGCAGCATTCTTCGTCCAAAATGATCTTTTGTTGTATATTTTCTATTATTTTTTTCTGGTCTAGCGGTTCTGTAGAAAGAATCCGAGAATATCCCTGAAGAATAGATGCGATTATCAATATCTACGATTCGGCACGAAATGAAAAAAATCGAAGTTACTATGGTTTAATATCCCAAACTGTCAAAGGGGAAAACGTCTGTTTGAAAGCATGGAAATGAAACAATGGTAGTTTTTCATTCCAGTATTTAATAGGGGAATAATATTAATTTGCTATATAACTTTAGATTTACAATCTAATAAATAAATCGTCTAAATTTATTTTAAAAATAAGGAAAACAACAATCTATTTTAATTCAAAGGTTTCGTGCGGAGTTGGGCAAAATTTAATCATAGCTAAAATTAAATAAAAGCTATTTGACAACTAATTTCCTGGAATCAATCGCCTAATTTAATCATGATTGAATCTTTTAGTTAATTTTTAGTGAGTTGATGAGTATTAGACTGAAAGATTTCATCATTATTAAGTTATCTCAAAGTATTTTGTTTGTCTAAAATTTTGCTTTTCTTTTTATTTAGCCAAAAATTTTCTTCTTTTTTTTAAGCTGTATTTATTATGTGTAGTATATTTACTTAATTTTATATTATGTGTGATATATGGATTTTATGTTTGTTTCAATTTATTTATTTTTTATTTTAACTGTTCATTCTGAAGTCAGACATCCTGTGATGGTAATTATTTTTACAAAATACAGTAATTCATTCATTCATTTAATCATTATTAAATTAGGAGATTGATTCCAGATCAGTTGTCAAATAGCTATGATTAAATTTTGCCTAACTCTAGATTGATGGATGAAGGGGTAATGTGACAAAACACAATTTTTAGTAATTTTAAGTTTAAAGTTTTCATTCATTTTTTATTTTTTTTTTTTTACGCTTTTCTTTAGCAGGAAAAGTAACATAGACTCTTCATCTTCTTCAAATATTTTTTTTAACATTTTTGAAATATTCAGATTTTGCTACCTAACACTGGAAATATATCCTTCATACAATGAACTAGATTGTATTTAAAAAATATGACATAACACCTTCATCCATCAAAGCCTTCAATTAATTATCAATAAAACAACTAATTATAAAGTAATTTATTGAATAAATTGTTGGATATTTATTAAGACTGAAAATTTGACTGTTACTTATATGTATTTACAGAAATAACGTGAAGTACAGTCAAATCGACTGCAGCTTTTGACATCTTAAACAGTAAAAATAATTAAGTAAGTGCTTTAAGATAATTTTATGTTAATGTATTATTTCAACGATTATTATGACAGAATTAAATAAATAAATAAATTAAAATGATCGATATCTTATAATCTAAAACCTGTTATTTAGTGTTATATTAGGTTTTTATAATTATGATTGAATAGCCTTTGCAAACCTATGACAGTTGAGTAACTACCAACTGACAAGGGAATGTCTCAGGTAGGAACCAGGTCAGGCCCATTTGACAGACAAGAAAATTCAACCATATAACAATAGGGGCAAAATATATTTAATATAATTTGTTATAATTTATTAAATACAAGTTATTTAATTGTAACATTGATTATAATTAATTCAATTAATTTTGTAAAGGTAGTTCGTTCTTCCAGGGTCCAATAAAGTTAGATGTCCAATCCATTGCCGAAATGTATTATCATTTAATTTTTGGATTTTAATATGTTTCTTTTTAAAGGATGGAAAATACTTCATCTAATTGCTGTTGCTTAATGTTGATTACTGTTGCTGAACATTTATTTTACAGAATCGAAGTTTTCGTCTATTATAATCTATTTGAATATAATATATTTAAAATTAAGATAACAAAAATAGACAAATATACTGAAATATTAGTTTAAGGATTCTTGGGTTCATACAAATAACAAAACAATAAAAAAAATACAATTTTATTACTTTATATTATATAGCTAAAATAAATAATAAAAAAACAGCACAATCTTGGACAGGAACTAATGCAACAAGCATAAGCAAAATGTTAAAGAATTAACTAAAGATAGTTTGTGCACATGCATAGATAAATAACCCTTATAAATAAAATTCAGTTTGATTTTTTTTTTTAAAAAAAAAAAAAAAAAAAGAAATGGTGAACAAAGAAATAATAAAACAAAGACAAAAAACAAACCTTTATATGTTGCACCAGTTATTACTATCACTAACTACACACTTCAACCAAGCAATCAACCATTTAGTCTCCAGGCGGTCAATTAACATATATTTACAACTACATTGTCAGCCGCCTGAACATTTATTTTACAGGAGTAGCTGCAAACTATACAGAGATAGTAAGAATGTTTTGCACATAACTTACAAATAAAAGAAAATAAAAAATAAAAATAAATTATGCCTGCAACGAGGAAGTTTATCATGTTTTCATTTTATATTTTGAATGCTTTATGAACATATATATTTTTAATCAGATCATGAAACGTAGAATAAATTAGAAATAAAATAAAAAATGGTCAATCATTAGAAAAAGGACAATGTTAAATTGACGACAAAAGCTAATAAATTAAATACGTCTCCAATGCATATACATACGTCATAAAATCTAATCTAAGAGAAAGCTCTTTGGATTAGAAAAGTCACTAGCTGTGTGTAAAAACATATCTTTCCCGAATGATATAAAAGAGAAAATTAGTTAGTTTACAGATAATAATTTTTTAATCATACAATAATCAGTTCGTATGTACTTTTAAGAAAGATGGAAATTATACCAATATACTAATATACAAAGTAACTATTTTTTTGACATAAGGTGAGATTCATTGAACACGTGACCTCAGAATATGGAGGAACACGAAAAATCTCAGCAAAAAAAAAAAAAAAATCTCACGTCAACTTTCCAACTAAAAAGAATATAAGTATCTTATAATAATAATATAATTATGCAATATACAATAGAAGTATTACAAGTATGTATGTAGTGGTATTACGCAAAATTCATAAAAATAAATTTCATTAATTCAAAATAAAACTCCACGTCGTTTTTGACAACTCCAACATTTACTAGACAAGCGTTCAAAGCTCCCAATAAATTATAAGATTTAATTACATGACAGTAATTAGACACATTTGGACATATGGAGTTGGGCTCCACTAAACATTGAAAAGCCGTAAAGGGTGATGCTGGTTGTAAATAATATAGTAAAAAAAAAAATACTAAGTACGGATTAATTTATAAGGAAAACAATCAACTAGGATTTAATAAAAGACCTGCCACATGTATGATTTTAAGTTTTTTTGAAAACTCGTTTCCAATACAATACATCTTCAGTTCAGGACTTACATGATGATTTCAGTATGAGACCAATCCCACAGCATTTATTGATTCCTAATTAATAACATTTTGAATTCCTTATCTGTAGTTTCCATTTTTAGTGACACACATTGAAATTTTTTTATTTGAATGTAAAGGTTTTTAACCAGAGCTTGAGCGGAAGAGGTTACCCCAAAGATCCAGTTGAGGATTACGGAGGTAGCAGGTAAAGCGGCAGTTATGTTAGCGGGGTACCTCTACTCATTGTCTGGGTCAGGTAGGTGGCCCGTTAGTGACAATACTGGTTTAGCACAACCTACTGTATGGCTAAGTCCGGGGTCTGCTATGATTATAAACACAAATGGTTTCTGGGGGATAAGGTATGGTCAGTTTCAGGCTGAGGTCAGTGGCATTTTTGGGAGGCCACCCAGGAATCTAAATTTCAATTCAAGTGAGTATGAAAGTACACCTGAAAAAAAGAAAGTAGACCACTGGAGAATTGTGAACCACCATGTTGAAAATTAGAATAATGCTATTGAATCTTATTTAACTTCTTGACCCATTTTCATCATAATACAGAATAGCTGATCAGCTTAAATAAGCAGAATTGAAAAAAAGTACTAGTACGTAGGTACTAGTCATTCATTCATTTTTTAAGAATTGGGAAATTTCCATTTTCGTTAAAGTTCTATTATGGCAATATTTGCCTAAATTATATAATTACACTACAGAAATCAGACCCATATGACCATTATGGTGGGCCGAAAAAACACTTTTTTTATCCCGAAATCGTAATAGCACGGAAAACTTGCGAATTATATAGACAAGGAAAAGAAAGGAAAACTTATCGTAATCGGTTGACATCTTCTGGTCGGGCATAGGCCCTAAAGTTTGACAAAATATGAAAAAACTTAATTTTTGCGATAATTTTTATTAATTTTTGGTTTAAAAGGTTTCTTAGTGCAATCGCTTGTAAGCTCTTCAAATAGATCCTAAGTACATTGTGTTTAAATTTGGTTTAGATTTGTTGATATCTTCATTCAAGGAGCATAAGTTATTATATCAAAATATTGCATAACTCCTCATTTGCTTTATTCCTTTACTACATTTTTTTTTTGTTGCTCCATCTTCAGGTTCTTACACTGTGATATTCTCACTGATGAGATGACCGTGATTACTAACAGTGTAAGAACCTGAAGATGGAGCAACATGAAAAAAACATGTAGTAAATGAATAAAGCAAATGAGGAGTTATTTTTTATATAATAATTTAGATTTCCGTTGGGTATTACCCAAATGCTGTAGAAAAAATTTTAACCTCAATTTAATAGTCTTTATTGTCCTTATGGTCTTTAGATGGGTGCCTTTAACTATCCTAACTCTTATACGGTTATTTATTTTTATTTTATGTTTCCAATTTTTTCTCTACATATAAAAAGTTCCTATATTTTTGGTGTGTGTGTTATTATATTTTTTAAAATGTATTTTCATGGAAGCTTTTGCTTTTTTCTTTTCTTGTCCCTGATGACAGACTTGCAATGCAGACGAAACGTTGCTTTAACAATAAAATAAAATAAACATTTTATTTTGATCTGCTTATCTAAAGACTGCCTACCCTAACTAAAATCTCCTATATATCACAGTCAAGACTAAAAAACTAAAAACTATACCGTTACTTAAATATTTGAACTTTTTATAAGTAGAGCACGTTGAAAAGTACGAAGCCCTTTGTTATTGTTATCACTCATCATGTCCAGTCTTTTATGTACTGTTTTCTACAGCATTGGGGTCATTACACGACAGGAAGAGGTTAATTTTAACTTTTGTTCAAAAATGAAAATACTGTTAATAATATCAAAAATCAAAAAAGTACATTAAAAATACAAAAATAAATTCGAAAAAATGTGAAACTTTCAATATTTTGGGGCTTATGCGCGACCGGAAGATATCAACAAATCTAAACCAAATTAAAACACAAAGTACTTAGGATCTATTTGAAGACGTTACAAACGATTGCATTAAGAAACCTTTTAAACCAAAAATTATCGCAAAAATGAAGTTTTTTCATATTTTTTACAAATTTTAGGGCATATGCGCGACCGCAAGATGTCAACCGATTTTGATATTTTTTTCTTACTTTTCCTTGTCTATATAATTCGCAAGTTTTCCGCGCTATGACAATTTCGGGATAAAAAAAAGTGATTTTTCGGCCCACCCTAATGGTCATACGGAGTTGAGTTTTTGGGCTCCACTAACTTCCGATCCTTCTCGTATCCAATCCTTACAATCCAAAATAAATTAATAGTATTAGATATTAATCAATAGATATTTTTTTAATTATAAAATTAAGAACAGCATACAAAAAACAGTATATTTAAGGCAACAAAACGACAAATATTTTATATCACAGGAAACAGTTTCCTGTAAATGACTCGTTTTAGAAAACTGGATGATTGGTAAATTAAAGATTAAAAGAACACATAAGAACATAAAATAAATTCCAACTTCGCTATCCATCTAAATAAAAATAGCCATAAAGACTTTGGAGTGAAAATAGTACATCAAGTAGAAAAGCCTAAAATGAATTATTTATTAATCATTAGAAATAATGAAATCGTTCAAAACCAAACCAGATTGTAAAATGACCATGTAAACATTTCCAATTGTCTCATTTTAAATTTGTTTTGAATAGGAACGTGAAAAATCCAATTATTCATAGGGGAAATCCCATGGCAAAATCCCAAAATATTTAACGTACCTAGCCCATTCCCTTCCACTATAGATATACTTCAGATATCTGTTAAATCTTCTCAGGTGAGTACCATTATATTTGATTTCATATCGTTCATTTTGAAAACTTTATTATAGGTATATAAACCCTGTAACAATGTGCTGAGGTTTAGAAAATTTTGTATGTTTGAGAACTGAAGATGAATGTTTAGAATTCGAAACTAGTATTCCAATAAAATAATTCCAATGGAAGTGTCAATTAATTCATCAATCCTAATTGTATTGATCCCCTTATACCATCATGCGTACTTACTTGATTATTATGTCTCGAATATTTTTTGAAAATTTATTTCCATCCATGAGTAGAGGAACAGGATGTCGATGGATAGGTGGAAAAAATCAAATACATAATATGATTTTCTAATCCAGACAGCATTTTAATGAAGCACTAAAAATAAAAGATTCTGCTTTGGGATCCCATTTAACGTAACATTATATTAGTTTTTAGTTTATATATTGCTTATATACTAGTGGTTATGTTCTCCAAATAGAGCTGGAAGGACGGGTTATTGAACAGGTCATCAATATATTCTAGCCACAGTGAAAAGGTCGAGATTCATTTTATGGATACTCCATAAAATAAATCCCTATTTTTCAGGTCGGAACTCAAACCAGCACACTGTGCTTAAAATGCATGGTGATGATGGACAAAATACACGAATCTGTAGGATCTAAAAGGAAATTTCATCCTGAACAAAAAGAGTATTTATAAATAAACCTTGGTCTGTTTATTTGTTTTTGTCTTTGTATATATCCCACAAACACCTCCCTCACACATAACTGATCATGATGAGACAAAAAAATATACGTTTCAATATCAAACCATTTTCTACAATTATCTAGTTGTAGTTGAACATGGGAAATGACTTGGAAAGGAAAAATAAAAAAGAACTGACATTGCGGACTTTCGACCATACTCGAAGTACTGTGCGGTACCGCAGAGATTACGAGGATGCTATAAGTGCTTGACATTACAGTGTTAATGGCTTCCGTTTATGAAATATTTAAATCGGCGATAGTGGCATAGAGTATATATGTTTATAAATTATGTTTTACAATAAAGAATTTTTAGTTATCAACTTTAATTTTTGATTAAATTATTATAACCGTGATTAGTTAATTTATTTTGCAAATGAGTTAGTATTTAAAAATGTCTTTACTTTACTGTTATTTATAGCGTCATAGTTTATAATTATCAATTTCACAATTAGTTTGTAAATGTAAATATTGTCTCGTGCTTTTCCCACTGTTAATTTCTTATTGTGTTGGTAATTGTTTAAGAGTAGCTCACTTTTTCATGGTATACAATTTATGTATCCAATTAGTACTGATTAACTGACGCCAGATTTAATTTATGATTACTATGGTTTAATACTATGGTAAACATTTTTTTTTTTCCTTTTGTAAATAAGTCTGAAATAGAAATTGCCTAGGTTATCGTGCTTAATTTGATTTCGAATGTTCTGATTTAGGGATCCACCAATCCATCGAATTATTCACGCATCCAAAATCCTTAATGCTCTTTACTTTGTCACAAATGAACTGATCCACAATGACCTTAATATCCCATGTGTCGCTGATTTGGCACGAACCAGATACCTTTCCTTTCATAATAAACTTAATACCACTAGTTCCACAACTTGCTTCCCATTCCATTCCTGGCAATCCTCCGAGGCGTCTGAAAAGAAGATGGTCTAGTATTATCTAGTATGGTACGGTCTAGTATTAATTTCTTTTGTAGTTATTTCATTAGAGTACTACCTCCTCCACAAGTTTTAATCATGTCATTCATTATATTGCGTTGTATACTGCATCTTTACTAGATGTGTTTTCTAATACAGTTGTAAATTTCTATTAATAAAAAAATTCTAATAAAAAAAAAGTTCTGATTTGCAATTAAACCTGCACAGTACAAGCTAACACCCTTCTGGGTGAGTCAGCATCATTCCCTGCCTATTCTTAAGCCCTTCGGACATGACATTACTAACTGCTTAGAGCTCGGAAGGACAAAGGGTCACTTTGACTGATGCGGGCAGGTGGGATCGCCTCAGAGCTTGATTCTCCACACCCGAGAGACATCCTAAGCGGCGGTGGTCCCTCAATAAGAAGGCCGATACGCGATTTGGACTGCCTTCCAGGTCGACCCCTCTCAGGACAATACCGCCGATTGTACTCTACACCCCCTGACTTCTCCTCGCCGTTACCAATGTCTGTGGAATCGATTCATACAGCTCTCAGTCCGATTCCACACCCAATCCAGAAGTTTTCCATTCTCTCTTCAACGCTTGTTTTCTTTACATCTCCAACACATAAAATACGAAACCTACGGTAAAACTACATGAAACTTTATCCTACAATATTTGTCAAATCCCTTTTTATCGATTAGTCATTCTTTCGTATTAACACGTGGAGGACACACTCTGTCTCTCACGGATCTTGTTCACAATTTTATTGGAGGTTCCTTGTCAAAGAATATTAGAAAGGTATTTTGCCGTTCCAACTAATGGGTCCTAGAAGCCAAGAAAAAAATAGCATTAAACTAATTTATTTTATATCTCGGGTTTAAAAAATAATATCGACATGATTCTCGAGTGCAGATATAAGGAAAAATACAGCCACTTCGTAGGTTTAGGTTGATTAAATTCTATAAAAAATGATTATTTTTCAATCAAACTACCTTATATATATATATATATATATATATATATATATATATATATATATTTTTACTCAATACATGACGTCAGATTATAATTCAGCATTCAAAAGAACCCTTAAATACGAAATTTTATCTAAATGGAAAAATAAAAAATCGTAACCTTCAAAATTTGCCTGACCATGGTATACAATTTTTTTTTTAAATTATCAAGAACTAGAATTACGGTCAGGCGGTTAAACATATCCATGTCACATCTTTACCCAAAATATAGGGTGTTAATACGTAATACATCTATGGTTTCATTTTCATATCTGTTTTCAAACTCAAGTTAAAAATCACAATGAACTTCAAATTTTCCAACTTTTCAAATATGTTTTTCCTCTCCTTTTGTTCATCGAATTATGCATGTATACACATCAAAATTTCTGTCATTCTTAAATGGAACAAATTTTATTTTTGCTATTTTTAGAAAGTAAACTTACTGAAAAGATTTTTAATTATTTTGGTTAATATACTTCTGGAAAACATAGGGGTATTTTGTGTCAGTTCTTTTGTTCTTGTGCTACACTATTCCTCGTGTCCTATACAGAGTTATCTGTGACTGATATAAAATCCACTGGTTGCATTACCCCTTGAATAAAAAAAAACAGAAACTGAAGTGACGAAGGAAGGGCAGCAAATAAAGCCTAAACGGTTGTTAGCTCTGTGAAATCATGGGAGCTAGGCTTTTAGTCGAAATCAGCCAACAGTCACTCAGCTTTGGTGTTTTTTAAAGATATTTTGGAGTGTTTTTTTTTATAGACCAACTATATGCTGGAGGTTTCTTCTTTCTCATTTCCTGAGTGTCTATTTCTTCCCTCTATCCTCACTCTTTTTATTACCGTTAGACCCCTCCTCTTTGTCACTGTAGTTACTGAAGATATCTTCCCATTCGATTCTCGATTGTCCTCTGAAGCGGAAAGAAGCAGTTTCGAAGCTGTTAACTGTACGTCGTTTTCGACTACTTCAATATCAACCAAACAAATCTGAAATCTGAATATAAATTTTTAAAATATCACGTTCATGAATCATCAGTTTGGATTTACGGATTTGAGTTTTGTATGTAATGTAATGTTGAAGTAAAGTTGCCTATCCCCCAATTAAAGCGTCAGCAAGTTCATCCAAGTTATCTGAAATAGGCGAACACGTGTGTAATTGGCGTTGGAATTTGTCCCAAACATGTTAGATCGGATTCATATTATCAATCAATTAAACAAAATTATAAAATATCCTAAATTCCTTTATGGCCCACTTCAATTTTTAGCAGTAAATTATCACTGTATTCCGTATACACTCATTTATCGCATCCTGAGTTATTCAGTTACATACCACAACTTCCTAAAAATTAATGTAGAGGATGAAAATAAAGCTCATCAAATCTCGAACAGCTTTATACACGATTGACGCAATTACTATATTAGACAATTAAAGTTTTTTTATAAATTAATTATCATTGAAGTTAACAGGTGGTTCAAGAAAATTGTACTTAGGGATATTAAATTCTTTTTAAATAATTTAAGCGAATATAGATAATTTTTTTTATTAATTTCATACAAAACCATACCTTTGTAACATCTCATGTAGAATGGCGCTCGCCAACTATAAGTCAATTTTTTAATCTTCGCGGTAATTCACATATTTTAGCTTTTTTTAATTTTTTGTTTTTCCATATTGATATTTACAATTGTACAAAATAATATACATCAAGCAAATGTGTTGATAGTGAATACAATGACATGCAAATAACTTGTGAAGAACTACTCAATAGTAGCACTTCAACATAAATCTAAATTAAAAGTCTCTAGTTCATCTTCTTTTTAGACGCCTCGAAAGATTATCGGGAATGGAGTGGGAAGCAAGTTGTGAGACTAGTGGATTGGAGTGGTTATGGAGCTTATATGCAAGGGTAGCTAGTAGCTATCTGGTCTGGGTTTTTCATAAGAAATTAATTTTTAAAAAAAATTATATTTTGTTATTGCTAAACCATCTTGGAACTATAAAGATGAAGTGGTCTAAATTTAGAATAGATTAGTTTAGTAGTTTTCACAGTTAGTGATCACAAACGAAAAATGGCTTATTCTTTTATATAATAGTATACCAGATTTAATGTTTATTATATATAATTTAATGCAGAAATTTTCATTTTATTTTTTATTGATAAATTAACCAATGATCTATGTTACTGGCTTGAAGTCATTGATTGGGATAAATTAGTAAAAATAAGCACTCGACCGATCGGTTAAGTTACGCCCGTATGGCTCACAAAGAGAATAAAAATCCGAAAGGGTTGGCCCTTTGAAAGGGATGAGCCCTTGAAGACTGACCCATATGCACCCCTATCTGGACCATATGCGGGCCGGCAGAGGGTAAGGGCAGACAGGTGGCAAGCGCTCATATCCACCGCATTCCAAAGCCCGCATTCCATCCACCCTTTCCCACGTGTGGGGACACGTGGTCGTTGCAAGGGCCGTTGGCTAGTGTTTCATTCATGCAATCTAGGAGGGAGCCATCTGTTCGATGCGGTTTTTAATGGGAGCCGATACTTAAAGGCCACACGCTGTGTCTGTCTAGCCTAGAGAATGGTCTATATACATAAGGTATGCTCTATGATAGATAATTATACCCCTGTATAATTTTTAATTTTTTAAGCGTAAGTTCACTTTTATAAAAATGTTGTTTGGTATCAGAACAGACCCAGGTAAATCTCTTGTCTGTAAAATCCCATAATTAAGTTTTGGTTTTTTCAGTTATTTATTTATTACAGAATGTCTCACTCAATGTTCAATTATGTCTCTCTTAATATCATTGAATCAAATGGATGACAATGAATCCATTCATACAATATGTACAATTTGTAATAATAAAAAATAACAAAATAAGTTCTTCTTTTTTTTCTTTTTTTTTATATACATTTATTGAAATTTACAACTGTACAAAATATATACAAATAATGTATTGACAGATGTTATATTAACATGTTAAAACTTGAAAAGGACTATTCATCAGTAGCACTTTATTACAAATTCTACTCTAAAAGGTCTCTAGGCCATCTTCGTTTCAGACGCCTCGGAGGATTATCAGGAATGGCGTGGGAAGCAAGTTGAGAAACTAAAAGATTTGAGTGATTATGAAGCTTACGATGAAAGGATAGGTATCTGGTTTGGGCTAAATCAGCAACATATGGAAAATTAAGATCTTTATGGATAAGTTTATTGGTGACAATGTAAGGAGCATTGAGGATTTATTAAAGGGTTTTGGATTGTAAGGATTGGATACAGGATGATATAAAATAAGTAAAAAGAAAATTGAAAGAAACAGCTGAAACTATACTATACAGCTCTAACTATACAAGAAATAAAATAATAAGTAATAAACCATAATATCAAATAAATAAAAATAAAAAAACTTAAATACATTGATATCAGAATTAATTAAATCTTAATTCAGTAATACTCAAAGTTATTCTAGGGCTACATCTATTATGTAGTTTAAAAAACGATAAATTTCTAATTATAGTAAACTCCCTCTTATTCGGCATCTCTAAACCAGCGCTCCAAATAGATTTTAAAATTAATGAAAAAATATAATTATATTTGACCGATCCATAAATAAAATAAAATTTACTAAATTAAAAAACAAAATTTAATTATTTATCTGTTGCTTATTTGTTGTATCGTCAGTATATTTACGATTAATTACATAATATTTTAATCGTTTTTAGATATTTATCACAATTAATAAAACTTTAATACATTATTTCATGACATACATATATATGTACTTCATAATATCCAATCAATAAATATAATTAACTGTAATTAGTTTTTTTTTTAATTTAAATTGTTTTCTAGAAAGGAAAACAAACTGGGGTGGTGGATGCAAACCATACTTATATACAATATTTTTTCACAGAAAATCTCCTAAACAAAAAACAATTCTTTTTTACTTCCAATATGTTTTCTAATTATAATTAATGTTTTCTGTTATCCGGCGTTTTCCTTATCCGACGCGTTGGCATAACCAGTAACACGGGATATACGAAGTCTATTACATACACCATAAAAACTTTCGTATAGCAGCAATCATTTTTATTAATAACTAATTATTTAATTAAAACTTTCCCAGCAGCGTAATCACTTACGTCATAAATTTTACTTTTGATGATGCAAAGAAACATTAAAAATCAAACCAACATACGTATTTACATTTGATTAGTTTAAACAGTCTGGCGCATTTCAATTAATTTCACAAGGTCATAATTTACACTGTTGATAATACGTCAAATAGTAATTACCGTAATTATATTTGTTCAGCTGACTTTTATTTGTATAATAAAAACTAGCTTCCTTAATTATCATTTAATTGTTAGCAAGGTATTAATTGCACCAAGGATGTGGGGATATTTGTTCAGCTTGGAGATCTATCGTTCGATCCTTATTTTTATTGTTCCACTTCGATTAGCAATTTCTTCTTTAAAACGTTTCTAGAAGTTATGAGCAGAAAGAAATTATTCTTATTTTATTGAACAGGATTTATATTTAATGATAATTTTATTCTTTCTTTTTTTTTTTTTATGAGGAGAGTTTTCCTCGTTCATAAATAATAAAGTCCCCGTCAAAAGTATCGCAACCCTGGGGTTGTGACACCCCTTTGAAATATTTGAATTTTATAAAAACGCATTTTTTTTTTCATAATAAAGAAATGTTCTGAAGACTATAATAAACATTCCTAAACTAGACATAAACAATTTTTATTAAAATCAATTACAATATTTCTTCCAGTAAACTAAAAGTTAAAAAATTTTCTTTCTAAAATTTTCATTTTTTACAATAACTTTTAAATTTTTAATTCCACTTCCCTCACCACTTACGCAGATGACACATGTGTATTATCACTAAATATTAATCCTTTCATTGCATCCCAATCACTACAATCTCATACCACTAAAATTCAAGAATGGTGTCAAAATTGGAGAATTAAAATAAATCGAAAAAAAATCCCATTAAATAACCTTTACCCTTCGTCGCAAATTTACAACTTCCTGTCCCACAGTATCCTTCAATGATATTCCACTAATTCCCGCTGAACACAACTGCTACCTAGGACTCCACTTGGACAACGTCTTTCTTGGAAACCACATACAAGACTTAAGCTACAAGAAACTGCTCGTCGTTACAGACTACTTCAACATTTCCTAGACGATCAAAGCTCCCAATTCATTACAAAAGACTTATTTACATGACTGCTATTAGACCTATTTGAACATACGGAGTTGAGCTTTTGGGCTCTACTAAACCATCTAATTAATCTCGTATTCAATCCTTACAATCCAAAATCTTACGAAAAATCCTAAATGCCCCTTACTTTGTCACCAATAAACTTATCTTTAAATAAATGCCTTAATGTTCCATATGTAGCAGAGTTAGCCCAAACCAGACACCTATCCTTTCATCGTAAGCTCCATAAACACTCAAATCCATTAGTTTCTCAGCTTGCTTCCCACTCCATTCCCGATAATCCTCTGAGGCGTCTGAAAAGAAGATGGCCAAGAGATCTTCTAGTGTAGAATTGTTATTGAAGTGCTACTGATGAATAGTTCTTTTCAAGTTTTGACATGTTATTGTAATCGTTATCAGCTCATTTACTTGATGTATATATTTGTACAGTTGTAAATTTCAATAAATTGATTAAAAAAAAAAAAAAATTGATGAGTAAATTATTCAATTATTCATGAGGATTTGTTTCCTCTGACAATGTGACAAACGGTGTTAATTTTATTCTTTTTTTCTTTTTTTTATGAGGAGAATTTTCCTCGTTCATAAAAAATATATTAATATTGATTTAATTAATAATAACAGTTTTTGGTCCAGTTAAGAAAATGACAAAGCCTTTCCCTATTGACTTCAACCTGAACCTCGGCGTGAGTCATCGCCCTGAAGATGGTGACTCATCGGGGTGGGCTCGACCTCGTCTTTATAGGATAAGGAATCTGCCGACAAGGACGTTCAACGGGCACCGCGGGAAAATATGGGCTTGGGGATTACTCGGAATATCAGATGGTAAAGGAATGTCAGCTGATTGTAGGATGTAGCCGATACCTGTGTTGAATATATTTATAACAAGATCAAACTTGGAATCTTCTTCCACGATCGAAATGTTTGATTTACAGGTAAATAAAAATTAAGATAATAAAAACAATGAGGTTATCAAGTATCAAACTAAGTAAAACGTAGCTACAGGTATGGATTATTTCACAGCATAATTAAAATGAGAGACAAGACGTATGCAGCAGAATTAAAGGGTTCATCTTAGCACTTATAGATAAATAATATACAATACCTTTAAACTCTAATTATTTGCAAGATTATCAACCATGGTACTTTTAAAATCAAAGTAACACGATAATATAAAGATAGGTTAAAAAAAAAAAATTACACTCCTCTACTGATAATCACTTCAACTAACTCTATGTTGCCTAAAATAATATATTTTTAAATAAAACGACATTGGCCGTGGGATTTCCTGTTTTTCTAACGATTTTTTTTTTTTTTAATTTTTTTTTTCCTTAATTTTAAAATATCAAGAATTCATATAATCCATCCCTTTCCATCGATATCCATATAAAATAAATATGGAATAAAAATGCATAATTGGAGTAAAAGATTTCTTTTCAAATAAGTTCCTTGCAATCTAGCCCGTAACATGGACAGTTAATTTGTTTGTTCATTTACTTACTTTTGTAATTTTAACAGCACAAATAATTATAATTTTACTGTTATTTTTTTAGAACTAATAAGTTAATTTAAAAAATATATACTATTTTATAATTAAATGATAAAATGAATAAGAAATAAAAATGCATAATTTGAGTAAAAAATTTCTTTTCAAATAAGTTCTCTGCAATCTAGCCCGTTATATAATTTGCATTTTTAACTTTAATAGCACAAATAATTATAAATTTGCTGTTATTTTTAAGAACTAGTAAGTTAATTATATTAAGTTAAAAAAAAAACAATATTATAATAGAAACTATGATCTTGTTAATTTGAATTTCATGATCGTGAAATGAAAAAAAATGAATTACATATTATTTGTAATACAATTCATAGTTGTTTTAATGATGTAATTTTATATTTATATAAATAATAATTAGGGTTTTCAAAAACAAATAATGAATATCTATTTACTTCTAAAATTTATATGTTTAAGTTTCTAAAAATGTCAATGCATTATTTATGTTATTAGCATTCATTTTAAATTTTCAGAAATTTTGTGATTTTCGAATATCTCTTTTATTAAACATGTTCCCATGAATTGAGATTTAATTTAATCGGTTTTGTTAATAACCCTGACGTTTGTGCAGAAACCTTACAATTTTTTGGAATTGAAGTCTAGAATAAAAAAAATTCATAAATCTGCTAAACCGTACATTAGAATATTACCATATTAAAATTTTGATTTTAAATCTGATTCCAAAATCAATTTTTAAAAAATTAGAATATAGAAAACACGCTTCTATAGCAAACTTAACAATAAGAACCATTTGCTGCAGTCACACCATTTAATTTTTTGAGTTCAAGGTTCGATGCTAATTTCTCGGTACGATTTGTGATTTGTTTGCAGTTTTAACATATTTTTTTCAAAATCAACCAACAATTTTTTTTTCGTTTTTTTACATATCTTAGAGTAGAAACGGGTAAATTTTTACCTTAAAAATCCTATCCTGAACAAAATGTAATGATCTAAAACTTTTAGTATATAACTTTTTTTGATTGAATTAGCCATTTCTGCGTTATAGACTCTTAAACATAACTAAACTTGCTTTTTTAAGTTGGGAAAATTCTTCGATGTTTGACAATCGATTGCGGCAAAACGCCTTATCAAATTCAGCTTAAGGGATGTGTTTAGAGGCACAATTTAATAAACTTTCATTTTGGGAATAAAGCATTTTCAATTTCAAGCATTTTATATGGGGTTTTTTTTCCAAAATCTGAGAAAATTTGGCAAAAAAAAAAGGTTTGGGTTTTTTTGCCCCCTCCCCCAGAAACATTTTCCCCTTATTAAATTTAGTTTCTTTTATGATACTTTATTCTCAGGACCCATCTGGACTATATAACAACGTAAAACCTTCTACTAACCTTACCTTTTGCAAGGCATACCCCCCCCCCCCCCATTTTGTGGGTAATTTAACTTGACTAAGTGAGAACATTAGAACAAAGTTGTGCAATTATTGTATTGTCATTGGTCCTTGAAACGTGTGCAAATTTTCTAGTTAATCAGATAGAAATTGGTGAAAATTACGATGAAAGATTCCGTTACATACAGATGAAGTTAATAAAAGCGCATTAATAAAAATAAGCTTAATTTATTTTCTTCGAACCTCAGCATTCCTTGGTCATCATTAATATTATATACTTAATTATTAATTCAAACTATGTTAACGACATTTCGGAAACAGACAGGAGTTACAGATTACAGATAAATAAATAAAATTACTTTTTTTATATAACACGGGTACCCTAAACTATATAAATTACTTTTTTTATTTGTTATAAAACTCTAAAAGTTATCCTTAACAAATATATCTAAGCCAGATTTTACTCATCCTTCCACATTAAATCTTAAATAAAATACTTGCGATTAAAGTATCCACAAATGCTGATAAGAAAATTAATATGGTAATTATTGCGATACTCGTACCATAAAAGAGGTTTTTTTTTTTTAATGTTCTTTCCCTATTTTTTAAATTCATGGCGATTACATTGTAAGCCAGGACGAACACAAAAATAGCCCCCTCCCGATATAAGGACAGATGTGGAGATATAAGATATATACCTAGGGCGGACCAAATCCTCAGCCAGAACAGACAGCCACGCTTCGGGAACCGTGGGAACAACCAACAGGTGTTGTCCAACACGTGGGCTACAGTGTGCCTTCTTAATGCTCTCCTTAGGTCTATTTATAGTGGTCTGTCCCACGGTAAGTGCGTTGTAATCGCCGCCAATCAAGGCGAATGAGAGCAATTTCAAAGGGTTAAAATTATTATAATTATATATAATAACGTTATTAATAGTAATTTATTACTAAATTTGCAATTTATTTATTTATACAAAAGTTAGCGGTTATCAACACGAGTGGGGTCGTTTTCGCCATGTGAATGCATGTATAAGTTGGAAGGTTATATTTGTAAGTAAACATATCGCAATCAATACTTCAAAAATATTAAATTGGTGAAGTTACTTAATACTTATATTTTAGTTTTGAGATCGCTACCTTTATTGATTATAAATTTATCCTTTTTTTTATAATTATTTTTAGGGGGACTCGATAGCCGAGCGAGGTGCGGTGAGGGCTCAGTATAACGACGGACCTTCTTGTCCGTGGGTTCGAATCCCACCTGGGCGGGTTAAATTTTATTGCGTGGTCTATTTATAGTGGTCTGTGGTCTGAAAAACAGTTAGCATTTTTTGTGATTTTTTAAACTGTGGGTCTTCAATATTAATTACTTCATTTGAAAATCAATAAACATATCATAGCCCAACTCTTCCTTAATCGACACATTTTTTAAAAATGCCAGAATTTCAATTTGTTAAATTTTTTATTAATTTTTTTCCCAACCCTCAATTTTCATTCATTAGTGGCCAATCCAAAATCTGACAATTTCATTAGTGGCCATATGCACGAGTCAGTTGTGGCCATCTAAGACATTGTCCTCTCCGAATGAATTTACATACTTTATATTCGAATAACCGATGAATAAAATTGATTCAATATGATAGTTACATTAAGTAACAATATATTAATCACATTACAATTGTTCATTTCATTCTTCAAAGTATGTACCTAGGTAAGCACTTAGGTAAAAATAAAAACTTTTACAGTGAAAAATTTGTATTTGTATAAGAAAATGTAGATACTTATGTAAGCCTTATATATATACATATATATACAGGGCCGCAGAAAGAGGCGGGTGGGGGTCAGTGGTGCAAAATCCCCGGGACCAGGACTTAGTTGGATTACATAACCCGTCAGAGTGTAGATGATAAATGAATAAATTAAAAAAAAAAAAAAAAAATTATGTAAGAAACCTCTATCTTACATTAATAAATAGTACAGTAGGGTGTATGTATATCAACAAAAAATCTGATGGGTTCTACTTTTGTAGTTCAAAGAAGTATTGGAGTGACTCAACTTGCGATTGCATTGACTTCGTTTCAAATTTTACCAATCTGGACTTATTATTAAACCAACGGTTATGATTAGAAAAAACAAATATAATTACCGAAAAGAAAACAATAAAAATTAACATTATTGATAGCATGTCAATTGAAGAAGAAAAACAAACGTTCATATATTAATCTTTGATAAATCCATTTACGTTTCAAAAGGCGATTAGGAGTACATAAGTATTTTCTAAATTAATTTATTCTGTTACAAGAATCAATATTTAAAATACATACATATTGCTAATCCTAATAACATTGATTCATTCACTCAGATACAGGAGCATCGGTTATATGAACTCACCCAACCAAAAATCCAATTTATTTTCTTTCAGGAATCGATTAATAAAATAACTTTTAAAACAATCTTAATTTATAAATGATAATTAATCCAAAATAAAAAAAATTAAAAATCAAATTAAAGACTATATCTTAATCGACTTCCTAAACTGGAAAAGTGACTTAAATAAGACAGTTACATAACGAAGTGTCATCCCTTCAAAATGATCTTGCAACACGAACGGGCTCGGTAAAACATCTGCTCTTTTGAATTTTTTCATTTGATTCTCACTTCTGGAGGTTTTTGACTCGGAGGATTGTCGTTCTTCGGGGGTCTTTTGATAAGCCGACGTTATTGTCTTGTAAACAGGACGTCCTTTGGTGATGTGCCAATAATGTGCTGTTTCGGCAAACTGGCAAGGTCGAGAGGGTGTGTGAAATAAGAAATGAGGTGCCTACACTCTCTGGATTGTACTATGCCCGATTATTTTAGAATATTTATCCTAAGCGTTATTAGAAGGTGACAATTCAGACAATGAAGTATAAAAAAGATTTAATTTCGTTTTTTATTGATATTTAAAAGTAAACAGTATATACATCTAATATATGCTTAGGAATGAAATAACTTGTCAATAACTTGTAAAGAAACTACCAACAAGTAACTCTTAAAAAATATTAGGAGGTCCGTAGGCCATCTTCTTTTCTGACGCCTTGGAATGCTATCGGAAATAGTGAGGGAAGTTGGGAGATTAGTGGATTCAAGTGGGTATGGAGCATGCTTTTAGGTTTGGGCCAATTTAGCAACATATAAGGATCATTGAGGATTTTACAAAAGACTTAAGATTGTAAGGATTGGATACGAGAAAATTTAGTAAAGCCTCAAAGCTGTTAGTTAAATTCAACTAGGTCTGATTACTGTCATGTAAACGAAACTTTCATAATTAATTGGAAACTTATAACGTTTGTCTGGTAAATGTTGAAACAGTCTATAAGGACGAGCAGTTTCATATCATTTTAATCTAGAATGTGAATTCCGAGTAAGAAGTTTGTCCAGATAGAGAGAGACCTAGGATCTGTTCAACAGGGATCAGTAAAATATTATACAGGATACTGTAGGTATAAGACGAAGAGAAAGTTAAGTTTATTTGGAGATATTTGTTTGGATTTATTTTAATCTACGAATCTCGACAGTGAAGGGATCATTATTTGCTGATAACCCACAAATGCCATAAGCAAGGTTTCTTTGGAACTTAAAGTTGTAAATAAATAAATAGAAAATCGGGAATGAGATGAAACCCTTTTGATTACATAATTTCGAGTGGAGGTAATTAGTATTTTTGAAAATTTACGTCTATATAAAGAAATATATGAAGTATATTTCAACAACCCATTAGCAGGATGTAAATAAAGTTCTAAATTAAAAGATTTCGAGGGCATCTTCTTTCTGGAAGTTTCAGATTAGTATTGTGATACGAATGAGAAGCAAGTTGAATATCTAGTCGATTTTAAAGGGTAAGAAACTTATTATGAAAGAATAGGTACCTGATTTAGGCCAATTTACTAACACGTGGACAAGATAGTACGTAGCAAGGTAAAGAACATTAAAGATTTAAGATTATAAGACCAGGAAACAAGATAAATTGGATTGTCAAGTGGAGCCCCAAAGATCAACTTTGAATTTAAAATTTCAGCAATTACTTTCAAACAAAACTTTCGTGGGTTCCATCATGTTTTATTTATAAGTTTGTTTAATTATTGTCATGAGAAAGCGTTTTTATTTATTTATAGGCAGCTAGGAGCATATGTTGAATAATGTTGAAGCAGTAAAAAACGATGAGCAGATCAATTTCAGTATTGTATGTGGATTTTAAAGAATACGATTGTCCAAATGGAGTCCTAGGTTGCGGATCTGATAAACAGGGAGTTTTGGGAAATTCAAGGATAATGTTGGGCAGGAGTTGAAGAGTAAAGACGATTTGATGAAATTTGTAATAGGGTTTAATCTAAGTAATGGAATTTCATTCCGAAGATTTTGTGAGCGTCAAATAAAAATAGATTTTTACATTATTAACGCTTTAGATTGTTTAATGAATAATCAAGTCGGTCTGTGATATATTTCTCATCTGAGAGATGTTACGAACGTATTTACGTGACCAGAACGACCTGAATGATCTCGTCAACATCGTTTTCCACTTTTTTACTTCTTGACCGTTAAGATTTTAGATAATATATTCTGCAGCGTAATGGCATACTGACGCTATCGAACGTTTCAACAAATGTTTTAAATAAAAGTCGCTCCCTAGCTGTCTTGTCAGATACCTATAGGCATCAATCAGACACCTGCGAAACACCCCGAGTGCCGGACATCCCATTACAACATTATCGACAATGGGGATGGTCATTGTGGTAACCTGCTATCAACATTGACCGCACTTATCCATATGGCTGTATCCTCTATATAAGACTCCATGTCGCAATAGTAAATCGCAGAAGACGGTATAAAAGTAATTGATATGACTAATCCATTTCAAAAATTCGTTTATTGCACATCTCTATGGAATTATAATCAGAGTTGCTGTCTGTGATCTGAATTCAGGAGTTCGAATTTCTCGATCCAGTTTTTCTTAGATACACCAACCCTTTAGACTATTGACTACTCAATAAAGAAAGACTACCTTATCTTACTGAGCAATAAAAAAAAAAAGGCAATTTAACAGAAAAAAGGGTTCAAAATAACACATTAATGGTAATCATATCTATTTTTTAAACTGGTGCTTAAATATTAAAAATTATTTTTTAAAGTTATGAACTGAGTACGATCATGAAAATATGGGTTTTCATGGAGATTGTGGGTTAGGAAAACTGTTTGGTATTACCGGCTTCCAGGTTTGGTTTAATTATGATGATACTAGTCTTACATTATAATCAGAAGTTTCTATATAAACATATTATAAGTAACTATAATTTGTTAAAATAAAAAAATGAAAAATTTACTAAAAATATTTTTTAGAAAGGAAAACTATGCTACAATGATGTACAATTTCGTCTTACTGGGAATATTCCGTACTCGTCATATTATTTATGGAAAATTTTATAACTTAAACACATTTTTTATTAGTATAGAAATGTTTTTTTAATTATAATTGATGATTTCCCACTAACGGAAAATCTTGTGCAACGTGGTATCGGTCCAGGTAACGCCGGATAAGGGGGAGGGAAAGGATCTATATATCTTAATGACATAATTTTTTCTGCTTAATGTGAGATAAGCTTGTTTAACAATTTATTCTAATATAATTTAATAGTAAAAGAACATTAAATAGTATATAATAGTAAAATTGTTTTTACTATTTTCTATTCTGACAACTACCTTACATTTTCCTCTTTTCAATTCTCCCCGCCATCCCCCCCCCCCAATTCTCCTTTTATTAATTTACTGAGATCATAAAAAAAAATAAAAATAAATAAATAATATAACGAGAAAAAAACTAATTATAATATCATATTTATTAATATTTAAATATCTAACGGAACTATACCACCGAGATACGGGGTAGTTGAATACGTACTTGGTGTATCATAAGATTTAGTTGGCTGGTAATTTAGAAGATGGATAAGGGATGATTATAATGAGAATTAGAAATGTAAAAAAAATAATAATATAATAAATATATAATATAATATAAAAAATACTAATTTAAATAACATATCCGTACTATCCATACTGGTTTCTTAAGATTTAAATATAAACATACATATAACTAAACAAATATACATATAAATATATAACGGATCAAAACTACCTGGAGAAATTATACAAATTTTAATAAGATTTAATTGGCTAATAGTTTTAACAATATTCTTTTCAGACAGCTTCCTTATATTTTCATCCTCCTACTCCTCATAAACCTCACCCCCTCACCATATTTCGTTTTATTTATTTACTGACAACTTTACTCCATTTTGCGGAATTACTACAGAATAGTTTATTAAAAATATATATATAAAGTGTTAAAATGAATTTTTATAGTTTGAAAAGTATAATATACAGAACACTTTATTACAAAAAAATATATTGAAAAATAAAGTGTTAAAATGAATTTTTATAGTTTAAAAAGTACAATATAATAAATAATAATTTAAATACCATATTCATATTAATATTTAAATATCTAACGTATCTAAACCTGAGACAATTGAATACATTCTTGGTTTCTTAAGATTAAGAAGGCTAATAATTTAGATGATGGATAGGGGGTGGTTAGGATGAAAATAAAAATATTTAAAAAAAAATTTATGTTAAAATAGTAAAATAATTTTGAAAATGATTGTGCTATTAAAGATTATTATACTTACATCTTGCCGTTCAATCTCCAAAATTACCCCCATTCAGATTTGGGCAAAATTTAATCACAGTTAAAATATAATCAAAATTTAATCATAGCCATTCGACAACTAATGTCCTGGAATCAACCACATAAACTTAATAATGATTAAATCTTTTTTCATTGTTATTGAACTAATCATAATTTCACTGAAACATTTAATCATTATTAAATTAGGTTGTTTATTCCAGGAAATTAGTTGTCGAATGGCTATGATTAAATTTTGATTATATTTTAACTGTGATTAAATTTTGCCCAACTCTGTCCCAAACCATCCTCCCCCCCCCCCCCCCCACCACCACCGACCAGATCTCATTTTTATTGACAATTTTAGATTACTATAGAATTGTTTAAAAAAACAAAAAAACAAATTAGGATCTTAAAATGATTTTTAGAATATCAAAAATAATAATTTAAATATCATATTCATATTAATATACATATAAATATCTAACGAATCTAATCCACCCAGAAAACATTAGACAAATTTTAATAAGACTAAACTGGCTAATAATTTAGAAGATGAATAAGGGTTGGTTATAATGTCAATAAAAAAAAAAAAAATAGTAAAATAGTTTTGACTATGTTCTATTCAGACAGCTTCCTTCTAGATACCGCCCCTTCCCTGATAATATATAGTTTTATGTTTTTACTGACAGTTTTAGTCTATTTTTCTGAATTACTACAAATTAGTTAATTATAAAAAAATATAAGATAATAAGATTATCTTAGATAATAAATAAAGATTAGGTATTTATAAGGATATTTTATAGTATAAAAATATAAAATCATTTTATATTTTTACTGACCGTTTTAGTCCATTTTTCTGAATTACTACTGATTTGTTAATTTAAAAAATTTTAAACCTGAGATAGTATATATACCCATATCTCGTTTTATTTATTTACTGACAACTTTGCTCCAGTTTGCGGAATTACTACAAAATAATTTATTAAAAAAATAAAATAAAACATAAAGTCTTAAAATTGATTTTTATAGTATATAATATAATAAATAATAATTTAAATATCATATTTGTATTAATATTTAAACATCTAACGGATCTAAACCTGAGACAGTTGAATACATTCTTAGTTTTTCAAGCTTTAGAAGGCTAATAATTTAGAAGATGGATAGGAGGTGGTTAGAATGAAAATAAAAATATTTGTTTAAAAAATTACATTAAAATGGTAAAATAGTTTTGACTACGATTGTGCTACCTTATTATATATCTTGGCGCTCTCTGCTCCCGGATAAGTCCCACCCATACTCCCCCTCCACCGACCATATCTCTTTTTTAATGACAATTTTATATTACTATAGAATTCTTTAAAAAACCAAAAACACATCAGGATCTTGTAATGATTTTTCAGAATATAAAAAATAATAATTTAAATATCATATTCATATTAATAAACATAAAAATATCAAACGGATCTACCGCCACCTCGAAAAATGAGATAGTTTATAATAAGATTTAAGTGGCTAATAATTTATAAGATGAATAAGGGTTGGCTGTAATGAGAATAAAAAAAAAATAGTAAAATAGTTTTGACTATGTTCTATTCAGACAGCTTCCTTCTAGATCCCGCCCCCTCCCTGACAATATATCGTTTTATGTTTTTACTGACAGTTTTAGTCTATTTTTTTGAATTACTACAAATTAGTTAATTATAAAAAATATATAAGATAATAAGATTATCTTAGATAATAAATAAAGATTAGGTATTTATAAGGATATTTTGTAGTATAAAAATATAAAATTTAAAAAATAATAATTTAAATATCATATTCATATCAATATTTAAATACCTAACGGATCTAAACCACCTGGAGAGATGAATACAGTCTTAGTTGGGGTCGGTAGAGGAATACATAAGGTATCAATTATGTAAGAAGTTTTGGGGCTACTACAAGAAAGGAGGTAGAAAAGGAGGGAGAGCGCGTGCTGGTAGGGCGGGCCACGTGTGGGAATGTTCCCGTTCCCACGGTAGTGGCCCACCTGGCTGCGCGCACGTCTTGTGCATTGTGCCGAGCTAATGGTGTCATTTAGTGATGTCTACACCTGGGCGTCTTCTCTTAGTCATTATCACCTGTGCATTGTCTTAGTCATTCCGGTTCAATACATATCGCATATCAATTGTTAACCGTGATTCAATGTGTTTAAAAAAAAAAATCGTGAAAATCCGTGGAGGAGAACTTGACATAAGCCATTTAAACTGGGGGGATTAAATTTATGATAAATACAGTTTAAAAACCGATACCTACAGAAAGCTGCATCCTGCCTTCTATAGCCTTTAATTATATACCTCGTCAATGGAAGTTGGTAGACAATCCTCTAAGTATATAAGATGTATTTTAAAATATTGAAGGATTTAATATCAAATGCCTATATGATTACAAACTGACTCAACGTCCACATATATCTACCAAATATAATTTAAACTAGAGACAGACCTATTTAAACTATGACTAGTCGACCGTGCCGGTCATTCCTTTGGTTAGAATTTGGGTGACATCAGCAATGTTGGATGCGCTTACTTATAGCCTTAAAGTCGTCATTATATGTAGATAAAAAAATTTCTTCATCTTATAATTCTTTTTATTTATTTATTTTATTTTTTTATTTTGGCAAAAGGACAGGATGTAACTGAGTGTTTTTTTAAAAAGAAAAATAAAGCAAATTCAGCAGTTAACAGTGAAATTCGTGATTTTATCATGCCGAAAAAAATATCATGTTAATAAACACAAAAATATGTAATTATAAACAAAAACGTATGTAAATTGCTACAATTGCAGTTTCCTTTTCGTGTTCCAACTTTTATATTACATGTAAATTCAGAATTAATATTTTTTTTAATTGTGACACAAAACCAAAATTGTGATTAAAGAAATTAGTATGTTACGTAAGTTCTTTATTCGGTATTGTAGAAGTAATCAAATTTATATATATATTTTTTTTAATCTTTCTTAAAGTTTGATACGTAATTGATAGAAAAAAACTATTTTTAAGGGTAGAATAAACGGCCGATTAGTCGACGCTTTTGGATGACTAATCGCAGACTACAAAAGGAGCCGACTAGTCAGCTTTACGGAATATGGATAGAATATGATTTTAAAAAGAAAATCATATTGGAAAAAGTTGGAATGGAAATTATTCAGAAAGTTTAGATTTTGAATTGTTAAAAAAAACAAATAAGTGGAAAAATAAATGTCCTGGTTATATCAAATAGAAGTGATTTATTCCCACCCATCTTTGAAATATACATATTACTTAATGTACCGTAAATACCCTTATAAATTTATAAGCATTTTTTTTTTTTCATTTGATCCGTTTAAAGATTCAAGCTAAGTTATTTTAACAAGCACATCATTAAGGCATTTAAGATTAAATAAACTTATTTGACATTTTAAAATACACCTCAGGATATTTTTCTGTATAATTTGACGAATGCCAAAGTTTAATTTTATACAATTTAATAATAAAATGTCAATGTTATAATTAAAAATATTTATTAAATATTATTTAAAAATAATAAACAATTAATACAATATAAAACTATTGGTAGCTTTTAGTTCTTAGTTTTGTAATTAAAACGGGATACACCATATAAATAAATTAACATTCACAAAATTAGAATTAATTTTTTGTTTTAGTATCCTAATTTAAAAAAAAAAAAAAATGCTTGGATGATAATTTAATTAGATCTATATTTTCAATACTTCCAATCCCAAATTCTCTACTGTATTGTTAGTTAATAATTTAATATTTTCAGTATAAATAATTATTCTATAAATGAACTTAATATTCGATAACTTTCTTTTTTATGTTGTAATAACCATTTATGGGTGGTTTATTTAATTTTCTTTTGGTAATTTTTTCTAATTTTTAATTTAATTAACATGGTAATTTTTCTTTTTTTATTTAAAGATAACCTTTATTATCACATATTTTTTTTTATATTTGAAACTTTATATTGATCTAATATTTAATTACGAATAATTGTAATCAATTCAATGTTTCGAATATTAATTCGAATTAATCAATTAACACTCTGCTATTAACGATAATATAATAATTCAAGATTCTCATTTAATAAAAAAAAAAAAAAAAAAAAAAAAAAAAAAAAGCTAATCAGATTCTATTCGAGAGGGAATCGAACAAGTCTGATTGCATTCGTCACTTCATTTCACACCGGCCTTCAGTGACGGTGATGTCTTCTTTTGAATGACCATTGGCCATTATTCAACGACTGTATTCAGGTTGGTAATGAGTTGACTCTAGCTATAGTATTAAAAAGAAATATATTTTTTTTATATTTATATTAAAATACTTATATTAATATTTAAGAAATCATCAAATTTATATTAAGTATATAAAAATAAACTAATATTAGGAGAAATACAAAAAAAACATATGTATGCATATATATATATATATATATATATATATATATATATATATATATATTTTTTTTTTTTTTTTTTTTTTTTTTTTTTCTTGAAACTGAAATAAACATTTAATATTTAATAAATCATTTTATAATATGAAAGGATAAAAATTATTATTAAAAAAAATAAAATTTTACACAGGAAAACTACTAAGTATAGCTCAATGGAAATATACCCATAAATATTGTTGTTGGCACGGAATGCGAATCATAAAATTATATGCATAACAAGTTAACCTTGTTAAAGCGGATAAGGTGATTAGTAGCTCTCACATCCTTCATACGCGTGTTTGTGTGTGTGTGTATGTGAGAGTGTGTGTGTGTATGTGAGAGTGTGTGTGTGAGAGAGAGAGAGAGAGAGAGAGAGAGAGAGAGAGAGAGAGAGAGAGAGAGAGAGAGAGAGAGAGAGAGAGAGAGAGAGAGAGAGAGAGAGAGAGAGAGAGAGAGAGAGAGAGAGAGAGAGAGAGAGAGAGAGATTAAAAGTTTATTTTAAGATTAGAAAAAAAGAGAATAGAAAAAAAGAGAGAAAACAATTAGAATTGAGAGACCTAGGGTATGAAGAAAAAAATTAAAGTAGGAGAGAATCTTAATAATTGATAATAATTAATAATGCAAAATTTAATTTATGAAAAAAATCCATGGCCATAACAAATTTTATACATAAAGCAGGGATGTGGATTATAAATATTTATAATTGAGTATAAAAGAAAGGAATGGAATGTAAATCATATGTAAAGAGTTCAGATGGTGTGATAGTAAACATTCTGATAGATAATGGATATATAATGATCTACCCTTATTTTAATAGAATATGAACTGAATTATATTTTAATTAATAAGAAATACAAACAAAGATACATTTTCTTATTATAGGTATTAAATTGCAATAAAAAAGAAAGAAAAAAGATTCCTTACGCTCAACATAAAAAAATCGATTTATACATAAATGGTAAGAACCCAATGGTAAATTGGGGATATGTCTTTACATAAACTACCTTAAAATGTATGTTTTACAGCTATGAGCAAGTAAAGACATAAATTATGTAAAGAATTCGAAATTTCTGCTTTCAGCATCTTTGGACATATAGCGGTTATCTATTTCCTATTTTAAAAATCAAGGTGCTATACCAAAATAAATAAATAATAGATAAACAATTTACGTTCTCAATGTAAAGCATTATATTTATCTTAAGAGTAATCTGCATGCTATCAAACAATACATTTTAAACATATAAAGAATAGCATTATAAATTATTATTCAAATCTGGATCAATTTCTATTCAACTAATTTATTGTTCGACCTTGAAATTAATTATGTAGGAACACCTATTTTTTTGTTCACACTAATTGAAGTTATTTGGATTAGAAACATAATCTGAAAATAACCACGTCTGCGCTTTTTGCCAAAGCAAACAACTCCCAGACACAATCGTTTTCACAGTTGTCAATACGTGATGTTTACTTCAGATCAAACGTTTTTACGTGCGGAAACGGTACGTGTCCCAAGAGACAAAACGTCCAACATCTGTGGCGTCTCTTTGTGCAGAGATTCGCCCCATTCTTTCGTTGAGTGTCAAGTGCAAAAGCACCTGCGGGAGTCTAAGCTATTGTTCGACCCTATGTTTTGGTATGTCCCCCCCTCTCTCAACCGCCTATCTGTGATGGATCCCCAACACGGCCCAACCGATTAGCTAATTTGCATTTTTTATCTTTTTCATTTTTGCGACCACCCACAGTTGATTAAACGTCGGTTTGGCGAAATAATTACTGCCGAGGAAGAGATATTTTGACAGTCGAAATATTCGGAGGTAGCCATTCTCATAAACTGGCAAACGTGTGTTTAGGAAAAACCATTATAATCAAGATAATTTAAATAATCAAAACGTGTGTTTTTTAAATTAAAACAGTCACTACAAAATCCGAATCAGACCTAAGTCTAAATCAGCAACACAAAAATGAACAACGATTAAGAAATAAAAATAAAAATTCAACTATAATGAAATATAAATCGATAATAAATAAGAAGTAAATATCCATCAAGTTGTTGCTGAGACGAGTTGAGGCAGGATTTGTAATTATTGCTATTTAATTATCACGTACGCACGTGCACTAAGCACGTGAATTTGTAATTAATAATCTCACATATTCTTACGTTTCGAAAACAATGTCTATCTTATTGTGCAATGCAAATTACAAAATTGACCTTAGTTACTTAAACAATCAGTCAAAAATGTTACTCTTCTTATGATTCATGAATATTTATTTAATTTATTTATATATTTAAACTAAAATAATAATTTTATTCGCAATTACACTAATAATATAAACATTAAACAAAATATTTCCGCATGCTAAGTATACCGACAGGCGAAAAATTCCAACCAATAGATATTTTCACTTTGCTAGGATTTAAAGCTTTATTCAGATTTAGGTGCTCACGTCCCCATGTTCTTTAACCAGGGTATATGAAATATTAGGATTCAAAAAACTATTAATTAAACAAATTATTATTTAAAGAAGATTACAGTTATGAACTTTTAAATTAATATGATTTTTTAACAGTTTTTCATTACATGGGAGATATCCGTGAAGAAGTTTTTCAAAATCAAATTAGATCTATGTACCATCAAATGCAAGACGTATTGAAATCAAGGGGTGGATATAAACATTATTAATTTAAAATTTCTTGGTAACTTTTTTTTTTGTAAATAAAGCGCGCTATTATTTAATTAATCTAACACACTTCATATGCCCCGAGTTAAAGTGCTTGACGTAAACAACTAAAATAGAATGAAAATCTTATCCGAGAAAATTAAAAAAATAATTGGGTGAAATTTTCTGTTTGGCAGTGATCTCATTTTCGATATGATTTTTCCATTGCATAATTTTAAGCAGCAAAATAACATGAAATTGTCATCCGATTTCATATGACCTCAAGTATAGATATATAAAAAAACATATTAGATTAGATTAGATTATAAAGCATGAAACAAAATTGAAAAATAATAACATAAAAGCTAAAAGTCAAAGGTAGAAAAAATATTTTTTTTGGCTAACCAAAGTCAGTTCCATAACAAAGCTGGGCATACTCAGTGTTCCAGTGAGAGATAATCGCCGGCAATATCCGTAAGAAGCTTAGCAGGGGCTTTCAGGATCATCTAAAACAATTTTAAAAATTTTATAATATTTTATATGATAAAAAAATTCACTATTCTATGATTTATATAACTATTCAAATTTATTATCAAAATTATCTGTTATTAATGTGTTCTTAATTATATGGAATTATATTTGATGTAATAATAAATTTTGAAATATATCTGCTACAATTATTCTTAGAAACTTGACACAGAAGAGGGAAAATGATGCAGAAATTATTATCCTCATTACCTAATATAGTTTAATTTCTGCATAGTCAGATTATGTATTGCCCTAATTTTCTAGAACTCAATTCATATATTCTCTATAAAGAATATGTAGATAATTATGATAAGTAACTACAGTAAATATGAGTATATAGTAATATCTACAACATTTGTAATACCAATTAGAATGTTGAAATATCCTCTAAGAGGAGTCAGGTCTTAAAGATCAAGAAAAAAAAAAGAAGAATATTAAGAGTTTAAAAAAAGCCAAATTGTAAAAGTTTTAAAGATTTTGTTTGTTCTTATAATTTGACATGTTATTTCATATACTCTATATTTAGTAATTGACAATACCAATTTTTTTATACATATATATATATTTTACATTACATTAACATAGGTATTCATGCTTTCAGGAATTACATCATAACAGTATTATTAGTATTTTATTAAGGATTAATAATATTATATGATTGTAAGATTCACATGAACTCACTCATTTTCATTAAATTATTTCATTAAAAAAAATATTCTTCCTTTTGTTTTGAAGGTAAGCTTACCTATTCATTTGAATGCTGAATACGGATGTGTCGATTCCACCGATTCTTGAGGAAAGAATAAGTAACAAAAATCGATAATATGAAGTCGATTCATAGGTACCGATCGATACCGCTGATTTTAAAGATATATTGCCTAATCATTTAATTATTATAAATCGATTCTTCTCCTTAATGTTAAAAAAAAATTGAAAAAAAAACTGCTTGGTACATAATTTATTAGATTTATTTTTAAAAGTCTATGTATGTATTAACTATTGTTAATTGGAGAAATTACAACTAGTTATAATTTATAACTGAAACACCAACTAAATAATTAATAAATAATAACAAGACAATAGAACCATTTTATTATTCCTTAAAACATTTTTCTATCCCGGAATAAAGATTATATTTCAAAACTTAAATAAGAATCTGTTAGATGAATAATTCGTTTTACAAGGCCTGAATTGTAATTAATTTATGCATTATATGTTGTATATAATAAATACTGTTTGCGTTTTACAAATGTATTTCTTGAATAACTATTGTTTTTTTAACAAACTTAGTTTGCTTTTTTAATTTTTTTTTTTTAAACTAAAGTATCGATTTTTTTGTGCCGGTACAGGTATCGAGAATCGAATTGGTACCGACACATCACTACTAAAAGATATTAATATTTTCTTGTTATTTTATTTAATTATTATACCGTTGTAACCCTTACTCTAATCATGTTTCAAGATGTTTATAACCGATATGAACATTTAATTATAAAAATGGCGTTTATATTAATATTTCTGATAGAGAAAATAAATAAGAAGAGGAAAATATTTTTATTTAATGATAATTAATTTCAAATACTTTTTTAAGTTTTTATTTAAAACTTTAATAATGTACGTAAAACATGTAAATACGATTCTTGGAGATGTGAGGTTAAATAAGAAACATTATTTCTTTGCTCCAAGGGTATATAGATTTTTTTATTTTATTTTTTAAGTGTGTAGGAAACTATCATGTCCGTACGATAAAGTGGCAACAATCGTCAGCGCACTTGTTCCCACCGACACTAAATTGCGGTCATTAAACACAATACCCCAGCACAAAGACAGATCAACAAGTGACGGAGTGGCGAAGGCAGATCGCACGCGTTCAAGGCACAATCACAAGCGCCGACGGTATTCCATTATCGGCCTGTATGTAAATAGAGGACGGCCGCTGTGGGAAGAGACCGAGAGGGAGCGATAGAGAGGGAGATAGTGGGAGTGAGAGGGAATGTAAGAGAGAGAGAGAAAGAGAGTGAGAGAGAGAGAGAGAGGTCGGCTCGTGCCTGCTGGGCCGCTGGGCACGTGGGAACCTCGAGATCTTTCCCACGGTAGCTGGTCCCCCACCACCTCTCTCTTCTCTTGTTTGGATTGCCTCTGTATTTATATCTTGTCCATTATATATTGTATTCTTTTCTTGCACGTGTGTTGCCTTTTTAAGGTGTATATATGTGTATATATATATATATATATATATATATATATATATATATATATATATATATATATAAAATGAAACTTCTTATAAACAATAAGGACTTGGAGGATTCAATTGACATCGGATCATATAAGAGTTGAACGATTTGACACATGGATCGCAAACATATAAATTTAAAATACTTATAAAAAATATAAAGTAATTATGAATATACAGAAAAAATAAAACAATAATAAAATATACACAATAACATTCCCTCTCAAATCCTTACCTCAACATATACCAAGACTAAAAAATAACGCTTTCAATCTGAGAATCTCAATATCATGAATGGAGTCATAAAATATAGTTTATTACTTATTTTATTAGTTTTATAATAGATAAATTAACTATTAGCTAATTACAGTCCCAACTATAATACATCAGCTTGTACAATTACGAAAAAAAAAATTAAGAACTACTGGATAAAATATAATCATAGACTGTAAATCAGGTATGAATAAATATAATCTAATTTCCAGACACAATATTTACTTATTTAAAAATTTTAACTTTTAGGATAAGGTGCACATGCTTTTGATTTTGATATTTTACTTTTTTATGACTTTTATACTAGTGTTTGATATTACATTTCGGAAATTAGTACTTGTATTATTTATATTAGTACTGGTGCATTTTAGTAATTATACTCTTAGTAAGTAACAAATTAGATATAATAGTATACTGGTAAAATAATATTGATCATATTTATAAATAGCTATAAACTTAATATGGATTAAAACAATATTTTAGACAACTAAGTAAATAAGTTGACTTTTTAGCCTTGCTGAAGATAACATTTATATACCTTGATTGATGTTTATTTTGATGAAAAACTATTATTTTGTCTAACTTAATCAGTTTTAGAGATTATAACGAACTAAATTATTGTTTCCGATTTCAAGCGTTATAAAAAGAAACTAATTAAAAAAAAAAAAAATTTTAATGTTTTTTTAACAGACAATAATTTGAATTAAAAGAATTTGAAACAAAAAATACTTGATAGGTTTACAAGAAATTTGACTGTTTGTATTTAGGGTACTTAGTTACTAGTTTACTGGACGTGGTGAGAGCAGTGAGCTCATTTTTACGTAAATTGTCTTATTTTTGTACGTATTATTATTGTTATTGGTATTGGTTTTATAAATCATTATCATCATCATCGGTATTATTTTTGTGATAGTAAGATTGTTTTGTCGAGTCTATTAAAATCAATTTATATTAGCTGGGTGTATTAATTATTCTATTAGATGATAAGGTGTTATTTTCTAATAAAGACGAAAAGTTTTAAAAGCACCATTATTTAGAATTGTGGATTAACTTCTTCATTTTTTATAATATAACCAGTTAAATCTCCTTTGACATTTAAGAATCGGTAATACACAGCTTATATCTATTGTATGACCTAGGTTTATGACTCCTAGAAAAATCAACATACGTAATGAAATAAAAAGAAGAGTTGGCCGATGCAACAGTTGCGACTTTATTGGCACTACGACAGTAGGTATAGCACGCGACATACAGACAGACACAATTAGAAGAGAGGGCACGCGTCAGTAGCACAGCGAGAGAGAGAGGGAGAGAGGGAGAGAGAGAGAGATAGGAGCAGCTGTCGGGTCTGTGAGAGCCGGAGCGGGCCTCAGTTCCCACGATCAGGAGAGCTATATATAGCCCCTCCACCGGCCAAGGCAGTCAGACCTCTCTCTGCCTCCAAGCGAGCAACATCTAGCTCTACCAACAGTTCTCTTAGTGCGATATATAGTGTGTGTGTAGTGTCCATCATGGCAAGTCCAGCAGTTTACGAACCAGTACAAGTGGACGTCGAACAAGTCCAGCCAATCTCCAGGACTTATCAATACAGAAAGGTAAATGTCAATTCTGATTGTTTCAATTAAAATTTCTAATCAACAAGTGATAGTGTCTTATCTCATTAATTTTCTTCTAAACCGTTTGACTTATCAATTGTTTTCTTTTTGTTAAGGTTATGAAGCCTATGCTTGAAAGAAAACGGCGAGCCAGGATCAACCGGTGCCTCGACGAGTTGAAGGAGCTGATGGTCTCTGCCCTCCAATCGGACGGCGAGAATGTAGCCAAACTCGAGAAGGCCGATATCCTGGAACTGACAGTACGCCACCTTCACAAACTGAGGAAGGCCCGACGACTCTCTTTGACAGGCACCGATGACAGATTCCGCGCAGGGTACACTCATTGCGCTGGTGAGGTGAGCAAGTGTCTGGCAAGTACCCCTGGTGTTGATGTACGCCTAGGTACCAAACTCATGTCACACCTCGGGCACCGCCTCAACGAACTGGATGTCTGCAGCCCGCTGTCCGTCCGGACTTCCGAACCGGCACCTCTCAGCCCGACCTACTCTTTGCCGCCCACTCCGGCTTCCTCCAGATCATCTGATTCTCCTGCACCTCAAGAGTTCTCTGGACTCCTGAAGGTGGCTCCTCAGCAAGTCTGGAGGCCGTGGTAATTCTTATCGCCACCCCTTCTTCTTCTCCGGTGTCTTTCAACAGCTTTAACTGAGACTTCAAGTGCCTTTTCTATTATATATATGTTTCGTTTCAAAGTGTACTTAGTTTATTTTTTAATTCTTTTTATATAAATATTATATATATATTTATCATTGTTAATATAAAAGACTTTTTTTTCTTTTAACAAAAGAAAAGTGTTTTGGATAGCTTTAAAATGTAATTATTGTTCTCATTTAGTTGTTAATGTTAGTTGATTGTGGCCTAGTAGAGCCATGTGATAGAAGACTGTAAACTGTGATAGCTTTAGGATAGAAGTGGAATTTGTCAGTTCTTTCATAAATTGTAATTGTTATTTTAAAAATTAAGAAAATCATTGTAAAAACAAAAATTGTTTTTTATAAATTGATAAAGAATATGATTGTATAAAGACAAAGATATAGAGTAATAGAATGTGTATTACAAATGACTGTGATACAATAAAATTAATAATTATTTAACAAAGTCCAGTTCAATAATTACCCTATAGCCCATTGACATTGGCGGCGATTGCATGCTCGCTGTCATTTGAACAGGTGTTCTCAATCATTTGATTATAAAATATATATCAATATAATTATGATTTGCATATTATCATTTAAATCAATTATAATTAATAGCACATTCATGTATGTTATCAATGAGGAGAAAAAATATTTTCACACAAGGGTAATGCAGGCACCTGTGTCAATAAGCGAACAATTGCGCTAATTGATACAGGTGTGAGCCTATAGTCCTTGATAACGAGATCAACCGTTCTCCTGCGGTTGCGCTGATCAATGATATCAGCATAAATTTTACATATTACTAGTAACATAACTATTAGGTGCCCTATTAACGGACCCTAAAATAGGTAGTCTGTATAAGGAAATGACAGGTTAACAAACTTAAGTAACCAGAAATATTTTAATTCATTTTAATATTAATGTATAAAAGTTACAGTTAAGGGTTGACTAAAAAAAAAAATATTATTTCAGTATCTGTTTTTTTTTGTTTAATTCTAACTTTTTTTCTAAGTTCCTTAATCTATATAACGTTTAAAAATATTGCAATTTAACATTATATTTCTCTCCGAAATCTTGTAATTTATTTCGCGTAAAACCTGTTAGAATTCCACACCTGTTGTTTTTGATCTAAGTTTCTATTAACGTGCCAAACCTACGCTATAAAAACGACAAATTGAGGAATTCCCACTGACTGATTTTTTTTTTTTTTAATTATCTCGGACTAAAACCAAACAAGAAGACCAGTAATTAAGAAATGTTCAATTGTAAATATTGAATCATAAATCAATACCAATCAACTATGTGATAAAACAAATAGTTAATTGATCTATGATAATTTAATACACAAGCGGTTACAAGTGATGGTGCCAATAATGATGTACATAGTATCAAGAGTGACGTTAGTCAAAAGATTTACGGTATTTTTGCCAACGTCATTATTATATGATTTTACTTCTTTAAAAAAGTAGAAAATGTGTTAGAATTTGAGACTTAGAATGTCTGCAGATTTTCCTCCACTTCCTAATTATAATGTTTTAAAATAGTTCTAAACAGTAATAAAAAATATCTGTCATATATATGGGCGGGCAATCAATGTTAAAAATTGAGATATATATTTAGAGATATATAAATTAAGTCCATTAAATTCTGACTGAGGTCAAGTTTTCACCGATTTCATCAGCTATATCTTAGATATTCTCTCATTTTTATTTGTTTTATAATTTTTAATTAATGAAAGAACGAATAAGTAAAAAATAACAATTAATTCAAATATTATTTACTTCTCCTCCACCAGTAATAAGTTTTCAATTAACTTCACTAAAATTAAATTTTTGAAAACTTGAATCGCTAACATCAAACAAAAAATAAAAAAAAGATTTCATGATATAACTTGATTTTTACATTTCGAATTAATTCCAAAAAATTCTGAATGAGGTCAAGTTGTTACCGATTACATCCCCTATATCTTAGCAATTCCCTAATTATGTTTTTAAATAATAAAAGATGTATAGTATATATATATATATATATATATATATATATATATATATATATATATATATATATATATATATATATAAAAATAATTCAAATTATTAACTTCTCCTCAAACTGTAAAAGGTTTTCAATAAACTTTTATTAAATAAAATTTTTGAAAATTCGCATCACTAACATTGAACAAAAAAAAATGTTTTTATAATATAACTTGATTTGTACACTTCATTAAAGTCGGAAAAATTCTCACTGAGGTCAAGTTGTCACCGATTTCATCCCCCTTTATCTTAGCGATTCTCTCATTAATTTTTAAATAATGAAAGAACAAAAAGAAAAATATAAAAATTAATTCAAAGTTAACTACTTCTCTTCTACCAGTAACAGGTTTTCAATAAAATTCACTGATATAATTTTTTTTTATAATTTGGATCACTAAAATAAAAAATAAAAAAGAATGATTTCATGATATAACTTGATTCGTAAATTTCAATTAAGTCGGAAAAATTCTGACTGAATTCAAGTTGTCTCGGATTTCATCCCATAAATCTTAGCAATTCTCTTATTAATTTTTAAAGAATGAAAGAACGAATAAGAAAAAAATTACTATTAATTCAAATTTATTTACTTCTTCTAAGCCAATAATAGGTTTTCAATAAACTTGAGTAAATATTTTTATAAATATTTGTATCACTAACATAAAAAAAAAAAAAAAATGTTTACATATCACTTGATTTTTATAATATATTTCAATTAAGTTCAAAAAATTCTGTCTCAGATTAAGTTGTCACCGATTACATCCCCTATATCTTAGCGATTCTCTCACTAATTTTTAAATAATGAAAGAACGAAAAACCCAAACAAAAACGATTAATTAAAATTCAAAAATATATAAAAAATAATTCAAATTAATAATTTCTCCTCAACCAGTAATAGGTTTTCAATAAACTTCCCTAAATAAAATTTTTGAAAATTTTAATCACTAATATATATATAAATATATATAATAATGATTTCATTTTGATTTGCATATTTCAATTAAGTTCAAAAAATTCTGACAGAGGTCAAGTTGTCTCGGATTTCATCCCCTATATCTTAGCAATTCTCTCATTAATTTTTAAACAACGAAAGAATGAATAAGAAAACAATAAAAATTAATTCAAATTAAGTTATTTCTCCTCCACCAATAATAAGTTTTATAAATATCTGTATAACTAACAAAAAAAAATTATTTTACTTATATAACTTGATTTTCACAACTGAATTCAGTCCGAAATATATAAACTGAGGTCAAGTTATCTTGGTTTTTCCCTATATCTCAGCTATTCTCTCATTAATTTTTAAATAGTAAAATAATACATAAAAATAACAAAAATTAATCTAAATTTATTTACTTCTTCTCAGCCAGTAATAACTTTTTGATAAAGCTTCATTTTACGAGGTTTTAGTGGTCAGTTGGTAGTGAATTAAAACGCTAATATTTCTATACATGATGTAACGAGGCAGGTAAATAAAGACATAAAAATACGACAATCCAATTAAGATATCATAAAACCTTTCTAATCAGTCAACAAACATTTAAATCTCCCTTGATGTGTTTTTTATTTCTTTTTAAAATTATATATAACGTATTTTTGGTAGTATGAAAACTAAATCATAACTTTCTCTATATTTTATGATTATTACTGGACAGGTTACGAATACTTGAATCCTACTTAAAAACGTTGTAATGTCATCTATAAAATCTTATAGATTTTTATGAGTTGAATTCATCCTTCTTGTGCTATTATTTATGTATATAGTTAATATATATAACGCAAATAAAGATCAAATGAACGATAATTGTCAACAAATATAGATGAAGATACGCACATATAAATTCATAATTTATTCCGACCAATCAGGTCAAGGTAACGCATGCCGAATTCACGTACCTAAGACACATTCCGAAAATACAAACATTTCAATACTGATTGTTAATACTAAACCTAACTAGCAGACATGTATTATGATTATCATGAACTACATTTTTATTTACTACAATCTATATAGCAACAAATTAAACGATCGTGTAAACAGTCCTGTTTAAAATAGCGCGATAATAACAATCAGAGATCTTGGACGTGGCACGACGAACGCTGAGAGGAGATAAGAGATCAAGTCTGAAAATTAAACTGACAAGGGGAGGACACACTCAGTCTCTCACGGATCTCGTTGGCAATTATTTTGGAGGTTCCTGGTCAAAAAATATTAGACACGTATTTTGCCGTTCCGACCAATGGGCCCTGGGAGACGAGAAAAAAAAAAAAAAATAGCATTAAAATAATTTTTTTTTATCTCGAGTTTGAAAAGTGATATCGACATGATTCTTGCACCAAGATTTTTAGTTTTGATTACGGATTTAAGGAAAAATACAGTCGCTCCATAGATTTTGGTTTAGGTTAATTAAATTCTAAAAAAATAATTAGTTAAGATTTTTTTACACAAAAATTGACATCAGATTCTAATTCAGCAGTCTCAAAAACACGAAAAAACGCTTATTCAACAAAATCAAAAAATATCATTTTTTTCACCCTCTTTCAGGTAAATGAAATTTTTAAACCGATTATTAGTTACATACCTTTAAATCGCCTTTACTTCGTCACGCAATTTACTGGTTGGTATCGTTGGAAAGAGGGGAGTCTCAGCTTTCTTTTGATGTATATAAATGTAAAATTCGATGAACAAAAACCTAATAAAAAAATTGGAAAATCCGAAAAACATTTTGATTTTTAACTTGAGTTTGAAACCAGATAGGATGATGAAACCAAATACATTTCAAGCGTATTACCATCCTATATTTTGAGTAAAAAAATAAAGTTGATACGTTAAACCATCTAAGCGTAATTCATATTTTTATCAATTTAAACCAATAATCGGTTTAAAAATTTCATTTTCCTGGAAGAGGGTGAAAAAATGATATTTTTTGATTTCGTTGAATAAGCGTTTTTTCATATTTTTGAGGGTGCTAAATTAGAATCTGACGTCAATTTTTGTCTAAAAAAATCTTAAGAGGTAGTTTTCTTGAAAAACTAATTATTTTTTTAGAATTTAATTAACCTAAACCAAAATCTATGAGGCGACTGTATTTTTCCTTAAATCCGCAATCAAAACTAAAAATCTTGGTGCAAGAATTATGTCGATATCATTTTTCAAACTCAAGATAAAAGATTAATTATTTTAATGCTATTTTATTTTTTTTCTCGTCTTCTAGGGCCCATTAGTCGGAACGGCAAAATACGTGTCTAATATTTTTTGACCAGGAACCTCCAAAAAAATTGCCAACAAGATCCGTGAGAGACTGAGTGTGTACTCCCCTTGTGAGCTGAAATTCAGTTTAATACAAATCTTATATATTTTAGATTATTAACTGTTTGTAATAATGTATTTTTGATATAATACTTTTCTTATTATTAATAAAATTGTGAAAATAAAAAAAAATTGGTGACATAAAGTTAGGATTAAAAATTTTCAGATTTTATTTAAAATCTATATGTTTTCATATTAATTCCAGGCAATTAAAAATAAAAGAAATTTTGTTAGGAAACAATAAACAAAAAAAAAAATTTTTAATGATAAAGTTCAATAATGCTCATTATTTAAATAATACCAACAATAATAATGATTTCGTGATATTCATAATGAATACATTATTTATTAATTTTTTCTTGTTGTTTTGAAACATTTCATTCAAATCTTATAATTTATTTTTCAACCTAGATCTAAATCTATTTTCTTAAAAAAATTCTTAAACAAAAAATTTCACAATAAATAAATAAATAGATAAATAAACAATCTAACGATATGTAAATAGAATATGTATATATGAGAATCTATTAAAAAACAAAAAAAAATATGTTCATATTAATTTTAGGTAATTAAAAAGAAAATAAATTTTGGACAAGGAATAAAAAAATTAATCTGAAAAAATATAACTGAAAATGATGAATTTTAATAGTGACGATTATTTGAACAATAGCAATAATAATAATGATTTGATAATATTCTTAACGAATACATTATTTGTTAATATTTACTTGTTGTTTTACATCATTATATCTGATCCTTGTTGTTTATTTCTCAACCCAAAACATCTATTTTTTTTTTTTTTAATTACAGTTTAATGACAAGTAAATAAAAAAAATCTAGCGATTTGTAAATAGAATATTTATGAAAGAGAATCTATTTAAAAAAATATATATATGTGTTCGTATTAATTTTAGGCAATTAAAAAGATAAGAAGTTTTGTAAGCAAACAATAAACAAAAACAAATTATTTTCTAATACGAGTGAGTATGATAAAATTTAATAATAGTTATTAATTTAATAATAAAAACATAATAATGATTTAATAATCATAATCATAATGATTTAATTACTTAAAAAGACAATTATTCTTTTTAAAACATCTATCGATATGTAAATAGAATATTTATACATGAGGATCTATTTCTCTCTAAATCTATGTCTTAAAGTTATTTTTGTAATTACATTAATCAACACCGTTAGACGAAATTGAAGAAAGTCACAAAAGGAATGTTGATTTATTAAAAAATTACGGATCACTAATAAAACGCACTGTATAAACATTTTCGCCCAACAATATTATTTTAAACAAAATAGAAAAAAAAAATACTCCTTTTTCACGGCTTACAAATATATACAAGGATGCGAGCCGGTATTGTACTTGTGACGGGTACATACCAGTTGCACTTCTTACCTGTGAGCCATTGTCCTCCCCGTACGAGATCGCAAGGGTTACCACGTGGCTTTTCTTGCATACTTCATCGAGGACGTACCACAAAGGAGTAACGCGCGTGTAATCCGAAACATGTTTTTTTATTTTTTTTATTTTACATCAATTAAAAAAATATTCTGTTCAACAATTGTATAACCTCAAGTTACCTAGAAAGGTTATTTGATCGGATTATTCAAATATATATCAATACATAGTTATAATTATTTATATTTATTAACGAATTCATGTTACGATGAAATATGGGTGAATACACGTAAATTATAAATTTCAGCCGTATTTTTTTCAAAGCGCTTACATGAGCAAACAATCGACAGTGTGTCGTCTCGTTGCAAAACCGGCCAACTCCTCAATTTTGATAAATACGTTTTTTCTGTTTTCTGAGTCCTAAGATACATTTTCCACCTATTGGAAGCAAGAAACCTCGCAAAAACCAGTCAAATCCTTGTTTTCTGCAGATCGTTTGATTTTTTACAAGAACTTCGTAGCATCAGCTGTTCAAGAAGGAGGAAGCAGAGAAGTAGATGAGAGGAATGAAGAATAATATCTGGAAAAAATGTGTAAGCCTGTTGCAAACGATAATGCCGCAAGAATATAAGTTTCTGAATGTTTATATTTTTCTACATTAAGTTTTTCGGAATTTAATTACTTTAAAAACAAATCTGGCCAGTTTTCCGTCTAGATGCTTGAGTTACACCACAAAATTTCAGAGTTTAATTTTTTCAAATAATATTCACTTATTCATGAAAGTTTTGTTCATTTGCATCCTAAAAAGACCCAAAATTTACATTAAATTTAGTGATTTTTAAGTTCTAAATTCGTTGCAAAACCGGCCAACTCCAAAATGAGTTGTAAAACCGGCCAAATCCAAAATAAAAAATTTAGTAAATCACCCACTCCACTTGCCCCTTCCATTTAAAAAAGTGCTTTCAAACACACTACCCTTGTGTCACTAGAAACCGAAGAGATTTTGTTCCTACTTCGTTTTGGGGTGATGTAACTGAAAATCAGCTTTCCTGAAAAATTTTGTTTTTTGGAGATGGCCGGTTTTTAACAGAGTATTTTGAAAGATATTTTTATATTTTCTTAAATGTTACACCATAAAGGTGAGATAATCATTAATTCCATTTTTTCTTTTTTTATATCAAATATAGCAAAAAATATTCGCTAGTATTCCAAATTCATAGATATTACAAATCTCCATCCTTTCCTGTACAATCGCGTTTCTCCATGAATCCATGTTCACCCGTGCTTTCTTCCCGTGTTTTTTTTTTTCCATTGCACCAAACGATATTCTCTTTTTCTTTTAACTTTAGTCACCCATTCCATAAATACTTGGTATTGGAACTATATCCACACGGTTTAAATGTCCATACAGCCTTAAGTAAGTAGTTCTTAATTTTTTCATTTCCGAATTTTCTCTTGTTTTCTTGCTTCTGACTAGCTCCGCCTTTGAAATCCAAACAGATCTCCAGAATTTCATCTTCACTGATAACATATTTTTCTTTTTTATTGTAAAGAGTCTAAGTCTCAGAGCAATAGTGTTATATTACACTTAGAATAGAAAGAAAACTTTATTCTGGGACAAAGTCCCTTAAGAATAACATTGAATATCACAAAGTAAGATCATAAACTGGCCGAGAGGCTTTTAAAAATATAACAACTTAGGTAAAATTAAATACAAATTGGTATGAAAAAAAAATACAGAGAAAAACTAGAGAAAGAAAAAAACTATTAATAAAAAGAGAGTGAAAAGATAAATATACAAAAAAGAGATTAATATTGTAAACAAAATTGCAGAAGAGGAAAAAACAAACAGAAACTTAAAGAAAAATAAAAGATAGAAAATCCAAAATTAGCATTACAAGAAATCAAAACATTATTATAGTTAAACTATAATTTTTGCTAATGTTTTATGTCTGACGGTCTTAATAAATAAATTAGACAATTACATACATAGTACATATATCCTTATAATTAGAGAGCGTCGGGTTGGAGGGAAAGAAGATGGTGAAAGAGTAGTGTTTTGAATGTTCCAAGGGAGGAAGCATTGCGGATACAGGGGGGGAGGGAATTCCAAAGATTAGAGGATCGGACAAGGAAGGAACGTTGGAATGCAGTACTTCTGTGGGATGGAGTATAGAGATCGGAAAGACGGGATCTTGTATGCAGTGATTTGATAGCAGACTTGAATTTCAGGTTACTGTAAATAAAGGGAGGGTGACGGGTGTTGATAACTTGGAATAGGTAGGAGCCTAGAAAGTATTTTCTGCGGAAGGAGGGGAAAAGCCAATTTAACTCAGTACAGAGATGCTAAACATGGGAACGTCTCGATGTTCCGAAGACAAACCTAATGAAGCAATTCATGATGCGTTTTAATCTGACCTCAAGAACCATCGAGAGCCCGTCATATATCACGCAACCATAGTCAAATTGGGGGAAGATAAGGGAGGATACTAGAAGTTTGCGTGTGGGGGTAGGGGAAGGAGGTGACGGGAGCGGTGAAATAGTTTTAGGATACCGATTGACCTTCGGGAGATTTGTGCAATATGGGATTTCCAGGAGAGGGTTTGATCAATGGTTAAGCCTAAATTTTTAACAGAGGAATGGAAAGTTATTGGATGAACATTAAGGAATAATGTGGGAAAGTTGGCATTTGAATGGAGAAGGGAGTGTGATCCTATGGCAATTGCTTGAGTTTTAGCTGCGTTTAACGTTAATTTGTTCAGATTTGCCCAGGCACAGGTTTCGTCTAGGTCTTCCTGAATTTTGGCAAACGCAGCTAACATTTCGGATGGAGGAAAGGAGAAGTAAATTTGGAAGTCATCGGCATAAAGATGGTGGGAACAATGGTGAATTGAATGGGGAAGATCATTGATGTAGGAATTAAACAGTAGAGGGGAAATGCTCGAACCTTGAGCTACTCCTGACTGTAGAGTGAGGAAAGAGGATAGGCCTTGGTTAGCAGTGGCAACTGCTTGGGTGCGGTCGGAAAGGAAAGATTGAAACCAAAGGAGGGAGCTGTAGGAAAAGTTCAATGATTTCAATTTGGAAAAAAGGATATTATGGTCTAAGGAATCGAATGCTTTAGAGAAATCAAGGAGGATCAGGATGGTCAGTTCTTTTTTGTCCATCGCTGTTTGGATGTCAGTGATAATTTTAATGAGTGCGGATTGTGTTGAGAAGCCGGGACGGAAACCAGATTGGAAGGGATCAAGTAACTTGGAATGTTCTAGGAAATTGGAAATTTGGGATTGCACCAATCTTTCTAGGGGCTTAGAAAGGTTGGAAAGTATGGATATAGGGCGGTAGTCCTTTGGGGATATAGGGTTTGGGTTCTTGTTGATGGGATGAATTAAGGCCTTTTTCCAGGAAGTGGGAAATACTGAGTTTTGAAGGGAAAAATTGTATATAAAGAGGAGAACCGGAAGGATTTCAGGAAGGCATAATTTCAATAATTTAACAGGAATGTTGTCTATACCAGATGAGTTGGATTGAGACTTCATAATGGAGGTAATTAGATCAGAGGGGGTGATATAAGAAAAGTAAAAATTATTGTCGTTAAATGCTGGCGGAGGTAAGGACTGGGAGGGTCGAGAAGGGGCAGATGAAGTGGAAGAAACGAAATAGGAGTTTAACTCATCCGGAGTGACAGGAAGGTCTCCCGAGGGAGAGGAACTAGGAGGATCACACAAGGAAAGTTTGCGGAGGAGCAGCCATTTGGATTTAGGATCGGGTGCAGATGAAAGGGCTTCGTGGAAGAAATTGGATTTAGTTCGCCGGATCGTGGATTGAGTTAAATTTCTAAGAAACTTAAACGCTTGATAGTCATCTTCAATCCTTGTTCGCCTGAAGCGTCTCCGGGCAGCCTCGCGTCTTCTTTGTAAATCTTTAATGTGTTGGTTCATCCAAGGAGCAGGGCGACGCCGGCGAAATGTTGAGGTTTTAAGAGGAGCATGGGTATCAAGGATAGATAGGAGATTGGTGGTGAGTAATTCAACCATGGTATCAATTGAGGAGCAGGAGTAAATTGGATTCCAATCTATGGCTTCGAGATCGGATAAAATCATATCTCGGGAGAGGGAGTCTATGTTACGGAAGGATATTGTTTTAGGAAGGAAACGAGGTGTTGGGATATCATATGATATTTGTATCAGGTCATGAGAGGATAGGAATGAAACAGGTCGTTGACTTGAGGAAAGAAGATTTTTTGGAGAATCTATGACATGCAGGTCCAACCATGTGTCGGACCCGCGGGAGTGGTGGGTGGTATTGAATGGTACAATGAAAAGGTGGAGGGAAAAAAAAAGGTTTTCAAGGTAGATTTTGTCATAGGAGTCAGACAGGAGATTGGTATTTAGGTCACCGGAGATGATTATATTGGAGTAGAGAGGGACATAGTGGTAAAGGTTAGATTCGAATGATTGGTCAAAAGGAACATGTGGAGGACGGTAAACCACTACATACAGGAGAGAATGGGCATTAATGGATATTTCAACAAATAAGGACTCAATGTTAGGGAGATTTGAAGGAGGTGAATGAAAAAGGACTCGAGACTTCAGGCAATCATGGACGTATAGCGCCACTCCACCACCGGTCCGGTTAACCCGGTCATGACGAATGATGGAGTAGTTAGGGAGAGAAACCGAGGAAGAAGGTATGTAGGGTTTAAGCCAGGTTTCAGAGACTGCAATGATGTGGTAAAAATTTTGGGTGAAAAATTCTAGGAACTCATCGTAATGGGCTGGTAGGGATTGTGAGTTTATGTGACAGGCGGTTAGGATGTTAGTCATAATGGGAAGGAGTTAGGGAAACATAGGACAGTAGGTAAAAGGATGACGCTGATAATGAGAAACAGTAGTAAACGCTAAGAAGAAAAAATACATATCGATAATAAGAACAAAGTAAAATGATATATACAAAGTATATATAGAAGTAGAAATATTTATAATAATGGAAAATAAAAGTAGTAGCAGGTGAATATATGAGGATAGTATAGAACGAAAGGGCGATGAGTTGGTTAAGAAGAGATGAAAAAATAAATAAATAAAATAAAAGATAAAGAAACATAAACAAGTGAAAATAGTAAAGGAAAATGAGCGTTAACTGATTAAAAGTAATATCATGGTGACACCAATAAATTAAAAACTGAAAACTAATCTGGCAAGGATATATAATGGAAAAACAAAAAAAAATAACGAGTACACTGGTTTCATTAGCAAAGGGTGTAGACCAAGGAAGTGCAGCTAGGAAAAGAATTCCTGAAGGTCAGGCGAAGACATCCAGGACTTAGTGCTAATTCATTATATATCTCCTTCATTTTCTTTCGGAGAATATTTGTAATTCAAGTGAGAGATTTTAGTTATAAAACTAATGTGATCCTGCTATTTTCCAATTTTGAGCCGAAATTTAAAAAACCTAAAATGTACTGTACTTGTATATTTCAACATCCCTAAAAATTATTCAATAGCTGGATTGCATACTTCTTACCTATAATAATACCTGTCTGGAAATATATACTTTGTATGTTTTTATTAAACTATTAATCCATTTTGTTTGCATTGATTAGGAATGATATTCTAAACAGTTAGCTTGCGAATTTTTTCGAATATCTCGATTTATTTGTCTCGGACGTCAATCAAAAAGGTTACAAAACATGTAGATAATAAGATTCTCTACAGTTTTGGTTCTATTCATTTTTTCCCTAGGATTAACAGTTTTCAAGATATAGCGCTGAGAAGGAGAAGCGGTTCAGACAAACATATGCTTCTAGTGATTTCCACAATCGTTTCTCAGAAAAAAAGTCAAAATCACAGTTGTAGAGCATTAAATTTACTTTAATTTCATATTTACGTGTCTGGCACTAGAAGCCAATGTTTGGCAAAAAGGGAGTAAAGTTTTTTATTATCGATTTTTAATAACGTCCATCTCTAAAACCTTTGAGAGTTGGACAAACAGTTATATAGGAAATTTAATTAGCTTTAATTTTGATTTGTAGCATATTTTTCTAGAGCCCACCGTTTTCCAGATATAATCGAAAAACCCAAACATATCACCTTCTCCCCTTCCCCACCATAAGCTGGGGACTCTCGTTCTCCCACGGGCGGGGACATTTAGTATGTTTCTCTTCTAATAACTCCTAACGAAGCTGTCAAGTCAAAAATTGTCGCATGTTTCATGCACTCTACACCCCTCATTTCAGCACTCTGCCTGAGATCGCAGGAACTATCGATCCAAAATTTCTTTTTTTTTCATCTAAAAGCTGGTTAAATTTACTAGAAGAACCTGTATATTAAATTTTGATCAAGACCCGTAAATCCCCGAAATCCAAGTTTTTTTGGCATATTTTTCACTCCAAAACCATTTGTCCGATCTGAAATTTAAATTATTCAACTAAAATATGGTTAAAAAAAATATTTTTTTTGGTATTTAAATTTTTTTATTTTTTTGTAGTTGAAATTATCTAATAAAATTGGATGATTTTAAAATATTATAATTTGTCTAATATTTATTTATTTATTTATATAGACTAAATGACGATTAGATATAAATAAAACTTTGCATTACTTATATTAGAGTAATTTAATATTACATGGTCTCTTTGTTTGTTTTAAATTGATTTATTATGTATTTAAGATTGCTTAAAAATATTTTTTAGTTAGTAAATCAGGTAGCTGATGATTTGGTAGTTATAGCTTCTGAGGAAGAAGATTTAAGTTATATGCTAAGAAAGCAAGAAGAAGAATATTCTAAATGGGGCCTAGAAATCAGCAAGGAGAAGACAGGATACATGGCCTTCAACGCCTCTACAGCTTCTCTGCTATTAGAAAATTGGTCGTTACATTGCAGTACTATCTTCAAGTATTTGGGAGTTTATATCGATGGCAGGGGAACGCTTGAGAGCGACATAAAAGAAAAGATAAAGAACGGAAGAAAGCTGATTGGCATGATGAACTCTGTACTGTGGAGCCCAAATGTTTCACTAGAAACCAAGAAGAGGATTTTCCACTCCTTTTTTGAAGGAGTAATCCTTTATGGTTCGGAAATGTGGGTGGTTGGAACAAGAGATGCACAGAGCTTACAAGCTGTCGAAATGGATTTTTGGAGAAGAAGCTGTCGCATTTCCAGGGTTCAAAGGGTGACTAATTCTGCCATACGAAGTATCGTCAAGGCGGAAAACACTATAGTTCACACTATTCACACCAAACAGCTGCTGTGGTATGGCCATTTAAGAAGAATGGGCCAAGAAAGATGGCCAAAAAGGATATTTAACTACCTCCCGGAAGAAGGTCGAAAAAGAGGCCGCCCAAGGAAAACATGGATTCAAGTAGTTGAGGAGGTAATGGCGGCAAGAGGATTACGGGAAGGAGATTGGGAAGACCCCGAATACTGGCGGTCCAATGTATTGGGTCTCGGTATATGACCTAAGGTCGTCAAATCCGAAAAAAAAAAAAAAAAAAAAAAAAAAAATCAGGTAGCTAGGCTCATATAACTCTCCAATGTCCAAGTAGTCAAGAGTAAAACCATGCCACTACGCATTTTTTTAAAAATCGGTTTAATAAAGAGTTTTAAATAAAAAAAAAATATAGTAGAATCAGCTTCATTCAAAAGAAGATAGAGCTTCTGGATCTTTCATTGAAGTTCTACCGAGATTAGTTGATTTAAAGTAATTGACATGTTTATAAATTCATATATAGTTGTAAATATAAACAGAATGGTAAAAATAAAAAATTAATAAATTAAAAAGTTAATTAATGCTCAATCAGTGGAATATGGACAGACCCCTCAAAATCACTACATTTGCGACATTAAATTATTAATATAGGGCACTACATTAATGTAGTTAAGCATTATTAGCTATTTAGTCTTACTTAGTCAGGCCTAAATATTTTAAGCAAAGAACTTTCAAGGTATGGCAAAATATTTTCATATGATAAATTAATCGGTGCTGAATAATGGAATACTTTATCATGATTAAAAATTGTAAAATATTCACAAACAGATACTTAAAATACTCAGCTTTTAATATATTTCATCAAGAATTATACATCGTTACCATAAATTCTCTCTGGTTTTCTCCTGTCCGAATTTATTAACAAAACGCCCACGGTATAACCTAGAACGTCGGAAATGGGTATTTCGACCCAATATTTAACTCATTCTTTCTAAATCATGTTATTATTCCTTATATTATCCTATCATTATATATGTAACATTGGTAGCTGTAATTAGTGAATGAATATTAATCAGCGAACAGTCAGAAAAGGACAATTCCTCCATTTCATGCGCCTTATTGGGAGGTTTTAATTTAGGCTTGACTGAACACAGAGTAGCCTTCCAGACAGACTTGGAATTTCTATTTCGATGTAAGTCGAAACATGAAATTAATTTGATAAAATCTGAATTCAAAATTCTATCCTAGTAGTTTCCTCGTCAGATAATCCGTGCTACAGCACCTTAGGTTCAGCTGCATTTAATTCTCTGAATAAATAACCGAAGGTATTAATAAGATTTTTAAATACTTTCTGTAGAATATTTATAAGATATACTAATTTTGTCGGAAAACTAATTTCTAAAAAAGAAAAAAAAAAAAAAAAGATTTTCATTTTCTGAGTCACAGTAGTACTGACAGTTGGAATTAAATCATCACTACATTTTTTTTTTTTTTTTATTATATCAATTTATTGAATTTTACAACTGTAAAATATATATACATCAAGTAAAGGTGTTGTTAACTAATACAATAAAATGGCAAAAATTGAAAAGAACTACTCATTACTAGCACTTCAATAAAAATTCTACACTAGAAGGTCTCTGGGCTTTCTTTTCAGACGCCTCGGAGGATTATCGGGAATGGTGTGGGAAGCAATTTGAGAAATTAAAGGATTTGGGCTAAATCAGCAACATATGGAACGTTAAGATCTTTATGTATAAGTTAATAGGTGATAAAGTAAGGAGCATTAAGAATTTTTCGAAGGATTTTGGATTGTAAAGATTGGGTACGAAATGAATTGGGTGGTTTAGTGGAACCCCAAAGCTCAACTCAGTACGTCCAAATACGTGTAATCAGTCATGTATATGAGTCTTTTGTTATTAATTGGGAGCTTTGAACGTTTGTCTAGTAAATGTTGAAGTAGTCTGTAACGACGTGCAGTTTCTTCCAAGTAAGACGTTTGTCCAAGTGGAGTCCTAGGTATCACTAAAAATAAAAAAATTAAAAATCATCACAAAACTGTACATAATAACCAATCCCCCTGAAATGGAATTATTATTTTTTTTGCAGAAACGATTTAAATTCAAAACGTTCCATTCGCAAGATTGATCTGTACGTTGTACTCATATGCGTTGCATGTCGCATAAGCAACACCATTCCTTGTGAATATTACTAGCCTATAACCGATCTCGAGTTTGTACCAGAACACTATTCTGAAATATTGGAATATACCAGGTTATTAAAAAAACCTGCCATTTTTTTATTAACATTTATTTGGTCTCCACCGTCTTTGCCATAATTATATTTTCAATTCGACCTTTTCCAATGCAAACAATATTGTTTACTGTCTTTGAAATAGGGATTACAGCTGACATCCCTACGCATCCTAGCACCATCCTCACCACGTATGCTGATGACACTTGTGTGTTATCAGTAAAACAATGACACAGAGTCATGATGTGTTGAAAATTTTATTGTATGTTTTAGAACTGAAGATGAATGTTTAGCTCCAATCCATTTATTGCCTCCCAGACACTCCAATCCCATATCATAAACCTTCAAGAATGATTTCTTATGGCCCATACTTCAACAAAATATAAAAAATATATCAATAATTTTTATGAAATCTAAAAAAGCTCATGAGTTGACATTATTACAGATGCCAGGACTATAGCGCGGTAAATGAATCAGATAATAATAATCCATAAATGAAATTTATATTTTTTAAAACTAGTCATTTTGTGGTTTTCAAATTTCAGTGATCCTTATTGTCAGGTGGGAAATCCAACACTGGGGGTATGTTGATTTTTGACTGAGTTGACTGAAAACAGGGGTTTAGGCCTAAAGAGGCCAACTTTTCCCTCGATTGGTGACAAATGGAGTACAACAAAACATAATAAAATTAAAACGTGTCGAAAATGGAGAATCAGAATAAATCCAAATAAATCCCATCAAATAACTTTTACCCTTCGTCGTAAACCTATGACTTCCTGTCCTTCAGTATCCTTTAATGATGTCCCATTAATCCCCGTTGAACAGATCCGCTACCTAGGACTCCATCTGGAAAAACGTCTTACTTGGAATCCACACACAAGACTAAAGCAACAAGAAACTACTCGTCGTTACAGACTACTTCAACATTTACTAGACAAACGATCAAACCTCCCAATTCATTACAAAAGACTTTTTACATGACTGTTATTAGACCTATTTGGACGTACGGAGTTGAGCTTTGGGGCTCTACTAAACCATCCAATTCATTTCGTATCCAATCCTTACAATCCTAAATCCTTAAGAAAATCCTAAATGCTCCTTACTTCGTCACAAACAGACTTATCCACAAAGATCTTAATATACCTTACGTTTCTGACTTAGCTCAAACCAGATATCTATCCTTTCATAGCAAACTCCACAATCATTCAAATCCATTAGTATCACAACTTGCTTCTCATTCCATTCCAGATAACCCTCCGAGGCGTCTGAAAAGAAGATGGCTTCGAGACCTTCTAATATAATACTTCATTATATAAAATCTTTATAAGTGCTACCAATAGGTAGTTGCTTTAAAAACAAGTGACGAGTCATTTTTATCATTATCATCGTATTTACTTGATGTATAATATATTGAATATGCAGCTGTAAATTTCAATTAAATAAATAAAATAATAAAAAAATTATTATAAGAATTTAAACTTGGCTTGAAGGCAACAGAGGCCGCTCGAAAAATATGCTCCGTGTTGAGTGAAAAGGTACACTCTAAGCGTAAAGCCCAATTTTGGTTTTTCGATTTTCGTCAAGGGGATAAAACGCTTGAAGATGATGCACGTTCCAGAAGACCTCAAGATGCCAAAGAACAGGAAATTCTTTAGTAAGTATTAAGTATTAATTGATTTGGATCTACATCAATCATGTGCGGAAATAGGTAAGCAGTTAAATACTTCACAAGCAACAGCCTGGAGATTCCTAAAATAGGAAAAATTTAAAAAATAGAAAAATGGGTCACTCACTAGTTATCGGAGGCGAATAATATGCCATATATTGCAAAGTTGAGTTAGGGATAAATTAATGGAAATAGTATGAGAATCATTGCCCCACCCTCCATATTCTCGTCTTTTCACCCACTGATTATTACCTTTTCAGCAAAGCCTAGAATTGGAATTAAATCATTTTTTTACCAGCGAAGATCAATCATTTTTTTAAAAATGGCAATTTGGATCTTGGGCATCACGGTGGGATAAAGTCATCAGTTATAATGGAGATTATCTTAATAAATAAAGTTAAAGTATTTGTATAGTTATAGGTAATTAAATTGTTTAATTATCCAAAAACACGTCAGGACTTTTGAAATGATATAAAAAATAATTGATGCATAAAACAAATAAAAATAAAAATGAGAGATCGTTAAATCTTTTTAAAAGTAAAAAAAAAAAAAAAAAAGTTTAGGTTCAAAAAAATAAAAAAAGTAAGCGTAATAGTCAAATCCAAATTATTTTAAGACTACTCCTAAACTTGAAGTTCTTAATTTTTTTTTTTCGCCTTTAACACGATTTAATTTGTTTTTGTATCAAATCTTTTTTATTTTACGTGGACAATGTATTAGTAATTACAGCAAAAAAAAAAAAAGAAAAAAAGAAATGGCGTTGATATATGAGTAAACAGTGAAGTTATAAGGCATAAATGTTTGGTTTTGGCTATTAAAAAAAAAAAAAAACCGTAAGACTTTGTAAACATGTAAGTAACCTTAAATAGGTTCAAAATGAACCTCCCTACCCGTGATACCTTTTTGGCCAACGATCTTCCGAACACCCTATATATTCTATAAAATTAAACTTTTTACATATATTTGATGTATTAAACCAAGCCTCACAATTGACAGGATCCATAGTCATTTGGAAATATTAAAAAAACATAAAAATACCGTAACTTTTCTCTGGACCCCTGGACACTCCGGAATTCCTGGAAATGAATCAGGGAATAAAGCTGCCAAAGAAGCTTCTGTGATGAATGAACCGAATGATGTTAAAGCGTTTTTGAAGAAGAAAGTAAAAACAAAGTGGGAAATCATGTGGTTCGAAACTCCTCTGACGAACAAACTAAGAAATATAAAAAAAGTACGAAACAGTGGACAAGCGCTATAAGAGGGAACAGAAGAGAAGAAGTTGTTACAAGGCTGATGATCGGGCATTCTAACCTGACTCACGCATATCTAATCACAAAAGAGGCCTAACCACATTGTGAAAAATGTCAATCTCCAATGAGTATTAAACATGTAATAGAAGATTGCACATTATTACAACAAGACTTTGAAAAAAATAAAATACCCCGATCCACAGAATTTGCTCTAGGAGACTCAAGAAATTCTATAAAAAAAATTATAAATATATTTAAAGAACATTCACTTTTTAATAAAATACGAATATGATGATACAGGACGAAGAAAAATAAGTTTCCAACATTTAAATGAAAAGGGCGTAATAACCTGGGAGTTGATCGCCCAAATAAAAACCTCAATCTAATCTAATCCAATATATCATCAAAACTTCCTTATTAATCAAAATAAAAACTGGTCAAAATCAAACTAAAATCTACAAAGCAGTAATAATTTGGGGTTCGTTTTTATTCTGAGAAAATTAGTGCACCATGCTTACCATTGAAACTATAGTGTTGCCTAATAATGCTTAAAGTACAGAACCATATTTTCTTGTCTATTGTGACAGAATATCATTAGAATGCTTCGATTTAGATTCCATTCAGTAGGGTTAGTGAACTGCTGATCAAGAAGTTCAGTACACTGAGACGTGGTCTAAACGTCACAACGTAAGCGTACTTCCTTTAAAAAATTTATTGAGTGGGAAACAGCTCTCGAATTTATTCCTGTATTAAAATTATCAACAGCCACCAAGGTCAAACGAGTAGGTGAGTTAAAGAAGGAAAGTATATGACTTCAGGAATTTGCCAAAAAGCAATTGAGTTGTCGAGATTAATTAAAAACGCACCTGTTTATAGCCGCAATCTCAATTTCAATTCTTTAATTCATTTTATTCTCACGCATTTCTTTTTTAAGCATTACATTTTTTTTACGCGTGCTTATTAATATTATTATATTCTATAATATTTTGACTTTAAGTAACGGAAAATTAAGGAAATATGAAGAAATATGGATTATAGAAATACCGTTTTTCGTAATTATTTTACGATGTGTCAACCTGAACGTCAGCAGTATCAATCAACAGCTAAGAATCCACATTGGATCATTGATTCTCTATTCTTATATTCCAAGTATTTTCGGAAAATCCTACTAAAAAACTCAATATCTCTCTGAAGGTGAAAACTGAATTTTAGAATTAATAGGTTTAAATTACTTAAATTAAATTAACAATTAGGTAATCCTAATTGTAAAAAGAAAAGTAATAAGAAATAAACAAAGTTGAGAGAAAGAAGAGGTTTCAAAGGTGACTTTTTTCATTCAGTACAGCTCCTAAACGATTGGTCCCAGCGACAAATTTTATATAACAAAAAATATTTTCCAATAAATTTATGACTGGAAACCTTACATCAAATTTTCAATCTAAGCAACGCCTAGCTTTGTTAAAGTGTGTCAAAAAAAGCCCAAACACTTAAAAAATGTAGACAAACGCGACTTTTTTCATTCAAACTAATATAGCTGTCAAATGGTAGGTCCTAGTGAGAAACGTTATTCGTTTTTTAAATCAAATTTTCGATCCGAGCAACACCAAAAGAGCTCGAGCGTGCTAAAATGTTACATTTTTCAATGTGAAAAAACGTTACGCCAAAAAAGTAAAGACCTAACTAAAAGACACATCCATATCAAAATTGAAATACTAAATTTTTTTTTTTATTTTGAAAAAAAAAATTTATAGATAGCGAGATGTCACCTGAGTTCACAACTGCTAAGGAAGTCTCTACTCCAAGTATGTAAATCGCGATGGTTCCGCAGTCAGCTTTCCATATAATAGGAAAATAGGAAGGAACCTTTCTCTTTTTCTGCAAAGTGCATCATGCAAAGTCAAATACCCTTCTATAGACGTCTTTTATTAATCCTAATTTTTTTTTCTAGACTTTTTTCTAAAATTAATCGTTTACAATTGAACTCTTCCACATTTAATGGCAAAATGTACAGTAGATTCTCGCTAATCCAAATTAATTAAAACCATAATAGTTTGGATAAGCGAAAATTCGGATTAATGAGCAAGGGAATTTTAAAAATAATATTAGGCCAATAATGTAAAATACTGCTTGTATCATAGTACTTTCAAAATAAAGGTATATGGATATACAAAGTACTATAATTACAATAAGTTCAAATGATTATAAAAAAATCAGTATTCTTTTGTTTTATTGATGTTAACATTTTTTTAATTACCTAAATAATAACACCTGTAATAACAAAATAGGAGGAGGTAAATTTTCCAAGAAGACTACATCAGCCTAACCAAAGGCAGCTGTGTTTACATAAGCAATATAGTTTGCTTACATATGCAAGGAATTAGACTTCTAATTTGATCTTGGATGGCAAAGGTATGGAGATATGAAATTAGGTCAAAAGGAAACTATTTTCTTAGTGTTTCTGTATTTTGTTCTTACTTCACTAAGGGTTTGAATCACCGGACTATCAATGGTTCAGATTAGCGAAAGTCCACTGCAATAGAGATATAAGTAAACTTTCATAGGCGTGCACATGGGAAGGGGGGGAGGCGATGCCAGAGGTTCAAAGGCATCCTCTAGGGCCACGAGAACTGCATTGAAATATTGGATTAAAATTGAAAATAAACTTGATTGAATATTATAAAACCAAACTGAATAAATTAAACTAATATGTAAATGAAAACTAAAATAATATAAGATAAAAAGCCAAAAATTGAATTTGAATCAAATTTTCTGGGCATATATTGAATTTGAGCTTAGGACTTTAATATATATATAAAATAACATTCATTGCTTTTTTTTCTTGTACTTGGAATTCATTTAAATATGCGTTATTTACAAAATATAAGAGCATACTGTAGTAATTTAAATGAGGTAGCACTTAAATGATGCATAACAACACTTTTTTGTTGAAAGTTTTTTTTATATATTTTTCTTTTATTATAAATTATGATTACATCACATATATTTAGTTGATTATTATTATTATTATTTTTTAAGTTGAGTCTAGTTTATTTCCTTGGTACAGCATGTAATTTTGTGAATTCTAAAAACAAATTACAAAAGAAATAAAGAAAAAAAAAAAACCAATGCTGTTCTTTGGTTAAAATCTAAATCTACATAAAAATCCCACTTTTTTCCTTAATTTTTTAATAAAGTATTCAGCCTACGATCTATGATTACACTTAAGTATTTAAAAGACTCTACCCATTCTGAAATAAATTAAACTTAACTATTCATTTTAGTGTGTGCTTATTTTTGGGACTCACAGCATAGAACCCCTTACAAAAAGGGCTGTACACCCCTATTTAAACTTTCATCATAGATATATAGGGAAAAAATTAAAAAAATGTATCTAATATGATCAATTAAAAATAAAATATAATATTAACTTCTAAATAGATTAAAAACAATGTATAAAAAAAAAAAAAAAATAAATAAATAAAATCAAACTCAGTAAAGATATTAATATTCACACCTCAAATTAGCACATTCTTAAATATGATGGGGAAAACATGATTCAAGGAGGTCCATGTCAGAGATGCCAGTTGTATTACATTTTTATCCAATCTGCTTATTGTCAAGTGACAGGCGTGGATTAAAGAATTAAAGATAAACTAAAAAAACTGAAATAACAAAAATCTTATTTCTTGTGCAGGACCACGCAATCCAATGCACATCTCCTTTTTTTTTTTTTTTTTTTTTTTTTTTTATTTCAGGGCAGTCCTAATCACAATTGTCAATCTAATTAAAGCACCTTAGAATTAAACTGAGCATGCAACAAAATTTTTAAACTTTGTAAACTTTAAATAAAAAGTTAAAACTTGCAGAGTAAAAGTTTGAAAGTAGCAAGCTCTGTAAAGTTTAATAAAGTTGGCCAATGCCAGTACCCCAATGTTATGTTTTTCAAAATATATCTTGGCCGCTGTTGTTTCAGCATAAAAGAAAGCTTATCCATTCAAATGGGACAGGGAATGACCAAAAGGTTTGAATTATAGAACATGTCCTGATGAAATACTAAGAATTTGATATGTAATAATTGTCTTCCTTTACTTTTATTTTATTTATTAACAAGCGATAAGCAAACTTTTATTTAAAAAAAACTCGGAGAAGACAGTTTTGGGAACTTCTAATGTATTTTTTTTATTGGACAGTGACAATTTTAAAAACAACCATAGCCACTTTATTAGATCTATAATCCCTCACATTTATTAGATTACTTTTATTTTATAAAGTTATAAATTTCAATAAATGGATTATTTAAAAAAGGAGAGAAAACTGTAATTTAAAAAAAAAAGGGGGCAAACACAAGAAGGCTTGTACAATCATGGGTTATAAAAAGAATAAGCAAACATAGGCAATTAAAATACCCTCATCTGATAACTATTTTCCTGAAGGAATAGTTCCATCGCCACAAAACAAAGAAAGTAACAGAAAATTATGTTCAACATAAGTTAAGTTTTAATAACAATATATTTGAAGCACTTTTTTTTTAATTCTTATAAATTTCCATTTGATTTCTACAAAATTAATTTATCAAAATGAACCAAAATCAATGTAATTAGCTATGTTATACTTCAGAGGACATAATGAGATAAATCAACTATGTACCAGAAAAGTCTATATAACTTCATTAAATATATAATAATTCCTACTTAGTTAATTTAATAGTATTCTATACTTAAATAATTTACCTTTATGGTTCCTAAGAAAGACCATACTTTGAGTATGTTGGTACAGCACTCAAGGAGTTTGACTCATAATGCCTAGTATAATTCTTACTTTAAGTATGACATTCGTTTATTACACAAAGGAATAATAAACAGACCTTTCATCTCAGTAACTTGAAGATCATTTCAAAGAAAAATGAGCTTAAAAAAACAAACAAAATCATCATTTAGATGATTATTTCAGAATATAAAAATTCAAATGATTATATGGTGTGCCAAGATTAATAATTTAATATTCCAAAGTTTTTATTAAAGCAGTGTAAAGTTTTCAAACTATTTCCTTGAATATACTGATGAAGGAAGTTTATTGAAAGCAGCTAAATTTTTAGGAAAAAAAGATAAAGGATTCAAGTAAAATGTCTAAATATTAAAAAAAAATCGTGCAAATTCATTTCCATTCATTTCATTATTTATGGCATTAACTTACTTAAGAATAATTTTTCACCTGTTTATTGGACACAAAATGACTAAAAATGTTTTTACTGTAATTATAATAAATTTTTATCACTGATGCTAAAAATCTAAGGAATAATTTAATAGAGCAATAAGCATAGATACAAAGTATCTTACACACAGGATAAAATGATTACAATATAATACTCATTCTTTTGGGTAAACTTATGTTTTACAATTTTTTAACAGGCAGTTACACATTTAGTTTATGAATTTTACCATGAATGGTTATGATTAATACAACCTCTATTTTTTTTTTTTTTTTTTTTATAATTATAGTTAATTGGAGTTAGAATTCAGTTATATAATTAATGCCAACCAACAAAATACTTAGTTTTCAGTAAAAATGTTTATATTTAATATAAAATTTCTATATTTTAATTGAAATAATTAACACTTTAACAATTTATATACATATATAGTGGAGTCTCACTTATACGAATCAGAGGGGGAACGGAAAATGTTTCGTTTAAGAGAATACTTCTTATAACTGAATAGTTATAAGATAGTTATTCGTTTGCCGGGGAACGAAAAATTCATCATATAACTGAATGTTCATCATAACAAGTGGTTGCTAGTAAAGCAACCACCCATTTGTAGCACTTCAATAAAAGTTCTATATTAGAAGATCTCGAGGCCATCTTCTTACTAGATGCCATGGTGTGTTATTGGGAATAGAATGGGAAACAATTTGAGAATAATTTAATTAAAAAGGGCGAGGATGACACAAAGGCAAATGGCTCATGAGTTGAATATCTCTCAGACAGTTGCCAGAAACTTTTTCAATTCAGTTTTAGAAAATTAAGTTGGAAATAAAGTACTGAAAGACCTACATGATTTTAGTGTCGTGTGAAATCCACCATCTTAAGGGAAATCACAAAAACTGGTACTTTTCTGCCACAATGGTAATGTTAAAAAAATTATAAAAAATCATCACTTCCAATTGCATGTGCACTTAGATGAAAAATATATTCTGGAAAGCCAGAATTGGTACAGACTTATTTTCAGAGATGACTTAATAATTTCAAAGGATGTGATAGTAATTCAAGAAAGGAATTAGTTTCAATAGAAATACAAAATTTTAAAAAATGATTTTACCAGTTTATAGAAATTTGAGAAATTTAATACAAAACAGAGAAATTTGTTTTATTAAATCATGAGTTTGGACCTATTCTTAGAAGCTCAAATCAGTCTTTACCTAGACCTGTGAGGGTTTGTGATTGTGTAAAGTCTATGAGGAGGATTATTATTGCTGTTCGTAAATTGAAAATGGGACACAAAACTACAGAGTTGACAAAATAAAAAAGACAGAAGTTTTTTTTCTTTTGCTTAGATTTTGGCAAAATAATTAACATTTTTCATTAGTAAAACAGTCCAATAATATTGCATTATGAAAAGAATTAATAATTTTTTCATAAGAAAATTGACTGGATTTAGCTTAATACCTTGTACATTAGAGAAAGACGCACTCATACCAAATGGCCAGAAGTACTTGTACGCTAGACTTTAACTTTTTCTTCACGAGGATAGTTTAAGGATTAAAAATCAAACCTAGACCTCATTTGTGAAGTGCCCCTAAATTAGTGGATGAACACTTATCTGAAACAAAGGAACAAGAGAGTGTTTCAACAACGTGTCAATGCTTGATGAGACCACAAAAAATATGATTGTGACATTTGGAATAGAGTGATATTTACCGACAAGTGTGTGAATGTAATGTTTAATCTCAGAAGGGCCCAAAAGTAAGGAGAAAAAAAATACAGCAATGAAAATATGAAATATAGTTCTGTATGTCGAGCATGGAGGAAAGTCTCATGGTCTGGAGTTATTTGAATGCAGCTGGAGTGGGGTGTCTTGAATTTATCGATGGCATAATGGGCCATAAAAATATATTAACATAATAAAAATAAATATCTGCTGAAAATTTTGGGATTGAAAGAAATTACATTTTTCAGTAGGATAATGATCCAAAGCTTGGAATTATAAAATGTAAATGTTATATAACACACCAAAGAGGATGGTCACATCCCCAAATACCACACATTAACCGGGTAGAGCATTTGTGGAAATATCTAAAGGATCAAGTTGGGAAAAGATCACTTTCTAGCATTCAAAATTTAAACGATGTTATTATAGAGGAATTGAACAAAATTCTGTATCTTTAACTCTAAAATTAGTGCATAAAGTACATATTAAAAGCCAAAAGTGGCCCTGCTAAATATTAATTGTAATCTAACGTCAGTATCAAATATAAATTTGATTCAGTTACAAATACTTTTGGCATACGTTGTTATTGTTGTTTTTCAATCATTCATAATATTTTGTTGTGTGAAATGTTCTATAATTTAATAAATATATTTATTGATAAAAGTGTTGACGTATACATTAAATGGTCTTATTTTGTTAAATCAATCTTATTAAATAATGCTAACAATAGTTATTTTTTTCATTTATAGCAGGTGTACGAATACTTTTTACACTGACTGTAGAAACTTATGGGTTCATAAAATAATGAATGTAATCCCTTCTCATAAAAAGAAAAAGAAAATGTAAACTAATCATTATTTTTTTTCAAATCAAGGATCTTAAAAAATTTCTTATATTTGATTAACCTGTTAATTTTTTAACATTTTTCTTAATCTACTTCAATTGTCAAAATGGTGAAAGGCAATTTGAGTAAATATTAGTTTTCTTCTCATATCCTTTCTGCACTTGCTAATGTAAAAAAATGTTGCAGTAGTTTCTGAATGAATGCTTAGGAAATGAAAAAAAAAGGATACCATACAGCTTACCTATAGCTTAGCTACCTAAGAGTTCTATCTATATAAAGCTATGAAGCAAATTATAAAAAGTGAACAATATTTGACTTAATTAGTTAAGCAACAGGTATGGCCACTAAGAATAAACCTCTTCACTTAAAGCAACATCTAAAACTATATTGTACTATTAACCCATATTGTCACATAGATCAGGTTGAACTATAACCGTATTCTATATTGAAAATATTTCTAAATGTAATAATTAGTAAAATGATACCAGTGCATCATATATTTTACAGTTCGGCTGTTGGTAATAGTTTTCGAAGTGAGACTGTGCCTATATAGCTGGAAGTTGTAATAACAAAAGAAAAATATTCTAGCCTCGTTGACTTCGTAAGATTTAGTATCAAATTTAGAATATGTACATCAATATTTTTAACAACTATCATTGTAGCAAAGAGTTTAATTTTAATCTTGTTAGAATATGGTTTGTATATTTATGACATCCAAGATGCTGAACAGAAGCGATGTTTATTTAACTACAGGATAAATCATAGCTTTTTCCAAAGATCATTCAATGTATTTTTGAATCATTTACCTACCACATGTTTTCAATAGCCTGGTTTTAAACTAAACATATTACTAATAATTCATTTTTTTTTTTATGACAAGTATTAGACCCAAAGCACATGGGCTATCCCCTGAATCTGTTAGATTTAAAAAAAAAAGTAAAATTGGAAAATTAACAAGCTGACTGGTAATAACAAAACATCAAAAATTACATTTTTGTTTATTTATACCTTAATAAGATAATATTCTCAAATGAATATTTCTAATTATTTATTGGTTTCTTAATGAAACAATGATTTTAGCAGTTGAAGCTAAATTATAACGCAATTTCACTTCAGCTATCGAATATTCCTTTCATGAAACTTCCTAAATTTTAATGTATGTAAGTCTAAATAACTTTAGAGACTAATTAACGCCTAAATAAGCAGTTTTAAAAACAATGCATTCACAAAATTACATTTACCAATGTCATTAATACCAGGGAAGATGTATATAACATAATGATAACTAACTATTCCCAAAGGAGTTTTTCATTCAATTATAAGTTTAATAATTAAAATAAAATTACAAAACATAGAAACATGGAAATAGGAGAGAAAAATAGAGTAAGTCAAGGCATGTTATACAATAAGAAAACTAGGGAATGAGGCAGTTTTCAATAATACATTTTTATTACTGTTTATGCCTACGATTCTTGCTAAAATTATCTCTAATATTGTATAATGATAATCCCATTTGTCTATTTTCCTATCTATTTTCAGCTCTGATGATGGCCCCTACATATGCTGTATGGAAACATTCATATAAATAATAAAACCAATGCAACAGCTTTGCATTCTATTTGATACAACACTATTACAGATTTCTGAAAAAAATAAATCAAGATGTTAAATTTTTTTCAAAATAAAGTATCAATACTAGAGAAAACAGAATATCTATATGAAAGAATATACATAAAGGCTGAAGAATCTGTCCTTCATATTCATATTCAGATGATATGTTACTGTTGTATGGCTGCATTTCTTTTAAACAAAAACGTTAATAGATGTAATACAAGATATGAAGGAAGAAAATAGAGATGAAAATTAAAAACAAATTTTGGAGTAGACATACTAACACAAGAGAGAAAGCAACACATAATATATTCAGGTGATGAAAACAATAATTAAAAAAAGAGAAATATATTACATTAAAAAATTCTTCTTAACTTGACCAAAAGTAAACCTAATAAATACAAAAAAAACATTAAATATTTTAAATATTCAGCAGAATAAAATATTGAAATAAATGTATGCATCTATAAATCATTACTGAGGTAATTCATTGGAATCAATTGACTAGACAATTGAATGATTTTCCCAAAAATAGACATCAGACTGACTTAAAATTATATCATAGTTATTTATGAATTAACTTGAGTAATATCTTTTCAAATTTTCTTTCATAAATGTAATCTTGTAGAATACCAGTTATGGCTAATTTTCAATGAATATTGTGTCCACTATCAGAGATGACATAATTAACCCCATAGTTAAAATGAAATAGTTTATGAACCCATATAACACAGAAAAGTTCTCAACCGAAATGAAATATAACATTAAACCTCTGAATGAAAGTTTATCAAGAAGCTGTAAGACTATTATCTTCTAATAAAGAATTAAGTAATGTTAAGCTCTCTGCTTCAATTATATGAATGAACCAAATATTTATATATCGCATATCACAACCGTAAGTGAACACATTTATTCATATCTTATTTGATAACAAAAGACTAAAGATTTTTGTTCTATCTAATACAAAAGAAATAATGATTTCTAACAAAAATAATATAAAGCAATAGCTAACATCAAATAAAACCCTCTAAAGACAAAATATATAAGTAATATTCTTTAGATAGTTTTTATTTTAGTTATAGTTAGTAATTTTAACTTTTTCTTTCTTGTAAAAATGGCGCTAATGGAACAGTTAATCCTTTAACAGGCGATGCATTCTTTAATCATAGAGCAATAAATAAATAAACAACACAACCTTAAATTAGTTGAAGGGGGTAGCTCCCGCCCCGGCCCCGTGGCTGGTTGCATCTACGACTTCAACTAAATAGGATTAATAACGATTTTTACCATATGTGAAGAGCAATAAATAAACAACACAAATTAGCTGAAGGGGTAGCTCCCGCCATCCGTGTCTGGTTGCTTGACTTCAACTAACAGGAGAGAACGTATGTGAAGGAGCTCACTGCACAAACTCCAATCCCCAGCCTTTACAATACCTCCTTGTTCTTTATGTTTGCCTGTTTTTTCTTTTCATGTCAAACGTCCGTCTTTTAAAGTAAAAAAAAAAAAAAAAAACTTTTTTTCCCATAATAAGTATAATAAATAATAACTGTTACTCATTTTATGAATCTATCAAAAAATCAATTTAATAGCGTCCATATTAAATTTGTCGATGTGCAACTAATAGAAAAAAAAAAAAAATTAAGCCACATTTATGGGGGTGAAACATCTAATTTAACAAGCATTTAAACTCGTAGGCAGAAAGTTTGATTGTTGAACATAGGAGATGAGAATTTTCTGGAGGAAACTTAAAGAGAAGCTTTACACATAAGGCGCCTACATTCCCAAGAATAGTTACAGAAGTTGGCATGTTTCCAAAGAAGAGAACAGAAGCAAGAAATAATAAACAAAGATACAAATATCCAAACCTTATTCACTGCTTAATTAATAGAAAAATAAAATCTTGAGTTATATTTAATAAAAAAATTTTAAAAGAACTTTGCAAACTCTCTAGCTTTTTTTTTACAACTAAAATTGGGCCATTAATCGGGACGTTTTTGCCTCATTGAAATTTGAACCACTTTAGAATTGCTTCATCCAATTCTTTTGATTTAGATGACCTCAGCTTTTTGGGTTTAAAATTGTCTTTCTCAGAGGCGTTTTTAATTTTTTGACGGTTCTTCCAGATTGTAGATACGGTAGCATGGGGTAAGCCGCATTCATAACTCACTTTCGCGTTTGATTCACCGGCTTCTAAGCGCCAAATGATATTCACCTTTTCTTCAATTGTTAAACACTTTCGTTTAGTTTTAAACATTTTTACATCCGAACACAAGTAAAGTTCATAAAACACTGAGGTACATTGCGTAACACCATCGCCTTTTTAGGCTAATTCTTTCTAGGAAAAATAAATTTTAAGGAGGGGATTGAAGTTACTTGAGCACATTCTTTGAAGTACTCGGAATGCCGATGTTACTTAGAAAGTATATTTTCCTTCGCTATAACCGATATCAACACCCAAATTTCGTTCATTGTTCTGTCGTTTCAGCCAATTTGGTCGTTATAACGCCGTTGTTATAAGCAATGTGTTTTGTGTGGGTATTTATAGGAAACCAACCTTCCTTTCAAAATGTCGTCGCTATGACCGGTTTGTCGCTATTCCGAAATCAATACATTCGTCTTTAACAGACAATATACATTTGATAATTAATCCTATACAGTGATAAACATTAAAGATATATATTCGAATCATGTTGATAAATTCAATATATATTTTCCTCAAGGGAAATTCAATTGAAAAAATTAAAGATGAAGTAGATAATTGGTGCTGGAAAACACTATTACATAATTTTATTTTATTTTACCAACGCCTAGGCTTTCACTGTGAACATAACTATTAGAAACTAAAAACATTAAACAAAATTGGGAATAAAATACACAAAGAAAAATAAACTAAAAATTAAAAAACAGTGGATACATAATACACTAAGTAATTAGATTTATAGGGGTAAATTTGCGCCTTAAAAAATAATTTAATCCGATCAGAAAAAGGCTGAAGAAGACCTACCAACCCTAAGTTATTAGGACCTTTACGCAACTGAATGTAACCTAAAACTTAAGCTCCAAGAGAGTAAAAAAGGAACACAAATCAAAACAAATATCATTCGTCAGGCCTAGGAGAAAAACAAAATTATATGAATAAAAGTCTATTTAACAAATATTTGAAAAGAAAAACAGCATGAAAATAAAATAAAAAAATATATGGGGTAAGAAACCAGAAAACTTTTTTAAGATAAAAAATATTACAATAAAAAATGAGTGGATATAGAAATCGTGAACAGAAATAGATCAATAAAGCAGGGATCGGAAAAAACAAAACAAAAAAAGAACAGTCAACCGTTATCGATAAAAGTAAGTAATTTAAACTTTTATATAAAATTGGAGACCAATAAAGTTTTTTTTTTTTTTTTGGGGGGGGGGGATCCCTAGGATGAGTGTAAATTGTAAATAGAGTATAATTGTATCTTTACCTTTGTTTTATGTTTTATTATTACTATTATTTACTTCTTTTTTTTTTTAAGTTTTACTATTTCATTTTGTATATAGTATATTTTATATTGTTTATTTTATTTATTTATTTATTTACATTTTGGTGCCATGTACCACCACATTTGGTTAGAGGCACCATACTCAGGTTCAGACTATAATTCCTTGTACAGGTTTGTTTCTTTTAAAAATTGAATAATGTGTTTGTGGAGATACGAGTTGTTTCCTAGTAGTGTTGCAATGTCTTGATTCGTCAGGCCGTTATCTTCTCTTTGCTTGTTGTATTTTTGGCATTCAATAAGAATGTGTTCTATAGTCAGATTTACCTGACATTCGTTGCATTTTGGGGGTTGTTTGTCTTCCAATAAGTAACTGTGGGTTAATTTTGAGTGTCCAATTCTTAGTCTTGTAAAGATGACTTGTTCTTTTCTTGGTCCTGGTTCCTCTTTCCATGGTCCTGAAATTGGTCTAATTTTTTTTAGTTTGTTGTTGCTGTCGGTTCCAAGCCATCTTTCATGCCAAACTATATTGATCTGACGTTTTAAGAATAATTTTAGATCTGTTATAGGGATAGGGATTGAGGGTAATGGAAAGAGGGAACACGCTTCTTTGGCTGCTAAATCCGCTTGTTCATTACCTTCTATTCCTGAATGTCCTGGAATCCACATAAAGTTAATAATTTTGAATTTCGAAATGGATTCAATTAAGTTGGCTATTTCAGATATTATGTAGTTTTTAACATTATGGTTTTTGTTGCTAATGCTTGTGAGAGCCGAAAGTGAGTCAGAACAAATTACGTATTCTTTTTGGTCCATGTCAAGTGTTTTTATACGTTTTAGGGCTAGTTTAATAGCATACAATTCTGCCGAAAAAATAGAAAAGACAGATGGTAATGAGTAGCGTATTACTACTGACCCTATAATCACTGAGCAACCCACACCTTCATCAGTTTTTGAACCGTCAGTAAATATAAGCTGCGTATTTACATAACTGGAAATTGCCTCTTTAAAGATATACATTGACGAAGTCTTGTAAGTAAAATTAAATTTAGAAGGAATTAATTGCCAGGGTGGAAGTGAGTAAGGAAAAGAGATTTCTATTTTATAGGACATTATTTGAGTTATAATTCTAAAAAGATCAGGGTGACTTTTAGGAAGTATAGGAGCAATTATTTCGAATCCTGGAGTGGCCTTTAGTCTTATCGAAGATTGAAGGAAATTATAAGTCCTTCGAATTGATAGAGACCATTCATCAGCGTCATAAAGCAGACTTGCTGTGGGGCTGGTTCTGAATGCTCCTGTCGCGAGTCTTTGAATTATGAAAACAATTCAATTTGTTTAGTAATTTTAAGGAGGCACTACCGTAAAGTGGAGCTCCATAATCCAGAACTGGTCGAATCACGGTACGATATATCTTTAAAAGGGTCAACCTGTCACTGCCGAATGTTGTGTGTGATAATGTTTTTAATAAGTTTTGCTTTTTATTTAATTTTGATAGAAGATAGTCGATTTGAGGTTTCCACGTAAGTTTACTGTCAAATATTACACCAAGATATTTGAATGAGGAAACTTTTTTAATAGTTTGATTATTTAAGTTCACTGTGAAAGATTGGTTGCACTTATTTTTGCGACAGAAGTGAGATGAAACTGTTTTCTTGGTAGAAAATTTAAAACCTGCTTTTAAAGCCCAATGTTGAAGCTCTTCAACTGTATTTTGCATGATTGCTTGCCCAAAATTTAAATCATTACATAAAATGTATATCAATAAGTCGTCAGCGTATAAACAGGTGAAAACCGGAGGTTTTATCTGGTCTATAATATTGTTTATGGCTATGTTAAAGAGAGTAGGACCTAACACTGACCCTTGTGGAACACCATTAAAAAGTTCAAAACTTCTCGATAAATTGGAGCCGATTCTAACATTAAATTTCCTATCCTCAAGAAAATGTTTAATAAAATTAAGCATGTTGCCATTAATTTTCCACTCTATTAATTGTTGTATTATTTTAGACTTTCTTGTACAGTCAAAAGCTTTTTCAATGTAATACTTGTAAAGCAATACTTTTTATATTGTTTATGTATAGCATAGGTTTTTTTCCTCTCTGTTTCATTTTCTTACATTACTTATTTACTTTATTTTAATTTTTTTTTCTCATTGTACATAATGTGTGAATATAATCATATGCCATATATATTACTTATTGCCCACATTTGTGGCAGATTTTAAAAATTACTCAACAAAAGATTAAAAAAAAAAATTTAAACACTAATTGTAAACCATTTATGTGAATAAGTTCTAATGACAAAGTAATTTGCTATTACGTCTCTATAATTAGAAAACTCATTTATATTACATTAACAATAAAAAAACAATAATGATCTTTTGAAATGGAACAGAATTTTTTATTTTGAAAAATCAAACTATGAAACTTTGAATTGATTCCACCGATTTAAATAAAATTGATAATTAAATCCCTATATGCTCACAAACATTTTCAAAGGGTGCTGACAGTTAAAATATTAAAATGTGATAATCTAGTTTTTTATATATCTATTAAAATTTTCAGAGCATGAAAACCCCTAAGTGTATAAATGTGTGTTTTCGAATATCAGCTGATTTTCAAAAAAAAATTGGTAATCGAGTTTTCCAGACATTTAATAACAATTCTCAAAGGTTCGAAACTGATTAAATTTAAATTTTTTATTGGTGAGAGGTGTAAAGTAATATCAAAGAACGACTCAGTCGATTATCATCACATTCAATAAATTATTTTATATACCTATTAACAATTTTAGGGTATGGAAATAGCTCTGAAACATAATTTTTATTTATTCATATATTTTTTTCTGGAGGGGGGATGGAAGGGTGCAAATTCTTGTTTTAGAATGACAGCTGATTTTCATAAAATTTGGTAATGAGTTTTGATCCTTTGAGGATTGTTATTTGTCATGTCTAGGAAACATGACCAAATTACCAAATTTAATGAAAATCAGCTATCATTCTAAAATGCAAATTTACACCATTCCATCCCCCCCCCCCCCCCCCAAAAAAAAAAAAAAAAAAAAAAAAAAATTTTCAGATCTGTTTTCAAACTGCTAATAGGTTTATAAGAATCGTGATTATTAAATTTGATAGAAATTGGATAAATCGTTCTCAATTGCTCTTAAGTGTTCTTTTCAAACTGTTATTTTAGAACTATTTTGTAAAGAGGAATAACTGTTTCGATCCCTAAAATAAAGAATAAAATATAAGTAGTACATTTAACAAAATAATATAAAATTGATGTATTAAATATTATTGTAAATCAAAAAGTATGTAGGATGTGGAAAAATGGAAATATATTCCATTCAATGGAATATGTTCATAAATGAATAAATTATATAATGAATTATATTTATAAACGACCTTAACAATAAAAGGAAGAGAGGAAAAATAAAAAAAGGCGACTGGTATAAATTATGAGGAAACAAAAGTTAGGATATACTACATATAACCGATTAAGTTAATAAAATATATGCTGGTTAAATTACATTACTTTGAAGTCCTAATGTGTTTGATATATGAGGATAACTAGGTTTGAGCAGCTGGATTAGGTGTGGAATCGGTCGGAGAACTGTTTGAATTGATTCCACAGAAATTGGTAACGGCCACAAGAAGTCGAAGGATATAGGTACAATTCGGCGGTATTGTACTAAAGGGTACTATCCTCAGACCTGGCTTTAGTCGGTCCTAATCGCGTGTCGGTCCCTCGCATTGAGTAGAAACCACCGCATACGATATCTCTGGGGTGTGGAGAATCAGACTTGAGGCAGATGTGGCTATTCTTCTGGCATTCTTTATGTAAATAAAGGCACTATGTTAGCTAGTGAACCTTGTTAGGTATTCTATCAGCTGGCTTAGTATGACATTGCTTTAAAGCATATCGAATAGAACAACCACAATTCGAATAAAGATCAATTATAGCTTTCTGTTATGGTGTCAACTAAATTTACTTATTATATTATATAAGGTTATACGGCATCCTAAACTTTAAAAGCTAATCGGCGTAGCTCACGCAGAAACCGAATTTCTCGACCGGATTTGTTTTTTTTTTAAGGCACGTAATTCTTTAAATTTTATATCATTCCGTAAATTGCGCATCACTAGAAGCTTTGGTTTTTCAAAATTTATTTTTGTCTTTATGGATTGAATTCATAATTGCCAAACATTTAAAATGACAACCAGAGAAGTTTACGGCTATTAAAAAAAAAAGATTCTGACATAAGAGGCATGATGAGGAGCATTGCTCAATGGCACCTCCACCTCTCTTGTAAATCATATTTCAACTTTATTCGATGAGATCTCTCAATCTACTCCTAATCAACCTTCTACGAACGTTGTTGAGTGTCAATGTTGCGGACATGTCTTGATTGGAATGATAATATTTCGTAGTAGGTTCGTATGTGATCTTTTAGTGATGTTAGGTAGGCAAGGGTAAGTCCGAGTGCATATTAATGTTACTTACGTACCATGAAGCCTATGTTAAAAGTTCGTAAATGTTTTTAGCTTCTGTTTTGGCAGTTCCGTACATTTGTGAGATATAAAGGTGGAGTAATAGGTTTTAGTTAGTTTGTATGTGGAGGTATTGAGTTTTCATCATATATTTCATATACACCTGTTTCTACCACAATTTGTATGTAAAAAAAACAATAATAAGAGAGAAGCGAACATTGAAAAAACACATTTGATATATTTTTTAATAAAAGTAGTAAAGCCAAAAAGCAAATTAATGAATGTTGTTTCCAAGAACTTCTGCCAAATAGTCCAAAAATTGATCCGTCATAGTAGAGTTAGTTTTAAAATGTCCAATAACGCAATAAAGTAATCTTAGTCGTCGATTTAATGTTTTATGTTTGGCCGAGATATGTGAGCACCAAGTTATCCCTTCGTCAAATATTAGTTATATATAACGTACACTGGTTTCGGAATTTGTGTGTGTTCGATAAAGACGTGGAGGCATGGCTCTATTCGAAGAGAAAATATAATATGATAATATTCGTTATGGTTATAATTTATCTTATCTTATACTTATCCATTAATTAATGTTATTTTCGATCGTTTCCACCAGTTGTTTAATTCTTGTAGGTTATGCTGTAGTTTGAGATGCTTGTGCGGTGTCTCGGTGTTGTGTAATAATAGCAGTATCGTATACATAAGTAGCTGTCAGTGTATGTCGGGTAGGTCGCGTGTGTATGTTATTTTTAAAATCAAGTTCGAATAGAATAGGATCAAGAACCGATTCTACCCATTAGGAACATATTTAAGTTTATTACTGCATACAATAAAATACATCTGGTAAAAGTGGGGAATCATGATAGCATGACAATGATTTGGATTGCAACTACACACCAGTAGCACTTCTATTAGTAATCACTATTTGAAAGTCTCCCTCATCTCCCTTTCAGATGATCCGGGAACAGGGGAGTTATTTGGTAACGAAAATAATGAGAAGCAAGCTGAGATACTTGTGGCTTTTGAGTGGTCATGGAATTCATTATAAATGGATCTGGTTCGTGCCAAATATGAGGATTAAGGATTTTTTAAAAGATTTTCTGTGGTAAAGATTGGATATGTTATGCAATGAAGATTCACAATAACCTTATTCACAAACAACTGGTAAGTTGTGAATTTATTTTTTATTCATCATCCACTTCGCCGTTAACCTTCGACTTCTTGTCCTACATCATAGTTTACAAACGTTCCATAAATTCCTGTTGAACTAGGTCTCCATCTGGATCCTACAAGACTAAAACTAAAACAAACTGCTCATAGTTATAGACTGCTTCAACATGTACTCAAAAACGTTTTAAGCTTCCAATTATTTACAGAAGCTCGTTTACATGATAGTAATTAGACTTATTCGGTATTAGTTGAACTTAGGGGCCCAACTAAACCTTCTCGTATTCAATCTTTACCGTGCCAATCCTCAATGCTCTTGATTATGTCACAAATAATTTTTTCTTTTGGTCAAAAAGTCCCATATGTTGCTGAATTAGCCCAAACCAGATACCTATCCTTCCACTCATACCTATACCCATGCGAATCTACAAGTCACTCAACTAGCTTTCCTTTCGATTCGTAAAAACTCTTCTAGGGGTCTGAAAAGATAATGCCATTGGGCTATTCTAATGACGGAAGTTTATTGAAATGCAACTAATGGATAGATTACACAGGCCAACAAAAAAAATGTTTTTGAAAACTTTTTTTACTTTAATAGCTGATTTTTATAGATTTTTGTGTGCTAAATCCAAATCTGGTCTTAGTTTTTTTGTATCACCCATAGTTTTTGAGAAATTTGTTTTTTTTTATATAATTTAAAAATGCCTATATAACTGTTTCATCTAAATATAATAAAGCATTATATAACTGTTCCATGAGGCCTAACTTTATATTTAGAGGTGGTAAGAGAATTTTTCTAGGATCTACAAAGTTTTTGCGGAGAATGTTCTCACCTGGTTTTAAAGACTCCCTCACAGACCAGTTTTTTCTACTCCAATGTTGATCCCTTGCTCTACTGTCCCATTCACTCATAAAATTTGGTAAAACCGGTTTGCTGACCAAGAAGCATGCATGTTACTTTCAAGTCACCATTTGTCATCCAACCATGAGCCGAATAGCCAATTTTATTCAACACTATTTCTAGGTTTTCATAGCTCTCTTTCACATGTACAGAATGGCCACCAGGTATAGATTCATAAGTGTTACTATTGTGTAATAAAACAGCTTTTAAACTAGTTTTGGAAGAATAAATAAACAGCCTCCAGTCTTCATTTTTGTATTCAACACCAAACTCTTTGATCAGACCTGGAATGTCTGAGCAGTACACTAAATCACCTTCTTGTTCAAAAAATTTCGAAAACTGCTGCTCTCTCTCTCTTCCTACACACATATATGCTAGTTCCAACTGCCAACAAGTTCTTTTCTTTTAGTCTAGAACCTAGCAATTCAGCTTTTCCTTTTGTTAACCCAAGATCCCTAACTAAGTCGTTAAGCTCAATCTGAGTAAACAGTTTAGGCTCTGTATTTGCTATAGCACATTGGAATTCTTCATCATCTTGCTCATGTATATCTATATCTGTTCCAGCAGTGCTGCCAACTCTTCTACATCCAGCACAAATTATTTTACAATTTTATTTGTAGTATATAAAAGCTGTTAAATTCTGTAATAAACCAAAAACTTTAATATATTGATGTGCAAATGTGAAAAAAATGGTAGGTGATACGGCTAAATAAGTGTCATATTTGGATTTAGCACCCTAAAAAACAGAATAATTAGGTGTTTTAAGTAAAAAAGTTTTTTCATCGTTGGCCTGTGTTATTTACAAGTTAATATAATAATTTTTCACACATATACTTGATGTATGTATTGTATACAGTTGTAAATATCAGTTAATTAAAAAAAATCATTTTTCGAAAATAATTTGGGTCAATTCTTTGTAAACATGGCGAATTGAGTACAACGACCTTAGTATTAGGATAATAATATTTTTCTTCTTATTTCACCCCCTTATGTGCCATTAATATCTTAAAAGGACTCAATCCTACGAAGCCATTACGTCCTGTCCCAACTTTTTATATAACTTTTTATATTTTTTTATTCTATATAACAATCATTCTCTCCTCTTCCTCTAATCAAGCGATTCTCCGATTGAATCCTGGAGTTTCATCAGGGTCTTCTACTGTCTTCTACTCACCGGACTTCCATGCTATCGCTTTTAAAAAATACAAATAAAAGTTAGCATCAACTATGTATAACAGATTAAGTTAAATATATTAAATACATCTTCAATCAACACTCCTCAAAAACTACAATAGTGACAATCAGCGAATCGTAAGACTACTTATACCGATTTGGGAAAGGAAGCAACCACTGACACCTCTTTAAGTCTTGTTTAAATGAACTTATTATCCTATTGCTTCTTGATGAGTCGACTGAGCGAAAAAGAGTTTCTGAATCATAAATCATTCCTATATCATGAGACAAAAATAGAATGAAGAATCGAATCTCAAGGATTTGTTCAAAATTTTCCAGGATTTCTTTGTCCAGCTTTTATTTTATGCGCAGGGAATGTAAATAAAACAAGCGTTAAAGAGGGAATGGAAAACCTCGGGATTGGGTGTGGAATCGGACGGAGAGCTGTATGAATCGATTCCACAGACATTGGTAACGGCGAGGAGAAGTCAGGGGGTGTAGAGTACAATCGGCGGTATTGTCCTGAGAGGGGTCGACCTGGAAGGCAGTCCAAATCGCGTGTCGGCCTTCTTATTGAGGGACCACCACCGCTTAGGATATCTCTCGAGTGTGGAGAATCGAAGTCTGAGCCGATCCCACCTGCCCTTCCTCAGGTAGTCGTTGGGTAAATACGGGGTAAGTGTGAGCCAGCAAGGCAGCAAGGGATTTTGAGGTGAAGCAAGACTAATCGAAAAAGAACATTAGTTCCGAAATTCCATAGCAACTGGAGGCATAGTTATAAACATGAATGATACCGACTGAATCAAGTATTTCGTGCTATTAACCAATTTACATCCGGTGTTGCGTATATCGTCGGCTAAGATGTGATACCTCGTAAGTGCAAAATACCGATTTTGCATAAGAGAAAAAAAACATGGAATAATAGGCATTGTGAATTATTATTTCTCTAATTACTTAATTCATTTTTCATCCTCTTTTTGTAGATCTGGTGACTACGTGGTCCCTTCCACGTAAGGGGAACTTCGTTTTCAGGATTGACGCTTACAATGAATCTCATCGTATGCGACGATAGTCCGTTCCAGCCTTCATGTATATGATTATTATAGTTTTATTCAATAATAAATATGTTTCACATTTTAACATTGTTCCTTAAATAGTAGAAAAAAATAATTTTAAAAAACCACATAACGTAATAAAAATAACAAATATCTGATAAAATCAACTGATGTGTAATACAAATAACATGTATATATAATAACAAATATTTATTTACAGGGTGAGTACCTCTTAGTGTAAAAAAAAAAAAATGGGTGAAACTAGATCAAAAATGTATAAAAATGCCGCAGACCTCACCTTTCTATTCCAATCCGTTGCAGATATACGATAAATCAAAAACGTTTTTGAGGAAACCACGTTTTTTACCATAAAAGCTGTAATATCTTCACTTTGTTTAAATATTTTTCAAACTTTGACCACATTTTCGGATTTAACATTAAATTTTCTATAAGAGCAAAGTACAAGCTTAAATTTTACAAACTTGTGACCTAAAGGACAGCTTGATCTTCACCTTACTTGGGTAAGTTACTATGTCTTATATTACTTCAACGCTTACCGTTTTTCCAAAAACCTATCCACAAAACTTCAAATCTCATAAAAACTTGAAAATGTAATCAGCTTTCGAATGATATGTTAAAAGTAATGATTTTGTTTCGATTTACAGTTGCTTGAGTAAATAAGACATTATGATAATCGCTTAATGGAAATATTAATTTTAAATATAATAAACTCTTCATTGGAATAAAAAGCAAAGAAAAAAATAATTGTTTAATATAAAATAAAGGAAAACTATCAATAAAGCGGCACCAGATCAGAGGATCTTATGTTATTTTATTTATTTAATTATTATTATTATTTATGATTTATTTTTCTTAGTGTGTTCGCAACGTTAGGTTTTTCCAGGATTGGGTTGTTGGCCCAATGCCCAACCCCCAACCTGGAGGGCCAGGAGCTGCATGAGAAGAGGAGGTGCATATCAATGAACATAAGTTCCGTTGGTGCAATAGCTTTAAGTACCTAGGTTCCCTAATAACGGAAAATAATGATATAAGAACGGAAATTAAAGCCAGAATTACAGCAGGTAGCAGATGCCTGTACGCTCTTAATAAAATATTGAAGTTCCGAGCATTATCACGAGCTGCAAAAGTAATCCTGTATAAAACAGTCATAAGGCCTGTGGTAATGTATGGAAGTGAGTGCTGGACATTAACAAAAGGGAACGAAACAATACTTAAAGTGTGGGAAAGGAAAGTACTCGGCCCAGTAAACGACCATGGGAATTGGAGAATAAGGAAGAACAAGGAATTGGAAGAGCTATTCGGGGAACCGAATATAGTGGCGGTCATCAAGGAAGGAAGGTTGCGGTGGCTGGGACATGTCCAACGGATGCCGGACGAGAGGCTGCCGAAGAGGATGATGAGTGACAGACCGGATGGTAGCAGATTGAGAGGAAGGCCTAGAATAAGGTGGCAGGATAATGTGGAGGCGGACCTGAAAAATCTGGGAGTGAGAGGATGGCGAAGAAAAGCTATGGATAAACTCCAATGGTCATCTCTTCTGCGTGAGGCCAAGGCCCATCTAGGGCTGTAGAGCCAACCAATAAATAAATAAATAAATAAATGATTTATTTTAGTAGATTTTCAATGTAAGGTTCAAAACCTAATGATAATGAACATAGACCTTAATTTTGCCGTTAGTTTCTCAATACAGAAGATGTTGAATTTTATGGTGCATTTTATGGACAGATGAGTGTTTTTACAGGGGATAATAAACCATGGTTAGGTAGAAATGCCTTCCCCTGTAAAAACAGACTCATCTGTCCATACAATTTATCTCAAAAAGTGTTATTCTTCAACATCATGTGTATTGAGAAGCTAACGACAAACTTTAGGTCTATGTTCTTAATCATTAGGTTTTAAACCTTACATTGAAAATATACTGAAATAAATTCTAAATAATAAATAAATAAATAAAATAACTTAAGATCCTCTGATCTTGTCCCGCTTTATTGACAGTTTTCCTTTATTTTCTATTAAATAATAATTTTTATTCTTTGCTTTTTATTCCAATGAAGAGTTTATGATAGGAAATTTAATGTTAAATCCACAAATGTGGTTAAAGTTTTAAAAATATTTAAATAAAGTGGAGATATTACAGCTTTTATGGCAAAAAAACTTGGTTTCCTCAAAAATGTTTTTGATTTATCGTATATCTGCAACAGATTGGAATAGAAAGGTGAGGTATGTGGCATTTTTATACATTTTTGATCTAGTTTCACCCATTTTTTTTATTTCACACTAAGAGGTACTCACCCTGTATTACAAACGAGGCACGTGTAAACTTTTTCACTGATGGGCAAAAAATTCTAACCAATTAATTTTATTTTTTTTTAAAGCTGCATTCCTGTTCAGGGATTAACGTATTAGAATTATTACAACAGTTAAATATAAACAAGCAGTATTTAAAAATCACAAGAAATTTTTAGTTAAAAAATCACAAGAAATTTTTAGTTAATAATACTTATATCTGCTCTTTGCGTGGATTAGGCCTAGTCCAAAAAACATAAACCTCCGTTGGAAATAATAGTTCAGCAGTTTTTCTTGAAAACGGAGCCTTATTTTACAGAACTATATATCTTGCTAAAACAATGACTGACTGTTTTGAGAATTTTAATATTTTTAAATGTAATTTTTGTTTGTCGTAATTTTTATTAATTCGATTATAATTCATAATATTCAGATTAAAATACAGTTGTTAAACAGGAAATAAATAATAGGAATTTCAAACTAAAAGAAAACATCGTCACTGAGAATAAATTGAGATAGATAAGGTATTTATGGTAGAGCATTTTATATTATTTTAATATATATGTTATTTTTGAACTTGAAGTAATTAACGAACGATTACTTTATGTACTTACACGTTTTTGGGGAAAACCTACAAATGAATTAAGCTAGGCCCAACTCAATAGTAACATATAAATGAAAAATATGTAATAATAAATGAGGAAAAACGAAATTAAAAATTAATGTCATGTTTAAAATAATTATAAACAAAATAAAATAGAAGGGATAGAAAATATTGATAAAAGTAATTTATAGATATGTAGTAATTAATTTTATTTATTGCTAATTAAATTTTTATTTAATTTTTCTAAATTAATAAAATTTAGTTTTATTCTATTTGTACTTAACAGGTTAAAAAGAGAAATTAGGATAAAAGACTTTAGAAGGAGCAAGGTTTCTGTATATAGGCGGCTTTGGATACTGAAGCTCCTGTCTTCTCATGATGCCCTTACACCCGTTCTTCAGTCTAACGTCCGTCTTCATTTAGGTATTTTTCTTCTTCTTTTTTTATCAATTCATTCTAATTCTATTATTATAATATATATATATATATATATATTATATGATAAATTATTATAGATGTAATACATGATACTGTTGAAATGTATTCATAATTATATTGGCCTTTGATTTTATTACAAGGTGTTCAGCCATAATGCTGCAGTAACTGCGGGAATCGATTCTGGGTATCAATAGCAAATAAATATTCCATATAAACTGTTAATTCTTCTCCGTTTTATACATATTTTTAATTTTATGTTTTTTTCAAGAGATTAATACTTTTGACAAATGATTGTCAATATTTCCTGAACAACTATGATTAACAATGCCAAGCTTATCTCATAAAAAAAAAAAAAAAAAAAAAAAAAAAAAAAAAAATGAAAAAAAAAAAAAAAAAAAAATGAAATTTCCTAAAAATTAAGCATATTTTTTAGACTTCAAAATAGCTAAATCCAGTATTTAATTTTTTTGTCCAAGGAAAAGAAATAGCAAGTTTCTAATTTCGTTCCAAAACTTTGACTGCATTTTTCTCAAAAATATTAATTACATACTATGTTAGAAACGTGCACTACTCATTAATTAAACTTCTACAAATAAACGACTTCCAATGGTATATTCGAAGGTACTGTTATTTACTGAAGGTAATGATAATATATGATATAAGGTAATGATAATATATGATATATGATAATGATAAGGTAATGATAATTTTTAAAATTTATATTGAAATCTCTTATTAAAGATACAAAACAAGGAAATGTAGCATTGGCATTTTGGAAAATACTAATAGAGTAAATACTCAGAAACAAAGATTTTGGTGGATAAAGGGTTATATAAAACAAAACACAATTTTAAGTAATTTTATTTTTTACATTTTTCTAAAGTAGGAATATATAGCTATTCCTATATGTTATATATAGTTATATTGCTTCTTTATCTTCTTCATATCTCTTGTTTTAATTGTTTCGAAATATTCAGATTTTGTTTCATAACCCCTCACATAAATTCTTCATCCTATGAACTAGATAGTATTTTTTTAAAAATGTGAGATTACCCTTTATCTACCAAACCCTTTAAATGTTAAATAGGTTTATTACGTTTTATTAATAGAAAAGTAATATGATCACAATTAACTATTTATCTAAATCTAATATTTACAATCTAAGAAACTTTTAAGGTAATTAAATTAAATTATTTTGCACAGAACGTAAGATTTAATAGGTATTTTTTTTTTACAAACAGTTAAAATTATTGAAGTGGTATCTTTACCATTGCTGTTCCCACCTACCATTTTATGAACCATGGTTTCTATTATGTTGAAGTTGGTATCCGTTTCTTTTATTTCTTCTATTACAAAGATCTTTTAAATATAGATCTAAAGGTACTATAGGTAGGTACTACTGCAAAAACAGTTAGGTTACAGAAATTTTTTACTACAATCGTACATAAAAAATATAATTATTGCTCAAAACAAAGATATGAAAAAAATATGTATTTTATTATAATGATTTTTTAAATTATTAATCTATAAACTATTGTTTATTGAACGTATAGTTAGGAAAAATCAAATGCCATCCTTGTAGACAACCATCAAATCAAAATAAATAGGTCTAGGAGATAATGGAGCCTTGGATGATCACAGTGCACTTAATTCAGTTCGAGCATTTTTTGACAAAGCAATCTGTTCCATATGCCATCGATATGGTGAGTATAACAGATGAATTATCATAAATAAACAATTTGTTTAAATAATGAAATAATACTTTATTATTGATGTTTAAACATTAAAAAATTTCTAATTTATATTCACATCTGGAGCTTCTCGAACTACGAGCCACTCCAAATAGCTTGAACAAGCTTCTTGCAACTTCTTATGTGGAAGCTCCTTTATGAGATCAATGCATTGATTATACCTCTCCAGCACAAATTCTGTGTACAACTTAGGCATGTCGATCTGGTTGTATAGTTCTTGCACTCTCTCCATCTTGACAGGGTCACTTGATCCATAGCATTCCTGAAATTGGATTAGTTTTCTTCAAAACTCAAAAATAATTAATTTTCTAAACAATTATTGCTACAGAAATGTTATTTTTCAATATAGAACTAAATAAAGCTAATATTTCCAGGTAAGCGGCCCGCATGGCGAGGTACAAGGAACCCGATCACCTTAGTTAATCCCCGTCTTATATTTCTTTTTACCTTAAAAAATTAATGCCATCTTTATGAATAATTTGCACTAAAATTCTACATAGGCAACATTGAACATACATCACTTACATGAGATGCAAGAATGGAAGACGCGAATAAATCATCAAAAGTTCCAACACATAACATTTACTCTAAGAAACGAAATATGCCATCCCACTTATATGGAGAATTTCTGAGTTTCAAAATACAATACCTCTACTTATATTCGATAGAATGACACGGGGGCAAATATATTAACAAGATACCGACTTTCGTATTAAATATGAGACTGAAACTGAAAGTCAAAATTAAAAGTAGGACAGAAATTAATGTCCCCCAAACACTTACAAAAAGATTTATGGACTTATACATGACATTTTTACGGCACTGCTAAAAATAAACACGTAAAAAGATTACAAATTTTTCAGTCCAAGACATTAAGACTAATAACATACGAACTACAACAAAATAATACACACTGACGTGCGCAACCAACAGTCAACTCATACGAAACACTACAAACTGTTTCATAATAAAATAAATGGACACTATAGAAACTAATTGATGTTAATCACATATTTTCACTATTTGTCCTATATTCACCGTAGAAACTGAATAGATGATATCACATATCTGATACCGAAGAATTCCCGGAGTTGACTGATAAAAAACTGGGTGAGAGACCAACTTACATAAAAGTAAGTGAAAGACAAGGAACGGGTGGGGTGCCACTTGGTATTATTCTTCATTTCCAACATGTCATTTGTTTTATATTTATTAGTCTATAATTTCAGCACACCTGCTGATTGTCGATTTTGTATTTGACAGGTAATGATTTAAAAAATAAAAGTAAAAAAGATAAAAGAATTAAATATAAAATAACATTGTTACTGATTATGCTAGTTGGCAAGTTTATTAATCAATGTCCCTGTATCATGTTAGTCCTTCATATTTACTTGGCGATTTTATCCCTTTTTTTTTAACTCGTGACATTCGACTTGCTATATTAATTAATGTATATTTATATTGAATGGTGTGGTATTAAAAATAAAAATGAAAACAAATATATAATTTAAAATGTAATATGATAAGGAGCAATGACGATTTTTTAACGCTGTCGTTGGAGGATTGTTATATTTCAAATATATGTTTAAAAAAAAAAAAAAAAAAAAATCGGATCGCCTTACATTCCTTTATAGATGTAAAATAAAGAACAGAGATGAATAAAAAAATTTTATTGACTAATAGTTACTTTATTATGTTCAGGATTTTGCTCCTATCAATTGTGTTATCAACCTTTAGCTCATCTTAGTGATCATAAATTAAGTATTTTAAAAACATTGTCTAATTTACAATATTTTTTAATTTTTGTATTAAAAAAGATAATACTATGTGTCGAGCTACAGTTGGAAACGATCTCGTTCACTCATTAAAAGTTATTCGATTTTATTCGTACCTTGAATTCTGCAGCCTGAGAGGGAGTGAAGACCTCCATTGCTTTGGCACTAACCCACGTTGTTCCAGCGTTTATAAGATCACATGACGGTTTGCCGTTTTGTTCCGTGGAGCTGTAATAATCATTGAAGTCGTCCTAGAATAATCGCATAATTATACTATTATTAGTATTATTATCTCTTACTCTGCTGAGTAAATAAAATATGAAAAAATGTTGAGACACTTATGCTCGCATATTATTAAATAAAGTAGAAATTATCAGAGAGTTCCGTAGTGCTTATCATATACGTTTAAATGAAAAATAATCTTTATTTTGGGAAATGATAATCCTTCGAGGCATCTGAAAAAAAGATGGCCTAGAGACCTTCTAATGTGGAATGTATATGAGTGATACTTGTGAGTAGTTCTTCACAAGTTATTTACATGTCATTTTAATCACTGTCAACACGTTTACTTGATGTATATATTTTGTACCAGATATACAATTTGTATGGAGAAACATAAAAATATTTATCATTTAAAGTTGGCTTCCATAAAGTGGGAATTGTCAGTTCAATTAAGTTTCCAGCCCGGCAGTCATCAAGCTGTTTCTGAAGAACGCGACCATTTAACTTGAAGGAAACAGCAATTGTAGTTTCTGTGGGCATTTCGTGAAGGACTGCATAAGCCACATGCTACTGTACTGCTCTAAATTCAAAAGTCAAGCACAGAAAAACCTACTTGCAGGCCTTTACCACGGACACCTATGACATTGTCGAAGTTGAAAACATTTTAAATATTACAGATATTCTTAAAATAAACATTACTTATAATTATATCAGTACAATATCTAACCAAATGATTACCAGTATTTAAATGTTTTATATGTACATATACATGTGTGTATAAACTTACCAGTTCATTAGTGGACTTAAACAGTTAACCGAGAAAACTCCTTCTTGTATTTATTTTTTCTATCATTTATTTTTATGTTAATTCATGTATTTGAATATAGTAAGTGTATCTTTACTTCATATATTCTTTCCTATTGTGTAAATAGATTTAGAAGTATCTGAGAATGTACCAGACTCACATTTGTACAAGAATTTTCTTTTATAAATAAAATGATTATCTATCTATCTATATATTTTGTACAGTTGTAAATACCAATAAATAGATAAAAATTATTTTGGTAAGGATTGCACTCTAAGAACGATACAAATGTACAATGGAAATGGAGTTCTTATTAGGCGAATGACAACAATATGAGATAGTAAAAGATGGGGTCTTGAGATATCTTAACTACGAATGTTTAAATGTTTATACTCGTATTTTTAAATCACGCTTGACTAGAGTCAAAGAAATTTTGGAAAACAAGCAAACTGCAGAATGGACTTCCATGAAATAAATACAGGTTTATAGATCACTCACGCTTTCAGCAAGATGGTGCTGTTGGTTGATAATGCTTACGAAATATAAGCAAAATTTCATAAGTAATTAACGCATTCTTAGACTTAAGAGTGCCGAAAGAAACATAAAATTGGAGATCCCATTGAATTGGATACATGATATCAGGTCTGTCACCAAACAATGGAATCGAGGTTAAATATTTAGGTTTCAAAAGTAAAGGAACGAAAACATTATCTTGGGGATCTGCAAAAAAAAAAATCCGATCCATTTTTGGCTAGAATAGGCTATGTGAGATATTCCGACTTCTCTGACTTACCTAGAGTTTACTAGAATGATAAACTAAATACCACACACGTCTATACACAAACATAAAAACGTTTTTGTTTCAATAGATTTATCTTCGGGATCACCAGGCGGTCACATGTTACTTGCCGTTATTCTGAGCTTGGGTGGCTTCTTCCTGAATTCCGACGGCAATACTTTCTGGTTACTTTCCTATTCCAATCTCTAAAAAATTATTACCAAAAAAATAAGACAGCCAGACAATTCCTATATTCATGACCTATTAACTCTGCGTTCTTCTATCCACCTTCTAAACACTAGATCCCAACTATTTAACCTGTATACCCCCTCACATAATGTAATTATTACTGAAGCATTCAACTTAAAATAATAAGACAGCCAGACAATTGTACCTGTAATTGTTATTCTTAGGGGACTGTAAGTCCCAGAATAAAGTTTTTCATTTCATAACAAAAACGTCTATACATAGCCAACCAGTTCCGATTTGTATTGTGTCTTTATAATTTCAACTGGTTGTCTTTCTAGAGCTAAATTAAATTAAATTATTGAAATGTATAGCTTACCCATGTCTGTATTAATCCACCCGCTATAGAGAATATTTCTACGACCTTTTTAATTAGATCTTCAGATAATATTCCAGCCTGAAAATAATATGAATAAAACAATATTAACTAAATTATAATAACATAAAAGTATAACATATATGATTATAATGCTTCAATATTTTCTATCCAAAATCCACCACACAAAATGACAATTTTAGTGATCATATCACTAACAAAATCCTACAACAAATATTTCAAAAATCCTTTCGAGTCATCCCAATTCCGTTAGCCAAGTCGATTTATACATCGAAGTTACCAAAATCGAATGTATTTACCATTTTTGTAAGATGTTGTTGGGGTCCGAATGTGCAGCTCTCCAAAAAATAATGATTTTTACAAATTTGTCTGTTTTTTTTTCTGTTGCTCCATACTGACAAAATTACAAGTTTCCCAAAAAGATCTTCAGAAAAGAATTTAAAGGGAATTTAATAAGCTTTCATTTGAGATTCAAACGGTGTTTGTAAGCACTTGCTTTTATTTTCCTTGTGGCTGTTTCCAGCACAAGGTTAAAAAGTACTGTTGATAGTTGGTCTGCTTTTGTGTTAGTTGTAGAGTAGTTTAAATTATCTCAAAGTTCTTGTTTTAAAATCACTCACATGAATGGCGCTAAGAGCTGGACCAGCTGCAACGAATTGCCCGGCTTTGTAATAGTTGATACGCATATATTCAGCCATCGAAGGAGATTTTTTGGACTGTCCGAGGACGTCTATCGTTTGTCCGATCATAACCTCTATATAGGCCTGAAATCATATATTTATAAATGGATTGATAAAACAAAATATTTGAATTGTTTTACTAAGTTTTGAAAATCTAATAATTAATTAGAAAGAAAACAATGTCAATGTCTTTAAGAGATATCTTGAATGAGATTCTTACCTACCAACATAATTTACTAAGCCGATAAGCAGAGTAGAAGCTTTGCCAAGGTTCAGGGGAAAATGTCCTTAGGTTTCGTTATTCATAAAGCCGTTAAACCGTGATAACTCTATCGCCAATAACATGACAATGAAAAATAATTTGAGGGCTTTTCAAACCAGAGCCAAGGACACATTTAATAATAATAATAATAAAGTTCTTTATTTATTCTGGGACCTTAAGTCCCTTAAGAATAAAAAATAATGTACAATCAAGGGCCTTCAGAGCCTTAAAATAAAATAATATTTACATAACAAAGTAATAGATAATAATAATAATAATAATAAAAAAAAAAAAAAAAAAGAGCAGAAAGAAGATATTAATAAAAAGTAACAGACAATTTATATTAATTTTTTACAAAAAGAAAAAGATTTCTTAAATATAAACTGTTTATAATTATAGTTTATAGTTTATAACAACTAGAAAGTGGCTATTGTCAGTTTTTGGAGGACAGGATCTGGGTGGATAGTAGGTGGTTAAAGAAGTGGTATTTGAAATTAGAAAGGTTAATTGAATGACGAATGTTGAGAGGGATGGAGTTCCATAGAGAAGAGGATCGAATTACGAAAGATCTGTCGAAAGTGGCTGAGCAATGAGCAGGAGTATGCAAATCTGATTGACGGGATCGGGTTTGGCGGGTAAGAATTGAGAGTTTGAGTTGAAGGAGTTGGAAAATGCAAGGTGGATGATGGGATTGAACGGTTTGAAAAATTAAGGATGCCAGGAAATACTGGCGACGGTAGGAAGGAATAAGCCACTTTAACTCCGCATAAAACTGCGAAATGTGGGCGTTCCTCGGTTATCCCGAAAATAAAGCGGATAAAATAGTTTTTTTTTTTTTTTTTTTTTTCTCATTTTATTGAAATTTACAACTGTACAATATATACATCTAGTAAATAGGTTGATTATAATTACAACAACATGCCTAAACTTGAAAAGGACTACTCATCAGTAGCACTTCAATATAAATCTACACTAGAAGGTCTCTAGGCCATCTTCTTTTCAGACGCCTCGGAGGATTATCGGGAATTGATTGGGAAGCAAGTTGAGAGACTAGTGGATTTGAGTGGTTATGAAGCTTACTATGGAAGGATAGGTATCTGGTCTGAGCTAAATCAGCAACAAATGGGACATTAAGATCTTTATGGATAGTTTATTGGTGACAAAGTAGGGAGCATTAAGGATTTTTCGAAGGATTTTGGATTGTAAGGATTGGATACGGGAAGAATTAGAAGGTTTAGTTGAGCCCCAAAGCTCAATTCCATATGTCCAAATAGGTCTGATAACTGTCATGTAAATGAGTCTTTTGTAGTAAATCGGAAGGTTTGAACGTTTGTCTAATAAATGTTGTAGGAGTCGAAAACGACGAGCGGTTTCCTGTCGTTTTAGTCTTGTATGGGGATTCCAAGTCAGACGTTTGTCTAGTTGGAGTCCTAGATAGCGGATCTGTTCAACAGGGATAAGTGGGATATTATGAAAGGATACGGTTGGACAGGAAGTCGTAGGTTTACGGCGAAGGGTAAAGGTTATTTGATGTGATTTGCTTGGATTTATTTTAATTCTCCAATTTTGACACCATTCTTGAAGGTTGACGAGATGAAATTGGAGTGTTTGTGAAGCATTGAAGGGATCATTATTTACTGATAACACACATGTGTCATCAGCATACGTGGTGAGGACGGTGCAAGGATGGATCGGGATATCTGCTGTATACACCGTATAGAGGATGGGACCTAGGATACTACCTTGAGGAACACCGGCAGTTTGGACAAAGAGGGAAGAATAGGAAAAGTTATGGTTAACTTTGAACTGTCTGTCACTGAGATAGGAGCGGGAGAAATTTACGGAGTTTGTAAAGCAGTCCCTGGTGCCAGACTCGGTCAAAAGCTTGTTCTACGTCGAGAAAGGCTCCAGTGCAGTACATTCCGCGCTCCAATGCAGACGAGACAACGTCCACCACACGATGGCATTGCTGGATAGTGGAGTGTGACGTTCGGAAACCAAACTGGTGGTCTGGGATAATATGATTGGAATCTAGGACGGGATACAAGCGTTTCAGAATGAGTTTTTTCCAGGATTTTGCCCATTATGGGCAAAAGTGATATTATGACGATATGAGGATGGGAGTTCAGGTGGCTTTTTGGGCTTAGGAATCATCTTTATTATAGATAATTTCCAAGGATCAGGGAAATATGTGGTGCGGAGTACAGAATTATATATATATGTGAGGAATAGGATTGCTTTCTGAGGAAGGAGTTTTAGGATATGGGCTGTAATAAGGTCATGTCCAGGAGCTTTGTTGGAAGGTAATCTGAGGATAATGTTCGATACTTCTGAAGGATGGAAAGCTTTAGGAGGAGGAGTCATTTGAAGCGGAATGTTTAGTTCTGCTTCAATACATTCAACGTGGGCAGGATTGATGACGTCAGGATGGGGGTTAAACGTTTTAAAGAGGTGAAGACCGAAAATTTGGGATTTGTCCTCGTCCGATCTTGTCCAGGTTTGAGAGTCTATTAGGAGTGGGTGATTAAAATTTTTGTAACCAAGGAGTTTTTTTTTCGTCGTTATCCATAATGACTTGTCTAAAGTATTGAGATTTTGAGTATGGTTATGTAGGTTTTGGATTTTAAACTTTCTGATTTCTGTCTTTAGTTTGTTCGTTAAATTGTTGTAATTATGTTTGTCTGATGGGTATCTTGTACGATGCCACTTCGCCCTCGCTCTGCGTTTTTCTGTCATTAAGGAGCGAATATGCTGTGGTAAGGTATACTGTTGACTATGAGGATATTTTGGAGGTAAGGTGTTTTCAGTTATACTATTTTGTATTGATGATGTAAGTTTGTCAATTGCTGTGTCAATATCTTCTTTTGTTTTAAGGGGAACTTTCAGGTCCAATTTATTTTCTAGATCGAATCGAAATCCGTCCCAGTCTACACGTCCTCTAATCAGTCTAGGAAGGGAGGGTTTAAGAACGGGATTTGAATGCAAGAGAAGCAGAACAGGGCTGTGATCTGAGGAAAGGTCGTCCAGGGATTTGATGATGGTTTGAGAAGTGGAAATTTGGGAAGAAATGAAGATATCGAGGATATCAGGACGTTTTTTGAGGGATGTAGGCCAATAAGTAGGATTTAAGGGTGAGAGGACAGAATAACAGTTGGATGTTGTAATGCGGGATAAGATGCTGCCACGGGAGTTGGATGTTCGACAACCCCAACGCTGGTGTTTGGCGTTGTAGTCTCCTACAGCAATAAAACGCGGTCCGAGGGATCGGAATAAGGAGTCAAGATGGTTGCATGAAAGGGAATTGCCAGGAGGGCAGTATACAGCTGAAAATGTTATGTGAAAAGGGCGAGTAGAAATGGATACTGAGGTGGATTGAATGGTGTCAGTTGGAGTAGAAGGAATAAGAGAATGGGATATTGATTTGTGGATAAGGATACAAGATCCGCCATGAGAGGTGTTGTCTGGGTGGTCTGATCTGTAAGTAGTGTAGTCTCGTATGTAAAAATATGAACGTTGAGTAAAGTGAGTTTCGGTCAGCAGGGCAATGTCTATTTTATTGTCATGGAGAAATATGTCGAGTTCGTCTCGGTGATTTTGTAGTCCGTTGGCATTCCATAAAATGATAGCTAGAGGCTTAGCGCTCATTGCTACATTAAATGGAATTTCTGTTAGTGCTCTGGTGAGTAGCGTAATTAGCGTTCTGATGGTGTCTTGTAGTTCTCGAAGGAATGAGGAGAGGATGGTAGAGATATCGGTAGGATTTTGGTAGGGAAGGGGAACTGAATCATAGGCTTGGGGTGGATTATTTAATACAATTGGATTGTTGGTTGGGGGCTGCGGTATTCGAGAGATACAAGGTGCAGATTCAAGTTGTATTAGAGCTTGAGTTGTAGGATTGATCGGTACATGATGTTGGACAGGCAGTGTTGGTTGCTTTGGGGGTGGTAATTTTACTTTTAAAGGTAAAATATGTGGAGGAATTTGCTGTTGTGGGGGTTCAGGTTGAAAATGTGAGGTATGGGTTTTGGATTGGGAAATTTGAGGCGCCTGAGGTTGCGTTTGATGTCTGATCTTTTCAGAGTAGAAGGCTGGCTGTCGTGGTGGGTGTTCTTGTGATGTAGACTGCTGATGTCCAATTCTGTGGGATTGAGCTCCTTTAATTCCCGGAAATAATTGCTGGTTAGTGATGTCAGGTGATTGGTTTCTCTGATTTTGTTTAGGGGCTGAATTCAAATTTCTTTGACTTTGAAGATTTTTGTACACCGTGCAGCCTCTATAACTTGCAGGGTGGTCTTGACCACATAGTGCACATATCGCAGGAGTTTCTCTCGATTTCTGACAGGTTTCCGTTGCATGCGGGCCAGCACATTTTACACACCTTTCCTGGTGGTGACAATAAGTCTTGGTATGTCCAAGACTTTGGCACCGAGTACATTGAACTATTGTTGGCCTTCTTCTTGGTTCTTCAAACCTAATGCAGGAATAGACCAGTCTTGTTACCTCAAAGATTTCCTCGTTGTTGCGAGCTGGCTCTAGGTCTACAAAGAATAGTGGTAAGGGATATTTTTCTTTAGGGTGAAGTACAGGCGAAACTTGTCTCACGTTGTGACCAATAGCTTCCAGGTCATGTTTGATGGCGCTGGTTGGGGTAGAGGAATGTAGACCCCGTAGTACCACTCTATATGATTTTTCTTCTCTTAGTTGGTAACAGTGGAAGTCATAATTTTGGCTGGCTAAGTGGTTCGTGGTTTTTTTATAACTTTCTTTGTTCGAAGTTTTAATTTTTATGTCTTTCACCCTAGAAAAACAATGGAAATTAGTTTCTCCAATCAATTGAGAAATTTCTTGGCAGAAGGACATAAAATTCTCTATTTTAGTTACATAGATTGGTGGTGGTTCTGGATCAGTGGTATTTTTTGAATTCGAGTTATTATTATTTTGATTAATATTGCTGTTTGATGGGGTAGGCTCATTGATAGTTGAATTAGTAGGTGGCATTGGTTTAAATGTTCTGGCTGCAGATGTTTTACTGCGGGTTTGATGGCTTGTGTTTTTCACAGGATTTTTTGTTTTGGCTGACTTATTTTTTTTTTTTATTGGGTGAATTGCCCGCTGAACCAGGGGCGGGGTTTCTGTGGCGCTTTTGAAGTGTTCTTCGTGATAAAACAGTTAAATAGTCTTTTGATTCTGGCCTCGAGATCCCCAGAAACACCCCCATACACAGCACAGCAGTGTTGGGTCAAAGTAGGGGAAGATGAGAGAGGTAACTAGTAATCTAAGGGTTTCGAAAGGAAGAAGGTGGCGAACGTAATTGAGACGTTTTAGGATAGGGATGGTGCGACGGGAAATTTCGGATACGTGATTTTTCCAGGATAGGGTTTCATCGAAAACGACTCCAAGGTTTTTGACCGAGGAGTAGAATTTAATAGGATCACTGTTCAGGAAAAGGTTGTGAATAGAGGATATGGTTTTTAAGAGCTGACTCGAACCTATTACAATCGCTTTGGTCTTTTCAGCATTTAGATTTAGCTTGTCTTCGATGCCCAGTTACAGATTCGATTCAGGTCTTTTTGGATCCTTTTAGTGGCTTGTAGTAAGTCAGAGTTGGGAAAGGATAAATGGATTTGGAGATCATCGGCGTAAAGATGATTCCGATAATGATGGATGGAAAGCGGAAGGTTTATTAATGTAGACAGAAAATAGCGTGGGTGATAGTGAAGATCCTTGAGAAACGCCACAGGATAGGGGTTGTGTCTTGGACGGAGTTTTATTTGGAATAACTACATACTGTGATCGATCGGAAAGGAAGGACTTAAACCAGAGTAAGCAGATGTGGATAAGGAAAGGTTTCGAAGTTTGGATAGGAGGATGTTTTATGATAAATTTATGATAATATAATACCATACTATCGTATGCTTGTATCCTTCAACCACCAGACCCGCAGGTAAGAATGATATCGACCTGTCATCATCACTTCTAGTACCTGATTCATAAAAAATTAATGTGACAATTTTTTTAAGATTTTTAACGATTTAAAAGAGAAGAGATTAAAATGAAAAATAAAACGACAAATACTGATATTGATCGCTTGTTAAAAATCCATATGTAACACGAAATTTCGACAATTAGCAAGATAAAGAACCTGTGAGTGAAAAGAATTGTATTATAAGAACGAGGGATTTTGATGGTTAAGTATTATAACATGGATCTAAAAATAATCCTCAAAGAGAAAATGATTAGACGTCCAGATTGAGAAGCAGAAAGTAATAAGTCAACTATTGTATTTGGATGATGTCTTGCATAGTATTTTTTGGACGAAAGAGGAAAGGCAATATGAAAATATTTTTTTACAGACCACAGTAGGGGTAGTTGATGTGATATTTAATAAAAACTTATGTTGAAAATAAGCCTACCTATAATAAAATTCCGAGACTAAGATTATTGACACTTATACAATGTTTTTGAAAATGCTTACCATAACAACGGTTTCCACAAGTCGTGTATAACCAGGATCATTTTTGAAATACTGTTTTAAAAGGTACAGAGGAAACAGGCCGATTTGTGTTCCGTCATATATTGCTGCACTTTGTCCTCCTTCGCAGATCGTATGCCAACTTTTTTTGCCAAGTCTGTACTCCGACATATCAGAGCAATCGTCCAGAACTGCTGACATCGTAAACAGCTGCAACGTAAACTTTTTCGTAATTAGTATATATATATATATATATATATATATATATATATATATATAAAAAATATTAATTTTTCTTTAGATGTTTACGTTCTCCTAGTCTTTATTCAGGGCATATTAAACGTATTAGGACTATTAAATATATTAATTAAACAAAAACAAGCGGTATTTTTAAAAAAATCCAAATTAATAAATATTAAATCAATATGATTTATTACAGTTTTGCATTACATGGGACATATCCTTCGAAAATTTATTCCAAATCACTATGGACCTGTACTCCATCGAACAGAAGGAGAAGATATAAACATTATTTATTAATTTTTTTTGTAAATTTACATCTATTTCAGTTACTATTTGCTGATGATCAAGTAATTATAGCACAAGATTAATTTGATATAGCATACATGTTCAAAAAATTAACCAAACAGTATGAGAGATGAGTCGTAAAGATTAACAACAATAAACAAAATATACGTTGAACAGAAAACGATGATAAAAGTGACCCAGTTCTCGAAAGCAATGGGAGAGCGACAGAAGAGGTGAAGAAAAGATTAGCCGATCGACAGAAAGTTATTGGTATGTTAAATTCAGTCCTCTGGAGTGGAAACATCTATAACAATGTTGAAAAATGAATATATAAGGCCGGAGTTGAAATCGTACATGGCCTCTAGAAAAATTGCAAGGCAAAAGATTCCTGGCTATGGAAATGGATTTTAGGAGGATGTCAGCTAGATTTCATGAATTTGAAGAATCCGGAATAAGATTATAAGATAAAAATGGAAGAAAGGAGGATTATTCTAGAGTAAATAGAGGAAAGGAGATTGAGATTGGATTGGCCATATTAAAAGAATGGATAATAAAAGAATCCCTAAAATAGATTATGAATGGGAAGAAGAGAGTAGGAGAAGGATACGTAGGCATCGCATCAGGCTGGCCGCGGACTATTGGAAGAAGAAGCGATGGACAGAGAGGAGTGGAGGAACCGACTGAGGGAGGAGTTGGGCTCAAGGAAACTTTGAAAGCTAAGGAAATTCTTACAAAGAAGTAAATTTATAATTTTTTTTTTTTTTTTTTGTAATATCGCTTGCTTTTTATTTAATTACTTTTTTTATTTAATAATCCTTACTTCTTTAATAAACCCATAAAAAAGGATGAATCTTATAGACGAGAAAAGTGTAATAAAATGGCACTACTGTCTCGTTACATTAATATTTTAGTGCTTTATGTTCGGCAGTATGAAATTTGGAATCGACACATCTCTACTCGAAAGTAAAAGAAGAAAAAAAAATTACAAAATAATTAATTTGAAATTTTACCAAATCCATTGAGGCTCTGATGATATACATCTTGGTAATGTTCTCTTCAGTTTGAAGACTCTCTTCAGCCACAGTCCTGTAAACCAGTTCAGTTGAAAAGTTCCAAGCGTCGCTGAATGCTGGGTTGGTGTAGTTAATTAACTGGAACAAATACATTTTTTGATCTCGGAATAATACTGAACATTTATATTTCGGCTTTGAGATTTTTTTTTTATTCGTATTTTTTTTTTTTTTTTTTAGTGTTTACCTTCCAGCAGTAACCCTGTTGGAAGGGATTTTATTTGTACTGTACACACCATAATTATCCTATAAAATTGGAATATATTCCTCAAATTTTGCAGAAATAGACAAAGAAGAAAAAAGAGCTGGACAATCAAATACAAATTTGGATTTGAGTGAAGAGGAAATAGAAAAAGGTCCAGATTATGATACAAAAACCTATGTTGAGGGTAGTGATTGAGATGACGCGGGGGAGGGGGAGGGGGCAGCCAGGGAATATCTACATTTTATTTGTAAAAATATGATATTCCACTAATCCCTATTGAACAAATCCGCTACCTAGGACTCCACTTGGACAAAAGTCTTACTTGGAATCCACATGCAAGACTAAAACGACAAAAAACTGCTCCTTGTTACACACTGCTTCGACATTCACTAGACAAACGTTCAAAGCTTCCAATAAATTATAAAAGACTCATTTACATGACTGTGATAAGAAGTATTTGGACGTACAGAGTTGAGCTTTGGAGCTCCACTAAACCATCCAATTCATCTCGTATCCAATCCTCACAATCTAAAATCCTTCGAAAAATCCTCAATGCTCCTTATTTTGTGACCAATAAACTTATTCATAAAGATTTTAATGTTTCATATGTTGCTGATATGGCCCAAACCAGATATGTATCCTTCCATAGTAAGCTCCATAACCACTCCAATCCACAAGTCTCCCATCTTGCTTCCCACTCCATTCCCGATAATCCTCCGAGGCGTCTGAAAAGAAGATGGCCTAGATACCCTATAGTGTAGATTTTATTGAAGTGCTACTAGTGAGTAGTTCTTCACAAGTCATTTACATACCATTGTATTCACTATCAACACATTTACTTAATGTAAAAAAAAAAAGTTTTGTAAGAATCATTCCTAAAAAAAATTATTTACAATAAATGTTCAAAAACCCAACCATTTTAGACGTGCACATAATTATATTTGATTGTAATATTGTAAATAAAAATTTATCATGTAATAAATTGGTTTTTTATTATTTTCAACCGTAAACATATTTTCATTTACGTTCAAAATACTATTCTTCCCGGTAATATACTGTAAATATATTCTACTTTACATATAGGATGTTCAAAATATTTTATTTAATATATTTGTGTATTTTTCAATGTGTATATGTATTTTTCAATTTTCGTTTTGATTATCATTTTATGTATACATAGTACATGTATTGTTAAGCTAAATTTGAGGATATAACGAGAAAACAAAATTATAAGAAGTTATACATTATTATAAATTCAGTAAAAACTAAGCAACAAAGTTATTGTATGTATACTTCAATAATATTTAATAGAAAAAATGTATGAAATACCTCAATTTTGGAGATTTTAAAAATATATCAAGTATTATTATTTTTAAAGTATAATGGAATTTTTCAAACATATTTTCAGTTCTTCAAACATATTGCTCATCAAACATTGTCCATCAACCGGCCAATGTTCTTGTTTTTGTACAGTATTTGTCTGTAGTACAGTTCTGTAGTCAGTGAGAAGTCTGCATTCATCTTCTGTTCTTAAGTGAAATCACAAGGACTTAAGAATGAATATCTTATTTTAATTCTATAAAAGTAAATATTGACTGCCGTATGCCCTGTGATTCCTTGTGTGGTGTAGAAGTCAATCCACGAGTACGATTTAATGTACTTCCGTATGTCTGGAACAAAATTACAAAGATGTCTTCCCTTGTGTGTTGTGTTCCAACGGGTCTAGAGCTTGTGCTTTAGGTGATCGTTGGATATGAGAGTATATGACAAAGGAAACGAATGATCCTGAAAGCCCCTTTTGCAGCTATGTCAGATAATTCGTTTTCGGGTATGTCTGAATGCCTTTTATCCATTTGAATGAAATCCGACTGTTACCGTCGGTTTGTGTTTGAGAAAGGTACGTATTTATTCAATAATGGGATGGTGAAAGTGTTTGTTTGTTATAATATATACAGTACATTGGCTGTCCGTAGTATTTTAATAGTTTTATAATTTATCCTTAAATTATGTAAGTATCCTAAAGATTTAAGGATGGCGAATTGTTTTTAATTTATATTTTTTTAGGATTGCGTATGTGATACTATTTTCGTTATCAAGAAAAAAGATACGCTTTTTCTACTTCCGCAACAAAATGTATATATAACTAATGATTCGATTATTTGTAAACTCCGGACATTAAATAATTCATTTCTTATAGGTGGCAATGATTACGTCTAAATGTTTAAAATAATTAAGGAATTCAGATTTAAAAATCCATATAAATTACAAGGTTTTTGATAAAAATAATATATGAAGGTTTTAAAATGATCTAAAAATATTTTACTCTATTATCTCCCCGGCCTTTAGAATTGATGTCGCAATTGTTTTTCCCACGTAATATGAAAGAAATTCATTCAACCAATAGAAAATTTTATATTTAATAACAATAACCTTTTCAATTCTTTCCGGATACCCCGGTACATCTGCGGCAATGTTTTTACATTCCGGTATCACAATACGTCTCAAAACATCATAATACTGGTCTGTTTTGGTATCCAGCCAATGCCTTTTGATTAACTCTTTTCTGAAAAGAATCAAAAATAAATTTATTAATTGTTAATTAATTTCATTAAATTAGTAATAATAATAATTTAATTAAATCATAAAATTATTTATTTTTTAATTGATACAATGTAAACGTCAATAATATAACATTGAATAAATCAGTTAAGAGTACAATCTGTAAATATACTTTAACAGTTTGAAAGCTGTGTATAGGAATCATACAAAGACCAAGTACTATGGATGTACACTGCCGGTCAAAAGTTTGAGACCACCCTGAGCCAAAGTATGTAAATTTAAAAGTTTAATATCTTTAATATCGTTCCGCCCCTCTTTTTCTATCTAATTTTATGTTGGTGTTTTTATTTATAAGTAAAAACACTTTGTTTCACTTTTGAGATTTTCTCCGTAATAAATCAATTACGAGCTATTCCACTCAGGAAAAAAAGGAACTTAGTTCATAAATATCTAATTAAATTTGAAATGGCTCAACAAAAATTCCCGCTGCCTTCATTTAATATGAATGGGAGATTTTCGTTTCTCAATTTTTAATTCAAATTTCAAATTTTTTAATCCAAGGTTATTCTGTCGGCAAACGAAATTGTTGGAATTAATATGGAAAATACAGTTTGTTTTAAATTATGTATTGAAAACTTAATTTTAATTTCTTCTCTTAAAGGTAGATGAACTTTAAAGATCTTGGTATAAACTATATAAATGCGTTTAATTTTATTTAAATCCATTTATTTTTCACCTAACATCAAACTTTTAAATTTACTGGTATCGTTTCAGGGTGGTCTCAAACTTTTGACCGGCAGTGTATATGGTTGCCCAGAAAATAATGCTAAATTTTTTGTTTTCTTTAAATTACCCCTCTGTGTAATGTTTATGTAATGAACTGTTTATATTTAATAGATTATTTTGGAAATGGATATGTTTTTTGACTTGGAGCCTATAGTTTTTTGACAAGGATATGTTTTTTTCTTGTGGGTCTATAGTTTTGAAGCGAAGCTTCTTTAATGACGTTATATTATATACACTTACAAACATAATGACATCCATGCTTTATTACAAATAATTCCATGAATGTATTTCAAGTATTCTTATACTAAATAACACATAATCTTGTCGAGGAGGCAGGTTCTAATGAGTGGTAGCTCACTTTTGACTCTGTTCTCCTAAAACGAAACAATTTTAACCTGGCTTTGTCCGATCTTGCTTGATCCCTCTCGGCTTTTCAATTTATTTTAATAATTATCGTTATTTTAAAATTTCAGAACAAACAATAAATCATAAAGGGAACAATCTCATATGAAATTACTATCATTTAACTGAAAGAAAATTGAGACCTGAAATAATTATTCATCTATTATAATAAAATAATGACTTTTATTTCGCTTTTTGTTTATGCAAAATTACTCTCTTTCATAAATATATAATACAATTAAATAGGAAAGTGGATAAAGATAAAGACATAAGGGTAGAGACTGTTAATAGGAGTAAGCTATTTAATTTGAAAATTTACCTCCTACAGAAAACTGAATTACAGGTAAGCGAAATAAAATAGAAAACATATTAGCATTGACAGTCAAGGAGGCAACCCCTAAAACATGTTCTATGTTATTCTTTCTTTAGCCGACAGTGTTATTTAGTATAAGAATAGTTGAGATACATTTATGTAACTATTCGTAATAAAGCATGGATGTCATTATATAGTAAAACTTTTTTATACATTTAATCTAAGAAATACAAACACACGAAAAACACAAAAAGTAATTAATCAGTATTTTTACTGTAATTTCTGAAATTTTATTTATTTGAATCATTTGAGCAAAAGGAATTGGTGTTAAAAATTTAACTAAACACTTGCACAAATGCAAGCTGGACTTGTGAGGCAATCAAGAAAGCTTTCCGACTAAAACTAAATCATTTCCTAATTTTTAAACAATAATATACTCTATAGGAAATCAGCATATGATTGATTGATTTCACTTCAAGGAAAAAGTAACGATCAGTATGAATAATACTTTTTGTATTTGCAAATGAACACGGAAATTTAAGTAATTCTTACATTATTACGATTGCTATTTTCCTTTACTGTACTTTAATAATTAACTTGTGAAAACAGCTTACCTCTTCGAAAATTGGCCAAAGAGAGCACCACTCAGCTTGGGAAGAGACTTTGCAGCCACGGACGCCATGACTTCAGTGAGCGATTCGCCATCACTGACTATCTTTATATATTCTTCCCTATGACGACAAGGCCGGGAGAATCCTTACTTAGCTATCTAATTTATGAGAAAACTGAGTCAGTCCCCTTTGGTCAAAAGATATAGAAAACTATGTCAATAAGTATATGTGTCAGGAATCGGCTAACTCACTCCTTCGCATTTAGTTCTAACGTTAAGTAAACAAGTCAAAACTGCTCCCGTTGTTGTCTTATGGATAACATGAATGATGTCCTTATGTTCCTCTTGCGATCAGAGTGGTGATAAACTTTGTTCGAAAGTAGGGTCGTATCTCAGATTCTTCTTCAGTGTAAGGTCAGAATCATAGCTGGCTACGTTCACAAAATCAGGACACTTCCGTACAGGACTCATTGCAGATTTTTAATTTAATTGAACATACCAGACTTAAAAGAACTGCTCGTCGTTTCCGACTACTTCAACATTTACTAGACAAGCGTTCGAAGTAGCGTTCGACAAGCGTCCCAATATATTGCTAAAGACCTATTTACACGACAATAATTAGACACATTTTGACATACGGAGTTGAGCTCTGGGGCTCCACTAAACCTTCCAATTCTTCTCATATCCAATCCTTACAATCCGAAACCCTTCAAAAATCCTCAATTCTCCTTATGATGTCTTAAATAAACTGATCCATTAAGACATATTCCATATGTTGCTGATTGGCCCAAACCAGATTCCTATCCTTTCATAGTAAACCATACCCAACTTCATACCCACTCGAATCTATTAGTCTTCCAACGTGCCTTACACTCAATTCCCGAAATTCCTCCGAGGTGTCTGCAAAGAAGGTGGCCAACAGACATTCTAATTTAGAACTTTTATTTAAGAATGACATATGGCATATGATGTGCACCATTTGTCAAACTCATTAGAAGATAAACAGCATATATGGGGAGCCCAAACTCTTTCGAGGTTACCAATTTTACACCCAAAATGAAGCTCATAACAATATTTAACCAATCTCTTCACCACACAAGTGTCTAAAATGGTCAGGATGGTTGTTTCACTCGCTTGGGACTCTGGAAAATTGACATGATCAAACGCTTGTTTAATAAAAACTCACTGAAAACTCAATACTGGCTCTCTACTTAGATAAGCTGATATTTCAACATGAAGGTGTTTGAACTTAAATGAAGCTGCGTATTCTTGCAATTATGAGTTGGAACCAGAGTAGGGCACAACTCATTTACATTGTAATCCAATAAAAAATTGGATTACTTTTTATCTGAAATAAATGTAATTGAAATTCAATCACATGTGAATTACATTAATGCCAAAGGCAATGCGATTGGAATTACATGTAATACACCAAAGATATTAAACCAATATTAACTACCATTGAAGTGTTTTTTTTAAATTTTTTTATGTCCGAACAGTAAAAATAACGTTTTAATCAGTTGGAGGGGGAAGGTAGGCATGTACCACAGCCATAATCCGGAAGGTAGTGTCACTCTCGAACAAGTGATCAATCTCAGGACAAATTTTTTCCCTAGAGTAGTTCTCTCGTTTCCTGCACAGAATACACTTTTCAGACAGTCCACTAGCCGTGGGTATAAGAAGGTGAAAGTTTGAAAATCGTATATTCTTAGCTGTTTGATCGGATAATTCGGAAACTGTTATTTCTATTACATTTTGTATTCTATACAATATGAAAGCAAAGAAAATTTTCAACAAATTTGACAATATTTATTTTTTTGCTCAGATCAATAGTTTTAGAGGTGTGAAGGAGGGAAAATTGAGGAGATGGCCTAACTTGCGGTGACACACTTCTCTGCGAAAACAAATTTGTCTATACTCTTTTGGCTATAACTCCGAAACCATTTGTCTGAAGTTTTTTTTTTTTTTTTTTTTTTTTTTTGTTATCTGAAAGCTGATTAAATTTACTATCAGAACACATTTATGAAATTTTGATCAAATCCCGAAAAACACCCATGCCATCACGCTGAGAAATCCTTACGGCACATTTCTCGCAATAACTCTGTCAATTATTTTTAGAGTTATCCTAAACTCGTTTTTTTCATCTCAAAGCTGGTTAAATTTTCTATCAGATTCCATATTTCAAATTTTTAAAAAAATACCCTAACCACTACGCTAAAAACGGAGTACTGTTGTGAGATCCTCGTTTTTTACTTGTTTTTTTTTTTTTTGGACATTTTTCACTATAACTCCAAAACCGTTTGACCAATCCTAAATTTCTTTTTTTCATCTCAAAGCTGCTTAAATTGAATATTAGATCTTACATATTTAAATTTGATTAAATACCGTGAAATACTCACACCAGCCAACCGGGCATATCAAAATTGTCATATTTTGCCAACACATACACACTTATCATGCTGGCTTGGCTATTTCAGTTTAGTTATTTGTTTACGAACATTAACTAAATGATATTAAAATATTTTTTTTCTAATCCCTTGACTTTAATAATTAAAGATAAAAACAAAATAATAATCGTGAAGGAAGGGATCCTGTTTTCCTTCTCGATATTTGAAGATTGGTTTCTGCTAGTCTTGGTGCCACTGTTCACTGAACGTATTTTCTTCAGCATGCCAAGTGTGAATGTATCACTCCACTTACGGTTTAAATAATATGACAAGTAAAGCGTTATTAAATCACTGATGAGATTTAATTTTTTTAATTAATTACTGAAATATTTGTTTACTACTGAAGATTAAACATTGGCAAATAATATGTCAAAACGACGAATGTAGGTTTATTATTTTGTTTCTATGATCGAAGTTTATCCATTCAATCTGCTTATTGTTGATTCTTTTTGACAGGTAAGGATGAATAAATTAAAAACAAAAAATAATTACCTAGTAAAATATAATTCGTCTTATAACAGTATTATAAACAGCATTCAACTCCTCTTTATTTATAGTAAAAACATGTTACATGTTTCGGGAAACAAGGTCCCATCATCAGACTGAAAACAATATTTAACAATTTATTATAATCACACTATATTTTCAACATCTAAACAATTCTATTCTAATTTCAATCTATCACAATGTATCTATTATAAATTACCTTTAAATCAATCTCTTAGGTGTTAACACACCGTGTCTGTTTCTCTTTTACATTGTCAATAGAATAATTCTTTTACTTTATGGGTACAAGGGTCAATCCTAATCTCTACTATTGTTTTTAGTACTAAGTTGGCCAATCTTATATTATTAATTCATTAATTATACTAGCATATATAGATCCAATTTTATCTGTGTCCGTTTAGATGTTGAAAATATAGTGTGATTATAATAAATTGTTAAATACTGTTTTCAGTCTGATGATGGGACCTTGTTTCCCGAAACATGTAACAAGTTTTTACTTTTAATAAAGAGGAGTTGAATGCTGTTTATAATACTGTTATTGATCAATAAAAGTAACTCCTTCATTGAAGAATTTATAATTCGTCTTACTTTTCAAAGGATGCTAAGAAAGAGGTTTAATATTATTGAATTTAGAAATATAACTGTTAAGTTTATCTCAGAAGTTGTTTTTAAAAGATGAAGTGTATTTGTGAAGAAGAAAGAAAAATAAATATTACCAAGGAAAAAAACTTGGGTTATGGGTTTTCTGCATAAAACCTACTCCGTTAAATAAAAATGTTGTTTTTTAATGTTTTGAAGTGTGCTGAACACGAATCCGGTCAGAAAATCTCAATCAGGCACCATTTTTTTTTTAAATTAGGGTTTTACGTCGAACAATGACGTGTTTATCGACATTTCGAGCATTTATCACCAAAAGCTTTAAAAATATTTAAAAAACTATTTAATTTTAAAACTTTTATAATGTATTTCAAAATGGAAAAATTTATTACAAAGTATTAGGCTTTGTTGCATGAATGACATTCTTGAAGAATTGCTTTTATTATATAAGGCCATGGGTTGTAACGTGTCCTCAAAAGTTCATTTTTTGCATTCCCATTTGAATTTCTTCCCTCCCGACATGGGAGCAATTTTTGATGAATAGGGAGAACTATTTCATCAAGAGATAAGCGAAATGAAAAAAAGGTGCAGTGATAAGATGCTTGCCGACTACTGTTGGATTCTACAAAGGGAGGCACGTGATGTAGAGTACAAAAAGGAAGAGATATATATACACATTAATTATGTTCAGTATTAAATATTCTTATTTTATATATTACTGTTTTTCATAAAAATAAAAATAAAATTTTAAAAAAGTCTTATTTCAGTTGTTTTTTTAAAACAACCTGCAATGTCTACAAAATGGTGCTTGGCAGAATTTTTTTTTACTATTGACTGTAATTCATCACACAAATTAAAAGTCACAAAAAATGTTCATGGAAGTGAAAAAAAAAATACGCTACTTCAGATTTTCAAAAATGACGTCTAATTTCTCAAATCAGGAACAATTTCTCAAGGGAGCGATATATTTTTTATTTTCAGATCCGTGTCATCGATGGAGGATAATAAAACAATGTGACTATAATAAATAACTTTTTTATTTAAATAATGAAATATTTTAACTACTCATGAATAAATACAAGCAATATTCTATTTCAAATTTGCAACAGGGGTTTCTCGAACTACAAGCCACTCCATATAACTGGAGCAAGCCTCCCGCAACTTCTCATGCGGTATCTCCTTTATAAGTGCTGTGCTGCGATTGTAGTTTTGGAGCACAACATCAATGTACAACTTTGGCATATCGATCTGGTCGAATAGTTCTCTCACTCTGTTCATCTTGACTGGGTCACTTGATCCATAGCATTCCTGAAATTCGATTTCATTTGAATGAATAAAATACATAAAATGTTTTTTAAACAATAATGATAAAGAAACTAGTCAAAAATAATTATTAGAATATATCTGATGAAAATAGTTAATGTTGTTTTTAGATAAACTGTCTTAAGGCATCACTGAGAAGGGATAAGAAGCAATCTCAGGTTGAATTACTTTATTGCCGCATTTACTTCATGTCTTAAACCTCATTTCTTTCATTATTGTTTAGCTGAATGAATTTATTATTAAATAAAATCTGCCTTTTTCGGAACAGGTGTAAAATGAAGGCGACTTTGGGTTGACGGGGGGATGATTTGCTCTGTGAAATAAAAAGGAATACTGAGAAACGTTTTTCATTTTTATGAAGAAGATGGTCTGAGACGCAGTCAGGAATAATAAAAAACACGCCCAAGTTTAAAAATCTCTATATAGAATGCCGACGTTTCGATCTTCCACGCAAGTCTTAACCAATTTACAACAAAAATTAAAAAATAAACTATATTGAGTAACAAATGAATAAGAGGTAATTACATGTTTAATGATGACGATTGTATTGTTGACTGTGAGTTGTAATTAAGGTGGTGAAATGGTCAGGGGACTAACGATTGTTAGTCAAGCCTTCATCTAGACAACAATCACCCTAACGAAGACCTGCAAGGCAGGTCGAAACTTCGGCACGCAAAAATATAAAGTGTTTCATTTAAAAACTTGACGTGTTTATTCATCCTGACTGCATCCCTGACCATTTCATCAATACATTTCATACACCTTAATTACATGATTAGGTATGAAATAGTTATCATGATTTAGCTGAATAATTATTTTTTTATTTATTATAATACATAAGAACTGAATCCAGGACCGTACATGATCTTTCACAGGCTTTTTTTTTTTTGTCTTTTCATATTACATTTATATATATATTATTTCGTTATATTTTAATTATTGGTTTGTTTAGTATATAGGTCATTCTCCCATTACATACGAAATTCTGCCCTGAAGTGATTGTGGCTTCTACATGAAATTTCTTGTAACCCAACTGCAACAAGTGGCTGCAAGGTACTTATATCTTAAACGTAAAGTAGTTTTTCCATGGTTATTGATTTCAACTTTAAAACATCAAAATCTATTCCCTCACGTGTTTTATAACATGAGTTGGTAACGTTAAATGCGAATAAGTTTACCATTTCTGTGAATATTAACTTACTTTTTTTTCTACTACCTCTGGTAAGTTGAAATATATTGTATTTAAAATTGAAACTGGGACTTATTGCTTACAATAATAAGATTGACTTTTGATGCCTGTGTCCCCATAGGTTCAGTCTGTTTCCCTCGAATTATTAAAAAAACGCCGGCCAAACCATAACCAAGATTCATTCCATTATATTTCAGGCTGGCAACATTGCAGAAGCTTTCCGCCAAACTGAGGGTAGCCAAACTTATAACAATTTCCTTTGTTAGTTGTTATAAGTTTGTGTCAAATGAAGTGTTCGAATCGCGTCATTTGTAATTCTATTTCCTTCGCATAGTAAATTATCAAAGAAGGTAAGTTCGATTCTTGTTTTCTTTGCATTGAAATATATGTTTCCCAAGTCGTTCAGAGTTTCATTTAATTGGTTTATCTTAAATCAAACTCAAAATTCTATTTCCCTCGTTTCAATTTCCCTCACACCAAAAGTGAGGGTAATAGATTACAATAGAAAAACTGAAAGTGGAATAAGATAAAAAAGGACCTTTTATATATATTTTCACTATTTATATTAATCTAATCTAATATTCATTATATTGATCTAATGTTCGATTTCAAAGTATATATATATATATATATATATATATATATATATATATATTTTTTTTTTTTTTTTTTTTTTTTTTTTCCACGTAACGGCCTTAGAGACCACGCGAATATCATTCACTTCTTACTACTTCTCTCCTTCCTTCTCTCTTCCCACCTCTTCTTCGTTCTTTCCGATTGCTCCTTCCTTCTTTCTTCGGTCCACGCTATTCCTTTTCTCGCATCCTTCCTTCCCACAAGAACCTTGATTACATTTAGTTTTTTCCTGTATTCATCCCTATCAAAACAGTTCTGGTCTGTTATTCACAGTTTCTCAGTTTCCTCTTTCATCTGTTTGACATATCCCCCAGAACTCTTGTCTGATTTTATAGAAGATTTCTCTATTTAATCTATCTGGGCCCATCCTCACCATATGCCCATAGAACTTTAATATTCTTATTCTTATGTCTGTTTCCAGATCATTTATATCCTTGTAAATTTCCTTATTAGGTCTCAACCTAAAGCCTTCTTCTGTCTTCTTTGGTCCGCGAATTCTTCTAAGTATTCTTCTTTCTATGGCTAACATTTTCCTTAGGCTGGGGAGGGAAGATGTTTCCATTCCATATAGTATAACCGGTTTTACGACTGTATTATAGTGCCTTATCTTAGCGTTTATTGAAAGGCTTCTTTTATTACAAAGATTGCTTGTCACGAAGCTTAGTCTTTCCAATTTGCTAATTTTTTCTTCTACACTTTCCTTCTCAGACCCATTGCTACTTATAATTTCCCCAAGGTACTTGAATTTATTTGTGACTTTAATGCTCCCGTACTTTGTCTCAACTATTTTCTTTTGAAAATTTCTGTCGGTAGGCATGAATTCTGTTTTCTCAAACGATATTTGTAAGCCTGCCTTTTCAGCAATTTCCTTTAAAGTGTTCAATTGGTCAATTGCTTCGCTTTCAGTCTCCGCCATTAAGGCAAGATCGTCCGCATATGCTAGGCATCTTACTTTGATGTGCTTGTTTTTTGTTCCTATCTTTGCACTAGTATCGTTTCTCTTCCACATTTCCTTCATGACTTTGTCCAAGACTAAGTTAAACAGTACCGGAGAGAGGCTATCACCCTGTCTGAGTCCTCTCCTTATTTGGAACGGTTTACTGATGGATCCCTGAAGCTTCACTCTTGATTCCGTGTCTGTCAGTGTCAGTCCTATCAGTCTTCTTGTTTTCCCATCCACTCCATACTCCTCCAACAATGCGAGCAATGTTTTTCTGTCCACCGAGTCATATGTTTTTTGAAGTCAACAAAAAGTATGTAGAGGTTTTTCTTTCCTTTTGAACTATAGTAATTAATTAACACTTTTAGGCTCAGAATTTGTTCGGGACATGATCTACCTAAGCCTAAGCCTCCTTGATATTCTCCTATTTGTGGATCTATTTGTAGGTTCAGTCTGTTAAGTAGCGCTTTTGAAAATATCTTACAACTGACAAATAGCAGGGAAATTCCTCTGTAGTTGTTGGTATCATTTTTTGGTATTATATATATATATATATATATATATATATCATTTAAGTACATGTATTATATAATGTCTTATTTTTTTTTTAAATCTATTCTTTCAAGTTATATGTTTAAATCTTTATTTAGTTTTAAATAATATCTTTTAATCGAATAGTTGATCTCATATCCATTAACAATTCTTTTGTACATTAAAAAATGTATTAATTGACTTGTGAGTATCATCTATTTCTCTCACACCCTCTCACTTTCCCTCTCTTTCATGATCAAAATCATGAATGTGAATATAGACTACATTCTATGAAGGGATTTTTCGCTCCTACCATAAGTATACTATTATAAAGAAGTTTATTAAGAAAAACGTTTGTTTTACATAACAACAACAACAACAACAGCAATGGCGCTACGGTCCATGCAGAACCTTGGCTTCTTCCACGATTCCCTAGCATTTGTTTCTGTCACCAGCTGCTCTCCTCCAATACCTTGTTTTACATAACTTTTTCTAATAGAATCACAATGTCAAAATTCCATCAAAATGATGGAATGACCCATATTTCTTGTATGTTGTACTCATATTATTATATTCTCGTATTTATATAATACATATTTGTATTTTTGTAAGCTGTTTATATAGAATTAATATACTATAGAATGTTATTATTATACCAGAATAAATTTCAATAGATCAATGGTGCTAACAAATACATATAACAGATATATGTTCTTGACGTACCTTGAATTCTGCAGCCTGAGAGGAATTGAAGACCTCCATTGCTCTGGAACTGACCCACGTAGTTCCAGCGTTTATGAGATCACTTGAGGGTTTTCCAGTTTGCTCAGGGGTCATGTAATAATCATTGAAGTCGTCCTGGAACATTTCAGTAAAAACATTACTTGCTATCGAATGAGGCACTATTGATTTGTTTGTTTGTTTGTTTATTTCGTTTAACGTCACTTTATGCTGCTATGGCTAATCGGACGATTCGGTGGGAGTCCTAAATTTTGGGTAAATTAGGATTTGCTGGCTTTTGGACCACCATTTTACGTCCCTTCCGAGGACGGCATATAAGAACAATCGGATAGGTTGCTATGCTAACCACTACACCACAGGTGACCCCACTATTGATTTTATAAGAGTCTGTTCAATTCCAAGGAACATTTGCTGGCTTTTGGACCACTTCTAGCTTATGAACAATCGGATGAAAGGTTTAAGAACGAAGGAAGGTTAAATAAACAAAGCCTCATTTTCATATATAAGATGATTAAATAAATAATAATAAGATGAAAATTATCGTATTTATAAAAATTCTTTCTAAACAGTACTAACAGATCAGAATGTATTTTCGAGCTAAGAGTCCAATTAAATAACAATATCACAATCCAATATAAATATATAAATGAATGTATCTTACCCAAATCTGTAAGATTGTACCAGCTATTGTAAATATTTCTACTGTCTTTTCAATCAGTTCTTTCGATGTTATTCCTGCCTGGAAACGAAATTAACAGATAAATAAAATACAATTTCGGAAAGATTGTGTAGCATTACAACTTTTTATTTTTTTACAAAAACAATTTTGTGTTATTTTGATTCAATACACCTAAAAATCCCTGTGTAGAAATTATCATCGAAAACAAAAACCCTGTTATCATCTGGTTTTTAGGTTACCCACATGAATCGCTCCAAGCGCCGAACCAGCCGCAAGGAACTGTCCGGCTTTGTAGCGTGTAGTAAGCATATTTTGTTCCATCGAAGGTGATTTGTTAAACTGCCCCAGGACATCCATCGTTTGGCCAATCATGACCTTTATGTAAGTCTGAAATCACAAATCAATCAATATGTAGATAGAAAAATTTACTAGAAGAAATGTTTTCAAATATACATAATTCAAATAATACATAGATTTTTAATAAAAAACATATTATAATTATTCAATAAAAGAAGTAGTAAAAACAATTCTAATCATATAAGGATTATCTTTCAAAACTGATCATGTCTACTTCAGAAAATGCTTAGAAATAAGCATAAAACCTACCCCAGTTCTCCCCCTACTGTTAAATCCAAACCAATTATATTATTTAAATTCTTGATTAAATGTTATTAATCGTTAAATGCCTACTGACGATAAAAAATAAAAAAAGTATAGTAGTGAGTGCAGCTTCCAAGGCTCCATCAGAAAATAATTGACCGAAAGAGGACAGTTATGAAAGAAAACTCATATTGAGTTAAAAGGAAATTAAAAAAAAAAAAAATCGATTGAAATTTACAACTGTATTAAAAATAACAACTAGTTAATTTGTTAATTAAAAGTCATAATGGCAATTGCTTGTGAAGCAAATACCTACTGGAAATACTTCATTTAAGTAAATATACGATTATCACAGTACAAAGTAATGACAAGACGAAAACTTGTAGAGGAACTATCCTTTGGTAGCGCTCCAATGAAAGGACCCGAGGCCATCTTTTCAGTCGCCTCGGACGGTTGTCTGGTACATAATAGGAAGCAAGTTGATTCACAGGTGGATTTGATTGGTCATGTTGTTTACTTTGAAAGGATAGATATCTGGTTTGGGCTAGATCATGGGACATTAAGGTCTTTACGGATAAGTTTATTTGTGTTAAAATAAGGAGCATTAATGATTTTTTGAAGGATTTTGTATTGCAAGGATTGGATACGAGATGAAATAGATGGTTTGGTGGAGCACCAGATCTCAACTCGTATGTCCAAATCTGTCCAATTACTGCCAAGTAAATTAGTCTTTTGTAATAAATCAGTATCATAGAGCGTTTTTCTTGTAAAGATTGAAGAAATCGAAAACGACTACAGTATCTTGTTTTTATAGTCCAGCATGTGAATTCTAAACTAAATGTTTGTTCAGGAGTTCTAGGTAGCGGATTTGTTCAACGGGAGGCAGTAGAATATTATTAAACGATACTGAAGGACAGGAAATCGTAGGTTTACGACGTTGGGTAAATTATTTCTTCCCCAATTTTGACACCATTCTTGTTGGTAGAAAGAAAGTAACTCCAATTTTTAAAGTAATATTACGGAAGAGATTCTTGTTTACCCGGCATAATTTATTAAGTCGATAAGCAGAGTATCTGTCAAGGTCCAGAAGAGTTGTCCTTACGTTAAGTCATTCATAAAGTCGTTACGTTCGTCAGAGACACCTTCCGCCGCCAATAATATGTCATTGAAAATGATTATAGGAGCTACTAAAAAAAAAAAGTCATTGAACTATTTATAATAAAATAATTAGGCTTGTGTTGATTTCAAAAATCGATTATAGGTTCCATCGATTCTTAGGAATGAAATCCTTATTGGGAATCGATGTTCAAAAATCTTGCCTCTTATTTATGACTTCTCAGGGTTTTTACTACTGTAAGTTTATTACATATCGGTGTTGATTTCATTATAAACTGATCATAAAAACAATAAATTGTGAAATTGTATATTTCTTTTATCCGTACATATCGCACAAACCACGTAAAACTGAACATTGGCTAAATTGGCATGTTAGGCATTTAGGAGTCCATCAACCATCGGAACCTACTCCACTCTTGCATTTATAGATTTATCTTATATCTCTTTTGTTTTCTTACTATTACTTTCTTACTCTTTTTTTAGAATACCGAGTACAACAATATATTATAACAGCAACTTCTAATGTATTAAATCATATAAAATTTATAACAAATTGGAGAACTATTTAATGTAATAATATTGCTAATTTAATTATGATGCATCTCAGGCTGTAAGGCGGGCAATCGGGTAATGTATCCCCTAATCTCCCCAGTCTGCTAAAGTTTTGAATCGCAGAAAATTAACATTTTCCAATAAAAAAAATGTCTATTCTTTAGTTTTATATATTTTTTTTTTAAACATTCTGCACATGGACATTCTGTTTTTTTTTTAAACATTCTGTAATATAATTCTAATATAAATAGATGATTGACATTCCTATAGAAATTAATAAACTGTTCATGGAAATAATTACCATCACCATGGTTTCCATGAGCTGCATGTAACCAGGATCGTTCCTGAAGTGTTGTTCCAAAATATATAGAGGGAACAGTCCGATCAGTGTTCCATCATATATTGCAGCACTTTGACCACCTTCGCAAATGGTGTGCCAACTTCTTTTACCTTGCTTGTAATCCGACATGTCAGAGCAGTCGTCAAGAACTCCAGACATCGTAAATATCTGCAACGTAGAATGTTTTCTTGGATAACGTGTTAATAGTGAATATCAGGGTTTATAAAAATCATTAAAAAAAAAATTAATAAAAATATTTAATTCTTTTCAAAATTTGAGTCTGAACTTTTTGGTTGAAACAGATTTATTTTTTTAATTAATAAGGTTTTAGCAAATAAAATATTTTATATCATTGAATTTATTTCGTCGTCACGTGAGAATCGCTAATGCAGTTCTATGGACTACTTCCTATTCTCATTGATGCATCGTCCTACGTCTCAGATCTGATGCTTTATGGGTTGATTCTTCTATAGCTCAAATTTAATTAATAACTACATAGTTCTTCCGGCTCTGGTCTTTACTAGTTCATAATATTCTGTAACTTTACCATCAATCGAGGCAGGCTCAAATTTGGTCTCCTATACATACTAAAATTAAAATCTAAAATAATTTTTATTTAATTTACCAAATCCATTGAAGCTCTGAGAAGATACATCTTGGTAATGTTCTCTTCAGTCTGGTGGCTCTTATCGGCCACTGTCCTGTATATCAGCTCGGTCGTGAAGTTCCAAGAGTCAGGGAATGCTGGGTTGGTGTAATTAAGTAACTGAAGCACAAAAGTATGAATGATTTTATAGTAGGAAAAATAATAGACATTTCGTGAAATGAAATATTTCTAATTTTTATTTTTATTAGAAATGATTCGTGAATTGAGAAAATTCGAATTCATTAGAATAACAAAGGTATAAAATATTATAAATATCAAAAAGTTGTAAACATTTTTTTTTATTTTATAATTTCCTTTTAAATCTTGTAATTTAGTTATACATATGGAAGAAAATAATTCCAGTTATATACCCTAGCCATTAATATAAAATAATAGAATAAATAAATATAGCAATCGTCAGCAGAGAACTGAAGTAATGAGTGATACAAATAATAGCCCTATAACTTGGTCATTCAACGGGGGAAAAGTACTGAAATGGTTATATTCAATTAATTTTTTTTTTTTAAGAGCTATATTTAATCTTGATCCTATATCCTGGGACAAAGACTCTTAAGAGATTTATGTGTTGGTTATTTTCACATCAAAAACTAAAAATCATATGTGATCAGAAGACATTTTACAATGAATAAGAAAAAAAAAATATATATATATATATATATATATATACACACACACACACATATACTTAATAAGGTAGACAAATAAAAACATATATGCATATACAGAAAGCCAATTTTTACATCCTAGTCATAAAAAAAAAAAAAAAAAAAAAAAAAAAAAAAAAAAAAAAAAAAAAAAAAAAAAAAAAAAAAAAAAAAAAAAAAAAAAAAAAAAATTACGTGTCCTAAAATTAATTTCTGTAGAAAGAAAATTAACATATAAATTCATCCCCTGAACAAATACGGCCGAAGCCAGGAGTTATACTTATAAGAGAGCCTAGTTCGGTGGAGCCTTCTTTTGAAAGACCAAGTGAAATGAAGATAAGTTAGATTAATGAGCCAGCTAACTTACAAGGGGAGGGCACACTCAGTCTCTCGCGGATCTTGTTGGAAATTTTTTCGGAGGTTCCTAGTCAAAAAATATTAGACACGTATTTTGCCGTTCCGACCAATGGGCCCTAGAAGCCGAGAAAAAAATAAAATAGCATTAAACTAATTTTAAGATTTTAATTCAGCATCCTAAAAAACATTGAAAAACGCTTATTCAACAAAATCAAAAAATGTCATTTATTTTCACGCTCTTCGAGGAAAATGAAATTTTTAAACCGATTATTGGTTACATACGTTTAAATCGCCATTACTTTGTCACACAATTCACTGGTTGGTATCGCTTGAAAGAGGAGAGCCTCAGCTTTCTTTTGGTGTATATAAATGTAAAATTCGATGAATATAAACCTATTAAAAAAATTGAAAAATCCGAAAAACATTTTGAATTTTAGCTTGAGTTTGAAACCAAAGACATTTCAAGCGTATTACCACCTTATATTTTGTGTAAAAAAATAAAGTTTTAAGTTTAACCGTCTAAATGCAATTCATGTTTTTGTCAATTTAAACAAAAGTTGCCTACCATTTGTCAGGCAGATTTTGAAGCTTACAAATTTTCATTTTTCTATTTGATTGAAATTTCGTATTTAAAAAACGTGTCTAATATATTTTGACCAGGAACCTCCAAAAAAATTGCCAACGAGATCCGTGAGAGACTGAGTGTGTCTTTCCTTCCCTTGTAAGACGAAGAAGGTTGCGTTAGGTCTTCTGTTGTTGATCACGGCCATTTGAGGGCTGGGGTAGAAAAAAAAAACCTTGCGAGACAAGTTAGTGTTGACCACCCAATATTTTAAATTACACGTAGTATAATTTTTTTTTTTTTTTTTCCCCCGCTTATAAAAATCTGCATTATTTTTCCACCAACTCAAATTCATCGTTCAAAAAGAAAATGTATTTCCAAAGAACCGACATCGGATTCGGATTCAGCATTCCAAAGAACCCTTAAATCTGAAATTTCATCCAAATAGAGAAATAAAAATACGTAGGCTTCAAAATTTGCCTGACCAAATAAATGGTAGGCAACTTTTTTTTAAATTGACAAAAACATAAATAACGTTTAGACGGTTAAACGTATCAACTTTTTTACACAAAATATAGGGTGGTAATACGCTTGAAATGACTTTGGTTTTATCATCCTATCTAGTTTCAAACTCAAGCTAAAAACCAAAATGCAAGAATCATGTCGATATCATTTTTTAAACTCGAAATATAAAATAAATTAGTTTAATGCTATCTTATTTTTTTTCTCGGCTTTTTTTTTCTAGGGCCCATTGGTCGGAACGGCAAAATACGTGTCTAATATTTTTTGACCAGGAACCTCCAAAAAAATTGCCAACAAGATCCGTGAGAGACTGAGTGTGTACTCCCCTTGTTAGAAAATTATTGGCAGTCAAATTTAAGCCTACATTAACGAAATAAAACTCCTCCATAAACCAGCACGCATCAATACCAAAGTTAAAAGGGTTTTGCAAAATTTTGGCATACAATTCAGTCTCATAAAAAATTATTTTAATAGAACTTCAAAACTGTGTTATTTATATAGCCAGAAAAGGGCAACTTCAAGGACGTTTACAGAACCTGGAAATGAAATAATCGAAAAATCTGTTTCACAAACTTATGCTAAATTTATTAGGTATTTAAAAATAATGAAAAATATTTTTAAAAAGTCATCGAATTTTAGGGGTTTTTTTTTCCACTTTTGCCCCACTGTGCGACGGGGGATGCTAGTAATTAACATTTAGTGTATTAGTTATTTTTAATTATTATTATTTTAAGCTGTGTTTCCTTAAGGTTACGTATTGTTTACTAAGACTATAGAATTTGTTTGAAATAAAGTAAAAATAAATTTCGTAGATGTGAGTAAAAATGATTGATTATAACTAGTTTGTATGTTTGTATTTGAAGATCCTGAAGCTTCCTATTTTTCCTAAAATCTTTATACAATTTATTTATTTATTTTTTTTTTTTATGCTTTGATTGCCTATTCTTATCTTGTAAAATTAATTCATAAAAAAATAATAATACTATTTTTTATATTTTCCTTTATTTTCATAGCTAAACAAACTAGAGTTTATGACAGAATTTTATGATTGAAGATTAAGAAAAATAATGTGGTATTAGTCAATTAAAAGCTTTGATATCTCATGGCTTAAGATCTCTTATGACTGTTTGAATAGAATGTGCTTAAAATTCGACTAGAACTCGTTTTAATATAATTTTGTTACGTGGTTTTGAATTGAGGCAGTCATACATCAACTCTAGAGTATTCGAGGATGAATAATTCGACTTGCAGATCGTTTTCGTATGAAAAGGAAACTTATAACAGATTTCTTTTTTTTTTTAATTTTTGACAAGGATATGTCTTTTATAGTTTTTCTTTTATGGTTTTTATTTTTTTTTATTTTTTTTTTTTTAACTTTCAAAATATGTAACTTTTTTCGCATCCTAAAAAGTAACGTTTCTAACGGTCTCAAGCTGTAGGTCGTGCTGGATCAAAAATATAACGACAGTTATCTTGTTAGAAATTTAATGGAGAACACTTTTTGTCATGTAACATTTGTCGGTAGGACCTACCGTTTACGAGTAATATCGGTTTGAAGCCCCCATTTTCTGTCAAATTTGATTTTTCGAATAATCATTGCTCCTCAATTTAATATGATTATTAATTTGATCCTTTAAATTCTAAAATACAAATTGGGAAAAGCGATACTATAACCTACACAAATGCATGATCTACTGTTTTTCCCTGTCAGGGAGAATTCGATTTTTTTTTTTTTTTTTTTTTTTTTTTTTTTTTTTTTTTTTTTTTTTTTTTTTTTTTTTTTTTTTTTTTTTTTTTTTTTTTTTTTTTTTTTTTTTTTTTTAACTATCAATTGCTTGGCTATGGATTATTTTGTTTGAATTTCTCTATGACAATTATTTTTATTAGGTGGTATAACTTTTGATCTGGTTTAAGTTACTTACTTTTTCAGTTCTTTCTGGATATCCCGGTACATCTGATGCTATATTTTTACATTCCGGTATGACGATACGTTTCAAAACATCGTAATACTGGTCTGTTTTCATATCTAGCCAATGTCTTTTCATCAAATCCTTCCTGGAAAAGTCACGAAATTATATAATGATTTGATGTTCAATTAATTGTTAGGGCCTATAAATATTCCAATTAAAAAAAATTATAAAGTTTTTAACTGTTGAAACCAGTTTACCTTCTAAAAAACTGGCCGAAAACAGCACCGCTCAGCTTGGGGAGAGACTTCGCAGCTACGGATGCCATGATGCAAATGAGAAATGCTCATCACCTACAAACGTCTATTATATTCTTTCCTACGTGCGATAAGGCTGGTAGAATCCTTGTTGAGCTATCTAGTTTTGGGGAAAACTAAGTCAGTCCCATTTGATTAGTCGCTCTAAAGATATAGAATTAGCATGTCATTACCAATATAATACTAATTTTGGACTAATTTAAAGTGACAAGTACTTCTTTAAATTTAGGGTATGCATACGATTATGCTAACATCTCCCGTCGCACAGTGGGGCAAAACAGCTAAAAAGCGAAAAAAAACTTTTTCTCGAGAATGGTTAGTCCTGTCGAGATCCAAACAGTCTCATTCGATTCAGAATGAAAACATACATTAGAATTGTAACTAATTTGAAAAATTATATCATTTTATTCTTGAATAATATTGACAACGCATGTGGAGATATATTAAATTATTTTGTAAAATTTAATTTAACATAAATTTATTCTAATGTAACTTCATTTTAATAAAACGTTTGTTCCATTTTTCGATTTTAACATTTTTATGTCAATTGATTTTGAATAAGGTGGTTCATAATAGCTCAGAAGAATTCAGTATTAACCTGTGTATGGAAAGAATAATAGAACGGTTCACATTGTCAATTAGACTGCTTCGTTACTGATGGTAAGGTGTTTATATTTTAGATTCGGGCCTTATGTATGTTATGTAGGTATCTGAAGATTTTAGTAGCTTAAAAATACATCCCTGTTCGTGGCTGTGCGGAAACATTTCCTAGTAAAGGGTATGTAGACCATAGTACTTATGGTATTTGTTCATAACTAATTCGTAGCTAACTTGAGTTGTTTATGCAGTTAACGACGTATATCGGAAAAATACTCTTGATGTATTTCCAGTGTTACTGGAACCGTTTCCCTGCTTTACAAAATCAACTTTTATACGTTATTCAGTGTTAGACCGTTTTTTTATTGGTTCCTTTGAGCCTTTTTTTATTAGGATAATAGTTTTGATAGTTCTGGAATTCCATACTATTGCTAGAATTCCAGGGTATAGCCTAGTTGAAGATTATATTTCATAAATTATATTCTAGCATGAAGTAGAAAAATTCACAACTTAACTGCTTCTTCTTTGCGACACTTAAGTTTGCTTATCCCTTACTAAATTAAAACTTATTTCAATTTTTGTTTGTAAAGAGGAAAAATAACTTAATCATTGTACCACTCATTGAAGTTAGCAAAGCATCCGATACCAAACAATACTTCCCGAAAATAAAAACTAAAGTTCATAATGATCCGTCACTATAAACTGCCTCACACGCATAGGAATATTTTTTTTATTATTCTCTATAATGAGAATAACCGTGTTCATACTCTTTGAAAAGAGAGCAGACTGATAACTAATTAATAACTGATAAATAAACATAGAGACCACGAACGTACTAATCCCAACTTTTTAAGCAATCCTTGTTTTTATCAACAGTTTTCATTAGTTGTCTATGAAATGTATAGGGATATTAAGTAATAGTATTTGCTTTATGAAAATGGTAATTTTTTACCGGAGCTCAGCGGAGCTTTTTTTGTAGGACCACATATGTTAAAAAACACTGGTTACTTTTTTCCTCTCACTCTAGTATATTTTTTGATAATATGTTTCATACATTAGACCAATCTAATATTTTTCCACTATTCTTCATTTTTTTGAACTACAAGCCTTTGAAGTTTCATAGGTTTATGTATAAAAACAAGTGACCCAAATTGTAGCTCAATAAAAATAGGCCACTTTGGGGTGGAGTAATATTATCCAGCTTTAGAAGGCCTCAGAGTTACAAATAAAAATGAAATTGAAAAAAAAAAAAAAAAAAAAAAATGGAAATGTTTGTACCAACTAATAATGAATACTATAGCCCACCAAACACCACAAAAATAATAAAGTCATTTTTAGAGGTTTTTTCTGTTTTCCCACTGTGCGTCGTGGCTTCGCCTTCTCTCAATAGTTAAGAACTTACAAGGGGACGTTTGGAGTTGTAACTCACAGATTTGAATGCCGATTTTTTTGTGGGTAGTAGGGACCTATAATAGTGCAAAACTAGATTTACAGCCGCCAATGAGCATTAGGAGCCAAGAAAAAAATATATGAAAATCACGTTGTTTTTTTTTTTTCTCAGCTCTCAGTCAAGATAGAGAAATGATTCTTTGATGTTTAATTGCAGTTATGTATGCTATTTGATATAAAAATACTTCCGTTCTGCTTTAGGGTGCTCTAAAACTCTAAAATAAATGACAAAATTCCAATGAAATCCGCAGTAAATCAGTGGATTTTTTTTTCATGAACAACTGACCTCAAATCTCGATTTAACGCACCATAAAACCCTTATATGTAAAAGTTTATCAAAATTAAAAAATATTTTGTTTTTAACCCTTTTGAGGACGTTAACATTTTTGAAGTTGAGATTTTGTCAACAACTTCTAATAGCATTTGCTGTGTTCAACCGATTAAAATAATGTCATCACTAGAATCAGCGTGCATTCTGCTTTCGATTTATGTATATAACATTGGGTTTACTCCAGATTTCAGTGGACCAAAACTAATTAGAAAAAATTCTAATTTATTTAAAATTTCAGGACTAAAAATCCTTAATTTTTTATTTCGGCCTAATTCGCTATTTAAATATTTCTTCAGATGAATAATCTAAAAATAATATCAGGTTTAGGCCGAAATAAAAAATTAAAGGTTTTTTACTCCTGAAATTTTAAAAAATATATGTGAGAAAATTGTTTAAACTACAAACTGATATCATTTTCAGATTCCTCGTCCCGAAGAACATGTAGAATCCAAATTTGGCCGAAAGATTTTAGAAGGAAGAGGCTGTCGATTTGTCGAATAACCTAAATAATAAGTGCTATCTCACAGATTTCGCCTCCGAATGAAACCAAATTTTAAGGGCCTCTAGAAGCCGTAATACTTCATAGTTAAGCCTAAATGCGGAGTTCGCTGGATTTCTCCTTATTGAGATATCTAAGTTACAGTTGACCTCGGATTTTTTTTTTTAAGTTAGTTTTTGTCCACTAAAATCTGGAGTAAACCCAATGTTATATACATAAATAGAAATCAGAATGCATGCTGATTCTAATGATGACATTATTATTTTAATCGGTTGAACACAGTAAATGCAATGGCCGTTAAAAGTATATTGGAATTTTGTAATTTTTTTAGAGATTTTGAGCAGCCTGAAGCCAGGTCGTGTTTTGAGTATAACGAAAGTATCAACATGCATACAAAACCACAATTTAACGTGAAAGAATCATTTCACTATCTTGACTATGTATAAAATGTTATTTTCATATTTTTTTTTCTCGGCTCCCAATGTCCATTGCCGGCTATAACTCTAATTTTGCGCTATAGGTCCTTACTACCCACACAAAAATCGGCATTCAAATCTGTGAGTTAAAACTCCAAACGTCCCCACGTTAGATAATTTTATCTGATAATTGAAGTTGTTTTATCGATAAAAATCTTGAATGAAAGTGTGCAAATTGAAGGTTATTTCTTCAATCATATTTTCACTAATAGCATTAATTTTTAACCTGGTTACATTTTCACTACTGTAAATTTTACAGTATTATTTTAGATAAATGTAATAACATAAGATTTTCTGATCTGGTGTCGCTTTATTGACAGTTTTCCTTTATTTTCTAGTAAACAATATTTTTTTTTCTTTGCTCTTTATTCCAATGAAGAGTTTCTTATGTTTAAAATGCACATTTTCATTAAGGGATTGCCATAATGTTTTATTTACACAAGTAACTGATTTGTATGCCAAATGAGAACACCATGTTTTTTCGGTTCGGAATTTCTCCATAAAATTGAAACAAAATCATTACGTTTAATATATCATTCGGAAGCTGATTAAATTTGCAAGTTTTTGAGAGATTTGACGTTTTGTGGATAGTTTTTTCGAAAAACTGTGAGCTTTGAAGTAATATAAGACCTTGTGACTTCCCCAAATAAGGTGTAGATTAAGCTGATCTTTAGATACCAAGTTAGTAAAATTCAAGGTTACAGGTACTCCGCTATTATAGAAAATTTAATGCTAAATCTGAAAATGTGGTCAAATTTTGAAAAATATTTAAATGAAATGGAGATATTACAGCTTTTATGGAAAAAAACGCGGTTTCCTCAAAAAAGTCTTTGATTTATCGTATATATGCAACGGATTGGAATAGAAAGGTGAGGTCTGCGGCATTTTGCTACATTTTTGATCTAGTTTCACCCATTTTTTTTTTTTTTTTTTTTTTACAATAAGAGATACTCACCCTGTATAAATGTTCTATATAATCAAGTACAGTATCAGTAGGTCCTGAGGCCATCTTCTATTCAGGCGCCTCGGAGGGTTATCTGGAATAGAGTGGGAAGCGAGTTGAGGACTGATAGATTTGAATGATTATGAAGATTGCTATAAAAGGATAGGTATCTGGTTAGGGCTAAGTGAGAGGCATAAAGAATACTAACATTTTCGTGAATAAGTTTGTTTGTTACTTGTAAGTAAGGAGAATTGAGGATTTTTCTAAGGATTTTGGATTGTAAGAATTGGATACAAAATGAATTGGATGGTTTAGTGGAGCCCCGAAGCTCAACTCAAATAGGTTTAATTGCTGTTATGTAAATGAGTCTTTTGTAATGTAAAACTATTTAGAAGGTTAAAACGTTTGTCAAGTAAATGTTGAAGGATTCGAAAACAACTTGCAGTTTCTTTATAATTTTTAATAATTTTAATGTATGAGTTGGTAATCCAGAGGGACGAAATCTAATAAAGAAATTTCCGGAGAATGGATTATATTATCAGTACTTATAACTAAAAGCCAATGAATTATATTTTTACACACAATATCAAAAAGCAAACGACCAACATTTTGACTTGGTAATAATTTTTATTCTGCAGAAATAATTTTGTTGGTTTAATTCCTAAGTATGAAAGGATACGGCAGTGCAGCGAACCTCATTTCTGCCACTTAACGCTGTACACTTAAATTTTTGCTAAACCTCTTCAAAACTATAAAAATGAAGTAGTTAAAATTTGTGTTTTGGCTGTATGGATGATTCCAATGCCATTAAAAAAAAAAAAAAAAAAAAAAAAAAAAAAAAAAAAAAAAAAAAAAAAAAAAAAAAAAAAAAAAAAAAAAAAAAAAAAAAAAAAAAAAAAAAAAAAAAAAAAAAAAAAAAAAATTGGTAAAGATGGGTTAAGTAGTTTTACTATTGCAAACCCTATTGCGGAATGGTGTTAGCCACGTATAGATTTTCAAACTTCACTGGGCTCCACACGTCACACCAAATGTTTAAATCATTTTTAATAATTTGTTGTTTATTTGAGCTTATCATTCTTTTGTACTCAAACATGGACAGGAAGGAGGGTTATCCTACAGGTTAGCAACCGATTCTAACCAGGGTTGGAGGCCAAGATTCATTTCGTGGGTCCGCCACGAAATAAATTGTAACCCGCCCAGGTTGGATTCGAACCCACGACCTTTAGTACCGAGCGCGCTGAGATCCACGCCCCAACTCACTCGGCCATCAAGTCCCGTATTAATAATTTAATTGAATATAAGTAAATTTTGTTATCCTTTACCTTTCAACCCTTATTATAACACTCATGTAGAATGGCACTCGCCTCCTATTGGTCAATTTTCAAACTTCACCGTTATTCACAAATAATCGCTTTTTTTTATGACAACTTAATTGAAAATCAGTAGATTTTACTATTACTAAACCTTCCTGGGAATATAAAGATGATCTGGTTAAAATTTAAAATAGATTGTTTCAGTAATATTTGGGGTCAGTGATCTCAAAGGAAAAATGGCTTTTCCTTTTATGTAATAGTAATATATATATTATAGGGTTTAAATGTTAGGTAGAGTTCGTCGAGTCACCCGAGACTAGGAATTAGTCCAAAATCTGTATAATATTTTAATGATATGCTAACTCTATATTTTTTGACCAAAGGGGAATAACTGAATACTCCCAAAAATTGATAGCTAAGTTGGGATTCTACTGGCCTTATCGCCATTGGACAGAATAGAATAAAGCCGTTTGGTGGTAATCCACTCTTTATTGACATCATGGCGTCCGCGACTGCTAAGTCTCTTCCTAAGATGAGTGGTGCTGTCATCGGCCAGTCTTTGAAGAGGTAAACAAACCGTTTGCCCAATTAAATATCTAATTTTGGTAGGATAATAATTACAATGAAATCAACTAGCATTGTTAGCTCGTATATCAGTGACAGAAGCTTCGAGGGGAATCATAATGTTTCCTCTATGCCCAAGAAGTGGGCTATGTATCGAAATTAATAAAAAATATGATAGGGCAGACATGGGCAAACTTTTTTATGGGAGGGCCGGATGAAATAGAAAAACATCTAGGCGGGCCAAAAAAATTGAACAAAACAAAGTTTTACTAGTGATAAAACGCCCGGTTCGTTCCGAACTTAGCCGAGCAACACGCTCATTGAACTCCACATACCGACATTTGACAATACCGTAAATAAGACGCAACGAGAAGTAAACAATCATTCCATTCTAGCTTTGTATAAAATAAATTTGGTCTTATGTATAATTGTGAGTGACCATGTGGTGGGCCAGATTGACTAGCCCAAAGGGCCGCACTTGGCACGCGGGCCGTACTTTGCCCATCACTGTGATAGGACCAAGGTCTAGACTCTACAGGGTGTAGAGACAATAAGTGACAATAAGCAAGATGGAGAAACTAGATAAAAAATGTAGTTAAACAACGCAAACCGCATGTTTCTATCTCATTCCGTTCCAAAGGTTATTTCGAGAAAACCGTGGTTTTTGTAGGAAATCCTCAATTTTCTCTGCTTTCATACATTTGTTTTCATCGTTCCATCACAGTTTTGAAATCAGCAATAAATTTTCTTTAAGTTCTGAGTACACCGTGAGAAAGGTAATTCAATTTCACAACTTTTTTGAGATTCGGCAGCTTGCACTCCTTTTTTTGGAAGAGCAGTGATCCTCAAACGTTTGTCGCTAACAAAAAGTTTTTAAAATTTTTATTTTTTGATATATTATTGCGGTTTAAAAAGATACTTGTGAAGATTAAAGTGCATGAGACTTAAAGAAAATTTATTGCTGATTTCAAAACTGTGATGGAACGATGAAAACAAATGTATGAAAGCAGAGAAAATTGAGGATTTCCTACAAAAACCACGGTTTTCTCGAAATAACCTTTGGAACGGAATGAGATAGAAACATGCGGTTTGCGTTGTTTAACTACATTTTTTATCTAGTTTCTCCATCTTGCTTATTGTCACTTATTGTCTCTACACCCTGTAGAGTCTAGACCTTGGTCCTATCACAGTGATGGGCAAAGTACGGCCCGCGTGCCAAGTGCGGCCCTTTGGGCTAGTCAATCTGGCCCACCACATGGTCACTCACAATTATACATAAGACCAAATTTATTTTATACAAAGCTAGAATGGAATGATTGTTTACTTCTCGTTGCGTCTTATTTACGGTATTGTCAAATGTCGGTATGTGGAGTTCAATGAGCGTGTTGCTCGGCTAAGTTCGGAACGAACCGGGCGTTTTATCACTAGTAAAACTTTGTTTTGTTCAATTTTTTTGGCCCGCCTACCAGGTATGCAAGTTTAAAATGTCGTTTATTTCTTAAAATATATACACAGTAATTTAAAAAAAAGTATAATATATTTTATTCAAAGTACTGACCCTCGCTTTCTACACATTTTGCCCATCTCTCGGGCAATATATGGATACCATTCCAAAAGAATGCTTCATCTTTATTTGAAATCCATTCATCGAGCCATTTTCGTACGTTTTCGAAATTGTTGAAGTGTTGCTCCGCCAATGAGTGTCCCATCGATGAGAAGAGGTGATAATCAGAAGGCGCCAGGTCAGGTGAATACGGCAGGTGGGGTAGGAGTTCCCAACCAAGCGAAGAAATCGTTTCCTTAGTCAATATGGCTGAATGTGCAGGAGCGTTATCATGCTGAAGAATGACTTTGGCGTGCCTGTGAGCCCATTCTGGGCGTTTTTCGATCAATGCGTGACTCAAATTGATCATTTGTTGTCGGTAGCGCTCGGTATTGACTGTTTCGCCGGGTTTGAGAAGCTCGTAGTAGACTACTCCCTTCTGATCCCACCACACACTCAGCATTGTCTTCTTCCCAAAACGATCCGGTCTTGCACTCGATGTGGATGGTTGTCCTGGCGTTACCCATGATTTTTTTTTCGTTTGGGATTCTGAAAATAAATCCATTTTTCATCGCCAGTTACAACTCGATGCAAAAAACCCTTTCTTTCGTGGCGTAAAAGCAGCATTTCGCACACAGTTTTTCGTTTTTTTTTCTGTCGTTTGTCCAATTCATGTGGAACCCATTTTCCAACCTTTTGAATCTTTCCCATAGCTCTCAGGCGATCGGAAATGGCTTGCCTAGTGACATTCAACTGTTCTGCCATCATTTGTTGGGTTTGGGTATTGTCTTCGTCTAATAAAGATTGCAATTCGAAGTCCTCAAACTTTTTTGGTCGATTTTCTCGTTTTTGATCAGTAACATCAAAATCACCACGTTTGAAACTTTGAAACCAACATTCACATGTCCTGACGGTTGGAGCAACATCGCCATAAGTCTCAACAAGAATTCGATGACATTCAGATGCCTTTTTCTTTTGATTAAATAAGAAAATCATGACATGCCGCAAATGCTCTTTATTTGGCTTAAAATTAGACATTTTTAACACCAAAGAAAGGTATGATACGTCCACGTAAACGACTTAAAAACAACTGACTTTTGTAAACAAATGACTAACAAACAAAATAGCGTTTAGAGATAAGCAAATCCTTCAATAGGCTAAGAGCGCATTCTATTGGAATTAAAACGACATTTTAAACTTGCATACCTGGTATATTTTTCTATTTCATCCGGCCCTCCCATAAAAAAGTTTGCCCATGTCTGCCCTATCATATTTTTTATTAATTTCGATACATAGCCCACTTCTTGGGCATAGAGGAAACATTATGATTCCCCTCGAAGCTTCTGTCACTGATATACGAGCTAACAATGCTAGTTGATTTCATTGTAATTATTATCCTACCAAAATTAGATATTTAATTGGGCAAACGGTTTGTTTACCTCTTCAAAGACTGGCCGATGACAGCACCACTCATCTTAGGAAGAGACTTAGCAGTCGCGGACGCCATGATGTCAATAAAGAGTGGATTACCACCAAACGGCTTTATTCTATTCTGTCCAATGGCGATAAGGCCAGTAGAATCCCAACTTAGCTATCAATTTTTGGGAGTATTCAGTTATTCCCCTTTGGTCAAAAAATATAGAGTTAGCATATCATTAAAATATTATACAGATTTCGGACTAATTCCATATGTCTGGAACGGAATGAGATAGAAACATGCGGTTTGCGTTTTTTAACTACATTTTTTATCTAGTTTCTCCATCTTGCTTATTGTCATCTACTTGCGATACACCCTAGTGGATGTGGAAGAAGTTCCATTCCTTCAAGATTTTTAAACCTTTCATTGATCAGATGGAGAATATGCTATCGGTCATTTCCTTGCTTAAGCAATGCTGGATAACAATGCAACAGTGCAGAGTACATTCTATCTAACTGTTCGCAATAGAGGTCAGAGTTTATTTTATGCCTCTAGGAACAAGTTCCCTTTGTTTTCATATAATATTATAAAAATAAATGGTTTAAAAAATGCTGTATAAAAAAAATGCCGTTTCGCCGGCATAAATCCCAAGAACCATTAACACGTGTTCATCCTATTTATTGTCTACCAACAATGTATTCTTTCTTTAAAACACCAATTTAAGCTTATTTATCAATAATGGGCTGCCTTGATAAAACGTCAGTCCAATAGTTTTTATTGAAAAATCAACATGATGATGACTTACGAAGTTAATATTTTAAGACATTATTTTGAAGCAGCTCGCAAAATCATAAAAGCTGATGGAGAATGTGTCCTTGACGAAAGAAGGCATTGGTTTAGGAAAATTTCTATTGTTGATACCTCCATGGGAAAGAAGAAGGGGTAATCTATAATGAACTTGTTCCTGATGGGCATTCAATAAACTCTGGACTCTATTGCGAACAGTTGCATAGAATGTGCTCGGAACTGTTATTGAATTGTCATCCAGTAATACTGAAGCAAGGAAATGACCGATAGCACATTTCCCATCTGATCAAGGAAAGGTTTTAAAATCTTGAAGGTATCGAACATATTCCACATCCGCTATAGAGTCCAGACCTTGGTCCTTTCATATTTTTATTAATTTCGATTCATAGTCAACTTCTTGGGAGCTAATTTTTTTATTAATTTCAAAAAGACTAAAGGACAGTTCAGAAAATTTTGGATGGCCATTCCAAAGCATTCTGGCATCATAATATAAATTCTAAAATAAATTCAAACCTTCCTATATAGCTGGAAATCACAATTGCAAAAATGAGGAAAAAAAAGTCTGAATTTCCGGATTCTGACATGAATATGTCTTTTTGAAGAGGGTCTATAGCTTTTTTGTAACTTTTTTTTTACTCAAAAATGTTGCTCGGATCGAAAATTTGACGACGGTTTCCTGACCAGTTATTTAATGGAGAATATTTTTTGTTATACAACATTTGTCCTTAGGACATACCCTTTAGGGACTATATTTGTTTTGAATGAAAAAAAGTCACTTTTTGCCAACATTTTTTAAGTGTTGGGACTTTTTGAACTCGCTCTAGCTCTTAAGGTGAGGCGCCACCGCGAACGGACTTGACTTTAGCACACCTGACCGGACCAGACTTGAGTGGGGGTGCGCCATCAAAACCTGACTTGACTTGAGTATCGGAGCAGACTAACCCCTCTTTTTAGTATTGTCGAGTGAGAAGCCAATATGGAAGCACACCTATTGGACATTGATTCCGAATCCTCTGATTCCGATTATGAATATTTTATTACAAGTGCATTAAATTATCAAAGCAAGTGGTTATCTCCATACATAAAAGATCTAGTGAATCACGGTGAATTTCACACGTTGTTTACAAAGCTTTCGAACGAACAATTTCAAAAATATTTTCACTTTTCTTCTATGTCCATGATTTACGAACTTCACAGGGACACTGCTACGTGCCGTGCACCGCCAGACGAGGGTTTGTTTATGAAATAAGGGGAAGGAAGTAGGAGTGGGGGAACCGGAGTCCTGTGCCGACCCAACATAAACGGATCGCCTGCGGAGTCAGGAAGCGGGCTCAAGTCCGCTCAAGTCAAGTTCCGTCCCGGTTTCGCCGTTTCCTATTAAAATCACAGTGTGGGTCCAGTCTGGTACTCCAGTCAAGCCAGGTCATGTTTCAGTGGCGCCTCACCTTTAAGGTGTTTCTAGAATCGTAAATTTTGCGACAATTTCCTTATCATAAGCAGTAAACTTATCCATGATCTATTGTTCCTCCCAATGAGAGAGAAATTGAGTTTTTTTATTTTATTTATGTATGCACACAGTTATTCCATTCCCAGATATTTCATAATGCACCTATATTTCAATATATAAGATTGGATTACGAAGCCTATTTCTTTCTTTAAAAAGAACTTTGGTATATTGGGGAAAAATTGTTACAAAATGTTATTACAAATACTATAACAAAAAAGTTAACACCTGTAATTTACAGGAAGTAATAAGTCTAAAGCTAACCCTTTCACCATGAAAATAACTAAATAGGTCGTAAAATTTAAAGTCAAAAACAGTCAAATCAACATGACCTTAGAATGCATCGTAGTAAATACATTTAAAAGATAATAAATTACTACCGCAAAATAATACAATACATTTAGGTTTAAAAATTATATGTAAATAAATGAACAAATGTAGAATTTTATTTCAATCCAAATTACAGATTTTCGTCGATAGTGATTAAAACTTATAAATTATATGACAAACGTGAGCTATGCCGCTAACATTAGGAAATAGAACGAGACGTTATCTTCAATGAGGAATTTAGATTGATCAGAAATCTTTATCCGTCTTCCAGCAGATATCTTTTCTTTAAAAAATAAAATAAAATGAATGCCCTTTTAGTAAAACTATTTAAGAAGTTAAATCAACCATCACACACAACCCCCCCCCCCCCCCCTTCTATGTTATACTATAGACTATATTAAATACTGGGTTGAAAAACTTGATTATTTGTTAACATGGCATCGGTGATTGCTTATTTTATCAACAAAATGGTGTAAGTTATCGTACATTAATAAACTACTTCTTCTGTTGAAACAACATTCATCAAATTTTTACTTCAAATATTCTGATTCTCTGAAATAGCTTAATGAAATTTTCTTTTAAAATCAAATTCTCGTGAGATAACAAAATTTCGGAAAAACATTTTGACAAATTTTACGGATATGAATGCATCTTCAACTGGATCAGTGCCACAGAAAAGATAAGGATGTTTGTTTTCTGCCTTGTGCCTAATATTTAATATATGTATTCCTTTAGCACAGATAATATTATTTTCAAGTTCATTTGCACAGATTGCTATATAGGTCATTGTCAATGTACCCTTTTCACATAAACATACAACTTACATCCATAATATAAAATAATTTTATGATTATTAAATTAATAACCATTTCCCTTGCAAAAAGATTGATTGAGAACAATTGTGTTGGTTGACTAATAACTGTTGTTTTTGGAAGGGGAGTTTGGATTAAACATACTCTCCATTATAGATTTTATCACTGTCGTAAGTTTGTAGTAATTCAAAACTCATGCAGTTTCCGATTGTCACACTCGCTGAAACACTGATAAAGACTTGCAAGGCAAGTCCAAACTTCGGCATTATAAATTAAAATTTAATTTTAACTGCCTTGTATTTATGACTACATACCCCAACAACCTACATCTTTAAATTCTTCTTAGTCAACAAACAACCCATCAAATTTTGATTTTCTTTTTACCATAAAATAATTTTAATTTCAAAGATATTGGAAATAAAGCCTAAAGAAAAAAATTAAATATAATTTTGGAAGACTGGAAATAGAAGTAATCTTTTCCTGGGTAATAGATCAGTATAACTTAAAATAATGAATAATAACAATATCAGGGCACCAATATTAGGTATTTTATCGGGGGGGGGGGGGGGGGGGGGGGGGGGGGGGGGGGGTTGTGTTTTGTAAATTTACTCTAAGTTGATTTTGATTATTTAATTCTGAAACCATTCTTCAAAGATTGTGGTATGAGATTAAAATATAATTGACAATCAACAGATTATTATGTCACTTATATTAAAAAATGGAATATTAACCATGAGGTAGAACAGCCTTAAAACATCCTAGAGCTTGAAAAGTTGCAGTGAATTGAATAAATCACTAACGGTGAGAAGATGATTTCTATGAAATAAATAAATATAACAGAATATTCATATATCAACATCTCTGAAATATACAAACAATAACAAATGAATTGGCATTAATTAATCAATCATCAAGGTAATTTTTAATATTTAGAATTGTTTATTAAATTGCTTCTATAGTGGGCTAGACGTTAATACTGTACAATTAAGTTAATACATACAATTTTCATTAGAACAAAAAATTGCCAATATTTTTAACATTATTTATTCTGATAAACAAATAAATAAATTTAAAAAAAAAAACCTGTACCACTACAACCTATGAAGAGTCTTGGGTTCAGTACTTCGATAAGGGTGTATTGTTACTTGCTTAATGTTTGTGAAAGGAGGAGATTTGGCTAAAATTCATGCTCAACCGCGAGGTTTTTCCAATTTAGGGTACCCACTTTTTCATGGGATGGGTGAACCCCAGGAGACTCTCCTGATATTGATGTTGATCCATGGCTGAAATGACAGAATATAAATTTTCTGCCTTCGTTCAGACTCAAACTTGGGCCCGGGAGCACAGTAGTCAAGCGCCTTACCCACTGAGCTACCACACCTCCAAATAAATAAATACAATCATTAAAATACATATTACCAGGTACTTTTATTAATAATTAAATAAGGACAAAATGAACTTTATTTTATATTTTTATTTAGTATAAGTTAAGCTTAGTAACAATGATTACTCTGTGAGTCTGGTCAAATGATGTGGCAATAGCCAATCCCTGTTTGTCTGGACACCAATGAAAGCTCGATATAGGCTGTGTAGTGAGGGTTACATTCTGGAGGAGTGATAAACTACCAACCACACCTACAGGCTTTCCTTCAGCATCATCACGCCATCTCTTATCAGGATAATTACTAGATGTAAAAAGAAAAAAGTATTATAATTTTCAATAAAAAAAAAAATAATAAATTAGGAAAACTTATATTATTCTATTTGTACATGATAATATGTTTTATTTTATTAAAGCTCATAACGACACATCAATTGCTTGTAAAGCAACTACCTATTGTTATCACTTCAATAAAAGTTCGATATTAGAAGGTCCTGAGGCCATCCTCTTTTCAGATGCCTCGGAGAGTTATCTGGAATAGAATAGGAAGCAAGTTGAGATAGTAGTGTATTTGAATGGTTATAGAGTTTACTATGAAAGCATAGGTATCTGGTTAGGGCTAAATCAGCAACATACAATAAGATCTTAACAAATTATTTTGTTTGTCACAAAGTATGGAGCATTTAGGATTTTTAGAAGGATTTTGGATTGTAAAGATTGGTCACGAGATGAATTGGATGATTTAATGGAGCCCTAAAGCTGAACTCTGTATGACAAATAGATCTAATTACAGTCATTTAAATGAGTCTCTTGTAATTAATTGGAAGGTTTGAATGTTTGTCTAGTAAATGTTGAAGAAATAAAAAACGACAGGCAGTTTCTTGTGCTAGACTCGTATGCACATTATTACTAAAAATCACTTTTGAAACTGCTACATAAATAAAAGCTTATTTATACTAATTATTTTGCTTTGAGCCTTCCTTCAGAAATCAGAATTCATTTTACAGAGAATCATCTCTTTTGGCTTTTATTTAAATAATAAAGTTGCTAATTGAATCATTCACCATAGACCTAGTTAAATAATATTTTCTTTTAACCATCAAATATAATTTTAAAATTGATGCTGGATATCATAATCTTCTTCTTTCTCTTCAAGTCATTATTGGTGTGGAGAGGCCTAAATTAAATGCCACCAGTCCTCTTGGTTCATCTACAGCAGCTTCATTTCAGTGAGGGTATTGTTTTTTATTGTCCCCAATCCTCTGGATGTATTCCTAATAGGAATGCCATTTCTTCCAGCTGCTTTGTTTTCCTTTTGCTCTTTCTATAGCATATTCGATCTCATCTTCTTCTATACATACTTGAGATATTATAATCATAAATGATTATTGTTGAAATTTCCAATATAGGATTAGAATAATTAACTAATAAATGTCTAGAGAAGTGTAAATTGAAAGAATACTATTACTCACTACTTCCATAAGCAGAGAGACCCGTCTCCACCACATGTCATAAATAAATCCCTATTCTGTGGTAAGTGGCGAACACCCCAGATGGTTGATTTGTGCGCCTGAAAACATTTTTCAATACATAACATAATAAAATAATACAAATATTTTGTTATTCCAATGTATTGTTCAAAAACATTTCATTATTTCATTTTTTTTAATCTCATTTTCCAAAATATTTATTTATCATAACATATTTTGAGAAATTAAAATTTCAAGCAATGAGAAGTGCATTTAGCCAATTTTAGATTTGTCAATTACCTTTTCTTTCAAGGAAGTGAACCCTCTTGAGGGATGCTGTGTCCTCAGATCCCAGACAAAGAATTTCGCCTCGAGAGTGGTAGCTACCAGCTTATTCATTTCTATTTCTTTTCTGTCAAATTCTATACAGCATACCTTTAAATGTTCCAAGGCATGAATAAACATATCAAAATATGAAAGAAAAATATTCAATAAAAAAATATAAGTATGTACTGTAATATATAGTATAACAATAAAAAAGCATAAGTCATAAAAGTCTGACTGACCTCTAAACAATATCAGTTTATTTATTTTGGCTTGTTACATATTTTACATGGATTGATTTTTAAAAAATAGTTCAAAATAATTCTTTCTTAGGATAAAAGCTTTGATAAATGAATTAAATGTTTCAAAACATTAAAAAGTTTTTTTTTAAATATTACTACTGAAATGGTTTCTACATTAACATGATTAAGATATCTCTTATCTTAAGAACAATAATAATAATAATAGCCTTTTATTATGTCCATAACTCAACAAATAAACCATAATTCAAATAAATTCAATAAAAATAAAAATTTAACATATCTACAAATAAGTCCACAATTATTATCATATTTACAAACAAAATTCTTCTGTGAGTCTGAACATGGGCCTTCCCTCAGGGAGTATAGGTCTAGACTTTCCCAGGTGACCAGCCTACTGGGAAGCCGGGTTAGCGATTTGGATCCACTTCTCTTTCTATTTATCTCCGTCCCTTGCCATTCTCCACCATAGTGGTCCGGCTTTCTTCTTAAAAAAGTCACTCCATCTTTTCAACTGTCTTCCTCTTCGCCTTTTGTAGTAATAGGGTGTCCAAACAGTCACTTCCATTGACCAACTTTTATCAGTTCTCCTTAAGATGTGCCCCGCCCATTCCCATTTTTGCTTCTCGATATGGTGAATTATGTCTTTCAGGCCAGTCTTCTCTCTGATGATACAACTCCTAACCTTCTCCTTCCTACTTATCTTTATTATATTTCTTTCTATTCCTCTTTACCAGCTTATCAGTTTCCTTGTTTGGGCTTTCGTTAGGGACCAAGTCTGACTACCAAAGGAGACGGCTGGAAGTATACATGTATCAAACACTTTCTTTTTTATCTCTTTTGGGAAATCGTTTTTCATTATTGTTTTCAATGACCAGTACTTAGCCCAACCTATGGATGTTCTTCTGTCCACTTCCTTCCACGATTTATTTGTAAAAGAGACCAACTGTCCAGGGTATTTATAATCTTCTACGTATTGTAAGCTATGATTTCCAATTTTTATATCTACCTTTTCTGCGTTCGTCATTAGCTTTGTTTTATCAAAATTAGGTGAGAGGCCTACTTCTGTACATATCTCCAGTAAAGTTTCCATCATCATTTTGAGGTCTGCTGCATTGCTCGCCAACAAAACAATATCGTCTGCAAATTGGAGACAGTTTAGCCATCTTCCGTTTATCTTTATGCCGACATTCTTCCAATCTATACGCCAAAATAAAGATAAATAGTATTGGTGATAGAGGATCTCCTTGGCGCACTCCTCTCCTGACTGCAAAGTTTGGACCGTTTCTTTCTGTAGCAATGAATGCTTCCATATCTTTGTACAGCTGCATTACTATGCGAATATATTTGTAGTTTATACCTATCGCTTGTAGGGCTTCATAGATACTTCTATGAAAAATTCTGTCGAACGCTTTTTGGAAATCAACAAAACACAAATAAGTAGCAAATCTGTATTCCTTCGCTTTTTCAATGACTTGATTAATGGTCTGAATGTGGTCGGTCACAGAATACCCTTTTCTGAATCCAGCTTGATCCTCATTTATGAACTCCATTATTCTCCCAGTGAGACGCTGCTTAAGGATAGAGGCAAACACTTTCGACACCATCGAACAGAGAGATATAGGTCTCTAATTATCTATCTTATTTCTACTGCCCTTTTTATGAAGCAAAATTATCTTGGCTGTCTTCCATTTATGGGGAATTTCTTCTAGCAACATTATTGAGTTGAATAAGTTTTTAAAATGTTCTATCATAACGGTACCTCCTGCTTTTAACATCTCATTTCTTATTCCATCGGGACCTGGACTTTTATTTCTCTTTAGATTGTCTATTGCGTTCCTGACCTCTGCTCTTGTAATCTCTGGAACAGTCTCTTTGATATTTGCCTTTGGTAGTACCGGTATTAGATAACTTTCTCTACATTCGTAAATTTTTTTTTAAATAGCTCGAAGCTGATGCTATCATAACTCCTCTATCTGTTATTTTTTGCGTTTTTTGATCTTTCCTATCAAGAGACAAAAGCCAGTTTCTGCCTACGCTCAGTTCTTTCCTTATTTGTTTAGTTGAGCTGTACCTGGAGATTATTTCGGTTATGAAGTTATTCCTGTATTTGGTCAAGTCTTCTTTAATGTTCTTTCTTATTTCGCCATTTAGAGCTGTTATACGCATTGGATCTGCTTCCAGATGTGATTTAACTTCTCTTCTTTCCTTCAGTAACTTTAGGGTAGTTATTGATAATTTATTGTTTTTAATAGAGCTTTGTATGTTATCCTTCTTTGGGCTAAAATTTTCTAAAACCTTAATCAGTATATCATAATTCTGTTGGATGGTCTTTCCTTCCAGTCGGGTAGGTAACTTTTCCAAGAGGTATTCTGTAAATTCATGAGCTTGGTCCTCTTCTTGAAACATGGAAAATTTTCTTTTTACTTTAAAAGGTCGTTCTTTTTTGAATTTCTCAACAACAAAAAAAACAGCTTTCAATATTCTGTGATCTGATTTGAAATTAAAATTAGGTATTACACTTACATCTTTAATATGTTTAATTTTATTAGTGAGGATATAATCGATTTCAAATGTTTGTCCCCGTGGTGAGCGCCAAGTCCATTTAAAAGCATTTCTTTTTTTAAAATAGGTGTTTCCTATGTGCAGCCTTTGTGCTTGAGCAAAGTTTACAAGGCAGCTTCCTCCGCTATTCCTTGTTCCATAAGTATTGGTGCCCATTATTTGTTCCTCTCCGTCCAGCCTCATTCCTACTCTTCCATTAAAATCACCCATAATGAATACGGCTGTCTTGTGACGATTTAACCTGCCCATGAATATTTCTAAATCTTCCTATAACTTGGCTTTTTCCTCTTCTGGATACTCTGCTGTTGGTGCATAAACTTGTGCAAACATAATTTTCCAACCTCTTCCTATATCGATCGATAATGAGGCCATTCTGCAATTAAAGTCCTGAAATTCCGTGAGCGAATTTTTTAATTTGCTTGCAACATAAAAACCAACACCAAATTGCCCATTAATAGCAGCTGTGTGCATGAAGAGGTTTCCATTTTCCCTCTCAATTATAGTGGAATAATTTCTTCTTATTTCAGAGAGTACTACTATGTCCCAATTTATGTCTCCTATAGCCTCTTCAAATTCTACCCGATGCTCCTCTTCTCTCAAAGTTTGAACGTTCAGTGTACAAATGTTTAGGTCGTTTTCCTTAAGATCAGTCCTGGTCCGCCTTATTTGCTATTTTCCCATTGGTCCCTGTTGACTTCTCCCCGCTACTGTATCTGGCCCACCAACTCCCTTATTTTTATCTTTATCTTCTCATAATTTAGGGTATAAATATTTGTCCAGACTATGGCTTCTCTGTGGAGATTTATTTCTTTTTTCTTTCTTTAATACTTTCTGACCTGGTGTTTTGAATGTGCTATTGTCCCTTATTTCTTTAACTTCGGGAGAGCTCTCTTCACTCCTACCTCTCTTATTACGCTGCTCCTCTAAAAGCTTCAACTCATCTAAAGTGTACAGCTTACCTTCAATCAGTAACTTATCATATCTCATTGAAGCCTTCTTTCCTAGGGCTCTCATAAAGAGAAACAATTCTTTCCGAACTTCTCTGACAGCCTTCAGCATGTCATCTTTAATTTTTATCATTCTAAACTCTTCAGAATTTATTAGTCGGTATTTATTTTTCATAATATCTCTTTTCAAAAACATAGAGTTTAATTTCACTAATACAGGACCGTTTTTACTTTTAGAATTTATTTTCCTTATTTCAATAATGTCGTATGGTCTAAATCCTGAAGTAATGTAATTTAATATTTTTAGCACAGTATTATTCATTTCGATTATGTTTTCTCTTTCTAAACCGAATATTATAATATTTTTCTTTAGAATGTTGTTTTGTTCTCTTTCTCTATAATTCTGAATATTAGTAGCCAATTCATTTACCTGTGATTTAATCTCTTTGATCTCTTCTTCTTGAAATTTTCTATTTTCATCTAGTTTTGTTTCTAAGCCTGAAATCTTCTGTAATAATATATCAAATTTTTCTTCTATTGTAGACATTTTAAAGTAAATTTAAAAGGTTAGTGTATATAATACCCTATAACAATTCTATTTGGTTCTTAAATAAATATAAGTATAAGTATCTGTGGTATATTTATGTATGAATGGGTCTCGCGTGACAGCTGTCACTGGAGAGGTGAGGTGGGGAGGTGGGAGGAGCTAGACCTGGTGGGACGCTATCGCCAAATCCTTGTCGAGATCGCTAAGATAACTGACTGCTTTACCTTAATATTTTGCAAACTAAGTTTTATTATAAAATTAATTCCTCTGGTCCAAATTCTTTTAAACTTTGTACTTTTTTCACTTATCACTAACACTACACTCAGATTAAAAGCTGATCTGATAGGTCCACTACAACTGATTTTATAAACAATTAACCTGGAGCCGATGTGTTCACTATAACTCTCTTCCACGAACCCAAAATAATTCTTTCTTAGGATAAAAGCTTTGATAAATGAATTAAATGTTTCAAAACATTAAAAAAAATTTTTTTTAAATATTAATACTGAAATGGTTTCTACATTAACATGATTAAGATATCTCTTATCTTAAGAACAATAATAAAATTCAAAAATCTAACATTTTAAGTATTTATATTTATAATAGATGTCTAAATTGCTATAATGAATATTTATATACACTCTGAAAGCCATCAGAAAGAGAAAACAAAAACAAAGGCTTAGGCAGGATCTTCATTAGGAGGGTAAATAGATTGATTTTAAATTGGCATAATTTACATGTTCAGATATTTATGATCAAATTATATAAAATAAATTAAAATATATGTGGATGTTTCTATCTACATATATTATTTTCTATTGTTATAAAAAGTTATGGTTGCAGCCCTCACCTCCTATACTTATATTCTTTGTACATGTATGGAAATAAATCTGTTGATGAAATAATAAACTCATCTATTGAACAATTGTTATATCATTTTTATAACATTTAATTTTAATATTTATTCACAATAATCCTATAAATCCAAATAATTCAATTAAATTATAAAGTAAAATACATTTTTTTTTTGGTCCCCAATCAGTTTTTATATTATTTAAATCCCCTCCATCAGTTTTTCTCTTATTGAATATTTTGCACTTATAAATCATTATTAAGTATATTCCAAAATATTTTAAAGTATATTTTACTATTAGAAAATTATTCTGATTCCCATCTATAATTCTTTAATTATTAGTATAGTATATAGTATATATATAATATAATGTATATAATATAAATAGTATATACTATACTAATATAGTATTAGGAGTAAAAAAAAAATACTTATACTTAAAGGTTAATATTTAAAAACTATTTTTATTCAACCAACATTCCAATTGCTTATGGAAACATTTATATTTCGATATTGGTTATTTATTTAAAAGAGGCTAAAATAAATAAGGGAATAAAAAAAAAATATATATAGAATGTTACCCCATTCTTTATATTTGTTTCCCATCTAATTTGCATATTTTTCAAATCAAACATTTTAATGTCACCATTGTCATAGCCAGCACAAACAACCCTTTCCTCATTATTGTATGAGTTTCCTATGAAATAAAATACCATAACTAATCATCATTATAAATAAAGTAAAATTAATACACAAGATAATTAAGTTCAACCAAAAGTAACAGCCCAACAGTCTCGCTTTTGCTTAGCATCAGTTGGTTCCATTGCTATAACAGGTTTTTCTTTCTGTCTTGGATCCCATACCTTTACAATGCCTGAAAATTAAACAATATTTTTATAGACTAATAATTATATTCATAATTAGCGCTATATATTTTAATAGAGTTTATTAAGGTTGAATTTAATTAATTAGTTACTTTAAGGTAAATACTTATACACCTTTTAAGTCCTTTAAATGTCAAAGAAATGATATATTTAAATAATATTCATAAAATAAATCAAATGAATTTAATGTTAGGTTTTAGTTTTCAACAAATATACTTACCTCTCTTTCAATGTTTTAATCACATCTGTTACTAAAGTTACAATAAGTGAATTTGCTGAAAGTGCATTAATATAATAAACAGTGAGTTCATTAAAATAATTAGTTGAGTAACTAATAAATATTTGTAACTGTTTTTTTTCTTTTGTTTTTAGTCATGAAGTAATTCAGTATCAATGATCAGTTTAACCATAAAATCTCAGAAGATTTATTATTCCTTTTGTTAAAAATGGAAATTATGATTATTTTAATATTCATGATATTTCAAAATCTTGCTGTTCCACAATTCTTCAATAAGTAACTGAAATTAGCAATGCAGTTATATATATAAAAACAGTGCTTCCAACTCGTTTTGGATTCACTAAATGTTTAACTGAAAAAAACAGCTGGTTTTCTATACCTTTGAAACATTAATTGAGTGATTCCTAAGGCTGGGCGCACACAGGTCCAGCATTTCACCTGAAGCAAAATGTTTTGCAACGTTTTGTTCCAAGCGTTTTGTTTCATTGCTCCTCCAGTGTGCGGGAGGTTCGCACGATGAATCATTTTGTTTCAAGCAACAGAACACAATATTATTTGTATTGTTCTTCTACAGTAGTGGCTCAATTAACATGTATCAAAGTAGCTGTTGCTCTATGGCAGTATTTGCAAATGTTGAACTCAAATCAAAGGAAACATTGGGTTCAACCGATCAATCAGAAGAGAAACATTAAGTCTTTGCCCGGAAGCACGCTGATCCAGCATTTCACCTGTAGCAAATATTGCGAAACAAAATGTTTTGCTGGGTACGAGCGCTCCGTGTATTTAATATGGGTTCCACACACTGGAAGAGCAAACGTTGCAAGGTGTTTCGCAACGCCTTGAAACATTTGAGCAGTTGTTCAACGCCTGGATCCAATACAGCACGATGCTTGATGTTTCAAGGAGCAAAACGTTCTGCGCATGCACCAACCCCCTTCGACTACCCACCACTACATCCTCAGAAAGCCCTCTGACTACCACCCTTCCTCAGATCTCAGAAAAAAGTTTAGGAATGGATTAACTGAATGGAAAAATTTCATATATTTACTGAAAACGTTTCTACCTTTCAAAAAATGTTTTCCAATAATTCTTTCCTACTCGGTACTATGTTTCCATTGAATAAACTCGTCCATCGTTCAAATCTATGATTATTTTAGATAAACGTATGGGAATCTTATGCAGGTTTGCTAGAATTCAAAATGTAAATATTAATATTTTTTATTAATTGTCAATTTATATAAAAAACATGATATAGGGAGTTTTAACCCACTTGGTGGTAATAAGCTCACTTTCGTTTTGGTCAACATGATCGTCTTTTTTTTTTAACGTGATTATTCAAGTTAAACCCAGTCAAATACGATTTATTACTTATTTGGATGTAGAAGATATAGTAGCTATTTTTGAATTTTAAAACCACTTAGTTGACCTTTTTTTTTAACAGCTAGATTGAAACAAAGCGAGGAAAGTGACAATATAAATTTTAAGAACTGAAACTGAACAAGTTCTTGGAAATCGGAATACCTGCTAGGGAGTTGGTAGTTCTGGGCTGGGGTAACCACAGAATACAGAATATGATAGAAGCGGTGGGTAGGTGGCTCTAGGCCAAGGAGCGCTATCCCCACCACCTTAACCCCGGCTGTGTCAGTCAGTACCACTGTTTGTGTCGTGTTCATTTGGAACAATTGATAATTGTTAGGTTTCTGTTGTGTGTATGTGTTTTATTTTATTTTTTATTTCTAAATTGGATTAAAAAATGTCGTGTTGTGCCACGTTTGGATGTTCTATTTAAAACCTTCAATAACCCTTCACCGGTACATTTTAAACTTACACAGTTTAGTTTTTCAATAAATTGAGAAACAAATCTCCCTTCCATTTTGCCACAGTAAAAATATGTTTATTGTGGAGCTTTTTTAACTTTATTGTTAAACTCCCCGATATTAACAATAGTAGGTATTGAAACCACAGAATACAGAATGTTCTGTATATTCAATTAGGATGGATAAATTAATTGCCAATTCTATTGAAATTATTTTTATTTGAAAAATTGTTTTTAATGTTAAACATTAGCACCTTATGACAAATGAGGTTTTACAATACTAATATAGTTTTAGATTTAAATAAATCTTTATAAGGTAAACAGTTCCAATTTTACCTTTTATTTTTTCCTCAGCTTCCCTTCAGCTGAAGAGGACCGAAATAAGTGGGTTCAAGCCTTGAGGCAAGAAAAATGGAAGCCAATAAAAGCAAGTGCTATTTGTTTAAAACATTTTAAAGAGGACAATTTTGACAGATCTTCATTTCGAGTAAATCTAAAGAGAGGAGTAATTCAGTCGGTTTTTTGATTTCCCAGATTATTTGAGATAGAAGATTATAAGGCATATATAACTTTTTACCCTTTTCCCCTGCTTTACCCACGTAAATACGTAGGTATTTAAACTTAAATGTTTAATGTTGGATTTTTTATTTTAGGAAAGGGAGGCAATAAAAAGCTTGCGACTCCATTGAAAAATATTAGGTCTCCAAATAAAAAGAAATTTAAAAAAATGTTAAAGATTACTAATAAAAACATAACCGAGCTCAAAAAAACAACTTGATGAATGAACTGTACAGCTTCGAATTACAGCTGATTAAGCTTCACTGAAAATTCACTTTCTACCACAAAAAAATACTGGTTGAAAAAAACAAAACAAATTTAAAACCTACGCTGAAACGTTTTGCGGCATAAGAAGAAAAACTGTGCCTAGAAATACAGTCTACAAAAACTGTGTGAAGAAAAACAAAATAAACTAATTAAATGGATAATAGGAAATTTGCTTTCGTTACTTCTAAAACAATACCTTTGAAGCAACTTTTTTCTAGATTTTCACATTTTTTAGAAGATGGCTCTCATTACTCATTATTAATAAGATCGATCGGAATGATATTTTTTAAAGTCCAAATCCACCATTTTTTGAAAAATATGAATGATAATATTCATAAAAATAAAATAAGATCGAAAATTAATAAATTAGCAATTTTCTTTTGGTAATATTTTGTTTTATTTTCGTTGCTCAACTACCTACCTATGCATGAATGTGATAAATTTCTGAGCAATTAGATTGAATCCAATAAAATTGTTAAGAGTTGAAGCCTAAATATTAGATGGTTAAGTTGTAAACAGGGAGGTGGAACTAGCCCGGGGTGGCCGAACAGGAACCACGGAAACCATACGGCATTAGTGCCTCTGCTCCTTCTACTACCGGTAAACAAAAAATTGTTAATCAAATTATTTAAAAGAAAACTTGCCCAAGAAGTAAATGTTTCAATAAATACGAGAGATTCTTATTCAATTATCGTTCTTTTTTAAAAATATTATTCATGATGTTTTTATTCATAAATCAACTTTCAATTGAAAAATAATCATTATCAATCCATTCTCAATTTTTTTTCTGAGACTGTAGTGGTGGATTGTGAAAAGGGTTGGTGCATGGGCAGAACGTTTTGCTCCTTGAAACAACTGCTCCAATGCTTCAAGGTGTTGCGAAACGCCTCGCAACATTTGCTTGATCAGTGTGCGGGACTCCTATAAAATACACAGAGTGCTCGTACCCAGCGAAACATTTTGTTTCGCAACACTTGCTTCAGGTGAAATGCTGGATCAGTGTGCGTCCGGGCTAACAAAGGTCATTAAAATATATTAATACTAAATAAGCATGTAAATTTCCAATGAGCTAATTAATTGAGTCTGCTTCTTGATTTATTTCTGACAATCTTAAGTAATATCTGAAAAGAAAATTACCTTGAGACATTCTAGCCATCTTGAGACGTGACATTTGATGGGCTAAATAGTTTTGCCAAAAACTATTGTTTGCTCAGATTAATCAGTATAAATAGCTAGTTGCTTCACAAGTCATTGACTGATCATTATACACATAATCCCTCACATTTGCTAGATATTTATATATATATATATATATATATATATATATATATATATATATTTTTTTTTTTAAATAGCAATAAATAAAGTAAATAAAAAATATCAATGAGAATGCACATTTATTGTATTCTTAATACTTTTGTAAGTTTCAATAAATAAGTATTTTTATACACACAAACACATACATATGGGTACTATGCAATGGGCCATTTCTAATGTTTGATTTTTAAGATATAGTTATCAATTTTTCCAGAACTATACAATTATTTTTTTGAAAACTGGAAAGATTATTACTCTTGCTTGCACTATACACTAACCAAAAACTCAATAGAGATATCAATGTATGAGTTTTTTCTTTCAGTGATCAATCAATCAATCAAATAAAAACAGTTTAAGTTTCAAAAATTTAATTGTATATTAATAATATCAGCATATAAAAAAAAAAAAATAAGTAAAAAATATATTTAGATTTTCCATTAGCAAGCAGTCATGTTAATATGTTACCATTAATATGGACCTTGCCAATAATAATTGCTACTTAGGTATAGTCAGAATAAAAATTAAGCGTGAAATAAAAATTGGTTTGACTGATAATTAGCAGTATATTATTACTCTGTGATTAATTAAAAGTATCTCTAATTTTTAAGAAATTAGAAGAAATTTATTAAATATAAGAAAGAAATAGAATCATAAATTACATATAATATGAATTGAAATGGGTATAAAAAAAAATAAATATTAAACCTGCAAAAACAATCTTCTAGTAATATATTTTAATTCAAAAATCTAACAAAAATTTATGTAAAAAAGAAAACCTGATATTACCATCACGACCACCTGTTACAATTTCTGGTGCTCCACAACCAATGTTTTGCCCTCCAAAACCATCGATAGTATTAACAATTTCTTTGTGGGCATCTGTTGAATATAGAGCTTCATTCATATGCTCAATATCCCTGACCAAAATATATTAATTTAAAATAGATAACTCTTAATTTTGAACGTACAAAAAATAATTATGAGAGAAGGGTATCTTAGTAGGACTGATACACCAGCCAACATGCAGTTAATAAAACAAATACTGGACTAAGTCCAATTATTTATAAAATTCTATTTAACTTGTAAGATTATACATCTATATCTGAGATTATTTTTAGAAAAAACGTGAAATAATGAAGCGTGTTAGGTTAGAAGGGGAATGTCTGTTATAGTTCTGAAAAATACAAATTATAAATTTTTTATCATTGGGGATGGCTTCTTAAACTTCAAAACGTGACAATCCTCTCTCCTGCCTCTTAGAGACCACCTTAAGTGATAGTATAAGGGACAACCTAACAGGTGGTGATAAATCTGTTTCAATTTTTTTGGACATTCCCCTTTCTAGCCTAACATACTTCAAATAACTTCTGCTTTTTTGTTACAAAACGAAGTTCAGACTCATGAAAAGTATTTATATCAATTTAAAAGCTCCCACTCCATGAGTCTGCTTCTATAAAGTAATTGTGATCAGGGCTTGTAAGAAAAATTAATCCCAAAAATCAAACACACAAAAAAAAATAAATAAATAAAATAATAATAAAGTTCTGGTAAAAATAAAATGAATTACTACATTCTCTAGATATAAAAGGACAATTCCTAAATTGTGGCATAGAATTCCAAAACCAGCCAGGTTATAAATAGTGGAGATCATTTTGAGCAATACCTGTGATACTCTACAAATTAAATTTATGAATAATTTAAAATTTGTTTAATTTTGTTCCTTGATTTTTGTTTACAAAAATGTAGATGAAGTTTACTCTGATAAAATCCACATTCCGAGAAAGAAAGAGAAAATATGCAGTTTAACCTATGCTATAAACACAACTATTCGTTACGTTTTGAATAAAACATGATTCAATTCATTATTATTGTCAGTGTGCGCTAGTGGTGCCCTTTTGTTACTTTATAAAAAAAAAACTAGATGTGCTGCGTGCAAATGGTATTTTTTAAAAGAGTATTAACTAGAGAAGTATTTAAAATAATTAGGATTTGGCTGTTGCTCTTACTTTTTTTTTTATTGAACCTTAACTTGAAGTTCATAATTTTTTTTTTCTTTTAATAAGATTTAACGATCTCCCGTTTTTTTGGTATTTGTTTTTGCACCATATCTTTTTTATTTTACATTTACAATGTATTAGTAATCACAGCAAAAAAAAAAAAAAAAAAAAAAAAAAAAAAAAAAAAAAAAAAAAAAAAAAAAAAAAAAAAAAAAAAGGCCCTTGATGTATCAGTAAATAACGGAGTTATAAGGCTTTGGCTATTTTTACAAAAAAATTCATTAAAAAAAAAAAACTGTAAGACATTGTATATAGGTAAGAGACCTTAAATACCTCCCTACCCAAGATACCTTTTTGGCAAACCATCTTCTGAAGACCCTGAATATGTACATAATTTTTTTATTTTATTTTATTTTTTTCCTGTCTGAATAAGTATTGTATTGTAAGTAAGTTAGAATTGCCTAATTGTAAATCCCAGTCAATTATAACACTATATTATATTAGAGTATGTAAAATTCTTATCTAAAAAAAATAAATAATAATAATTTCGCTGTTCAGGAGAGATTTTTTTTTCTTCCTAACTTGGCAATGCTTTTAATTTTCCTGTTCACATATTTTTTGTTTGAGTTCGCACAGGAACAATGCCAACGAGAGCACACATCTGAGTTTAAACTATACTTAAATAAATAATAACAAATATTAAACACTTTTCATTTTATATGTACAAAACAACAATATAATTACCATATTTCCAATCTTCCAGTAAAATTACCAGTTGCAAGGTGCCGCTGTTTCAGTGAGGAAGCGCCAAAAGTACAGCACTTGATTGCGAAATCTTTTTCCGTCTGTTGCACAGGATTGGAATTAACCATGAGAAACACAAAAAGTAAGGGTAAACAGTAAATAATTTACCTCATATATAATAGATGATTCGCCGGACGTAAGTTCGTAAATCTGCATAATACCTTTGTTGTCTGGTTTGCAACCCATAACAATGTATTTGGCAGAGCAAGGGATCCATTTTCCATCAAAAAGGTTATATGTCACGGGTTTTTCAGCGAGTGCAATTATTTGAGGTTTTTCTAATTTATTTTCCATTTTTGAACCTTAACATAGACGAAGGTTTCATAAACGAATGTTGCTAAGGACCGGTTACTATGTAATTTCCAGCGTATAAATAAAAGCGTTTCAATACTTATAAGGGAAATTTTTATCTCAGTGTTACTTTGCCACTGAAAGATTTTCTTTAAAGCACTAATACTTTACAAATTTCAAATTGTATAAAAATATCCGATTGGGTGATACTTGGAAGATAATCTTGTTATAAGTATTATCTTTTTTTTTATATAACGTAATATTTTTTTGAAAATATAAGATAAAACAAAAACTCCAATAATGTAAAAACGTTTTACAGTGGTCATAATTAATACCTAATCAGGGTATTAATTTAAGTCTAAAGAGGCTAAAATTATTATTCTAGGAGGGAACCAATGGGAGAAATCACCTTTTTCATAGTGAGAGATGAGGAAGGAGTAATAGGCCCACTATGACATCACAGAAACAAACAACACAACAATGTTCTTAATTACATCATTTATATTAGACAAGATGATTTATTTTTGAGTATTAAAAAAAGTTTCTCTTATTTTTTATATCTAAAATAAAATCGTAAATGATTGAGACAATATAAAATTTGAGATGATGGTAACACTATTTGTTTAGGTGTTACTTTTTTTTTTAATTTGCTTTTTCATTACTTCATCTCATTTTTGCTTTTCTTTCTTTATACCTTTTGTATTAGATTTTCTATTCGTATTTATCTATTTATTTTGTATTTTGGTATTTCAGAGTTGGGCAAAAAGTACTTTAAGTACAATTACAGTAATTGGAAAGTAGTTGCAACTACAAGTAAATCTGTACTTGTACTTGCCAGTTAACAAGTACTTTTAACAACTACCGTAAAAAAACTCAACCGATTTTCGTAAAATTTAATATTGGACTTACATACATATATACCAACCCTATCAGTGTGGAACATCACAGTTTTTTTTATGTACAGTGCAGCCTTGCAACTACAAATACAAATTCTCGTTGGTATTTGCCGTCACAATTACTTTTTTCAAGTACATGTAACTGTACTTTAAAGCCTAAAGTACAAATACAGTAGTTGGTAAAAGTATTTACCAACGGCCAACTTTGTGTGGGTAGTAGGGACCTATAATAGTGCAAAACTAGAGTTATAGCCGCCAATGGGCATTCGGATCCGAGAAAAAAAATAAAATATGAAAATCAGGTTTTATTTTATTCTCAGCTCTCAGTCAAGACAGAGAAATGATTCTTTCACGTTTATTTGCAGTTATGTATGTTATTTGATATAAAAATACTTCCGTTATGCTCAAGTCACCACCCGGCTTTAAGGTACTCAAAAACTCTTAAAAAATGACAAAATTCCAAATAAATCCTCTGTAAATCAGTGGAAAATTTTTTTCATGGACAACTGACCTCAAATCTGGATTTAGCGCTCCATAAAACCCTTATAAGTGAAATCGTATCAAAATAAAAAAATATTGGGTTTTTACACCTTTCAAGGAGGTTAAAATTTTGAAGTTGAGATTTCATTAATTTTTAACGGCCAAAACAACTGCTGCGTTCAACTTATTACAATAATAATAGCATCACTAGAATCAGCATACATTATGATTTTTATCCAAGCATATAACATTGGGATTACTCCAAATTTTAGTGGATAAAAACTGATGTGTATTAAAAAATCCGAGGTCAACTATAACTTGAGATAGTTTTAAAAGGAGGAATCCTGCAACCTCCGGATTTGAGCTAAACTATGCAGTTTTAGGGTTTCTAGATGACCTTAAAATTTGGTTTTAATGTTTTTTTTATTTTATTTTTTTAAAGGGATTCCTCCTTTTTGAACTATCTCAAGTTATAGTTGACCTCGGATTTTTTAATAAACATCAGTTTTTATCTATATTTTAATTTTATATTTAAATGTAATGAGGAAAATTTATTAAAAACAATAAATAAATGAAAGTATTGATTTTTAAAATCAAACTGTGAATAGATTATTGAAATGATTATTTACCTAATTTTTTTAATTAAAAATATGACTATGGTGTGTAGTCACTTGTATGAGGGACAGTTTTATCACCTGAGGCGGGTTGACAACTGAGTGTAATCATTGTTTTTTTAATAGACAAACACTGAAATATTGTGAAGTTATTCATGGTAAGTGTAAAACAGTGCTAAAGTAAACTATTTATGAAATAAAAACTTTTAGTCCATATAAAGGACAATGGTTGAAAGACATAGCAGCTACTTTGTTTAAGAAAATGGTAAGCATTACAGTAGTCTTATCCAACATCTATCATTCGCATTTGAGCCCTTTTTGAAACTCAGCAAAACAAATCAAGGAGTTAAAGACTGAAGCATCAATATTAATCAAAAACAGAAACAAATCCTTTGTGGAAAGGATATAGGTATCTACATCTTTCAGAGGTAAATTTCCAAAAAAGGACAAGAAATAATCACACATAACTTATGCGCATTTAAAAATATGTTCTCAACTACATTTTGGGAATAAGTTAGTCATGCTTACTTCTTCAGTTCTAAAGGTGCATTTTCCTAGTAATATTTTGTATTTCATTGCCTACTATGGAATACGACAATGGGGTGGTCATGCACTCTACCTGAGGGAAAAGTGTGCAACCATTTTCCTAGTGGCATTAAAACATCACACAAATGCCATGATACAACAACCTCCTTTAAGGGCAGTGACTGTAGTATTCCATAGTACTCAATGGAATACAACACTGAGCTAGGAAAATGCACCTCAAGTCACAAACCAGCAGTTCGGATAAACTAACAGTAGTGAAGAGACAAGCAGCAAACATAGTGACAACAGAGAGAATAGCTTTCACACACACTCTTCCTTGTGCTTGTTTTAGTTGCATATAGCATCACTTCACTGCAAGTTCAGCCTCAAACGGATATTCGGCACACCTTCAGAGAGATCTCAAAGTGTTCAAGCACCCACCTTATTTCAAATGTGACTCTTCAAGTTCAAAACAGCATTGAGAAAAATTTAATTTCAGAGTAGCAAATGTGAAAGTAAAGCAACGGCCATTGAATTCATGCCTTAAAAAAAAAAATGGTTTTCAGCATTTTGTGAACAGTTGAAAATTCAGGGATTGTAGGTGTTGTGGAGGACAACGTATAAAGGAGAAAAATTGTAACCCTAATAGAATATTAATAAGAATTTACAATAATTAGTTTGTTTTTTTCAATACCACACCATGCCATATTTATTCATCCAGTTTCTACTAATGATTAGTTATGACAGGAGAAACAAAAATTATATAAACAAATAATATAATCATCCATTTGGATAAATAACAGTATACGAAATAGATTTTGTCTTATTAATAAGGGTACAATTTATGTGTGATACATGTACAATTTATACCAACAATGATTTGTACAAATCATACATTGACTTTTCAATTCATTCATTGATACAATTTAAGTTACCATGATTAATCTTTATTAATATAAAAATATATAAACTTATAACAAATAAATAAAATAACGAAACTAAATAAATATTAATCTGTTCCGATAAGATATAATAGTTTTACAGCTGTAAAAACAAATTAATAAATACAAACAAATAAAATAATTAAGTAAAATTAAATTTAAGGTGTACAAAATTACCCTTCTCGTGTTTTACTGATCTTATCATAAAAAAAAAATTATAACATTGAACAAAAAACTAAAAAAAAAAATAAAATTAATAATAATAAAATTTGAATAATATGGTGTCATGATCAATCTAATTTAAAAATATTCAAACTGAAATAGACAGGAATAATTTTAAAAATTTATATTTCAGAATTAATTTATCATAAAAATATCTTTTTTTTTTTTTTTAATTAACATTAAATAAACAATTTTAAATCTTGCATTAAATAATTAATAAACAGAACATAACAATTTCCACAAATAAGTAACTAATCGATTGATACATTAGATCTATAAATATAATTAAATAAGTATCTATTGTGCAGTTTTTAAATTATTGTATTTATTTTATTACAAATATACATAGTTCCATATATTTGTAAAAAATATATAAGTTAAAAAAAAAAAAAATTGCAATGAACTGAACACAATTCAATAGAATAAATAGAGTAAAATATTTTACAAGTGTATTAGTTATTGCTGAGGTTATCAACCGGCTACGTAAGGCGTTCAGCCTTTAAGGCATACAATAAATAGTAGTCTGGCAAAAGTACAGAGAACACCCCACACCTAAGCTACCCTTTATCCATTTCATATAAATATATATGTTTATATATATATCAGTCGAAGCTTAGCATAGACTAGAAAATTAAGTCGGAAGGAAGAGCATCAATCAAGCAGAGATAACCTTGAGCAATGAACAAAATTAGACATTTTTTAAAAAAATCTATTGATTAGGAAATTAGGTTTCTCATTAATAAACTGAAGTTATCAATAGGCTCTCTTCAAATTTTTATAATTGTTTCAAGAAAAATTTAGAAAGAAAAATAAATCGGATAAATAATCTGAAAATTAGTCAGAGACTTGAAGGGGCTTCCGGGGACGAATGCCATCTGAAGGATTGTTGCTTTCATCAGATTCGACATCTGATTTTGAAGTATCAGCCTCAGAATCTTCAAATGGATTCCTAACAACATCTGGCATGCTTACACTGTTACCATCAGTAGTTGGGTTCGTTTTTGGTTCTTCTTTTGAAATATCACTGTCTTCTAATTGCTCTTTAACTACGCTATCAACTTTTCTTTCTGAAATCATAACATATCTATAGTCATCTCGAAGGGATCAGTCAAGGAAATGAAAAACAAGGATTGTTAAAATTGACAACAAATTATTTTATAATGCCTTAATAAAAGGGATTATAATCATATTATAATGCCTTTATAATCAGTCAAAGGAATAAAAAATACTTTGATTTTTATATAATATGCTTACAAATATCTTGAAAAAGAAATATTTACTTTATGGATTTTATTGGATTATGAAACAAACTATAAATAGAATAAAACCAATGTTATCTATTATTTAGTTAGGTATGAGATGTCTGTTTAATGCCACGTTAAACTACTTCATTTTAGTTTTCAAGGCATAATAAAATAATGTTTTGTTAATTTTAAAAATATTTTAATTTTTTATTCCCTCTGAATAAATCAACAATGTATAAATCCATGCTGTCACCAAATGTTAGTTATCTTACATCTCTATTCCATACTTGTAATATTATAACAACTGATAACAAGACAAAATCATCATATTACAGGTAAAATGTTTTCAATAAAGAAGTATGTTGAGAGGAATCAGTCAAAAATTAGGCAATATTTAAGATAAACAAACCATTTGATAGTATTTTTTTAAACCATATTATTGGTATTTTTAATTTTTATTTTGCTAACATTTCAGCCATAACTTTGATGGCCATCATTGGGGTTAAAACAAGAAATAGTCGAATCGAATCAGAAGAGAAAAGAAAAACAAAAAGTAAAAAAATTGTTTAAATGAAATAAAAAAATAGAAGTAACTTGAAATTAAAAGAAATATAATAGGGTAAATAATCAACTTGAAATGACCCAAAAAAGATATAGATAAATTATACAATGATAAAAAAAAAAAAAAAAAAAAAAAAAAAAATTGTATGGAAAGAGAGGTTAAAAATAAAATAAGTTAGATAAAAACGATCAAAAAAGGCAGTAAACAGATAAAATAACTGGGAATTAAATGAGATGAAGTAAATTGTAAATACAAAGTTATGAATAAGTGAAAGTTATTTTGTAAATAAGAAAAAATGAAATAAAGGTTTAACAAAAAATATACCAGACGGGGAGTTCAAAAGAAAGAGATAGAGAAGAGATAAAGGAGAGAGAGCAACATTCTTAAAATGTTTAAGAATAAGCAAACTTTAGTACTTCACCCAATAATATTGTTATTGGTAAATATTGAATAAGTTGAAAAAACATAATGATATAGCTAGATGAAAATTTGAAACTATAGTAATTTTTTTTATTTAAATAAAGCAACTTTATAATAAGAAAAAAAAAACACTTTAAAATAACACCAAATTGATAAATTTTAATTCTTAAATAAAAGAACCAATATTTATTGAATAAAAACAATAATTTCATTGAATACAGGCAGCACTACATAAAACAAGATATCAGTAAATCAACAAATATGCATAAGTTCTTTACTTTATAAAAATGATTTTTGCAGTGTTCAGTATCAATTGAAACTTGAAAAAGATAAAAATATAAAAAGGTAATAAATAAAATAAAAATACAATCATGTAAGTTATTGGTATTAATAATTTAAACTGTTGGAATTACTGAAGGAAAACTACTTTTAAAATACATTAAAATTATAAATTTCAAACATCTTGAAAAGACCATTTTTTGAAGAGACAATAACTTTTTTTTTCATCTGTTGCTAATAGATGAAAGTAGCTCAGTAAGGAATTGAATAAATATGCTAAAGATAAACAACATAAATGGAAAATTAGTTTTCAATTCCTAATTACATCGACCCTTCTATACTTTCAAGTATAAATCAACTGCTAAATAAAAAGGCTCTTACCAACTGAAGACGAGCGACTGCTAGGCCGTGATGATGGTTTCACTTTAAGTGAAGGATTAGGGAAACCACAATAAGCACAGCGGAATGCTAAAAATAAATAATAACTTTTTATTGAATTTATCTAGAGAAAATAAGGTATCAAAATCTCAGATATGAAGTACATGTATATTAAGTAAACTTAAGAGAGTACCACCAATTTTTTTTTTTATGGTCCCAGAATAATGATTATTTTGAAATGGATACGTCTTTTGACTGGGGGGGGGGGGGGGGAGGGAGGGTCTATTTTGACAAGCTCTATATCTGTTAATATTGCTCGGAGAGAAAATTTGATGACAGCTCCCTTGTCAGAAATTTAATAGAAAATATTTTTTGTTTTATATCATTTGTCGCTAGGACCTACCGTTTAGGAGCTATTAAAAAAATCTAGAGCTAACTTTTTTTCACCCTCAAAAATGTAACAAGCTCTAGCTCTGTTGGTGTTGCTCAGATTGCAAATAGGTTTCTTATCAAAACTTTAATGGAAAATATTTTCGATATTTAACATTCATCTCTAGGACATACTATTAGGGAGTTATGTTGCTTTAAATGGAAAAAGTCACTTTTTGCCAACATTTAAAAAAATGTTGGGGCTTTTTTGATAAGCTCGACATTTGTTGGTGTTGCTCGGATCGAAAATTTGTCGACAGTTTCCTTATCAGAAACTTGATGGAGAATATTTTTTTATATACAACGTTTGTCGCTAGGAACAAATGTTTAGGAGCTATATTGCTTTGAATGAAAGAAACCACGTTTGAAACCGCTATTTTCTCCCAACTTTATTTCGAATAGCCATTGATTGTTGATTTAATTACTACTTTAAGTAATTTGATCCTTTTAATTCTAAAATGTAAATTGGGAAAAGCAGTAGATCATAGTTAGACATATCGAAACTATCGTTTTTCCCAACCTTGGAGAAATTGAGTTTTTTTTGGTTTTATTACATGTTCAAAGTGAACCCTAATAAACAATTAAAGATATATCAGTGCATCCTCCCATATGCAGTATTCAGTTCCATTTGCTGTTTCTTAAGTTATAAATAAAACTCAGAACCCTTTGGAATGTTTATGTTTCTAACTAAGAATTTATAAAATTAATTTTTTTTTGTATATTTAATTGCAATTAACTCTGTCTCATTAACAAGTCGTTAGCTAAAAATTATGAACTTTGAATTACTCTAAAAATACCATTTGAGCCAAAATAAATACTTTAAAGCATTATTACGAGGGTGAATCAAATATAAACGGTAATTTTCAAAATTATATTTATTGAATAATATTATACAGAAACTATACCTTCAACATTTTTCAATGTAGTCTCCTGCATTATCTACACACTTCTGCCACCGATTTGGAAGCTTGAATATTCCCTGTTCATAAAAAGACTGAGGGCGAGTTTTTAACCATTCGCGCACGTGCTTTTCGACGTCTTCATTGTTTTCAAATCGTTTTCCTCCAAGTGATTCTTTCAGGGGCGCAAACAAAAAATAGTCACAAGGGGACAGGTCTGGACTGTAAGGAGGGTGTTCGAGAGTTTCCCAGCCCATTTCTTCCAATTTATCCCTTGTCAACAATGCGGTGTGAGGCCTTGCGTTGTCATGGAGAAGGATGACATCTCTAATGGGCACACCTCGTCTTTTGTTCCGGTAACTGGTTTTTTAAAGGTGCTACAGTCAGCAAAAACCAGTTACCGGAACAAAAGACGAGGTGTGCCCATTAGAGATGTCATCCTTCTCCATGACAACGCAAGGCCTCACACCGCATTGTTGACAAGGGATAAATTGGAAGAAATGGGCTGGGAAACTCTCGAACACCCTCCTTACAGTCCAGACCTGTCCCCTTGTGACTATTTTTTGTTTGCGCCCCTGAAAGAATCACTTGGAGGAAAACGATTTGAAAACAATGAAGACGTCGAAAAGCACGTGCGAGAATGGTTAAAAACTCGCCCTCAGTCTTTTTATGAACAGGGAATATTCAAGCTTCCAAATCGGTGGCAGAAGTGTGTAGATAATACAGGAGACTACATTGAAAAATGTTGAAGGTATAGTTTCTGTATAATATTATTCAATAAATATAATTTTGAAAATTACCGTTTATATTTGATTCACCCTCGTAAGAAGCAAAATTTACCCAATTTTTCACAATGCAGATATTAAAATTCCTGTTTTGAAGGTTAACAGTTAACTTGTTATAAAGATAATTTGACTTATCCATTTCTTTACAACAACTACCCATTATGGGTAATAAATACTTTTTGATGTTAACAATCTTTTTGTGGGAGAGAAATTTATTTCTTAAAGTTTATATATGTATAAATTTTAGAAGTATTTTAAAAAATGTTAACAAATCTGAAGCAAAAATATTTGCCAACTCCAAATTTAAATGATGACATCCCTATAATTACTATACAACTAACCATCTCCATTAGCACTATAATAAATTAAAAAAAATTAATGTAAAATCTTACCTAGATATTCAAATTCTTCTCTCAGAGCCATGCCATTGTGCGATGCGCAATTCTTGCATATAAGGGCGTATCGGTTACTTGGCCCATCTCCTACAATTGACTCTATCACCCTGTCAATCCAACTCCTCTCTCGTGGGATGATTGGTCTGACCAATCGCCCTATTTGAAAGTAAAAAAAAAACATAATGCAAAATCTTTTATCAAACAAAATTAGAAAATATATATATAGTCATTTGAACATCACTAATCCAACCCCTAAGGGAAAGCCAAAAGGACGGATTGACCGAAGATTTTAATAAAACAATAGAAACAAAGGAAAAAGAAATGTATTTTATATACAATAATATAATAATATGTTAGCTTAGATATATTTTAACCAGCTATTAATACAGAAAAGCAATGGCTCTAGTAACCCTGTATTTTGTCAATATTTGTAGTAAACTGACTCACCTTTAAAGTCAGTCAAAATGAAGTATGCTCTGAACGTCATTTTAAAGACATATGGAGTAAAACCATTTTCCTTATTCTTTTTTAAAGAATTCCAAAAAAATTAAAAGCTTGTAAATTGGTCTCCCTTTAAGCTACAGTTTATTTTCAGCTCAAATAGCAGACAACTTAGTTTAGGAAACCTCAAAAATCACAGAACGGATAGCAATAAAATTTGGAACGTACTTTCCTCTTGGGTCTTAGCTTAGGTTCTCTCTAAGAATGGCTTTTAAAAAATTCGGCCTGGATTGTTGCTAACTCACAAAAAACAGGATTTCTCAAACATTAATAATTCTTCAAAATAACATTACAGATCGTAATGAAACTTAGTACTTTGTTTCTAATTAAATGTTAGATGCATGATAAAAATTATTTTCTAAGTAGTTTGTCCTGTATTGGTACCACAAAGGGTTAAAATGATAGTACACATGCAGTTTTTATTAGGGTTCCCTCAATGTGAAAAAAAAGAGTCATAGGTTGGATGCTCAAGTCCTACACTTTGACCACAAATACAGCAGTAAACAAAAATACGTTACTGACATGTCGAAACCTTACTGCTATGGTACTTTCTGTGAACTCATAGTGGCTGCAGAGATGTTCCCTTACAAGTTAGAGCTGAACTGTGATGGGAAGCTATTAGCCTGCTATGGAGAGAAAGTTGAGGGGGTTAAAAGACTAAAATTTTCTGGTGATGACCTGGAAGGCCACTTCGATGTACTTATTCCTTATGAGCAGCCCACCAACCTTGCTTCACCAGTAGCTTCGACTCCAGTTACACTTCCTTCAGTTTCCCGGTTACAAGATAGTAGTTCCTTCTCAAATTAGCTTTCCTCAAACAGGCTCATCCCAAGTTGTTTTTCTCGAATCTGAATAGGTTGAACCTAGCCTTTCTGAATTGAATCTCTTGAACCTAGAATATACCTTCCTTTCCTCTCACTTCAGATGAGTTTACTTCAACATTGAATTGAACACATCAATCTAAAAGTAGATAACTTAGGAAACGATTCACAGATTCAGATTGCAAAAATCAACTATGGAAATCGGCTGCAAAATATAAATAAACACAACTAGAGGTGAACAGGGAAGCTGTTAAGAAATGCTGGACAAACCATCCTGAAATAAACGAAAAAGGGGTTAAGAATTATAGAGAGAGCCACCCTGAAGTTAACAGAAAGGTGGTTAAGAAATATACAGAGTCACGACGAAGTTAACAGAAAGGGCTTTCCACTCAAATAACTGAGGATCACCTTGATATTCATAGAGGGCCTGTACATAAGTATAACAAAACCCATCCTGAAATCCACAGAAAGTCTTCAAAAAAGTACTCCTCAGCTAAATCAAATAGCTGTAAAAAACACAATGAAAGGCGTACAATCGGAAGGTTACAGCCATGGACAGTGAAGAAACATTCAGGTTACAAGTATGAACCAAAAACTGAGTATGCAAAAGACAAAACAGTCCATAATGGACAACGACCAACTTGCAATTGGTGTTATGCTGTAAAATGGAAGGACCAGAGCCCCGGCATTTGCTGCAGTAAAGGGAAAGTCTAACTTCCTCTCTATCAAGAATATCCTGAACCTTTATTACTCAGGAACATCCTGAGGATGAGCATTTTCTAGATAATATTTGGAAATACAATAGTTGTTTCCAAATGACGTCATTTGGAGCAAAAGAGATAAAAGAGGGACATTTCATGCCAACATTTAAGGTGTAAGAATAGGGAGTTTGATGCTTGGAACACAACAGCAGCCGTCTTTCCTTCAAATATATTATGTTGGAGATGACAACGATGGAAGAGATATTCAGCTTGGCATTCACAAATAGTCCAATTTACTTATTGAAATTATTTTATGAATGGAATTCTTTAGGTTTATTTAAGTAATAACAATTATTAACGTTAAACTTAAATTTTACTAATTTAAGTAGCCCTTAATCCCAATGATATTAAACTGTAGCGAATCATCGGTACTTTCAGCTAGTTTTAAATTTAAAAATGTAAATGGTTCTTTCTTAAGAACCTTTTGTGTAACATATATTTTGGTGAAACTTAGAAATGGTCATTAGCTTTGATGCTACCAGTTTGCAAGCGGCATTACATTGAAGTTTAAAGTTTGGATTTTAAGCACACAAGCACTAGCAATATATAAATAAATCAACACAACACGACCTTTTTGTATACCAAAATGTACAATTTTAATAGGCTATTAAATCATCCCACGGGACTTTGTGGGAGGGTCACATTACCTGCAGAGTTGGACTAGCAAGAGGTGAATTGACGAGGTTCTACTGTAAATTTGTTACATGATGAAAATAGTACGGTTGAGATAGATGGTCAGGGATGCAGTCAGGTTGATAAATTACACATCCATGTTTTAAAAAACTTTATATTCTGAGTGCCGATGTTTCGACCTGCCTTACAGGTCTTCTTCAGGGCTAAAATAAAAAAAATGGTTGTGACTAAATTGAACAAAGTAAAGAAATTTACCGAAGAATTAAGAGTTATTACATTATATTTTTAATCTTGGATGTGTAATTCATCAATGTGACCATTTTCTCAACTATTAAAACAGTTTGTACTCGGTAAATGTAATGTATAAAAGTAAAAGCATAGGATGAAACTGAAAGGTGAACTGATAAATGAATGAATATGTGTGAACACAGAGGATTCACTTTTGGTTGAGAAACTTTGGATGAATCACTCTGAATGAAAATCACAGATGAAACATTTTGAATCCATCATTACTCTTGCTTAATCAAAGAACTAAATTATGAGAAGTTAGTAAGAGCCTTAACATTTTGTCCACAAAAAACTATAAAAGATATTATACATACGCTGGGGAGAAACTGTTCCTCCTTCTGTAAGGGTCAAGCGTTGAGGAGAACTTTGTCTACGCTGAAGTATCATAGGAGCGACAGACTTCTGATGGACCGGACTGAACCCAGGAGGCTGTGGTGCTGGTAATGCTTGAAGCCTTGCCACCTGGAGTTGCTGCTGAGGTGGCGGCGGACCAGGTGGGATAGTTTTGGGATCCTTAGTAACAGGGGGTTGGAGCTTGGCGCTAGGTGGTAGGGGCTTAACAGTTGGTTCCTATAATAGGTAAGAAAATTTTATCAACGATAGATACATTAATGTATTGATGATGTATATATTATAAATACCCAAAACAATAATCACTTTTAATACAGAATATAATGCTTCCCATAAAAAAAAAAAAATAAAAATAAAAAAAGCTTGAGACAGAATAGATAGCATTTATTAAGAATAAATATAATGATTTTTTATGTTTTTTTAATACATTAATTTTATTTACAACTGTAAGACATCTATATGCTGTATATGTTACAGGAAAAGTTGATCCTCCAGTAAGAGTTTTCTCTCCCAAGGTGAAGTTGACTTTCACTGGTTTTTTCAGTAAAAGTATATTAAAACCGAAATGTGTTGAAATTTAATCAACATTTACTAGGCAGAGTTGAAAAGTATACTCTCATAGTCTAGAGGTATTAAAAGTTGACCTTTTGCAAGGAAAGGGTAAACCAGCTAATAAAAACAAATAAGAAAGGCAAATCTGTATTTATAAGTGAATACAGATAAAACTGATAAATAATACAGTGAACATAAAAAAGTTAAAAAAAAATAATAAACTAATGAATGTAAATGTAGACTATCATTGGTTACAAGGAAAAGATTAAATATAATGATAAAAAATATCAGTGAATCAACTTTTACTAAACCACAGCAGGCATAGTTAGCTCTTTCTAGGAAAAGTCAACTCTTACTAACTTTTCCTTACAAGTTATACTTTCCCTCAATAACAATAATAACACTAAATTTTCCTGTAACATTTACAACCTTTTGTATAGAATCATCAAATGTGATATTACAATTTTATGCATTTGATTAAGATTTTTAAACACTTAATAAGCAATGAAAAAATATAAAAGAAATTTGAGCACAAAATGGAAGTTTGATGATTATAAAACTGACTTGTGGCCAAAGATCAAGGGTATTAAAGAGTAGATGTTTTTATTGTGGTATGATGGAAACTGTTCAACAAAATATGACACATTCAATGAAGACTTTTACAGGGCTTCTTTCAACATGGTCTAAATCTACAGATGATTTATAATAACTGAAATATTATTTGGATTAATTTTCTTTTCTTTCAAATAGTGCAATAACAAAAAATCTATCTATTTTTATTAATATTGTTACCTGCATACTATTATCTTATAATTAATTCTCATTATAATTATTTCTCTAATTAGATATCATGCAATAATTTACTAATTATTTTAGAAAAATTGATAAAAATAATATATCTTTGACCACAGGGAATACGTTGGTAAGTCAAAAAATGGCAAAATAAGTGAAGTGTGCTCGGATTACCCCCAAAGCCTAAGTATAAATAAGTTTGTAACTATCAGACCAACTCATTTCTGATTTATGAGGATGTGAGTTTCTTGAAACCTCACAAAATAGTGGATGTTCTCCATTAATTCAACTTACGATAATTCAGTAAAGCATCTTTCAGGGAACAACCATACAAGTCAAATTAACAGTAGTTATTCTAATGAATTTGTGAAGACAACTGGACCTAAGCATTTATTCTATTTAGTAGTTACTAAACTTTTTTTAATCTAATTTTCAACAAATGTTTTTCTGTACAAAATAAAAAAGCATAGTGTTTTTGCATTTAATTCTGGACCCAATCCCATAAACATGAAAAAGAAAAAAATATATCTCTCATGAGTTTGATCAACCCAATATTACATGACATAATTTATTAACTAATAAGAAACCTACAATCAATCCTGATTTAATTGAACTTGAGGAGGATGACATTTGATTTTTCCTAGCTACAGTCAGAGTCAAAAGTATTCAGACAACTGTTCTACATCAAAAGGAATAACAAATATATAGAGTTATTTAATGAGATTGATTTAAAACAATATGACCATTTAATGTGCACATCAGCACTTTTATCAATAAATGTATTTTTGAGTATATAGAACATTTTATAAAATAGCATATAAAGAATACTTGTAAAACAACAATAACAACACGAGTCAAAAGTATTTGTACACTTAATCAAATTTATATTTAATACTGACATTCACTAACAATACTTAATACTTATGGCCACCTTTGGCTTTTAATATGCACTCTACGTGCTGTGGCATTGGATTCACTAATTTTTGTTTTAAAGAAAATGTAATTTTGTAATAATGAAGTCCTTTAAATTTTGATCGTTAGAAACAAACCTTTTCCCAACTTGTTCCTTTAGGTATTTCCACAAATGCTTTATAGGGTTAATGTCCGGTGATTAAGGGTGGTGACCATCCACTTTGCTGTGTTGTACAGGACCCACGTTTTGGAATTCCAACCTTTAAGTTTGGGATCATTATCGTGTAGAAAAATGTAATTTTTAAATCTCAAATTTTTTAGCACTAATTGGGAGATTTCTTTTTATTATGACGATACATATTTTATAAGGCCCATTATGCCATTGATAAATCCAAGACACCATACTCTAGCAGCATTCAAACAACCCCAAACGATGAGTCACTTTCCTCAATTCTTAACAGTTCGAACATTATTTCTTATTTCCATTGATGTATTTTTTTTTCCTCAATACTTTTTGGTCTCTCTGAGGAATAAACATTTCAATTTTACACTCGGTGAATATTATCGTTTCCAAAATTCAGAATCATATTTTTTGTGGTCTTTGGCCCGTTGATATCTTTTTTCTTTTTTTATATTCCTTATTACTGGTTTTCTCCTAGCTGTTCTGCCATGAAGCTCATTCCGTCTCAAGCATCAACGCATTGTTGAAACACTCTCTTGTTCCCCGGTTTCAGACAAATGTTCATCTACTAATTTAGGGACCCTTATTCTTGTTTTTGTATTTTTTTAACTTCCCTCATGATGTCTTTCATCTTTAAAGTCAATTTGTCTTGGTGATCCTGTTTTCTTTCTATATTCATAAGTTTTTCTCATTAGATATCTTTTATGGAGTCTATTCACTATTTTGCTGATTTCCCTAAGCGGCTGTTACTCATATTAGCGCACTATAACTGCCTTTTCTTTTCAGCCATCTCTCGATTTGTGTCCCATTTTCAATTTATGAACAGCAATAATAATCACTAATAAGCATTACACCTTTACAAATTAGGTTTAGGTAGAGACTGATTGGAGCTAATCCTTAAACTATTAAGACAGGGAGTGGAAACAAAAGTCCATTGTAGGAATACTTTTGACTGTTTGATATGAGTGCAACTTACTGTAATGTACAAGGTAAGCTTAATTCAGTCAATTTTCTCATGAAAAAATATTAAATCTATCCTACAGGCATGGATGCAATATTGTATGTGTTTAAATTATAAAAAAATAATGTAGATACAAAAAAAAAAAACAACTAATACTAGTGTATGAATACATAGCACTCTGAATGTATAAGTTATATAAATAATTGTCAAAAATCATAGTAATAATATCACTATTATAAAACTCTTTTAATATTTTATTATTTATTATTTTTTCTTATTTCATTACTTCTCCTTAATAAAACTGTATTTACAGTTAAAGTTCAAAGCTAAACAGTGCTGCCTGAAAAGTTGCGATTTTAGACTCACCAATTTATTCCCTGTGAATAGGTTCACAACCATTGCTTCAAAAAAAATCATGTTTCTCTCTTTCACATATGGCTTTTTATTACTATGAGCCAGGCAATAAAAACAGCAAGTAAATACAATGAGGAATAAAAAGAAACTTTTTTATGCAATGAAATGAACATGATCAAAAAAACACAGAAAATAAGTAATAGATAAATTACATACTGGCCCTGGTTTTTTCAGCTGCTCTGGTGCATATTTCTCAAGAATTTCTTTGGCAACTTTGTAAGTTTCAGTGTTCATAACATCTTCTAAAATTTTCTTCTTTTTCGCTTTCAAATCCGAAAGTTTATCTTTGTTATGTATTATCTCTCTTTTGTAATACCAAGTAATAAACTTCTTTAGGAGTACTATACTGAAAAAATTTATATTTATCAGTTATTCACTTATTGTTATTAAAATCACAAAAAATATAAATATATATTATAGAAAAAAAAAAAAACATTGTTAATATATGTTATTTTAATAATAAATTAATGAGTCATAAAACGTATGCTCATTTTAATCTATCTGATATTGTTTTATGATTTTAGAATACATTTTTCAAACCATTTGAAGCAGTAATGGATATCTTAGTTAAGCTCATTTATAAATCAACTTTTTTATCTTTCACATGGCCTCATGCCAACAGCTAGAAAATACATGAATGGGTAAAAGCCAAGAAGAATGTTTAAGTGGTTCATAATCTTTTCAATCATTATAAATTTCTTTTCTTTATATAAATTACCCTTTTGTTTGCTATAAGGACTGATTTAAATCCAATTCCAGAGGGTTTTGGTTATCAGTTTCCTTACAGATATTTAAATTATGTTTTCTTATCATCAGAATGTAAAAAAATATAAATAAATAAAAATAAAAAACCTGTACCATTACAGCCCATAAAGAGTCTTGGGCTCAGTACTTTGATAAGGATATACTGTTTCTGGGCCAACAGTTGCGAAAGGAGGAGATTAGGACACAACCACCAGCTTTTCCCCCAACTAAGTATACCCAATTTAACCAGGTGCCTCGTTAAAAAAAAGAAAAAAAACATTGTCAATTTAAAACCCAACCAAAAATCAGTTTTTTTCAAAAAAACAAAAAAAATAAGTCTGTAACTTAAATCTGTTGATTTAAAAAAAGTAGGCATCACCGTGCAAATCTCTATTTTTTATTTTGATGTTGAAACTCTTCAACCATGAAGTGACTTTCCTCTCTTCTTAATCATTTTGTTACGCTTTATTTCTTTTATTTATTTCTTTTTTTTTATTGTAAACTTACTCTGGTCCTTGTTTAAGTATCAGTTTCCTGTAGATGGCCAACTTACATAACGTATATTGAATTATATTTTCTTAAACAAGACCTCAAAAAGATTAGTGACTAGTTATTGAAAACAATATCAACAAAATAAAAAGACTATTATTTGTTTTAAAAAAATAATAATTAATCAATATATAATTTTAAATTTAAGAATGTTTAAAAAAAAAAAAAAAGAAAGAAAAGAAGACTATTTTAAAGGTATTAATATTATCTTTATTTTGTTTTTGTTGGATTAGAAATGCAATCATATGTCAACTAAGATAAGAAAAAAAAGGATGTATATTATTTAAAGAATTTAAAAAATATATGAAAACAAGCATTTAAACACTAAAAATTTAATATCCTAATGTTTTTGAAATGATAAATTTAAAAATGAACAATAGATCAATTAACAGATAAGTTAAAAAATGTAAGTTTGATTGATGTAACACCTAAATATCTTTATAATTAAAAAAACTTGATTATAATGCTATTGGTTTAGTAATAATAGAAATCCATGAATATCATTGAGTTGTTTAATCAACTAAATTCTGTTTTTCAAAAGATTGAGGATTTGTTAAACTGTTCTGTAATCCTAAGTTTACATAAGACATCACATGGACCATTAATTAAAGTTATAACTTTTATACATAGACCATGATTCAATAGTTTAAGGGGATATGATAATAAGGGACTTTCCAACATTTGAGTAAGTATAACTAACCTTAATTGGACATTTACTTGAAACAATTTATTTATTCCCAAGAAACATAAATAATAACTAAAATTAAAATTCAGTTGTGATAAAGTTTTTAAGAATTTAAATAACAATGCATGTCCAATTTGGAAACGAGTCAACAGTATCTCAGACAAGTTTTTACTACAGCAAAGAATATAAAACCATAACTGCTAATTACCAAACAAAGAAATATGATTTATAAATTATTCACTAAAATCAATAAAAAATAAATAAAATTAAATTATTTAATTTAATCAATAAACAAAAATAAATAAATATAAAATGGAAATTCATTTAGTTAAATCAGAAAAAAAAAATTTAAATAATTGTGCCAATATCCTTGAAATTAAAAAGTTAGTAAGGTATAAGTTTTTGTAATAAATAGTAAGATATCCAATTAGGCAAACATATAAAAACTGAACTTCATTACAAAACAAAATATATAATTATTACAGACAAAATACGACCAATATTAAATTTTAAAAATGATCGACGAGAGAACTAAATACACTATCTTTCACATAATATTGAAATACAGAACTACCTCAAAAAAATTAACACATTAATAAGGAAAATCTACAATTACTAAATAAAAATTAACTACTATGGAACAATAAAAATGAGTACACTTACACAAGAGGGAACATCAACAATGGTATCATGTAAAATATTCTGTCCGTCAATGAAGCAGGAAAAAAACAGAAATAAAAGAGAGCTGCAGCTAACACGTACAATAAAACTGAATAAATGATTAGTCGTCCAACCACATAATTCTGGCGCTGTAAGACCTGGTTGCGATCACTTTCAAGGGATTGTATGTCCTACAATAAAAGATAAACTAAATTTTATCACAAAAAAATAATAACAATTTAAATAAATATTTTCATTAAAATGATATATTTAAAGAATGAATGCAAAAAAGAACTTTAGTACTTACACTCTGAATTTCTTCTAGTATTTCATCAGCAGATTTTTTTCTCTAGAAAAAATTAAAGTAAAATTAAGTGAATTAAGACTTCAGTTTAATTAAATGAAGTTAATTGATATTAAATGCTATAAATGTGCTAAATAAATGCATTTTAGAAACAAATAATTTGAAACAGACATATAATACAATACATGAGCCTCATCTAAGTGTGATAAGACAAAGAATACTTAGTACCAGAAACTTTAAAACATCTTGAATATAATACATATTTCTTATAGGTGCAGAGCTATGGAGTAGCTCAACTACTGATAAATTTTCTATTCTGGGGCTCAAGACCTATTTTTAATTTAAAACATTGACATCTGCCATTCCAGATTTAAGGTTATGTTGGGATCTTTAAACATTTTAAAGGCTTAGCTTGTCAAAAACTCATGTTAAACTAAAAAAAAAAAAATACAACTTACCCTAAACCTAGAGAGTATAAGACCCATAGTGTAACAATATGTTTTTTCACCGGCAGTGCAGTAATTCAGCTAAATCATGTAAACTTCATTCATAGACAGTGGTGGATTTAAACCGATGCGACACAATCTCCAAGTAATGTAATAGTAAATATAGTATTCCCATTACTCATTGACGGATTAACGTCTATTGTTTCGGAAGCAGATAGAGATGAATCATATAAAATTGCAATACTTCAAAAAGAACATTGGCGCCATGATGTTACGTGAAAGTGAAAGCCATCTATATTCAACTGTAAAATTATCAAATTGAAAATTACGTAAAAGAATTATGCATTCTTTTGATTTTTTCTGCAACAAATGAGGACATGACAAGCAATTATTTTCATTAGGTTTCTTTTTTTTCACCTGCCAACATAATTGCGAATCATCAGGCTGACCTGTTAATATTATTGATATTCACCAACTATTGAGCATTTTTGTGAACATATTTAGATAACCAAACAAGAACTTCAGATGTAAGTACATAATACTAATCATGATTTCGAATTTAAAAGGTTAGTTTGTAATTGTGCTGTTAAAGTTGTATTCATCATTATTCCATTGATTGGGAGCGCAACGATTGTCCGGGATCTTTTAACAACAATTTGAGGTTCAGTGGTAAATGATTATATTATATACGCTCACGAAACGGCCAAAAGAATTCCTTTCGAATAACGTAAAAAGACATGTTCATTAAGATAGTTTTTCAATACATTTTCCACCCACTCACCTTTGCCTATTCCATAACCTTCATTTGGCAGAGGTAGAAGTTAAACATTTACAATTTAAACAGGTCTTTAAGTGTTCATAAAAAAACTTTATTATTCTTACACAGGAAATCAGGTAACTATGACAATCGTTATCAAATTGGTGGCGAAGAAGGATAAACCTACCCATTTCCCGTCTATACACAGACGCTCTTGTTTCCGATTTCCGTTTCTGAGTTTTCATTTTAACAGTGGTGGTACAAGTGGATAATAGACAGTAAAAAGCCTCGTCTCCCGCCCCCCCCCCTCCCTGTTTTTAAAATATTAAAAACAGTTGTAACTGTTCTAAACAATTAGTATACTTTTTTTTTTGTGCCCCTACAACACCTTGGTAGCAGTAATGAGATCTACCCATTGAATATAACGTTTGCCATTTATGCCAATCAAAATAATTTATTTTTATTTGTCTCTCATTTTACAAATTTGTAGGAAATACTGTTCCACGCCGTGAACAAGTATTGAGCAATAAGAAAAAACAGGTTTGAATACTTACGTTTTTAATGTAGCCAGGAACTTGACGGTGGTTGTTTGGACACTCACGACTTTGCCGATGTTATTCTTCTCTGAGTGTTCCCATTCTACTGAAGGGACTAGTTAATGGGCAATAAGTATATAATGGCGGGAAAACAAAGCGGGTTAACACACGCGTTTACGAGAAAATTTGAGAAATGAAATTGGGCAGGGCCATGACGTCGATGGCATGGACACTCTTTGTTTCATTATAATATTGAAATCTTCTAACCCATTTTGGACAATCACTTCTCAATCTACAGCAATATTAAGATCTAGGATTGAATAATCACTTCTGTATTTGCAGAGATAGACCTCCTACAGAAGCTTGAAGTTGGGAATATCGTGCCCGGACAGGACAGGGCCATGACAATTGGTCAACTTTTACAATTTTTCTACACAAAAAAAATATTTGATCGTGAAAAGAAAAATTTCACTTTTAGATAAAGTTATACACTACAATTTAAAAAAATTTTCAGATCCAAAATCATAAATGGGGAGCCACAAATGTACTGGACACCACTTCTACCCCTCTCTATGAGAATGACCCATATCCATCTGTAATCAACAACCCCTTTCCAACTAATGTTCACGAGACCCTAAGGAGTAAATGGCAAAGATATTCGATTTAAGACCTGACCTATCTCTTATGTATATTTTAAGTAAATATTATCATTAGTATAATTAAACTAATAGCAACTTAAATATATTACATTAGCATTTATTTATCAATAAAAATCTGTTATTGTTGAAAACATGCAAAATAAAAAATTCATAAGACTTCCGAATAAACTAAATTTTGAGTCTTGTCTACCTATGTTATGAGAATGATTTGATTGATAGGGTTTCCAGTTCTGGTAAAGCTCTACATACTAATAACCGTTGGAGAAACAGTCTCTCCGAAGATCCACTACAACATTTTGTAAGTCTGGCCTAGCGATTTGTTAATTGTAATACCTAAAGAAATTTTAATGTTAGTAATTTGAATTGAAATGGCAGAATAGTAGAAATTATTGGGATTCTAGGAATAAATGTGAATTCTTCAGTCACTGTTCCAGTGAGAATTATTTTAAGTTGGTAATACAGAGATACATTTACTATATTATTAGCGATATTTCAAACTTAGCTGGGATCCACAAAATGTCGCCCCACTTATTTGTCTCCTTTTTTTAATAGCAATTTAATTGAAGTTAAACCAATTTCATTATAAATTTAAAGCTGTCGATAATACCATGGCATTATAACCTCTCTTGCAGAACGGCGTTCGCCACCTATCGGTCGATTTTCAAACTCCACTGAAATCCACACATTTATCGTATTTTTAATAACAATTTAATTTAAAATCAGTAAATTTCATTATTCCTAAACCTTCTTTGAACTATCAAGATGCTGTATTTAAAATTAATTAAAAATGTTCAGTAGTTTTAGTGGTTTGTGAACACAAACGATAAATGGTTTATCCTTTTATATAGTAGTGTAGATTAGCGCTATTGTGAAGAAATAATAAAAACCAATACATTTATAGTTTCAAAGAATGGTATATTGAAATATTCCATGATAAGTACTAACACTAATCGTATGTAATTGAATTATTTAAAATAAGTAATGAGAGACGAGAAACGATCTGTTGATATGTTCCTACTTGTACAAGAGTGACGTTGTATATCTTACTCTATATTCTTTAAGTTAAGAATCACCACAAAGTTAAAACAGACAATAATTTACATCTCCTTGGTGTTATCTGTAGTTACTTTCAAGTGAATCAGTATATCACATGTACTTATTTGAAAGGAAACATTGATTTTCTTTACTCTTCATTATAAAAATATTTTTCTTGATTAGATACATGTTTTTGTTCAAATTTAATAAGTACTTTCGGTTGCCTCCTCCTATATTTAACACATCCAATCATGAACCTTGCAATCAAGTTAATTTTACCCGCCAATTTTTTCCCTCCAGGACCCAAATTGTGCACCATTCAAGTGAGAATCGCCTGAGAATGCCGGGAGAAATTTGTGTATTGAAATATTCTAAGCTTTCTGATAAAGCTTATGCTCCTGTTAGGGGCACAGATTATGCAGCTGGTTTTGATTTAAAGAGGTAAATATATTTAATGTTAGCGAATTGGTTTGTTTGTTCTTAAATAATGTGTTCATATGAAGTTGGTGCATGACCCTCATTTAGTAGTAACTTTTTGTTATATGGTACAGTTTTATAGCATTGTAAAATATCATTATAAACATTATATCATCGTTATTATTTATTATAGTTGTTATTGGGAGAAGGCAATTGTTTAAATCTGCTTTATTAAATAAAGCAATTGTTGCTTTATTTTGTTAAATCTTTTGTAGAACATTTATATGAGACTCAACAGGCTTAAATATAAATGCTGCTACACATTTACTTGACTAACAAACCCCACTTAAATTACAAATACATATGTTTAATTTAACCAAAATTTACTTAAGTGTTCATTAAACCTACTCATACCCATCAAGAAACAAATGTACATTCCAAGAAATCGAAAATAATACTGTATATTCTATGTCATATCTTAAACTGAACAACATTATTCCTTGAAACAATTTACTCTGCTTCGATCTGTCTTTAACAGATATCTAATTTCAAACCAAATTAATTTTATTTATCTAACTAAAATTTTCTATTTGTTTTTATTTTTTCTGTTTTAATCTGAAGTATTCAAAGACAAAATATCAGATGTATCTGATGCAGAGAACTTCTGCAGTTCTGAATTACATTAAAAATAAGTTATTCTTTTTAAGTTTTGTGTTAATTGCTCCTTTTGACATTAAAGCAATGTCAAATGCTGTAAAACTTAGTATTAATATTTTAAACTTTGATTTTCTTCTCAGCGCCTATGACTATGTAGTACCTGCACGTGGTAAGGAACTTGTTAAAACGGATCTGCAAGTTCAGATTCCTGATGGTTGTTATGGAAGAATCGCTCCACGATCAGGACTGGCCTGGAAAAATTTTATAGATATTGGAGGTATTTTTAAATTATTGCTAATATTTTTAATTGGATAAATATTTATATGCTCCTGATTAGTTTTAAGATATTTTGGTTGGTTTTCAGCTGGTGTTATTGATGTAGACTATCGTGGTAATGTAGGAGTTGTTATATTTAATCATGGACAATGTGATTTTGTTATTAAATCAGGAGATAGAATAGCACAGCTGATATGCGAGAAGATAGCCTATCCTTGCTTGGAGGAAGTGCAGGTAGTTGATACCTCATTATATATATTTTCATTTTCTCATATTAATTTTAACTATACGTTAAAAATTAATTTTGTTTCAGAGTTTAGATGAAACATCAAGAGGAAGTGGTGGCTTTGGTTCCACAGGTACTAAATAAATTCATCATTTACTTATACTTTTGAGATGGTGAATTCTGTCTGTACTTCTGCTACTACCAAAGGCTGTTAATAATTTTACATTTAGTATTGTTATGTTGTATTATTTTTTTTTTTTAATTCATAATTGTAAATCATAAGGGTTAGGCACTGTTTACATAAGTTCTAAACATTTTAGACTGTTTGTATTGATGTTCTCTAATGAATAGTACAATTAACTATCTTAAACATGGGTATATTAGTGTGAGTGTCTAGTTAGATTAATTGTTTTTTTTTAGATACACACAATTATAATTTAGATTAGGCAATTTTCAGATAATCTGAATGAGTATTTGTACTAAAATAAAGAAAGGTATTTTAGTAGTGAAAACATTAACTGCTAAGTGTTAAAAGGATGTTTTCCTATCACCTTTGTTATTGATAAAAGTATTGTTATATTTCTTTGGTATGTTAAAAAATGTTGGGTTAAATAGTTTGGCATTGTTTTTAGTTTAACTGTTTTAAAATTTGTCCATTGTTTGATTATATGATACCAGTCTTGCTAATGATAAATATCAATACTTGAATATATTAAATAGTGTGGTTTACTTTAACTGTCTACATTGTTTAGGCTGAAAGTTATTAAATTAAGAAACTTCTTTCAGTCGAGTTTCACCTTGAGAAACTTACATTAAAAGGATCCCTTTTGAAGTGTTCCTGATAATTCACATTTTGTAATCTATCTTACATTAAACTGTTGTATGATTTTTAAGATTGATTCATAAATGATCTCTTATCATTTATATTCACACCTCAACCACTTCTTGTATTACCCTATGCATGGTTAACTGAATCTTTTTTATTTTTTTTTTTTAAATATGGTATGGAGAATTAATTATTAGTTTCTAATAAGAAATAATGTCCTAAAAATTCTAGCATGAAGGAGGCTTAATATTTTCTTATGTAAAAATATAAAGGTTATACAGGGTTATGAAATTTAAATTAGGAAATATAATAGCGAGAAGCATATCTGTCATTATCAGAGTTAGGTTGGTATCTATTAAAGAAGTAAAATATATAAAGAATTGTCATATTTATAGAACATACACATTTCAATATTCTTTATATACAACCTACTATCAATGAACAAAAACAAGAAAACATTGTAAATATTCAGATCAGGAAATTAAGGAGATATTTTAATTTATATAAAATGCTTTTTAGATCCTCTTTCAGGTCCAATTTAATACCATATTAGTTAGATAAATGAATATACAAACATAACTTAATAATTTAGCTTGATAAGTTCCAATTGTACTTCCTTAATGATGGGATCCAGTTGTTTCAGATCCACTGCTGAACTAATTAAGGTATTAATTTATCTTACTTTTTCCAAAGAGGTCTCTTTACCTGTTTCTTCTATGAGGTTAAAAATGTGACAATTGTGAAGTTAATGCTTAAGAGAATATTCAAATTATGTTTATTTATTTTATTTATTTTTTTTATCATTATTTTGACAGAAATAATATGTCGGGAATTTCGTGTGGTCGGGAATTCACATAAAATTTGCCAATGTCGGGAAAAAGCCGTCAATGCTAACATTTTCAGTTGTTTATTTTAGTTTTTGCTCAATATGTCAGTTAAGGAAGCGTCTGATCGGTATAGTCATTCTACATACTTTTAAAGTAAACCAAATTTGCTACGATTTGAGATCAGGGTGAGCTCTATAACACCATTGGTTCCCAAGACACTGGGATATTATTTTCGTTATGGTCCCTTATTTTGTGAAATATCTCCTAAAATACGCATCCCACGTATAATATGAAGTTGTAGAAAATTTAATTAGCTTTCATTTGAGACCAGACTGGTACCTCTGGTCCCAGCGGTTCTCTCAAATACGGCAGATAACAAAAAACAGTTCATAAGTGGGTTCTGGGGGAAAGTACTGTTCTCGTGTCTTTGATGGTTTATTTATCAAACAATCAAATTTTATTTATTTTTGTTATTTTTAAATAATTGATTGGTGAAAAAGAAAAGGATAATATACCCATCGGATATACGTTATTGTTAATAATATTAGGGAAAAAATTTTTACCTCACTTTTTGTCAAACGTTTGCTTCTAGTGCCTGCCACGACCGTTTCTCAGAAAATTGGTCAGAAACAAATTGATAGACCATTAAATTTACTTTTATTCTCAAATACGGCAGATAACAAAAAACAGTTCTTAAGTGGGTTCTGGGGGAAAGTACTGTTCTCGTGTCTTTGATGGTCATTTGCCTTTGCTACTTTATTTTTAACTGGATCTATAGTTTAAAATTTTTCACAGTTATAGCTTTTGTTTAAATTTTTACAAATCAAACATTAATAACGAAAATATTTACCTGTACTAGGTAAGTATAACTAAAAAGTTAATTATATAATAAAGAAAAATAATCATTCAAAGTAAGTCATCTACACATTAAAGCAAATCGAATTTGCAACAATTTTTTTTTTTTTGCTCTTGGAAAGAGAAAAGTACAATATTTTTTCGAAAACTGTAAAACGTCACATTAAACTTACATTTTAATAATATTACATTAAAATCGGTTCAACGGTTTGGCCACCAACGCCTAAAGTTTGGCTAAGTTGCGGTAAGTAGCACGCCGCGAAAGCACGTTTGTCGTTACTCTTTTAGCTATAACTCCAAAACTATTTGTCTGATCCGAAATTTTTTTGTTTCATCTGAAAGCTAATCAAATTTTCTGTGAGACCTATTATGTGAAATGTGTTTTAAATTCCATGAAATACTCAGTCCATTTTTTTGTTTCAGCACAGTTCTCGTAAATAGTTTTGGAGTTAGCGACAAATACCAGGTATGCAAGTTTAAAATGTCGTTTATTTCTTAAAATATATACACAGTAATTTAAAAAAAAGTATAATATATTTTATTCAAAGTACTGACCCTCGCTTTCTACACATTTTGTCCATCTCTCGGGCAATATATGGATACCATTCCAAAAGAATGCTTCATCTTTATTTGAAATCCATTCATCGAGCCATTTTCGTACGTTTTCGAAATTGTTGAAGTGTTGCTCCGCCAATGAGTGTCCCATCGATGAGAAGAGGTGATAATCAGAAGGCGCCAGGTCAGGTGAATACGGCGGGTGGGGTAGGAGTTCCCAACCAAGCGAAGAAATCGTTTCCTTAGTCAATCTGGCTGAATGTGCAGGAGCGTTATCATGCTGAAGAATGACTTTGGCGTGCCTGTGAGCCCATTCTGGGCGTTTTTCGATCAATGCGTGACTCAAATTGATCATTTGTTGTCGGTAGCGCTCGGTATTGACTGTTTCGCCGGGTTTGAGAAGCTCGTAGTAGACTACTCCCTTCTGATCCCACCACACACACAGCATTGTCTTCTTCCCAAAACGATCCGGTCTTGCACTCGATGTGGATGGTTGTCCTGGCGTTACCCATGATCTTTTTCGTTTGGGATTCTGAAAATAAATCCATTTTTCATCGCGTTACAACTCGATGCAAAAAACCCTTTCTTTCGTGGCGTAAAAGCAGCATTTCGCACACAGTTTTTCGTTTTTCCATCTGTCGTTCGTCCATTTCATGTGGAACCCATTTTCCAACCTTTTGAATCTTTCCCATAGCTCTCAGGCGATCGGAAATGGCTTGCCTAGTGACATTCAACTGTTCTGCCATCATTTGTTGGGTTTGGGTATTGTCTTCGTCTAATAAAGATTGCAATTCGAAGTCCTCAAACTTTTTTGGTCGATTTTCTCGTTTTTGATCAGTAACATCAAAATCACCACGTTTGAAACTTTGAAACTAACGTTCACATGTCCTGACGGTTGGAGCAACATCGCCATAAGTCTCAACAAGAATTCGATGACATTCAGATGCCTTTTTCTTTTGATTAAATTAGAAAATCATGACATGCCGCAAATGCTCTTTATTTGGCTTAAAATTAGACATTTTTAACACCAAAGAAAGGTATGATACGTCCACGTAAACGACTTAAAAACAACTGACTTTTGTAAACAAATGACTAACAAAAAAAAAATAGCGTTTAGAGATAAGCAAATCCTTCAATAGGCTAAGAGCGCATTCTATTGGAATTAAAACGACATTTTAAACTTGCATACCTGGTATACTGGAAAAAAAAAAATGGATTTCATAAGGGTATGGGGTTCTCAGCGTGCTGGCGTAGGTATACCCTGGAATATACATGGGACTTGATCAAAATTTCATATATGAGGACTCATAGTAAATTTAACCAGATTTCAGATGAAAAAAAATTTTTTTTCTAATCGGACAAAGATTTTTGAAGTTATTTTATACGTCAATCTTGTAACTATTTTCAAACCGAATGGCAATACTCGACATTGATGTGTTTCTTGAAATTTATCTAGAGTAATGAGAAATATAAAAATAATTGCCTTTTTTTAATTTTTTTTTTAATGATTTTTTCTAATTTTATTTATTTTTTTCTAACTGTGACGTATTAATTAGTAAATTATTTATTAATTTATTTGTTTAGATAATTATTACAACAGCATTAAAATATTCATTGGCGAGAATTTCTTGAAATATTTTTGAAAAAGTCGGGAATTTTGATAACTGAAATTGGTAGACGCAATGTTTGATAACCTTTTAGTTTACCATAAAAATCTTTAAACTATGAAAACTGTCTATTACAAAGATTTTAAAGAATGGAGTGTAATACAATAAGTATACAATTACAATTGAGTGGTTTAGATGCAAAGGGGTACAAGTGGCAATGGAGTAAATGCATATTGTGAAACTTAAAATTACAAATAATTCTGTGGCAAAGAGATACAAGTGAATATCCCGTCAATTTGTTTTTTTATTTGTAAAGCTTGCAGTTTTTTTAATAATATATTTTTCTTTAACTAAATGGTTCAGTTTTGGAAATGGCCATGATTGAAATGTTTAATCCTATTATTTATCATTATTTGGTGTACCTTAACAATACTGATATAATATGAACAAAACATAGTATGACAATTTGAACACATGAAAATCATCTTTGATATCTTTATGCATATTGTTATCAAACATTCTATTCTTCCTAACTCTATTTCTTGGTTATTGGACTCCTCTTAATTATTCAGGTTTCTCATTTATAGCTGGTTTAACAACCATTCCACTACTCTTCGCAAACTGGAGAATTATCACCAAGTATGTAGTCATCTGAGATATTACCTGAAACGGAAAATTAAGTTTTTATCTTTACCTACATCTAATAAATTGGCTGCTTTAAGTTTGATTAAAAAAAAAAAAAAAAAAAAAAAAAAAAGGAACATTATCATACATCCAATTATATAATTTCTTATAAAAATAGCTATAAATTCCACTTGTTTTGCATTACCTATAGAAGGCTGTTGATGGGTCTTCAGAAATATATTTTAAATTTTATATTAAAAAGTATATACAACCAAATGAAAAGGGAGACCCGTCAACAGCGCAAATTCTTAACTGAGCTGAGAAACAATTAATAACTTACAAAAGTTTGTTTTAAATATATTTGAATTGCCGCGCCAACCATGTTAAATAGCCCAACAATATGGTATCACCGCGAGGTCATAACTAGTAAATACTAAGAAATTTTATCAGCTGTTGAATCGTAAACATTTTTAGCACTCAATGCAAGTAACAATCAATTTCTTCCATTTCTATTATTAATGCTTTTATAAAGTTGTTGACAACTAAGAGTTCCCTGTATCCTTTGTATTTAGACTTGTTAATATAATTTATTTAGGAGCTACCAAAACTAGGTGGAAAATTCTAATATCTTTCTCTAGTTGTGACGTCTGGCTGTTATCTAATTCCACACTCATCTTTCTGTTAGAGCTTGGTCAGCTGATTTATGGTCTTAATATTTTTCTGCGTCATATATTACGTATTTTTTTGGAATCCAATTGAAAAAACGACGGAACTGCTTATATGGGTAAAATTAAAAATAAATTTTAACCTTGTCAAAAATTACTGCTTTGAGTATTAATATCATTGAAGAAATAATGCTCAATTCCCTACTTCAATACAAGATTTTCATCAATAAACAAATAAAACTTCAATTATCAATTAAAATTATTTATGTTCTTTACTTATGAGAGTGGGCGAAGCCGCGACGGAGGATGCTATTTACATGTAATGTAATATGGCCATTGTACCATGACAGATAAAGTCATAAAATGTATAGGGAAAGACAAAGTCAATCAATAGATTACAATTCTAAGCAGTACTTAAAAGAGAACGAAAGATTGGATGTTTTTTTGTAGTTTGAATTCTAGATTAAATGGAATCAAAATATGTGGTTTTAGACCCCAAAATGTGAGGTAGGTAGTGCATAAAATTGTAATTTATTTCTTGAACGATATTAATATAAAACGTTTTACTTACCGAACATATTAGTGTATTATCAAGTGGGAATAAGCCGCATACGTTAAAAATGGGTTCTTCACTGACCAAGATATGCAGGTGGAGTAACTCCTATAAAAAAAATGTATCCCATTAGAATCTTGTTAGCTTGTACTGAAAAACTAATCATTCGTCTTATGCTTACGTTATTGAGAAGCTGTGTTGATTTATCTTCAGCCATTTTCCTATGAAGGTCTTTGTTGAACTTTTTAGCCTGTTCAAAGTTCAAGGGTTATTATGATTTCATTTATGCTCAAGGGTGTTACTATTTGTATAAATTAGTAAATTTTCTATATGGGTTTATGTTTTTTGAGGTTATTTTTGTATAAAATCTTCTGAAAAAACAATTATAACAAAAATTTAGCTCTGACTCGTAGAAGATAGAAAATATGAGAAAAATTGCAAAAAGTATATTCACTATGTTTATTTTATTGAAAAAAAAAGAAAAAGAAACATAAATGTTGCTTAAGAATTATTTATGTTTTTGAGGGTTGGATTCGGCTTTTAACATCCCAGCTTCTCATAGACTCAAGGATATGACGAAAATAAAAAACTCTAAAGTACTGCTAATTTTGACGTTTTTAGTCCTTAAAAACACATAACCAGACATGGCCATTTTTGGGGATGGTGAATCCAAATTTCAACTTTTTAGCTTCATAGAAGAAGTGTGTCTCTAAGAAAATTTAAATGAAATTCCACGATCAAAGCCATTTGGTCGTACCAGGTATTAACTTAAGTACACTACATGGTGTTTTTCTCCTTCCAGCTCTATCTGAAACTGATAAAATAAACTGATAAGTTAAGAACTCAGAGGATAGCGTAACTTATAAGGAGACGTCAAAGTCTAAAATATTTTTTGTACCCCTTTCGAGGTCGTTAACATTTATGAAATTGAGATTTTATCAACAACTTCTAACGGCTATAAAATTTGCTGTGTTCAATAGTGATGGTATTACAAGAATCAGGGTGCATTCTGGTTTCTATTTATTTATACATACATTAGGTTTACACCAAATTTTAGTGGAGAAAAGCTAATTTGAAAAAAAAAAATCCGAGGTTAACTACAACTTGAGATATCTCAATAAGGAGTAATCCTGCGACCTCCGCATTTGGGCTAAACTTGGCAATTTTACAAACTGTTTTCATCTTATTGCTTATTATTGTTTGTCATTTATATTCCAATATTTTTAATACATATTATTTATATTTGATACTAATAATAACTTAGAATTTTAATAAACTTCCATATAGGTATGAGGAGGGGAATGGCTGGTAGGGTTAGGAACTTGGCTCCTGATTCAAGGCCCAGTTGTAGGAAGAAGTTTTATTTTCTGTTTTATCAGCCATAGATGAAGCAAGCTGGTTTAGAAACAATCTATCAAAATTCATCTTTTTCAATGAGCTGGATAAAAACCTGGCGATTGAGAATAATGGTTGGATAAACTTCTGCTTGGTATTCCTGTAAAACTAATTCTGTGGTCATGGTATATTTACTAACTTTATGAATCATATTTTTTTTATTTAGTTCATATTAGTGTTTAAAAAATCTATGCGTTTTTAATTTTTTAATTAGCTATCATCGTACAGACTCGTTGTTGTTGTTGATTGTTTTTTAAGGGCAAAAAACTGCTATGGTTATTATTGCCCATACCCAAAATTTATACAATAACAAATTCCTAATCAAATTATATTAACCTCCAAAAAAAAAAAAAATAAAAAAAAAAAATAATAATAAATAAATAAATAAAAAAAATAAATAAATAAATAAAAAAAAGAAAAAAAAAAAAAAATAAATAAATACAAAAAAAATAAATAAAAAAGAACATTAAATTTTGTCATATAATCCAATTTGCTTGATAAATTTTATCGTACTACAAACGTATTGTTTGCTATCGCCCAAGGCCATACAGAGCTGACGAGGCACACCATACTTATCCATATCTCTCCTGTACTGAGGGCACTCCTCAAAGATATGCCTCACTGTTAGGGCAACTCTGCAGAGTTGACACTGAGGGGGATCTCTCTTTGCCATCAGGTAGTCATGTGTTAAACGACAGTGTCCAATTCTTAGCCGTGTGATTATCACCTCCTCCCTTCTGCAATGTCTTGAGGAAGAGGCCCAGCCACCGATGTTCGGTCTGATTTTGTTTAATTTATTATTTTCTGATGCAGACCATGCACTCTGCCAGTCACCCATCTTCATGTGGAGTGGTCGGAACATGTCTGCCGCGGACAAGAAAGTGGGTGTAATAGTTTCTAATTGGTGGGCTTCTCTAGCTGCTCCATCCACCTCTTTATTTCCGGATATACCGGAATGGCTGGGGATCCAGAAAAAGGTTAGTTTTTTTGATGATTTACTTATCTGATATATAATAAAATTGATTTCTTGGATTATTGGGTTGTTCGAAAAAATTTTAAACAGGCTTTTAATCGCACTCAAGGAGTCAAAACAGATAATTATCGACTCTTCTTCAAATGTTTGAGCAAGGTGAAGCGCTTTTAATATCGCCGTCAGTTCAGCTGTGAAAATACCGCAGACACCATCCAGCTTATACTTCAGCGCTCTGCTGTTGTCCCAAACTGCACAAGATGTTGAATCAGTACAGACTCGTTCATAACAATATGGCTGGCACATCGACCCTCCTCCATTCTATATTATTGCAAACTTCCAAGTCAAGAGGAATCTAAACTATATTTTCTATATTATTATTTACGCCAGTATATTTTCATGTTGGTATAGTTTCACTGGTTTATTTGTACATTGAATAATTAAGACAAAAAATATGTCAAATTGATCTGTTGATAGAAACAAGTTTGATTTCGAATCTCCCCCCATTCGGGTTATATATTTATTTTAAATAATATTTCGAGTGTTTTATGGTATGTAATTAAATGCAAGAAGTTTATAGAATGGTCAGTTTGATATTTGAAAATTTACTGAATGGTGAGATTACTATACTTATAAGACTCGTCCTCTCACTTAGAAGTAAAATATTTTTTAAACCATCGAGAGGAAGTAATATGATAATCAAAAGCATATCTCGTTCAGAACCCACTCATTCAAGGCAAAGTATCATTTTTTTTGCTCAGAAATAGGTTCAAGAAAAAGTGATGAGTTAAGTAATATGTAAATAGATGTTAAGACTTTTCTTGCACCCTAGTAATAAAGCTACTATTTCTATATATCTAAAACCTAATGGTTATTTCTTCATTTGATTTTCAAAATAAAATCTTAAAATAGATGTTTATGAAATTGATATTAAACATGTTTATTACCTGTTGATTGATGTAGTTGCAGGATCGTATTGTTGAAAACGTTGGGAAAAAGAAGATGGCGATCCATCCAGAATAAATAATATTTATAAATGGTCAGAAATAGGTTCAAGAAAAAGTGATGAGTTAAGTAATATGTAAATAGATGTTAAGACTTTTCTTGCACCCTAGTAATAAAGCTACTATTTCTATATATCTAAAACCTAATGGAATTATTTCTTCATTTGATTTTCAAAATAAAATCTTAAAATAGATGTTTATGAAATTGATATTAAACATGTTTATTACCTGTTGATTGATGTAGTTGCAGGATCGTATTGTTGAAAACGTTGGGAAAAAGAAGATGGCGATCCATCCAGAATAAATAATATTTATAAATGGTCGACCTGGAAACGCTGGGTACAGGAGTAGATAAAGATGTACGAAGGATAAGGTCAGATTCCATGTAATTTCTAGGAGAATTGGTAGTTTGTATAACTTAAAGACATCATCTAAGACATTGGTTAGAAGCTGATAACATTTGACGGAGCTTTCGTTATCCTCTGTGTCCAGCAAATTGTTATAGATGGAACCTATGTACTGTAACAGGATGCCTAGCTGCCCACTGATTACGAAAGAAAACGTAATGTTTATTAAAAACGCTGTATAGCAGTAGAAGTGTTTCCAGGACTTTATTTCATAAGCGGCTTGAGATACTGCACAAAATACTGTAAACAAATAACAAATGTACATTCTTTTAGAGAACAAGGTCAAATTTTTATTGTAACTAACTGACTTCTGTAGTTTGTAAATTTTATTTTTAATGAAACCTATTTGACGCCTATGGTATATAATCCAGATAGTGGAGACGAAACTCTGGCTCCATCCGCCCATAAGGTTTAAAGTAGTCACTATCAAGTCTGTACGTTCGTTCGTACATGCAACAGCGCTGGAGGACACCCCTGGCTCAATATTAAGACGGCAGTGAATGGATATAACGGTGAGGATGACTAATAAGCATATGGCTCCGCCCAATATAATTGGGTAAAATTTGCTTGTAGGATCAAACAGGAAAGGCAGTGGTTTTCGGACTAAGGTTTGTACCTTACATCTCGCCATCTCTTATCTATTATGCTGAAATAGAGGCGAAGTGAGAGTGTTCACTGAGAGGGGAAGTGTTGGAAATACGCATTACTTACATAATTGATCCTATCTATTAATTGCTTACAATCCATTAAATGGTATTTGCAATACAAACTTATTTTATTTCCAATCTTGATAAAGAGATATCATTTTCTTTGTAAACAAGTTCTTGAAGCAACAGTCAATATAAGGCATGCTCATTTATATATTAAAATGTTTTAGCCATTTGTTTAGTATGTATTAGGACTGAATTGATTTCCCTAATTCTACTGATCAATATTGCTAAAAATCTTCATCCACGACATCTACGAAATTTTATTTCAGGCATCACTTGTTAAATATGACAAAATTAAAAGTACCCATAACAAAGTGACCCAATTCTTGACCAAACCTGGTCAAAGTAAAGCTTATTTGAACCGATTTCATCTGTCTAATTCATCTATATCTCACTGCGACAAAAACAACAGGCTTTTCATTATATTCTATATGACTGCCCTGATTTTGAAAACGAAATAGTACAACTTATAAAATAAATATTATGAAAATGAGACAATTGGCCGTTTCCAGAAAAGGATCTTATTCAAAAAATATCATAAAGAGTTGAAAAGGTTTATTATAGAAATTGATCTAGAACTTTTGAAATTTTATTATTTTTTTTCTTTATCTTTTTATTTTCTAATATTAATTATTGTGTAGATTCAAAATTTATCTTCAAAAAATTAATGTAAATTACTTCAAAATTTTAAATCTTAAAAATACAAAACATGTTAGATACATGCTTTATAGTTGGATGCTTGGAGAATATCTGAATCTTGTGTAAGGAGCATTAACAGATTTCCTGATCTTGCTACTATTATCAACAGATCTGAGAATAGCGAACTCATGAATAATAATTAAAAAAAAAAAAAAATCTCAAAGGACCATTTATTTTATTTCCTGATTTGTGAATATGCGATTAAAAACCAAATAGATAAATAAACATCGGTGCACTTCTTTGTAGAGCTAAGAGCTGGATTCTCTCAGAAAAACAATAAAGACAGATCACTACCACAAACCCAAGATTTTTTAGAAGAGAATTATTTCCTATAAAAGAATGAAGGATGAGCAAAATACATGGCTTATCAGAAGACTAGAAAACTGACAGTTGATTTTTTTATTTCTGCTACATGAAGTATCTAAGTGCCTCTATCAAAACCATGGTGGTGAGCCTATTGGGCAAGAGGCCTAGAGGTGGGCCTTGGAATTTCTCTTTAGGTCATTTTGAAGGCATTGGGATCCTATGATAAAAACATTGTGATGAGGAAGAAGTAACCAAGTCCTCTGGTGTCTTTGGTTAAAAATACTTGCACAAAGAGGCAGATGGATAGAAAAAAAAAGAGAAATAACTACTTCTTGAAAAATAAGACTGTTTTTAACATTCATTGTGCACAAACTGTTGTCAATGCCTATAATTAATTCTTAATATTGAATTTATTAGTTTTTATCAATACAGATTTAACAAATAACAAATATAGATGTATATTTTTAAGATATGAAAATTTTCTCTTTGGTTTTTGTAAGCCGATATAACAAATCTATCACACTAATTATAATTTTAAACCGTGATTAGTTCTATCAAAAACATCTTTGGTTAAATTTAATCGAAAGAGGAGAATATAACTAAATTATAAAGATGAAATACTTCTATTTAATATTATAAATTTATTTTCATCTGAAATTCAAAAGATAGTAAGAAAAACAGACTAATAAACTTTGCTATGATCATATAAAATTAAAACAGACACTTTTAACTAATGATAAAAAGTCATAGATCTAACGTTAAAATAAATTGGTTCCATTGATAATGTCACTTAATAGCTTCCTATGATTTTTATTAATCTTTAGGTCAAGGAGATTCAATACCTTGAAAAAAAAAATCTTCCTTATCAATGAGTGTCTAATTGAAAGTTTGCAGTTGCGTAAGAAGTGAAGGGTTTGGTGGATGAAGGGATTATGTCATATTTTCAAAAATATATAACCTAGTTCAGTGGTTGGAGGATTTATATGCAGAAGTGTTAGTTAGCAAAATCTGAATATTTCAGAACAACTAGAATAAGAGATATGAAGAAGATGAAGGGGCTATGTAACTTTTTCCTGCTGAAGAAACGTGTAAAAGTAAAAACTGTGTTCAAAATTGTGTATTTTACATAACCCTTTTATTCACCAAGCATCACCTTCAATTCTGTTAAAAATTTGTTTGGCAGTCGATCACAATGTCATATTATCATAATTATCTATAATAAATCCAGTAATATAAAAATACTTAAGTAAAATCAGAATATTGTGATAAAATAGTAAATATTTATCTACTTTTTTGACAAGAATTATCCGCTTTATTTTAATTTGGTTATTTTAATTTATTTTATTTTTGTTTATTACCAGTTGATATTGTACATTATACTTCTTATTCTTATTATTAAGAAAAATACTTTGAAGGACATTGTTTTAACTAGCACCAAATATATTTTTATTAATCCCTGTCTTGTTGACTGTTGCTGAAGTAGTGCTGGGAACCACATTACTCAGTATGCAGAAGCCATCAACTTATCTGAAAAAAAATTACAGATAAGTAAAAGAAAACCAATGAAAGATAAAAAAAAATCAATTAATTAGATAGAAAAACTTTGAATACAGATTCAGATTTTTAGAAAGCATAAAAATAAGGTAATTATCTAAAAAGAAAAGTAAGAAAGCCATGATTGCAGTTGTTAAAATTAATTTTGTTAAATGATTGTTAAAATCACATAAACATACATGTAGTATTTCTGGATGTCTTAACGGGAAAAGAAAATTGTTTAAAATAAATCACAGGTTTAGATAATAAACAATTATATAGGATCAGATATCACATGAAAAAGGCAAAATAAAAAAAATCTTATAAGTAGAAAAATGCTATAAATAAATTAAGAAAAAAAAAAAAAACAACTACATATTAAGAAAATATATTCTCGGACTTTATTTTTATTTCTCTACTTATCAAGATACTTTTGCTTTGTTTTGCTTCATTTTGTGTGCTCTCAGAGCCTTTGCCTATATAGTTGTTTATTATCTAAAACTTAGTGTTTTTTATTTTATTAAGTTACTTATTTTTATTTCTTTGATTGCATATTTCAAGTTCTAAGACCAGAAGAAAAAAAAGTTCTTAATATTATGTTTCAATGATACACTTTGCCATAAAAATCTAAAAGTAACCTGATTCAATATTTAATTAATGGAAAAATAACGTCAATAAGATGTGTGATACATATAGATTTAAGTAAACACTTCAAAAAATAAAGAAAAAATTGTTTAGTCTCCTGATTTACAGTAATGTGATAACTAGCTTACAATACAGGAAATGAAGTTTGAAAATTGTGGATATCATTGGTTAATGCTGACTATATCAACTTTACCCATAATATATAATGTATAACTATCTAATTATAATAACTGTCTAATGATAACATTGGTTACATCTAAATTTGGTTGATCTAAATTTGGAACTTAAAATTGATAGTTAGCTCTTATTGTCCATTTATGTCAAATTTGATACAGTGGTGAGTAGCCATCATATTTATGATGAAATTTCATTAAGGGATTACTAGTATAAACATTATTGTTACTTAATAGTTTATTGTGCCTTAGGCAGTCTGGTTTGTTTTGTCAGTTAAAAGTTGTGTTTCATTAGAATGCTTAACATTTTCGGCATATTTTTGGTGAAAATTCTTAAATTGTCATCATGTCTTGTATTTGTGCTAATAGTGCAGACAATTTGCTTCATATGTGGTAACGTGAATCTGAGTATTGAAATATGTCCAATAACTCAGCTTTTAGAAACTGCTTACTTCCATTATTTTGGAATAAGAATTAAAAATCAAGACAAATCCTGGGTACCACATTCTAGTTGCAGTACTTGTTTAACTAATTTGATTGAGTGGCTAAAAAGAAAGAAACATTCAAAGAACTTTGTCAAGCCTCTTAACAAAGATGGACCGGCATTCCTATACCTGCAAGGTAAATTTCCTTGTCTAAGTGACGCCAAAAAAAAAGAAGGAATCATTATTGTCCCCCAAACTAAATGATCAAAACTTAGATTCAGTTTTGCAGGGTTTTGAAAAAAAGGTGTGGTAGTCTTTCAGGGTAGTTGTTAATGATGGCTTTACAAATTTCACAGCTTAGGAGGAATCAAATGCTTTCTCCCAAAAATGGCTCTTTCTCTACTACAAAAGATATTGGTAAGCTAGGTTCTACAGAATTAGTACAATATGAGAGCATTGGCGAGCTGGGATTGAAATGAATAGTTAAGGATGTAATGATATCTAAAATCTGACATCTTGCATACTAATATCATCTTGTGATTTAGCATGTAATATCTCATGTGTAGTGAAATTTCAGCCATTCATAATCACAATGCTCACTTTATTTTCTCCTCTGTTGAAATACTCAATATATGAAATAGTCCATTTTTCATGTTTTTCTAACTTTTCGGTTGGCCAAATGGAACAGATATTTCATTTCCAGGAATAACATTTACTCTTATAATATCCAAACATTTAAAAAATATATCTTAAACTTTAAAGAGCCCCATTTCATTTTTACAACTTGGATATTCATTCAAATTTAAAGGTGATTTACCTTTCTTGGACCTGCAGGCAAGAAATGCCAGTATGCCTTACTACACATCAGAGTTGGGAGAAACTCAATCATAGCTAAAATTTAACTATAGATATTTGACAATTAATTTTTTGGAATCAATCACCTAATTTAATTAAATATTTCAATCAAATTACTGATGTTTGGTCAAAAGAGCTTGAGTCTTGGAATATGAAGTATACAAGACGATTTTCTAAAGGTTTGAAAACTGATTTTAAAAACTGCCTATGTATTTCTTCATTCGTGAATTACTATTTTATATCATAAGGGACTATTCATTATAGTAAAATACAAAATCAAACAAAATATTTATTGATTTTTGTTTTCATAAAATCATTTTCATGAAAATGATGACTTAAGCCCTTTTCCTCTTACATCAGTGAAATAATTATTAGTGCAATAAAAACGAATGAAAGATTTCATCATGATTAAATTAGCTTTAAAATATTTAGCTATGATTAAATTTGGCCCATTTCTGCTGGATATCAATCCATGAAGTATTGAACGAAATTTAAAATATTATAGCAAGTCTCATTTATAGTTGAAATACGCTCAGTTTGGATAGTCCAAGTTGCAATCCCGTTATCTGCTTCCTGAACTACTGGCTATTTGAAAAAGAAAAATTAATAGAACCTTCTGAAAGAAAACTGCATGAGATTGGGTCGTTCAGAAAATGATTTCTTTATATTTCCCTGAATTATATTTAATTGATTTTTTATTTTTATTTTTAGGGATGTGAATATTTATTATTCGTCTCATCAAAAATGTTTTTTACCTCTTTTATTTTTCGTAACATGGATATAATTCAGTTTTTACTTACAAGCTTACACCTGTTTTTTGTATAAATTCGTTTTACCAGTTCAAACTTGTTTGGAACAGGACCCAAAAACGCCAGAACATTATTGAATTAATGTAGCAATGATATCTTGAAAGACTTTAGCCTTGAAGACTAGGCTTCCATATTTTGCAAGCTTTGCTAGGTGACACTCAAGCCTCCTTTGTCCAGGGTTGAAAACAAACCCCATACAACTGTAAGCTAAACTTCAGTTTGTTGAAGATATTTATTCGTTATTGGAAAATGAAGAGATAAGATTACGATTTGTAACAAACGAAATAATACAATTCAGACAAGGGGACTCAAAGTCTGAGCGAGTTGGGGCGAGAGTCTCAGAACGCTCGGTAATAAAGGTCGTGGGTTCGAATCCCACCTAGGCGGGTTGAAATTTATTTGAAATGAATCTTGACCTTCACACCAGGGCTAGAATAGGTTGGTAACCTAGTTGGTGTACATAAGGACGTTAAGCCCAAATAAACAACCATTGAGATAATCACAAATAATAATCTTTTATTATACAGGGTGTCCCGAATTTAAATGGCAAAACTTCAGGAACTTATAGGGGACCGAAAAACTAAGACAAAAAGTCCTTTAGAGATTTACTCCTTTTTGCTTAGTTTTAGAGAAAATCGCAAAAAAAGAAACAAAACAAGTTTTAATTTTTATACTTATTTATCTACATTTATGTTATGTTCTTTTTAATGTAAGTATTGCTCAAAATGTTGTTCTCTTGCACCAATGCAAGCATTACATCCAGCACTCACTTGATAAATTGCAGCTAAACATTGTTCTGATGATATTTGGTGCACTGCATCTATGATTCGGTCTCTTAATTGCTCTCTTGAGTTGATTGATATCGAATAAACTTTCTGCTTCAAGGTTCCCCATACGAAGAAATCATATCAGCGTATTTAACATTAGAATATGTATACGGCATTGTGGCTGATGCTATTCACACAAAAATATCTAAATAGCTGAAACCTATTCTCTCTAATAGCTCTGGGATTTTCAAGAGCCCATACATGATAATTTCTTTGATTAACAATTCCTCCTCTTGTAAAGGTAGCTTTATACCGATAGCTTGGTCCATATAATTTTTAATGGAAATAAATTATCATCGCGAATTTTGTCAAGAAACCAGTTACTAAAATTCAAACTCTTGGCATAATCTTGAGGTAATAAATTCTGAACTTTTTGAAGATGGTATGGGTAGCGATTATCACCTTTCAAAGTTCGCCATATTGCTTGCCGCGATATTGCTAATGCAGCAGATGCTCTTCGGATGCTAGTCTCAGGATTGTTATCAAATCAGCGCGCTAACTCCCGCACCGCTTCTAAAGCATTGCCGTTACAGAAACCATACACAAAAATCATAACAGCGTATTCAACATTAGAATATGTATGCGGCATTGTGGCTGATGCTATTCACACAAAAATATCTGAGTAACTGAATGAAGACTGATTTAGGAATTATAATCCTAGAAGGAAGCCAAAGTGTAAACAAATAAAAGAATGTAAAGGATAACATTAAATGTTTACATATCTCACTGCCTAGCCTGACGAACTTTGAAAGGTGATAATCGCTACCTGTAACATTTTTGTTTTGTTTTTTTTTTTTGTGATTTTCTCTAAAACTAAGCAAAAACGAGCAAATCTCTAAAGGACTTTTTGTTTTAGTTTTTCGGTCCCCTGTAAGTTCCTGAAGTTTTGCCATTTAAATTCGGGACACCCTGTATATTTTTGTTATTAAAAGACGGTATGTCCAAAAATAAAGGATATTTTGCATTTTATTAGTGTAATTCTTTGTTTCCGAACCCTAATACACAATTTATACTAATCCAGTTTACCTACAATGTTGAGGAAAAGAGTTTAGTAATATTTTCAATTCCTTAATTAATTAATAAAATCTTGGAATGTTCGCCTTCGTAATTAAGAATTTGTGAATTGAATTATGTTATTGAACAGTGTTCGAATGTTAATTAATTACTTATATTATATGATATGGATAATAAATGCTACTAACAGTTTACTAATTTATTTCTGTACTTATTGTTGTTTTTTGAAAATCTATTTGTTTTCCTTTTTTAGGTTATTTTTGGATTAAGTTTTGAAATATAAATTTATTTTTAAACTAATGTATCGCTACCGAGAATCGAAAAAAATTGATACCGGCACATCACTGGTATTAAAAAAAAAAAATGTTTATGCTTTCGACCTCATATCTCCGATAGCAAGAAAGAAGAAAAATATTTAAAAAATGGTGCCTAACATTCACCAACCCTTTAAAGTTATTCACTATTGTTACCTTTAAATGATCAATACAATTTAATTACAGGATTTATGAAGATTATTAATCAATGATTCTCGGAAGCTAAAGCAGGTTTAGTTACTTTATTGACACCTCCTCACACCACACAGTCCTCTTGTAGCTCCCTCATCAGGTTCCGAATGGTGGGAGGTGAGCTCTTGTTACCTCCGCTCTTGATGAAGACCCCAGGGCGTAGTTAGGGTGGCTATGAACAATGTCAAGGCCGCTGAAGATAATGTCTATCTCCTCATTTCTGTAAACTGAAACAGTAATATAGTGTTCTTAACATATTCTATATCTAATTCTTAATCATAAATGCTTCTGATATAACATGGACCTATAAAACAGTTCTTCAAAAAAAAAAAAAAAAAAAAAAAAAACTTCGCTCCCTCGAGAAATTGTTCCTGATTTTTATATGTGCTGAATTCGAATCTGAAGGCAAAAAAAAAAAAAAAAAATCTATCTAGCACCATTTTTGAGAAATTAGACGTTTTTGAAAAAAAAACTTGAAATAGCATATTTTATTATTATTTTGTTTTTACTCCCATGAACATTTATTCTGACTGAAGTGTGCTGAATTCGATGCGATAGTAACAATAATTCTGCCAAGCACAATTTTCTAGAAATTAGAGGTTGTTTAAAAAACTATAAAAATAGCACTTTTTTTTCGTATGTTTTTTAAAATATTTTTTTTTGGCGAAAAACGGTAATATATAAAATAATAATATTTAATGTGTATTAACTTAACATATGACCTGGTGTTTTGAATGTGCTATTCTCCCTTATTTCTTAAACTTCGGAAGAGCTCTCTTCACTTCTAAGTTTCCTATTACGCTGCTCCTCTAAAAACTTCAACTCATATAATTATGTTCCAATCTAATTACTGTCTTCTCTATGAATAATTATGATTTATTTATTTCTGTTCAACTGATCTTAATATGACTAAAATAAGGAGGAAGAAGGTTAGGAGTTATGTCATCAGAGGGAGAACTGGCCTGAAAGACATAATTTACCATATTAAGAAACAAAAATGGGAATTGGCGGGCACGTGTTAAAAAGAACTGATAAAAGGTGGTCATTAAAGGTGATTGTTTGGACACCCTATTGCTACAAAAGGCGGAGAGGAAGACAGTTGAAAAGATGGAGTGACTTCTTTAAGAAGATGGCCGGACCACTATGGTGGAGAATGGCAAGGGATAGAGATACATGGAAAGTGAAGTGGATCCAAATCGCAAACCCGGCTTCCCAGTAGGCTGGTCACTTGGGAAAGTCTAGACTCTTCTAGACTTATACTCCCTGAGGGAAGGCCCATGTTCATACACAGTAGAATTTTATTTGTAAATATAATAATGATTCTGAACTTATTTGTAAATATGATAATGATTCTGAACTTATTTGTAAATATGTTAAATTTTTTATTGTATTTATTTGAATTTTATTTGTTGAAGTATGAACATAATAAAAGGCTATTATTATTATTATTATTAACTGAACATAATTAATGTGTATATTTTTTCCTTTTGTACTCAGCATCACGTGTCTCTCTTCGTAGGGACCAAAGAGTAGTCGGCAGGCATCTTCTCATTGCATTTACCACTATACCGCACATGCAGAACAGTGTAATCTAAGTTGTTCATAGCCAATCTTTTTTAATTAGATACTAGTATCTCAGAGTATATCGTAAATTTAAATTCTACATTTATAAAATTTCCCTTTAATATTATTTCGCTTGTACCTGTTGAACTGATCCGATTTATAGGTCTTCATCTGGATTGACGTTTAACATCTGCTCTTAAGACGGAAAAGTCAAGAAACCGCTCGTTTTTTACTTCAGAAATACTTAGAAGACAAACGTTCATAACTTCTAATATTTGTACGGACGTGGCAACACTGACTGCTTTGAAAATATGTAGGAATCTGACAATACTCAGTGCTTGGAAAATTGTTACAATTGTCCAATTTAATTATTCATATTTTCACATGTGTTGTACTAGTATTTGTAAATAAATGTGTGAACTTATGTGAAGGGTCAGGGGGAAAAACCGCGGTAATCCACTTTTTATTGGTTTTAAACTGGTGGAACTATCCGATATTTGAATGGTACTACATAAAATGTGTAATTGACTGGGATAATGTTTATAAAAAAAAAGTAGAGTGAAAAACAGCTGGTTATGATATGTCCAACAAAGACCGCAAAATCCTCTATGTATTACTAATTTTTGCCAGGATATAACTATTTCTGACGGTCGAAGTATATAGTTGGCAACTGCTTCCCGAAAATTTAATTTTGGTCCTTTTGAAAAATTATTATATATTTTTGTTTTTTAAAAGGGCACTCTCTGTTCCCGTTTAATCCTTTCCAAAGAATACTAATTCGAAATCTGACAGGATCTAACGATTTTTGCTGGTAGAAGGATATTCCGTCATTGTTTGGTTTTGAAAATTTATTAATATTTTTGTTTTTTCAAAGAACTATCTTTTTTCCCGTTTTATCCTTTGGAGTTTGACTGTTACAGTCACGGACTGTTACAGACACGTCTGATATACTCGTATTCGTCTGGAGGTTGGAGATATGCTCTTGTCCCTAGCTAACCTAACTGTCGAAAATATTTATTAAATTAGTACCGAAATCCTTTCATAGTAAACTCCTTACCCACTCGAATCCACTAGTCTTCCAACTTGCCTCACACTCAAGTCCTGATAATGCTCCTAGGCATCTGAAGAGATGACCTAAGGTCATCTAATATTGAACATTTATTGAATTGCTATTAATGGGTAATTTCTTTAAAAGTTATTGTAATAATTTTTCTAAAGATTTACTTGATGTATATATTAAATACGGTGAATATATGAATAACACAAATTAAAAAAAAAATATAAATGTAATTTTCTGAAATTTTTTTTTTTTGCGTTTGATATCAGGTTATTTATTTATATAAGTTAATAATTTGTGAAATATGTAAATAAATGCTGATAATTAACGGATTTTTGCTTAATTTAGGAATTATTTCCCTATTTCTAGAGGAACTATGTACTTGGCATCATCCTCTTTAAGATTCTCAAGGTATAACTATCTCAGTCTTTAACTTCCGTGAATGGTTTCTGTGCACCGAATCTTATATTAAGGAGACACATAGATCATGCAGAAAAATAAATTTAATTACTTAATATTTTAATGAAAATGTGTTAACGATTGCGAATAACACATGAATAAAATTTAGGAAACTGGAAGCATTCTTTATAAAATTACTTACCCATTGTGAGTTTTTCAATGCGTGATAAAAAAAAAAAAAATACGCACTTTAAACCGCATTTTGAAAATTTTTTGATAATATTGAAATTATTTTTAGATATTTTTGACAGTTAGGTTAGATAGGAACGAGAGCATATCTCCAACCTCCAGACAAATATATCAGACACTGACTGTCTAACTCCAAAGGATCAAACGGAAAGAAAGACAGTTCTTTGAGCAAACGAAAATATTAATCAATTTTCAAAGGGACGACAATGATGGACAATAATGAAATTAATTTTTAGATATATTCGACAGACCTCTCGAAATTAAAATGACATTTACTAAAAATTATTTTTAGGAATCAGTAATGTCTTTTTGGACTTTTTGAACCAAGAGCTTTTAGCTGTTTAATGTTTGAATTCAGCCCTCTCAGTATATGATTTCCGGATTCCGTTTCATTTTCCTAATCCAAATATTCATTTATATAGATTCAACAAATGCAATATTTCATGTTTTTAACTACATTTACAAAAATGTATTTATTTCAAATGTATGGAATTTATATTGTCACAGTATAGATTCGATCAAATTAATGTATTGTAAAAATTCAAATATATTAGTGTTCATAAAATTGGACTAAAACAATTATCACTAATCTAATTAATTGAAATAATTAGTTATAATCAAATGGATCAAGTGGGGACTCGAAGGATGAGCGAGTTGGGGCGAGGGTCTCAGCGCGCTCGGTTTTGAAGGTCGTGGGTTCGAATCCCACCTGGGCGGGTTAAAATTTATTTCGTGGCGGACCCACGAATAAATCTTGACTTTCCCACCCTGGCTAGAATAGGTTGCTATCCTTTAGCATAACTCGCCCTTCCTGCTCTAGTTGGAGTACATTAGGACATTAAGCCCAAATAAACAACAACAATCAAATGGGTCAAGCACATCACGGCTGATTGAAATAAGAAATTTAGATCTTCGTTTTCATAATGATTAAGGATGCAATGTTTGAATAAATTTATTACAATTTTTATACGATAAAAGTAAATATATTTTGATACTTATCATTGCATTAAAAATATTTAGTTTTTTTGTCTATTTTGTTTTTTTGTTGCATCATATTTTCACTCTCAAAAATGTATGTTTTTGACACGCTGTAGCTGTGTTGGTGTTGCTCGGTTCTAAAATTTGCCGACAGTTTCCTGTTCAGAAATTGATTGGAAAATATTTATTATCTTATAACATTTGTCTTTAGGACCTGTAGTGATTTGTTGAGTGTGGTTGAGAAAGAACAGTATTTAAACAAAAAAGATAATCTAAATTTAATTTTCGATTATTTTTTTCTCAGAGAAAGGGTCCGGCGATCGAACCCGCTATTTTGCTAGATGCATCATTGTTACTTTGAACCAAAAATAATTCAGGGAAAATTTCATTGATTAGTACTCAAATATTTTTTAATACTACCGGCGGCAATTTCCGAATGGTTTCATATCTCAAACAGCCATTTAATAGTCCAATAGCCTTTAACAGATTGCACACTAATTATACTTAATCCTGCTCCAAACTTTCCGCATTAAATACATATCGCGTTTGTTAAAATATTATATTTCATTGAGGAAAAGTTGAGCAGAAGTGTTTTACTATTAGTTAGGGGCTGATAAGTTGAAAAAAAAATAACAGATAATGGAAATATCAATTATAATTTGTCACACATATCGATAATAAAAAAAAATTAGATTAGAAAGATTAGAAAGTGTTCCGTGAATAATATGATATCTACCGAAAACGACGAAATTGCACATGACCATCATATATTTTTTTTCTTCCTTGAAAACATTTTTGGTAATATTTAAAAAACAAAACAAATATAAGTAATTTTAAAATGTTGATTGGATATTATTAAATTCATATGTATCTACGTATCTATTTAGTTAATCGTAAATATAATAATGATTCTAAACTTGCCAAGTCCATTTTTACAAATTTTTCAAGATAAAAAAAAAAACATGAATATTTAAATTTTACAAAAAAATGTTTAAATGTTTAATGTAGAGTTTGAGCTTTAGTTTGACATTTTAAAAAAATATTTTGGGACTGCTCAGGTGTGCTATAATAAAATTTTAATATAGAATTTCTGATTTTTTCAGAAATAGGTATGACTAAATAATATATCTGGACACGAAAAATTCGTATTTACATTATTTTTCCTCACAAAGAGTAACATATTTGTAATGGTTGTTGATTAAAATTAAGCGAAAGCACTTATATTTGCTTCTTTTTTATCATCAGCATTTTGTAAGGTCGCCAAATCATCAGGCCAGTAAATATAAAATCGTTTGAACTTATAAAAGATTATTAAAAAAAAAAAAAAAAAAAAAAAAAAAAAATGGATTTAGCAGGGTTTGATTCTAAAGGCCTCGAATGTTACTGTAATGCACTCTGTATATTATTTTAAAGGTAGTATTAAGAAAATTATCATTTTTTTTTTTTTTTTTTTTTTTAAATAAACAAAATTTCCTTCCCTCGTTTGCGTGTGCTGTTTAAGAGAACATCAGAAAAGAGAGAATTTACAGTAATTTAACAGTTTCAAATAATGATTGTTAATGTTAGGAGGTATTTTTGGAAATACGATAGATATTTTCACGGACTTCAGTTTAAATTAATAAAGACATAAAATAAGAAAAAAAAAAAAAAGTTGCTTAGTATGCTATTAATTTTGCATAGTCAGAAATAGAATTTTTATTATTTTTTTTATTGCTATATTTTGCCCAACTGATCTACAACTTGCACCCCTTCAGTCCGAATAATAAAAATTGAGATTCAAAATTTACGTTTTATTACAGAAACTTTGGAATAATAGTTTATGTGTTGTATTAGCAGATATGTTATTTGAATGCTTAAATAGATACATTGGTTATAGAAAAATATAGTTTAAATTTTATATAGATAAGTGATAAATCATGTTAGCAGATGTTTTGGGAAATAGGACGAACATTTTTAGGTACAGTGAAATTCCAATTATCCGGATATCCGATTATCCGGATTGATTTCAAGAATATATATACATATTTTTTTATTACATTTTTTTTTTATAGTTTATTAACAGTTATTGTAGGCCGTGGTTCCTAGTTCACGTAAAATACGATAGGTCCCGTCTTATTAGTTTTCATGATACAATAAAAGATATAAATCTAAATAGACCAAGTGTCAGCTACTGGAACTGCGTCTCAGAATTAGGGGCGAAGCCCACACACCTCATAACAGTCAAGTTCTGATTAAACGGTACTTAGTGAATTTTTATAAGCATAGCACATCCATCCTACACGGGTATGCTCAGTCTGGGCCCAATTGCCGTCGCGAGTGCTTTCTTTATTAACTTAAATATACATAAAGGGTTATGGCACCTAAAAGAAAACGTGTTTTATTAACTGTGTTCGAAAAACTGCCCATTGTAAAACGGCTTAGGAAAGGCGAACCTAGGAAAAATTTGGTGGATGAGCTCTGTGTCGGAACATCCACAATTTCCGACATGTTTACTAAACTTTATTGTTACATAAATATAATTTTATAAACAGCCACATTTTTTATTATTTAATAAAGTGCATCGTTAACACATTACATATGTCTGTATTTTTTATTTTAATACCCTAATTAAATAGTAAATCTGATTATCCGCAGTTTTGGGTATCCGAATCAATTTCGGCGCCAATTTATCCGGATAATCGGAGTTTCACCTCAAATTAATTTAAAGATATTAATTAATAAGATACATAAAATTGGAAAAAAATAATTATTTAATAAGCTGATAATTTTTTTATAGGTAGAAAAATAAGACAATTATATATATTTTTTCATTTTGTCCAACCGACCTACAACTTCCACCCTCTGAGCCCACATCTACATGCAGCCGCCCACTCCGACGAACACCAACATGCTACGACCTCCCACTCACCTGAGGTCGGGTAGACCCTGTCACACCTGACCAACCTGGAGAAGAAGATGGTGAGGAATATTATGAATAGGATAATGACGAAGAGAACAGGCGCCCTCTCCCAGGTCAGTCCGGAGTCGGGCATTGCAATGAGCAGTTCTCGGCGGGGGCAGGCGCGCTCGACATCTGCCCTATCGATACCAGCAAGTGTCGATTAGTTGCCGTTCTGTAACAATATCTAGGGGTGACATCTGTCAGATTATTTTTAAATATTAAATAAATCCAGATCTAATAATCTAATTTATAGTTATTTGGGAAGCTGAAGACGTTTTGTCGAAACATTCTAATAATAAATCTTTGGTTTATAAATATTAATACTACTAGCATTTCCAGTCGCGGCTTCGCTCGCTTTCATAAGTAAAGAACTTAATTAATTTTAACTAAAAATTAATGTTTTATTTGTTTATAAGAAGTTTGCATCGAGTTATGGAATTGAACATTATTTCTTCAATGATATTTTCACGCATAGCAGTAATTTTTAACTTGGTCATAATTGCTCTGGTTAAGTGGTAGAAGATTACGTAAAAGTATAATTAGACATCCGATTTTAAATTTTATTGTATGGATTGGTAATCCAGATGGACAAAGACTATTACGAAACTTGCGGATAATGGACTGCATTATCCTTACCACCGAAGGCCCATGATTCATATTTTTAGGAACAATATCAAAAAAGTTAATGGAAGTTTGACAAACCTCGATTCTGCCACTTGATATTGTATTTTTATATTTTTACATTTGCAAATTTTTTGGTTGCTAAATCTTCCTAGAACTACGAAACTGAGATAGTTAAAATTTGGTACAGATAGTTCAATAGTTTTACCATTGTAAACTTTATTGCGAAATGGTGCTTGCAATATATCGGATAATTATCAAACTTAACTGTGTTCCACATGTCGCACCACATATTTAAATATTTTTCAATAATCTTTATCAATTTCAAGCTCTATATAACATTGTACCTTTGTAACCTCTCATGTAGAATGGCGCTCGCCACCTATCGTTCAATTTTAAAACTTCATTGGAATTCATAAATTATCGCTTTTTTAATTTTAAATTAACTGAAATTCAGTAGATTTTATTTTTGCTGAACCTTCCTGGAACTACAAAGATGATGTGGTTAAAGTTTCGTAGAAATTGTTTCAGTAATTTTCGCGGTTAGTGATCACATACGAAAAATGGTTTGTCCTTTTATATAATAGTATAGATATATGTAGATTATATTATTCGTAAATTGTAAATCTTATTTTGGTTAGTTTTATAGTGGCTTTAGTAATTGAAAATAAATCTAACAGTAAATATATTTTTTTAATCTATTTATTTATTTTTTCAAAGTCTTTATTGAAAAAACAATTACTGGAAGCAGAACAAGCCAATAACAACAAAACGATATATATGGGTGAACATCCATTCCATAGGTCATATATTATAGTAATATACAGTAATCTGTAGAAAACTGCAAATACAGTAGACTCATCTGGTGTTACCGGGACCGACACTGCGTCGGAAATAGGAAAACGTTTGATAACAGAAATAATCATTTATAATTAGAAAAGAAAAAAAAAAAACAGTTCAGTACTTAGGACTTCTGGCAGATGGATGGCCTGAAGCCCTCAGGTGAAAATGAAACGCCTCTGCCTTGACAATAGACTAAAATACTTCTGTACTCTATACTTCACAAATATTCGACTCTAAAAATCAGACAATGATTAAATACTCATACCTACTTACTGAAACCTTTATGGACCTATGAATCACAAATTTTTGGCGACTTTGAACATGCCTGAGTCAACCCGAAGAAGGATGAAAAGGAGCTATCAGCTGGCTAAGAGATTTCCTAAGATAAATCTTAGAGGTTTAAAAAATATGACATATATGCTATGTTAGACACATCATCACCATAGCTTTGATTTCCATTCTAGAATACTTGTTCTAATACTCGGACATTTTATCAAAATTATCGATATCATCAGAACAAGTGCATTACTGCAAACCGTCGAATGATTACTGTCTGTTTAAGAACTTTGAAAACCAACTGGTGTTTGTTTGTTCAGTCTCTTTGAGAGGGCGTTTAACAGCTAGGTCATCAACACCCTTAGGTCATTTGGGTTTAATTAAGTATTAGGGATCTAACCATCGGCTCGAACACGAAGAAAGACGAGAGCACCCGAACCCACGGGAAGCAGCCAAAGTCCAGGTGGCCCAGCAGGTGCAAACCTGTGCAATGTAATACGGCTGGTTACGATTCCATTGACATTTCATAGTTTCATTCAACAAAGCATTGGTTTGTTGGTTTTTGCTGTTTATTCATTGATTTATATTGGTTATCGAAAAATAACTATGAATTAAGCTTGATAAAAGTCCACTAACCCCGGAATAATGGCAATCCACTGTTATGGTGGATTTTATTATTGCAATTTGATAACAGTTTAAATTCTTGTTTTGTTTTTTTGTTGTCTCCTTGGGCTATTGGAATGGTTTATCTCTTTCTGTGATAAGCACATTAATGGAAAAATTAGGATCTTAGAATGTTATAAGAGGTTAATTTTAGTTTCAAATTGGAGCAACGTATTTAAACGGCCTCGTGAAGACCTTTAATAGCAAATTGTTTGTTACTCTCATTGTTCTCGTTTATTATTGCTTTTTAAGGGTGGTAATTAATTATTAAATATAGAACGCTATTAAATTTATTCACTGTTACATCAAAGCTTCGAGCTGGTTCATGTTGTGGTAGAATGTTTTTAGAACAAGCTGTTCAATAATTAGAAAAAAAATTTCTATTATCTTCACAAAATGTTGTTAAAATATGTTTTCTTTTTTATGAAATTATATTTAATTAAAATATGATTTTTATTTATATTTTTCCTCTTAGCTTCTTTTTCATAAATATTGATTTTGATTAGCTATGTAGTCCGTTTATAGAATATCAGAAGTCTCTACTAGTATGGGAAAGAAGGGTTATGGGAAAGAAATATGGCCCAATCAAAGAGCAACAAAGATGGCGCATCAGAAGTTATGCAAAGCTCAGAGAGCTCTATGATGGGAGGGATGTTGTCACTGTTGTGAAAAAGCGAGGTTGCGATGGCTGGGTCATTTGGAGAGAATGGAACCTCAAAGGCTGCCAAGGAAAATGTGGACGGGGACGCCAGGAGGAGAAAGGAGAAGAGGCAGGCCCAGGCAAAGATGGATGGATGATTTGGAGGGGGACATCCGGCGGCTGAATATCCGGAATTGGAGGAACGTGGCTGCTGACAGAGAGGAGTGGAGAAAGCTGTGTGCAGAGGCCCAGGTCCTCGATGGACTGTAGCGCCCGATATTGAATAGAAGAGAATGAGTCCCTTTTATTGCATCAGGTCTATTTTGAGGGAATAATTGGAGAATGGGATTCATCTCCAGATCTGTATCAGAATCTAGTGGTGAGGCTTGCTAACTTTCTGTGGTATTGTAGATCACAGATTTGATAGATTTTAGCTTACGTTTTTGATGTAGTTTCGCTACCCCTGTGGACGTTTACGCGGTATCAGGGAATTACACAGTAAATGTTTCATCTTAAGCAACCAAAGATTTTGAGATACCTTTTTATCATGAATTGTTTCAACATCTGCAGGTATAGTGCTGTGAGATGTTGATTGCTACCCTACGTTATGTGGGGTCACCTGTGGTGTAGTGGTTAGCATAGCAACCTACGTTTCGCAGCCCGGCAGATGACCTAGGATTTTTTTAAAAAATCCTTAGCTATGCCGTCGACTTAGGGGGTACTGTGCGATGTTCGAATCCCTTTAATTATACCTGGATAGGCAAAATTTACACCGTGCTCGTCCGATTAGATAGCAGCATGTGAATACATGTAATATGTTAAACAATTCGACTTAGTACTCTGTTTCGAATCTTTAGGAATTACATTGATATTGAATGTGAGATACATGCTTAGTATCGAAACTTCAAAAAAGTAGGCTTATATTTATTCATTATATCGAACCGCTATGAGAAGTACGGTGGACTAAATAGATGAATTAGTGTATCTGAATTTGTTTTCCCCTCTTTAATTTCTGAAGTGGCAGTTTAGGGTGACATTCAGGGACACTAAACCAGCCAGAGGTTTCGAACATGTGAGGCGCGAGAGTACAGTAAGGGAAGGGCACGCGACATTAACAAAAAAATATTTAGGAATAAAAACAGAAAAAGTCAAACATGGCGATTTATAATCTAATAAAGATTAGCTGAATACAGAAAACTAGTGAACCGTTGACTTAACTGTTTGCTATCCTCTTCGTTCTTTTCAAAAACAAAATTTCTTTTTTTTTTTACTTCAAGAAATTGTCCACTAATATGGTTTCTTTGGCACAAAGATCTTCTGGAATTCTCCTTTAGAAGTTTGAATCAATGACTTGTTCTTCCCTAAAAATTACTTATATGCAAAAATTATCTGATTTTATGACCAGAATGGACTTCTTTCTGTAATTTTTTTTTTTTTTTTTAACCTATCGAATTAACTTCTATTTCATAAATCATTCAATCTTATAATTCTGTGAATTATTTAATCATATTCATTATTATGTTTAATAAAATTAATTGTCGTCTTTACTTCATTCTCGTTGTGTCACCACACGTCCACCTAATCAAGCAGAAAACTTAAAATCGTAATATAGATAGCAAATCTCTAAGAATAGTAAATCTCTTACGAGCTGAAAGACTTACATATTTGGAAAGGCAGCACTCCGACACCAATCCTTGTCCTATCTCTGGAAGAACCCTTATGTGGATTTAAGGGTGAGTTAACGGACGAGACAGTGCATATGATTTGGGAAACCTACCGTATATTATCGGAATCCAGAAAACAAACATACATAAATTTATTTGTTTTCTATGCTCCTCAGGGTTGTCATTTTAGTTTCATTAAAAAATAAACATTTCGAATCGTAGAATTTTCTATTTTTTATTCGTAAATAATGTAACATTTAGTTGTCAAGTAGGAAGTTAATATATTACTTATATTTTAGTCATAAAGAATTTATGTTTTGCTTTAATATTTAGGTACTTGTTGAATACTTTGAAACCATAAATGGTTTTTATTCCGCATTTTGAACTATATTTCATCAAAAACACACAATAGATTTGATTAATTTAAGATATTCTGAAATCGCATGAGTTTTGTGCTATGATATATTATAACCAAAAGGGATAGTTGATTGAACGTAACAGCTAAACGCTCTAGACAATCTATATTTGTTGATTATGAACTAATTGCGCCTGACCGCCAGGGATATCGCCTAATGGGAGACCATCCTCTAATAATTTGAAAATCCAAAAACTTAAGATATGAAAGAGTTGAGAGCATACTTCAATCTGCGGAAATTATATAAGGTGGCCTACCTAAGGTTTGAAGGACTAAAGTTCGGAAGCTATCTTATTAATTCGCATCAAATTTGCCCGCAGCTTAGTTCAATATATCTACTTTCATAATCACACAAAATATAGAAGTCTTGTACTATATTGTAAAAAGTTGCCTTTAGGCCATATCAGGATCCCGGGTTCCAAGTATGGCCTACCAATGCCAGTTTTGCTTACCTAAGAAAACGCAAAATTGGAAATGAAAACATGATTCTAATTAAAAAAGCTTTATTCAAGTATAAATTATCAAATTTCAATGATAAAAAAAAAAATCAATGAAATATTATTATAGTGAAAACAAATCCTAGTAGTGTCTTGCGTAGTAGTGCGTTTTTAATTCCTGGAGTGATCTTCGATGTTTAGCCTCTACAGCTCCACGCCACCAGATCGGGTTAAGTTGAAACTCTCGCAGAAGTTAGGTAGTGAACAAAGTTTCTTCTAACTGCAGAAAAAACAGTCAAAAAACATTGAAGGTATCGTTTGTAGTTTTCATAATACTGCATCCACAGATGCTTACGTACTAACTGTTGATTTGGAAGTTCTTAAAATTAGTTATTACAGATAGTTGCTTTGAAGAAATATTTTACCTCAAAAATTCATGGGAAAACGAAGACATTACGAAGTTTAGACCAAAACAGACATGCATAATAATGGTTAAATATATTTCATGAAACTGAGGTGGAAATGAAATTTACTTGTGATTGGTCAATATTCATTCGTCATCCCTTGCCATCATGCGAATGTTGAGTTAGTAGTTGCTCAATGGACCAAAGAACTCAATTGCCTTCGCATAGAAAAAGTTGAAAGCAACAGTTCAAATTTCATTTCAAAATGGCTTGTTCAGAATTTCACAAATATGCAATGGGGAAACCGGAGCTACTGAAGCAAATGAAGAATACAGAAAAATATAAAAATAGTTAAAACTTGCTAAATATAACAATATTGTTTGCGTTTTTGTTAAATTTAAATCTGTGTATTGTGCCATAATTATCTATATTCTGTGATTACCTATCTAAATTCTGAATAAAGATGATCAAAATTTTCCATCAAAATCTGCTTTTTACTTAATAACTTAACTACTACTGCACGAAGCATTATTCGACTAAGTGGAACACTGTACCTACTAATTTTCTTGAGTTTTGATTTGTGTCCCGATCAGTACCTATTTATTATGGCAACTCTACCTTAGACCTCTTCTTTTTTTTTTTTTCTTCAGGAGGAACCATCTGCGCAGAAAAACAGCAACAACAATAAATAAAACAAGCAATTAAAAATAAGTATCTAATAACAACGTTGGTTTGGCAAAACATGTTCGAAATAACTAGTGTCCCCAGCTTACCCAGCAAATAATAGGCCGTACTACGCTGTTTTTACATAAACGCAATCGAAACAATATCATGGAGCAAAGTTGGAATAAAATCTCAACAGTAGTATAAGACTACAGTTTCTTAGCTTCCAAAATGAACAAACATTTTAAATATAGCTCAAGCATTACACCCAGGAGAAGATTTTGAAATTTACAATAAGATCAGCCAGGTGTTGTCCTCTTCATGTAGCGACCACAAACTAACTAAAGCCTTCCGACTCTAATCTTTTCTAGTTCTGACGTACTGTCTAGGTAGAGAATCACATGCTAACTTGTTTTTATTTTTAAATAGCACCTTTATTTTGGGCACCCTATAACATATATGTGTGTGTATGTGATATACTTTACTAAAAAGTTACTTTAAAAAATAACCAAATTTCTTGTATAAAATTTTATATATTCACAATAAATTGGGTTATCCTGACCAAGTGTTTTGAAAATTTTGCATTTTGCCCATCCTCAAACACATTTTTGTAGTAATTACCCTTTTTACTGTACGTTAAGTACCTTGCTTGTAACCGCTTTTAGAAGATCAGTATCCGATATTTTTTATATATATTCTTTTTAATATACGTCTCTATACCTTTCATTAAAAGAAATATATTATAATAATAACCTTTCAATCTCATAAATCATCTTGGAATAATGAAAAATGAAATGAAAAAATAAGTTTTTATTACAACCGCACCTTTTAGAAAAAGTAATCTATAAACTAAACATTCAAAAATGGTCTTGAAAAAGACAAAAAACAGATCAATAGATTATAAAATCAATGTTTTGTTTCTTATATTTAAATTAAACAAGACATTTAAAAACTAAAATTAAATCAACTCTATAAATTACGTTCATTATTTTAAATTTATTTATTTGGTTCCAAGCACGCTGTACCGTATTTTGAAAGCTGCGATTTTTTTTTTTTTTTAAATGATTTTAATGAAAACATAAAAACGTATAATTCTTCGGTTGTATTACAAAACAAGCAACATTTAGTTGCAAATTTTCAAGCTTCGTAGCTTATACGATTTTTATTGTTTTATTGTGAAATACCGTGAATACAAATTTGAAAACTAAGTCAAGGATCACTGGTTAGTGGTTTGTGACGATCAAAGTATTTTTTTGTTTGTTTTTTATTTTCTTCTAGCATCGAATAACCGGTATTGAAAGTTTCCTGAAAGATTCCTTTAACTTCGTCCATCCTCTTAATGCTCCAACTGCATATTTCGGAATTTTGTTTGAATTCGTTTCTTTAATATAAACGTTTCTCACAGAATTTGTGTGTATGTGTTATACAACAATGGTGGGGGAAAATGTTCATAAGCGACCTAGAATAATATTTTGTTTTTAAACCTCTCATTTTATTCATTTATGTTTATTTTATGATTTTTTATACTTATTATTACAATTAGTTTATATTTTAATATCATACCTTGTTTAACAAACTTACATTATATCAATTCGGTTGTACATTTTATGCACTGAATGTGGCTTCTATCTTGATAAATAATTGTTAAGAATTTCTTCCAAAGTAATAGAAAAAAATAAAAATAATGTTTCCAGTATTTTTCCTATAGGACTTCATCTGTTTGTCTTCCTGCAGTCCACATACGAGACTAAAATGCATGGTTTCGAATATTTCGAATACATTTACAAGACAAACGTTTAATTAATTGCAAAAGACTAATTTCCACCACAGTAATAAGACTGTAGCTATATAGTAGAACTTCACTAATCCGACCCTGAAGGACCAAGTGGTAAGGGCATAACGGCCGTAAGTTCGGATGAACTGGAGATTTTAATGATGCATAAGTTTGTCATGGTTAATAGTGTATTATAACTATAGTATTAAAAGCTATACATTGACATTTTAAAATGTAAAGAAAATAGAAACATTTGTAAACACCAATAGATTAATATGTTTGCATAAAAATGTTTTAGGTACTAATCATATACAGTATATAAGTATTGGCCATAATAAGAGTGTATTGTGTTTGTTTTATAGCGAACTAACCCATTTTTAAAATCGCTTATAATAAAGTTAGCTGTAAAAGTCGTTTTTAAGAATGTTTAGAGGCAAAAATCGTATAAATAAAGAGCACAATTTCTGCTACTTTTTAATAAAATTGAAAAAAAAAATTGTAAGCCTGTAATCACAGTTTAAGCTACAGAGCTTATTTTCTGCTCATATTATATTAAAATTAGTCTAGTCTAATTTTAATATAACGAGCTTTTCTTTAGAACCAACTGTGCAGCAGATATTTTGGTGAATCGTAGAAAAGTGAAAAATATATTGCGAACGGTGGCGCTTCAAAATCCAAAACTAGGATTTGTACACAGCACTAACGACTTATCAAAACTACCCGATGGTTTGCATAACAAAATATAAAATTTTACAGGACTATTAGAGATTCCGCGAAAATATTGTTCCCCACCTCCCAGACTTCGCAAGATGGTCGGATTACCCGGAGTGTCGGTCTAGTGGAAGTCGGTTTAGTGAGGTGTAACTGAATTTATTTGTCTTCTGTGATAAACTCTTGTAATAAACAACAACTCTTTCTGTGATAAACTGTGACACCGTATATTCCCGTATCATGAAAACTTTTCCACTTTAAATAAAGAAAAATTAGAATATTACAGGGCATGAATTAAATTTTGAATTCTTCCTCATTATCCCCTCTACTTAAAACCAATGCTAATAATGACTTATAAGTATGTTAAAATAAAGTTAGTGATAATTTAAAGAATAATTCTGTGATTGACGGATTGAATTAGATTTTTTTTTTTTGTTAAAGCTCTCCCTTAAAATAAAATTGTTATTCAAAACCATATACTTTAAAGCTGGCCGATAGATTGACAAAGGGACACTTCTTTAACAAAAGGAAGTTCCATAATCCTCCTGTTGGGCCTAAGCAGCTCCGTCCATTGTCAAGACAATCAATCTCATTCCCTCCAATCAACAGCCTTTAGAATAAATGTTTTAAATTAAAAAAATATACATATTTTGTGAAAAATAATTATTGTTTATGTTTGTATGTGTATATGTGTAATACATATGGGTCATTCTTCCATTTCATACGAATTTGTGTCCCGAAACAATTGTGGTTTCCACATGAAATTTCTTGCAACCCAGCTGTAACAAGTCGGTGCAAGGTACTTAACCTCCTGAACGTAAAGTAGTTTTTCTATGGTTATTGATTTGTTTTCATGGTTAAATTTGAATTTAAAACGGCAAATTCTATTTCCCTTACATGTCCCATAACACGAGTTGGTAACGTTAAATGCGAATAAGTTCTCCATTTTTGCAATTATTAACTTACTTTTTTTTTTAGTACCTCAGGTATGTTGCAATGTATTGAATTTTAGAATTGAAACTGAGGCTAATTTTTACAATAATAAAAATAACTTATAATGCCTGTGTCCCATAGGGTCAATCTATTTTCCTCACATTTGTTGGAAAAGCCCACCAAAGCATATCCAAGATTCATTCCATCATATTTCAGGCTGGCAACATTGCAGAAGCTTCCCGACGAACTACGGGTAACCTAACTTACAACAAATTTCCTTAGTTAGTTGTCCCAAGTTTGTGTCGACTCGTTCGTCGAAGTGTTCAAATTGTGTCATTCATGATTCAATTTACTTCACATAGTGATTTTTCAAAGAAGGTAACTTTGATTCTTGTGATTCCCTTGTAGTTCAGAGTTCCATTTGGTGTTGTTAATCTTAAATCAAACTCATAATTCTATTTCCCAAACACCTAAAGTGAGGGAAATAGATTACAATAGGATAAACTGTAAGTGAAATAAGAAAAAAAAGGCTTTTTATATATATTTTCACTATTCATATTAATGTGATATAATATTAATTATATTAATCGAATGTTTGATTTCAAAGTTTAAATGTATAATTTAATGTCATATTTTAATTTTTTTTTTTTTCTTTCAAGTTTTATGTTTAAATGTTTAATTAATGTTAACTAATATCTTTTAATCGACCTGTTGATATACTCATACTCATTAACGGTTATTTAGTTTTATAAATATTTTATTATTTGAATTGCGAATTTTTTATATTTCCCTCACACCCTATCGGTTACTCTTACTCTCATGGTTTCCATCATGATCATAAATGTGCAGATAGACTATATTCTATGAAGGAATTTTTAATAATAGTAATATTAGTAGACTTTTATAAACATGTTTATGAAGAAAACCTTTTTTTTTTTTTACTTTAATTTTCCTTTTTTTTAATGGAATCACAATGAGTTTCTTTCTTTATTTTATTTTGCTTCATTTTTTTTTTTTTTTATAATGAGGTTATTTATTTAATTTGTTTTTCTCTTTTCTTTTCATTTATTACTTATTGCTCTCTATGAGGCAAAAATTATATTATCTTCTTCTTTTAACGGATTTTTCTTCGCTATTCGAAGTTTCCTTCAACTAAACTCCTCCCTCAGCCGGTTCCCCCTTTCCTCTCTGTCCATCGCTTCTTCTTCCGTTAATCCTCGGCTAGCCATACTTTCAGCCAAAACATCTCTCCACCTGATGCGAGGCCTACCTCTCCTTCTCCTCCCCTCTGCTTCCCATTCATAAGCTATTTTGGGTATTCTTCTATTCTCCATTATTTTAAAATGGCAGAACCATCTCAGTCTCTTTCCCTCCATTTCCTCCAAAATATTCCTCTTAACTTCCATTCCTTCTCTTATGATCTCATTCCGGATTCATTGAATCCTTGAGATTCTTGCTGATCTCCTCCAAAAATCCATCTCCACAGCCAGAAATCTTTTGCCTTGTAATTTTTCTAGAGGCCATGTTTCTGAGCTGTATAGCATGATGCTGCCTTTTAACCGCTATAAATTTCAAGAATTTTGTTATAGAATAATACCGGTGTATCTCTACAAATATAAATTTAACGGAGTTAACCTTGGGGAACTAGCTCCATAAATTCCAGGCATATGGACAGTAAAATGTTAAATAATAATATTTTAACACGGTATCCTTACATAAATCGTGTAGAGCTAAAGAAACTAAAAAGGAAAACAAACTAAACGGTAAAATAGTATTTAAGGAGTAGGCTGACGGCATTCCATTGAAGGACGGCAATCTGTATTTTTTTTTTTTGCCCATTTGAATTTATCCATGCAATTTTTTTTTTTTTTTTTTTTTTTTTTTTTTTTATTTTTTTTTTTTTTTTTTTTTTTTTTTTTTTTTTTTTTTTTTTTTTTTTTTTTTTTTTTTTTTTTTTTTTTTTTTTATCGTTAAATCTGTTTTCTTAACCGCTAATGCAAATGTTATGCCATGGGTTCTCATTTCCTATTTGATTTGATGTGAATGTTCTCATACATTGCTTTATGTACATTCAAAAAATAGTTCTATAATAAACTAGTGTTATCGATATTATTTTTAGTATCGATAATAGAATTAAGGAATTAAATAAACCCGTTAAATAATTCAAATTAAATATTAAATTGCCAGTTTTTCGGACTTCCTGTTTTTATATTCGAAATCTTGAGGTTAACTATTGTTTGTTGTTATTTTTCATTCTATATAACTAGGGATGGGTATCGTAAGAAATATATTCCATATCGACGATTTTTTGAGCTCTGAATATCGATGCACGATATATCGATTTTTTTATGAAATGCCATTTTAAATATTCCAATCACGTTACGATGGTCTTCTTCTTCCTTATTGTTATTCCCCATTCCTAACGTGACAAAGTTGATCGTGTCTTCCAAATAACATGCCTTCCTTGGCACGTTCGTACAATAACTGTACATACTTATCTAAGAAGTCAACCCAAGACCTTGGATTGTAGTGGCAGGGTATTTTTTTTTTATATCTATGTACTATATAGCATTATTATAGCATCATCTATATAAATACAGATTGCTCTATGAAACTGATTATTCGAGACTTTACAAAGTTTATCCATGACGGCAGCGTTGTGTTTCAAAATGTGACTAACTAAAGCTGCAGAACTTTCCGAACGGGGATGGTACCGTAAAACGAAATTTCTGAACCGTAAATTGTTTGTCATCACTCGCTTGCTTTGCTTTGTTCGCCAGTTATTTATCAGTTCTCCTAACGATGCAGGAAATCATGTTTTAATTAGTGTTCTAACAATGCTTTTCTTATTTGTGATAAATAGTGATAAATTAAATTAAAATATAATTTTTCACTTCCAAAATTATGGTTTTAATTTTATAAAAAAAAGCATCCACGAATATAAAAAAAATATATATAAATGAATGAAATAAGTTATATACAAATTATATGGTTAAAATAACAAAAATGTATAATAAACAAAATCACATAAAAAAATAGGAAAATATCTTTTATAAAATCTACCTTGATTTCGATCATTGTGACACATTATAAAAAATCCTAATTGTTGGATAATCTATTGAAAATGCAAAAATAACTAACAAATTTCTTGTTTAAAAGACTGCTCGAAAAATTTTAAATACGCTGGAGAAAGGGCCTGTCACATTCCATATGTTTTATTTAAAAACTAATATCATACAAAGCTTCCAATCATTATTTCTGAATTAGATGTTATTTTAAAGACTAAAGCGACAAGAAACTGCTCCTCGTTACAGACTACTTTAACATTTACTAGACAAACGATCAAACCTCCCAATTCATTACAAAAGACTTATTTACATGACTGTTATTAGACCTATTTGGACGTAAGGAGTTGAGCTTTGGGGCTCTACTAAACCATCCAATTCATCTCGTAGCCAATCCTTACAGTCCAAAATCCTTCGAAAAATCCTAAATGCCTCTTACTTTGTCACCAATAAGCTTATCCATAATGACCTTAATGTTCCATATGTTGCTGAGTTAGCCCAAACCAGATATCTATACTTTCATAGTAAGCTCAATAACCACTCAAATCCATTAGTTTCTCAACTTGCTTCCCACTCCATTCCCGATAATCCTCCGAGGCGTCTGAAAAGAAGATGGCCTAGAGATCTTCTAGTGTAGAATTTTACTGGTGAGTAGTTCTTTTCAAGTTTTTACATGTCATTGTAATCGTTATCAGCTCATTTACTTAAACTACATATTTGTATAGTTGTAAATTTCAATAAATTGATATATATATATATATATATATATATATATATATATATATATATATATATATATATATATATATATATAGTATATATATATATATATATTATATATATATATATATATATATATATATATATATAGAGAGAGAGAGAGAGAGAGAGAGAGAGAGAGAGAGATGTTATTTTGCATATTATTATATTTTTAAAAATTAAAACCTTAAAAATAAAGGGTTTTTTTTTTTAAATTAAAAACCTTAAAATTTCCTATTTTAAAATAACTGAAGTTTGCGTCATCGTGATGTGCGTAAAAAAATCTTAATTTTTTTCTAATATTAATCCTGAGAGAACGTTTATTTGTACAACCTGGATATATTTAAATATATTATTAATAATATTTTAAATAGAAATAAATATGGATATAGTTTTGGAACGGCTGTTCCAGTGTATTGTCACCGTTGAATTTCCTCTTTGACGTGCTGCTCTCATTACCCAACACTATTACCAGCCCTGCACAATACTGTTGTTGAATACAACACAGTAACCTGTCAACTTCAGATTTGAAACTAGTCTCTTAATAGTTTTGCGCATTCTTGGAAGGATTCTGTTCAAGATGGTGTTCTGTAGGCAGTACTGCGTTCTTTGAGATGATTTGAAAAGAAATGATGGATTGTTGGTATTTATTCACTGACAACAGTGTTTAATAATACAAAGAAACATAAAAATGACAAAACGATTGAAACGTTTTATAAATTAATTTAATATTTAAGTGGAGCAGATGAGTAGGTTAGGCACTTCATTGGTTATGACTAGAGCCCGGATTCTCGTGCAATTGCATCTTTTTATTGCAAGCTCGTAATCTGCCAGTGGCAAATTATTTATACGAATTAGGATGTTTAGGCCAAATTTACCTTAGTTTAATATTGCACAAAATTGCACGTTTTAGGGGTTACTGCATAAAATTGCACATTCTGCAATTTGAATGCATAAAATTGCACATTCTGCAATTTGAATGCATAAAATTACACATCCTGCTGTTCTAATGCATACAATTGCACGTTCTGCTGTTTTAATGCATAAAACTGCACGTTCTGCTGTTTTAATGCATAAAACTGCACATTATGCAGTTTGAATGCTCAAAAGAAAGTCAGAATGAAAGTCACAAGTTGATGCTCACTGTAATTCGAGTAAGTTTTTAACTTGAATTGTTATCCCTATTTAATGATTTAGAGTATAAATATGCGGTTATTTTTATCTGTGATTGCAATTTTAACCACAGGAGAACATATACAGTTAAAAGATTCGAGAAAACTCAAAACTGGCCCTGTGCAGTCATTACTGCCCGAGTGATCCTCACATCAACATGCCCATGAAGAATTTTTAATGAATTTGTTATATACTATGGTTGCAGCAAACATACATTTTCACAAATTGCATTCGACACATTTTAAATAGTTTTTAGAAAAGTACGCCAACAAAAAAAATCCTTATGAGAGCACGTTCAGAAAGAACTATTTAGACAAATGTTTCAATTCAACAAAGTCAAAAATTAAAAAACAAATCAAAGGTCATTTTTGTTACATAATGGTTGATGAAACTACTGATCCTCGGGGTAAATACATTTATAGTTTAGTAATTGGTATTCCTTATCCAGAAATTTTACCAACTCCATTTTTAATTTTTGTAAAAGAACTTGAAAAAACAAATAACGAAACTGTTTCCCGTTTCATCAATGATAGTTTAACAATTTTTTTTTTTTTTAGATAATACTTTCCAAGACAAAATTTTGCTTTTGGTTAGTGATGCAGCTCCTTACATGATTAAAACAGGAGTCAATTTAAAAGTTTTTTTATTTCCAAAATGATCCATTTAACGTGCATGGCTCAAGCTCTGAATCGAGTTGCTGAAAACATCCGTGAAGTATTTCCAGATGTAAATAAATTGATAAATAACGGGAAAAAAAATTTCCTTAAAGCACCCCATCGTGTAGCAGTGTATCGAGACCAAATGGGCTGTCCTCTCCCGCCAGAACCTGTTATTACTAGACATGGAACGTGGTTTTATGCGGATAATTTTACTAAATACAAGGGAGTAATTGCCGAACTCGATGAAGATGAAGCTAAATCTGTCACAAAAGTAACGTAAATTTTAAATAAAACGTCTATTACATCTTATTTAGCGTTTATTCGTGCTCACTATAACATACTTTCAGCTTCAATAAAGGAACTTGAAGAAAGAAATCTTTCTACACTAATAGATATCATTGAAAAAACGGGAAGCCAACTTCAAATAATTAATACTGAAAAAGGTGTAATCATTTAAAGTAAATTCAAGAATGTCCTTGACAAAAATCCGGGTTACAATATTTTAAAAAACTACAACGCTGCTCTCAAAGGAATTGATGTTTCCTTAGAAGAAGACCCAAGAATCTTGAGCTGTTTTAAACAGTGCCCAATGACGAGTGTTGAGGTAGAGCGTGTATTTTTGCAGCTTAAATATATTTTTAACAACCGACGATATAGTTTTAAAGTAAACAACTTTGAAAAATACCTTATTATAAATTTGAACAAAATTTAACATATTTATATTCCTAAGTAATCTTTACACATAGCTTATGTATAGCATGTACAAAAAAGAGATAAGATTTGTTCTTATTGTGTTTTAGACAATCATTATTTAACTACTCCCTTACTAAGGACTGGATCAATAAATTTTAAGATAAAAACCACTTTTTGGAAAGAAATGTAACTAGCGAATTGTTTGTTCAACCTTTTTTATTTTGCACGATTTTAAGTTTTTATTGCACGATTTCAAGTTTTTATTGCACATTTCAGAATTTTTGTTGCACAAAAATCCGGGCTTTAGTTTTGACTTATGTCACTCAACACTTTTTGGGAACAACATTTTAATTTTTTATTGACCAAATCGTCCCATTATTTGATAGAGTTCTTCTTTGTTCTGGAATTTTATGGATTTATCAATACTTTTTACATCTTTTCCAAATGCTACTCAAACGTTTTGAAATACAATATTACCCATTCATTCAACTTGGTGTAGTTAAGGGCATTCGTTCAAGAATTTTCTTTCTATTGTTATATTCTATATGGGCTTTATATTTATATTTTATTTACTTGTGTATTTTCGGTTGGTATAGTTACAATAGAAAATTGAGGGCTAAAATTAACTGACTCAAATAACAACAATCTTTTTAAAAGGATGGTAGTTGTTGAATAAAATTAAACATTGAGGAAACAAAGTAAGTAAAACACTTTATTCCTCAGAGAATGAAAGCAGATCTGATTAAATAAAAAAGAAATAAAACAAAAAGCTCATAGATTTTTCCTGAAACAGCACGTGTAATCATCGCACGCTGCCAGCGCTTGAAGCAAATATTTACTTTATCAATAAAGATTATAACTGCTAGATACTAACTGTTCTCCGCAACAATTTATTTTTTTCTTTATTCAAATACGAGCAATTGTTGTTATACGCATATTCATTTAGTTATTACGTGATTTTTCATATTAACAATTATTCCTAGTTCTGAGTAACTTTTCAATTTTATAATATTCAATTGGTAGATTTATAATGTTGACCTAAATAAAATTAGGTCACGCTGGAGTCTGATGTGAATAATATATTATTATATTATATTCTCGCTTTAAGGTCACGCTATGTGAATAATATATTAGATTATTATTATATATTATTATTATCATTATTATTATTATTATTAAATAAATACCTATATACTTGTATATACCTATTCGAAAAACATGTACCATGTTTCCTTGCTTTGACTCTTGATCTAAACTGAGATAATTCTGGTCTGGGTCTGTCCCCCAGAAGTCATAAGACAATACATATACCACGATTAACACAAATCACAAGCGACAATTTTATATTATTATTTTATTTTAAAATACTTTAAATAATTATAAATTAATGACTATAACACCAAATCTGAAAAAAAAAAAAATGAGTGCATATAACAATCACTTCACTGAAGTTTTATTTTTTAAACTAATGTCTTGTGATAGTTATCCCAGTTAATCCGTGCTCAAATAAACCTGTTTTATAAGGAAATTACGGGTTTCTTTTCAACGGTCCTCTTATGTTTTTAGGATGCTGAATATGGGTTTCAACTTTGTTGGGAGATCACAATGGGAGTTCTAAATATTTTCAGTTTTCCATAGTCAACAATGCAACTGAAAAATAATGGATAAAATTTAAAGATTTTTAGGCTTTTTTCGTTGACAAACCGATATCCTATAAGGAGGTAAACTTCGAAATTCGAATTTTGCCTCCAAAAACACATGAACACTACAATGTCTACATTACAGTCAGTGAATAATATATATCTATTTATATTCTGATATATATATTAAGAAGTAAATGATCTATGGTAGGCAGCCAATGATTCTTTACGAGAAAAAAAAGTCAACAAAGTAATAATATTTTTTTCTCTACAAATTCTTGCAATTGTTTATCTAAAAAGTAAATGTTTCACTTTAAAAAAAAAAAATTATTTATATGAATATATTCTATTTCTATAACTACACACAGTTTTATCACTCCTCTCTGTCAGCGGTTATATCCCCCTTCTACATCATCAATCCATATTTGCCTGGCCCTGCCTCTTCTTGTTACTCCTGGTGTTCTAGTCCACATTTTCCTCGGCGGCCTTTGAGTTTCTATTCTTTTTAAATGACCCAACCTTCGCAACCTTGCTTTTTGTTTTAGCAATAACAATATCTGCTTCATCATAGAGATCTCTGAGCTTCTTATTAGCCACCTTTGTAGCTCTTTGATTGGGCCATATTATCTTTCGAAGTGCTCTTCTTTCGCATATTTATATATCAATATATTGATATACTTTATAGACACACACACACACACACACACACACACACACACACACACACACACACATATTATTATTATATTATATCTGAGGATTGAAAAAAAAAATTGTACAAAGAAATAACATTTTATATTTGTACTGGTCTATATTACAAAACTAAAAAACAAATCAATAAATCATACACAAATATTACGAATTTAACATTAGTTTATTATAATGATGAAACAAATACTTTAATAAATACATTGTCATTAATTTCACCGCCTCAGCCTCCACTTTAATGCGAGGTAAAATGTTATCCTGAAACAAAGTTGTTACAATTAATGTTAATTTCTAAATTTATGTGCTTGAAATATTTTACCATCACTGTTAAAATACTAATAATAAATAAATCATAAAATGAAATTTAAATATGTTAACTATCATTTGTATTATTTTACTGAGTTGTAATTGTTGAATGAAAATGATAAGTATATTATACCTTGATATTTTGAATATGGCCATAGGTTGAAAGGATCATTAAAAAAAAAAGAGCAATATTTTAACTAGATGAGTTTTTGCCGAAAATATTTTCGTCCAATAAAAATTAGGATTTTCTGTGACTAGATAGAAGTGATCTAATTTAACAATGACCTATTAACTACTAGAGAATGGATTAACGAGGATGTGCGTAGAATTTCAAACTGATGAGCCTAACTCCAAGTTGAGCAAAAACTACTTCAGTAGGAAGCGCACAATTACTATTTGTCAATTATATAATTGTATTAATTATTTATTTTTATTCATTTAGTGTTATTATTATTATTATTTTTTTTTTTTTTGGACTTCTTTGGCGGTATAACGTGTTATGTAAAACTGATTATTTAATTGCTATTATGTAACTATTCACAAACAGAAACTAATGGTTTGCAAGAACTTGTAGAGTGGGGCAATTATACATTATTCGACTGGAATTATACGTTCCCGAGCAACTGTGGTTGTAGCAGCGTGTCTACAACTGCAACTCCTAGTTTGTGTTCGCCGTCAGAACTATTTTTTTTTTTACTACTGTAGTTTTTTCTATAACTAGTTACGCAGTTTTGAAGGTAACTAGTAATTGACTAATAGCAGTTCCGGACTGCCAACTGCCATCTACTAAAAGCATTTGTTGTTGCATCTACTAAAATATGCAATTGTCTGTGAAGTTAACTGTCAATGTTGTTAATTGCTGCCCAACTGTGGTCTCACTCAATTCATTACGTTTGTTTTTACATGAGAGAGTATAAGAGAGTATCTACATATTCGTCTTTAAATGTTGCCATGGTGATCGTATCTCCGAAAATGTACTCTGGTGAATTGTACTCTTCCGTGTAAAACTCTCAGGTATAAAATACCTTTAGAAAGTTCAGTTCTGATAGTTTGTTGTTCAGGATCCTAATGCGACAGCTAGGACCAAGATCGGTTATAAGCTATCAACTCTGCTTGGAACTAAAGGAAAAACTGATAGTTTTGAATTGTTATATTTACTGATATGCTGCTAAACAGTTTAAGTTTTAGTTATGTCTTTCAAAATGTAGGTATTTAAATTATTTTCTCTATATGTGTGGTATAATATATTAATCCACAATGAACCAATTGGCATACAAATATATGTTCAACCAAAAATGGATTGTTACGTAATGACCTAAAAATATATTTTTTTTTATCTCATTCCTTCGAAATTCTCGAAATTTCATCAATACCTGTCCAATCATCCCAATCCTTAGGCTCAATCCATATCCCGTTTTAATCATCCCTATAAGCCTTACAGAAAGTTGAAACGGCAATGGCACCGAGACCTTTTGTAATATAGAATTATGTTGGAGTCCCATAAGCATAAAATTTCACAAAGTGCATATAAATGCTTTTTATACACATTAGAGAATGAGAAAATTCACTATATAACTATATGAGAAATTTTAAATGAGCACATTCCCGTTTGTATATTGAAACAGAAAGTCACAAATATGTTAGTGTAAAATGGAATAGTTTTACAGCTATGAAATTTAACATATATTTATTTTTTTCTATTAGGTCAAACCTCGAGGTACAGCAAATAGAAATCACCTTACAAAAAAATAAATTAAAATGGTTTGTGCTCGTCCTTATAATGAATTGAGAAGGAGTTGCAAAAGTATCAAATGAAATGTGAGTGGACATAAGAACATTACCCGGGAAGAAATTGGAAGGAAGGAGTCCAGGAAGCAGCGGGCGCCATACTAAAGCAAGGGACAGTTCATGAAAGGGATACAGTTTTAATCTCTCTCAATTGAATTATTTATTTCTAATTTTAATTTTAATTATTGGTATATATTCAAAGATAGAATATGCTTTTGAAGATAATTATTACCTGAAGAGACAGAGATTGATCAATAGATGAAGAATCATCAGCCATATGCTGAACCTGTCTAACGTCAGGTAATAAAAAACCTCTTTTGGGTCTTTGTACAAGCAATAGTCTATGTTCTCCGGGCAATCCAGAGGCTTCCTGTTGAGACCGAACAGCACCAAAATGTTTCCCATTATTCCTGATCTGACATAGGACATCTGAACAAGGACGTCCATCATGGGTAAGATAGTTCTCATGAAATCATATCCATAAGTTGCCAGCCCTATGAATGGCGCTAAAGTAAATGGGCCGATGGCACAACTGTTCTGTAAAAGAGAATTATCAAGAATTGATATTTTATTTCGAGTTTTTAAAATGAAACAAAATATGAATATTAATTTAAATAATTGTGAATGCTTACAGTGGCTGAGAATATAGATCCAATCGTACGGCCCAATGCATCAGCGACGTAGCCTGTCAGGATGCCAATGAGGCAGAAGTACAGAAACCGATCCAAGTCCCAAGGAATCCCAATCAAACTATAGACTAAGATGCTGTCCAGCATGTTCAATGTCAGCTGTAACAAGGGTAAATAGTTATTACCAAGTCATTTATCAGTGAATTAGTTCAAATTATTAAGATAATTAGTTATTATAATGTGATGTAGATGGTGTCAGGTAATGGAAAACCTCTTTTGGGTCTTTTTAGATATACACTAAGTATGAGTCAGAAGAAAATTTAAAAGACACCCCACCTGAACTGGAAGAGATAACTGAGATTATTTTGGACCTTAGAAATAATAATGCACCCGGAGAAGATGGTATATATGCGGAAATACTGTAGTATGCAGGGAGGGTAGGAGTCAGATCATGTTCGATTTATGGACTACAGAAAAAATGCCCGAAAAATGGGCAGAATTACTCCAACTTACAAAAAGAGGAGCCGAAAAAAGTGCAGGAATTTTCGTGTAATTTTCCTCCTTCAGAGTAGTTTGGAGAAATCTAATGAATATAATATAACTCACCTCATCGATTTTAGGCAGTTGTATAATATCATTTGAAGGGAGAAAGTGTACATTTTGTAGGGATCCCGAAACACCTTTGACAAGAAATTCTTTGTCGGTTGAAGATCTTCCAAGGAATTCAAACTAGGAAAAGATTTACGGCAGGGTGACCCACTGTCAGACCTGCTCTTCAAGCTAATTTTGAAGTCCGTGATTCGTAAAATGAGAACAAATCCCGGCGGTACCATTTTCAACCGCCTGACTCAGTATCTGGCTTTCACAGATGACGTAGTGATCTCAGCAAGAACTCTTCAAGCCTTATCATATGCACTGGAGGAGTTCTTGGGAGCAGCTAAGGAACTCGGACTTGAGATCAATCTCTAAATGAAGGTATATATGAAGACTGGAAAGAGAAATAATAAAGAACCAGGAGTTCAGTTACCTCGGTAGCTTGATAAAAATCGATAATTCAAAGTCATCCTACATAAAAGTTAGGATTGCTGTTGGAAACCGCTACGTATGGGGTTAGCAAAAGGCACTTCAAGAACCTTCAAGGAATGCAATGTTAAAATTTACGAAACAGCATTAAGGCCGATTGTCACCTATGATAGTGAATCCTAGATTTTAACAGAAGACGAGAAAAGTTCGAGTATTTGGTGCAGTATGAGTTGAATATTCCTTTACGGGAAGCCATGTGGTGTACGATGGCGCGGAAGGCCTCGACTAAGATGGTTAGAAAATGTTGAAGCAGACCTGAATACTAAAAGTAAACATCGCTGGAGACAAGATGCAATGCTACATCTCAACAACCTTCCTATTCATTTCATAAGTTCTATTAAAAATTCCTTTGTCTCTTTCGATCCACAACTTTCCGGGAATCACATTTTCCGGATTAACTTAAAATCTGTCTCGATCTTCAAGATTCCGTGGTTCACCCCACGTAGTCAGTATTCAGTAGTCTTTATTATATTTATCCCTATCTGGACTGAGGATGTCCAGAATATGGTCTATTTAGTGATCTCAAAATGAGGATTAAGAGATTAACGAATTCCTTCATAAGATCCATTGCTGGTACCCCCAGTCAAAGAATCCTCATTCAAAATACTTCCTTGGTATAAAAAAACCAAAAAAAAAAACCATCTTATATTTCTGATAACGTTAAACTGCGGTGTAAAATAGAAGAGAAGTTCATTACTCACCTTGATCGTGAAGGAGTTAAACTCAACAAGGCATACGCCGTGGTAATAAAGTTAAACCATCAATTCTTGAAGAGTAAACCCTTTCATCGAGTAAGGCACTGAACTCTAAGGCATCAGACGTGAGCTCGAGTGCGGCTGTAGGCAAAAAAATTATTTGGGAGCTGTTATAGCTCAAAGTACGTTGCCATAGCAACCTGACAAACTAAAGATCATAGGTATGACTCCAGTCAGTGGCAGTGTGGGATTAATTAAATCGGTAAGGAAGAGAAGAAAAAAGAAATATCCTCGCCTTTCATAATTTTCTTGGTTGCAAAATAAGTTGCCAATTATTAAAAAGTTTACTCCTTAACATTAACTAGGTAAGAAGATTGATCGTATCAGTTTAATTACCATGAGTGGTGCCTTGGCAGCTGTGAAAGCGAGGTAGTAGGGGAAAAGGCTGTACCATTTGTTGAAATGTTCCTTCTTCAGTAGCTTAACCTCGAAGGGATCTGTAATATTATAGATCAAATTTTAAATTAAATTATTTATCGGTTAGTATTTATGTAAACAAATCATTTGGCAGTTTACGTATATACGTATATCGCTGTACTTATACCTATTGGTGTCTGCTCTATCTGATTTATTAGACTTCTATCTTATTGTTAATCAATTATTTTCTTACTAGTGGATATTAGGATATTATTAAATAATAAGTGGTGTAAATATATTTTATTTGCTTGCACTATAATATTATTTATTAATGGTAGTATTTAATTCTATAATTAAGATTCTATGAAAATATTATAATGAATCTACATTAGCACATAATTTACATTATAAGCTTATTCCTGACTATTGACATTTATTTGTACTTATTTTATAGTAATTAGGTCTGAGCTGGGCTCACAAGATTTTACTATTACTGGCAAAGGTGGTCGGTTTTGGTTGGTTTCCATGACTTTACCGCCTATTTCTTCCAACTTTTTCCCCTTTAAGTCCTGAATCTTTAGTTTGCCCAACTTCTTCGAGGATGTTTTAGTCACCTTGGCGAAAAAGAATCTACCTGATTATATGCCATTAGGCAGATTGCGGACTGCTAATTTGACTACCACTTAAATTTTTTCATTTAAAATAATAGTCCGATGATTATTATTTGGCTATTATTGCAATATCTATATTTCATATTGTATGTTCTTTTTATGTATATTTTCGTTCTTGATCCTTTATGATCGTTTACGAAAAAAAAGAAAGAAAAATATATATTACCTTAACTGGCGAGGATTCAGATTGGTTATTATTATCTTTATTATTATTGTTTTTATTTCGTAATATTGCATTCTTTTTTAATGACTAAGACAGAGCTAGAGCGTGTCAAAAAAGCCCCAATACTTAAAAAAATTAGACAAAAAGTGACTTTTTTTTCATTCAAACCAATATAGCTCCTAAGCGCTAGGTCCTAGCGACAAATAATATATAACTCAAAAATATTCTCAATTAAATTTCTGATCAGGAAACTGTCGTCAAAGTATCACCAACAGAGCTAGAGCGTGTAGAAATGTTTGAGTGCGAAAAAAACGTTACAAATTTTGAGGGTAAAAAACGTTACACAAAAAACTTCAGAATCCCAGCAGACAGGCATGTCCATATCAAAATTCCAAGTATATTAATTTTTCCTTAACAAAATTGGAAAGCATTATCTTCCATCTTACAATTTTGTTGGAATTCATAATATCAAACGGCACTTACAATAAAGCATAGGGACCATCTGCATCGTGTAGGCCTGGAAGATAGTGACGGCCATGCACAGCTTGAGGTGAGGGACGAAGTCTGATCCGTCGTTTCCCTTCTTGAAGAACATGATGCCCAGCGCCAGGCTGCAGCACAGGTGGTGGTAGAGCTGTAGTCTAAAGCCGGTCTGCAAATCCAGATATATTTAATATATGTACTATTAATAATTGCAATAATTCTAACAAGTATTACTGTTATACATTGCCTAACATTTGGGCAGCATCGCTAAGTCATTTAACTTTTTCTGGTCGATTGATCAAACAGTCGATTCGTAAACTATATTACTTGTCTTAGACAAATTATGATTTCTAACTAATGTTGATATTATATAAAATAAAAGTCCCATATTTGTGATGTTTTTCGTCTTATAACACATTTGGCGCATTGAAAATTGCAAAAATGTTGACGTGATATAACTCTACTAGTTATGTATTTTGGGGTTCTGTGCACTCAGACTTACAGGAATGATTCATCTGAAGTTAAAATCAGAAACAGGCTAATGTTATTGATACTTACATAATCTTGTAGGATGATTCTCAGATAACGGAGGATATTCAGAGCCGAAATTTTAAAATTTTGAACCATTTTCAAAGAAGAAATTGTTTAGTGATACTAAGTTTATTGAACATTCTACTGTTTGGTTCAACTGAAATCCTATTTACTTTATATAAATTTAAACATTTTTGACCTCCATAGAGGTTGCATAGGTATTAACCTCAGTAACTACTAAATTATTCAATAACTACAAACAATTTTGTTGTTTTTAATATGTTAATATTTAAGTTGATTTCAAAATATTGAAGTCCAGTCAATGAGTGCTAAAATAAGGGGCGTAGAGTGCATGAAATATGCGATAATTTTTGACTTCATAGCTTCTTTAGGAGTAATTAGAAGGTAAATGTACTAAAAGTTCCCGCCCCTGGGGGGTGAGCTAACGGTGAGGAGGAGGGGAGAAGTTCAATTGTTTTGGTTTTTCGATTATATCTCGAAATCAGTTGATTCGAGAAACATATGTTACAAATCAATATTAAAGCTAATTAAATTTTCTATATAAGTATGTCGAAATTCCAACGGTTTTCGAGATATACGGTACTGAAAATCGGTGATTTTCGGAAAAAAACAAATGTTACCGCACTTTTTGTCAAACTTATGCTTCTCATATCTTCCACGATCGTTCCTCAGAAAGATAAAGTCTTTTTTTTTTTGAGTCCACATATTTACATTTTTTCGGGACAAAATTTGTTATTTTGGTAACTAGAAATGTTTACTATTTCAAAAACGGTTTTTAATCGTAGTCTAGCAGTGCCCTCCAATCTAGAGAAACGGGTATTTTAGGTTGAAAAATATTTCGAAAGCTTTTTTGTATTGATTTTTTCTTTCATTGTGTATTATGTTTCTATATAGGAACATTTATTGTTGTTCTACAGTATATTCTTTCAAGTTGGAGACTGGTCTATATTCTGGTGCTGCATATACTTTTTGTGAATTGTATTAATTAAACAAGAAATAAACTTTTAAAAAATAAATAACGGTGAAAAAGGAAGTAGTAGTAGGTTACCTCCTTATGAAAAACGTAAGTAAAAACTGAAGATGGGAACGTCCATGGAAGTTACAAAACCGGCGTTTGGAAGCATATAAAGCCAACAAAAACATCATTAATTGTGCTATTTTTTATTGAGATAATAAAACAACTAATTTTTGAATTGGTTGGAGAAATGAAAAAAAATTAACCCAAAGTTGTTGGTCCAGTGCAAACTATAGACCTAATAGCTTATCTCTAACTTTACTTACCTTGTTTCTCCTCTCCTGTAGTAGTATCCTGGAGAATATCGCAGAAAACTGATTCCAAAATAACTCATACGCTCTTGGTTTGTATTCTGCAATGGAATCGTCCGAGTCTGATTCCTTCCTCTTAGTATTGACCCCCATCTTTGCAACCATTCCTAACAGATATTAAGTAAATATTAATCAATATTTATGTTGAAATATTTAATAAGACAAAGAAAAACATCATCAAACTAATCGATTTGATTAAAGGAGCTATTATTTTATTTTATTTTTTTTTTAATATCTATTTTGTTTATTTTCACACTGATATAAAACTAGTGAAATCAAAATAAATTTAATTATTATATAATAACTATATCCCCGTCGCGGCTGCCCGCCCCCTCCAAAATAGATCAACTAAAAATTAATGTTTTATTTGTTTATCGATTTCTTGTATTTTTTGGTTCTTTTTTTTCAAATTTTTTCTCACATAGCAGTATAATTTCTAGTTGCACTTTAAAGATTCGTAAAAGCACCATAGAATAAATATGGAGAATACCATATCCATATCAATATAGATAAAGCTATTAGAAACTCTTGCGGAAAATGAACTGCATTATCAGTGCTTATGACAGAAGGCCCTTGGATTATATTTTTACACACAATATAAAAAAGCAAAAAAAATTATAAATTATAAAAAATAAAAAATTATTTATTCAGATGTCGGTACAGGTAGGTTCAGTTTACCATTATTAACTCTATTGTGGAATGGCGTTATACACTATCGGTCGATTTTCAAGCTTCACTGGGATCCACATATCACACACCATATTTAAATATTTTTTATAATTTTCTTTATAGTTTAATAAGTAAATTTTATCATCGATTTCAAGCTCTTTTCTAACCTCTCGCGTGGAATGGCACTCGCCACCTATCGGGCAATTTTCAAACTTCACTGTTGTCCACATATTTTCTTTTTTTAATAAAAAATAAATTAAAAATCAGTAGATTTTAATATTGCTAAACCTTCTTGGAGCTATAAAGACGATGTAGTTAATATTTGGTACAGAATAGTTCTATAGTTTTCGCTGTTAGTGATCACGAACGAAAATGGCTTGTCCTTTTATATAGGCTTCCCCCTCTCTCATAAGTGAAATTGCATTATCAGTGCTTACAACTAAAGGTTCAAAATTCATATTTTTACACACAATATTAAACAGCTGAGAATCGGCATTTTGATTTGTAATAATTTTCATTCGACAGAAATAATGTTATTGATTTGATCTGCTTGGATTTTAATTTCTAACCATAAAAGTATGTGATAGTGTGGCAAAACCCGTTTCTAACACTCAACATTGTTAATTTAAATTTTGTTGTTAAACCTAGAACTAAGAAAATAATGTTAAAATTTGGTATATTTCACTCCATATAGCTGTTTTTATAACAATTTTAATTGAAAATAAGTTAATTTTATTTTTATCAATGTTCACCTCTATGAACAAACACTGTATTTTAACCTTTCATGTAGATGGCAATTGCCGCCATTTTTGAACTTCACTGTTATCCATTTATTCATTGTTTCAAAAGCACTTATTTGAAAATCATTATTATAAAGATGATGTAGTCAAAATTTGGTAGAGATTTCAGTAGTTATTGGCGTTTAGTGACACTAACGAAAAACCTGCTTGTCCTTTTATATTATAGTATAACCTTATACCGCCATATGTTAAAATCGTATAGAGCTAACAGATAATTGTGACTTACAGATAATATACAAATAATTTACGACTAACTGTATAAGGTATCCTATCTTTTTTGTGGATAAAATTATTAGTTTAGGTGTCACCTAAGACTAGAGACGTAGTACTGCGTATACAAATTTATATTTTCTTATAAAATAAAAAGAAAAATTAACTTTATTCTGGGAATGTGCTCTAAAGAATAATGCACAATCACTGATATAGTTATTTGGTCACACTGCTCACAAATCAATACAACAGTAATTATGGCATAAATTATTGATGAAATAAAAAAATAAATAAATACAGTCATATCAAGAAATATGACACATCTGAATACATATATATATTACCATTCACATATTTAACTCATTTGCTGCAATAACGACATATCTCAAAAATAAGCTTTTGAGTTATTCCGTGCTTTTGACTGTATTTTGAAAAATTCACCTATGTAGTTTTGGTCAATAAAACGTTATATTTGAGCTTTAACTATTCATTAAGATAGAGCAGGATATCTCACCATTGTATGTCTACAGATCGTCCTGTACTTTATTCACAAGACTGTCCTGCAAAATTAAAGTTTTGGATTATGTCGTTGTTCCAGCAAATGAGCGATTTGTGGAAGATTGTTTATCTAGGAGGTGGAAAAATAAATGGTGTTTAAAAGAAGTTAAGATAAAAGCTTTACACATAATTTATAATACTTTCACGAGGCTTTTTTTTGAACCTCAAGACGTTCCCATTTTCTCATTTTTACACCAACTTAAGTTGGCTTTCCTCCTCCTTCCGTAGATAATACTTTCATGGTACATACCTTTTCCAAGTTATCAACAGTCTTTACCCTTCCTTTATTCACAGATCCTCCAATCTTGTCCTCAATCCAATCATTTCATACAAGATCTCCACTTTTCGAGCCCTATACTCCATCCTACAGAACTTCTGCTTTTCAACAACCCTTTCTTGTCTGCATCTCTATTCTCTGATATTCTCTCCTTCCTCACATTCTTAATACCTCTTCCCTCTAAACATTCAAACACTCCTCTTTCACCACCTTCATTTTCTCCAAACCGACGCTCTGTAAGCACACGGATGCTTCATATCGAATGTCATAATATATTGTAATATATGCTATAGCAGAAATGTAACTGCTTGTAATACAATTTTATTTATAATAATGTTCTCATTTGCATAGATAATTTTTATATATATTATTTTTGGATCAGCTGTTTTGGTGTCATATAAACAAGGCACGTTTCAGGTCAGTCTCAAAGTTTTATGTATTTAGTGTGCGGACTATGCGCTTATTGAATATATTTTGTGAATTTGGAACAGTTTAAGTGCGCGTGTTTCATTATTGGTGGAATAATTGATGTATTCATAGACAGTTAATTGATTTAATTCCTTTCAAAGGCGTACAGAGCTTTGGTTCTGTAACAATTTTAAAAACTCTCAATATGTTAATAACTTCTCCTGATGTTTTGAGACCGATTAATTTGCAACAGAAAGAAATGAAACCTGTTCAAAGGAATATTAATTCAAAAGTACAATCTTACCTCAACTCAAAAGAAACAAAAGCCACATACGCCAAAGCCACCGCTACTGAACATTTTTCAAGGCAAGAAAATTTATTAGATAAACCTCCATGATATCTAATTCACGGTTTTGCATTTATTTCAGCAATAAGGAAGGTTGATAACCTCCTCAAGAACCACAAAGCAATTGTAATCGACAACAAAGAAAACATAAAACGTCTCATTAACCCGGCCTAACATAATGCGGAAGCCGGATCAATGAGACGTTTATTTTCTAGCGATTGCTAGAAAGAAGCGTTTTTATTAACGATTGCCCATCCATACCACATTAAATAATAGAAAACTCTAAACTTTAAGTTTGAAATTAGATACTCCCATGAATTTTCTTAGAGCCGGGTACCAAAACACTCATGTTATAAGTTTCAGAAGGCAAGTTTATATACCACCTGAAGATTCAAGCAAACTTCCGCCAACCACTCTGAAAAGTCGTGATAGTATCTTATTCTTAATTTTTTCAGTGAAGACATTGTCACTTGCTTTATTTCTTAATAGCCGGGTCACATTTCAACAGATTGCCCTTAGTGTGATAACTAAAATAAACAAGAGGAATGAAATAGAATGGAGAGTCTGTTAACAAATTTAGATTCGGAATTTGAAAATAGCTGCAAAACAAATGCCAATCTCTCTCTTCTAGACACAAACAATGATATGTTATGTAACATTCCGCTGTCCCCAGGCGGTTGTCATGGAAGCCCTATTAAAACAGGATCTAAAGAAGACACCAACAGAGAAGACCCAGAAAAGCAGCAATCTGATAGCCATGTTGACGAGTTACTTAACGAAGACCAAATCACTATAAAAATCAGTTGTCGATACCAGCAATGATTTAATAACGTCGCTGGTTGCATTTTGAAGTACTAAAAGACGCCACTCAAGCCCTTCTGCTTCTATTTTATTAGACATAGAATTAAACCTAAAGCTACATTTCCTGGACGATAATAAAGGTATTATTAATTTACAGGATTACCCTCCAATATCAGAATCTTAATCTGCTCGTAATAAATAAAAAAAATATTTAAAAAAGGTTAGTATCAACGCTGGAATCAACCTAGAAGAATCGACAGATAATGAAAGATAGTTTTAAAAATACCCTAATTTATTTTAATGACATGGTCAAATTGGTTCAAATTTCGTCGCAAGAAGCTTACGTAAATTAGTACACAAATCCATTGACAATAAACAGGGCCTAAAATACATGCTTGCTGAAGCAAAATAACAAAATCTTATCTGAGATAACTGATCTGATTATAAATCTAATCAATCAGATTACTAAGTCGCTGAAATCTATAGAAAATACTTCAAATACCGGCGCACCATTTGTGAAGTCCATTTGTTGTAGCAATTCGGACCACTTTTTTGTACATCTTGACTTACCAAAGAAAATCCAAATATTCTTCAAGGTCGCAAGTGGTCGCAGACTATTTCAATCTTGAGTTACTTTTTATAATCGATATTTTAAATTAAAATGGGTTTCGACTTAAACAAGTGTAAACATTCTTCAAACATCAATTTTTTGTTGAAATTTTCAAATTTATTTTTGTAATTATTATTTTTACAGGCAAACGTTTTATTGTCAATTGTTTTATCATGCTAAAAACTGAACAGCAAAAAATTTACATCGGACATGTTTCAGAATTTCTAATGCAATTTAACAAAACGGGAAATTTGCGAGAACCTTTCAAAAAAAACTCGTTTATCGATCTTTTGTTGTTAACATAAACCTATGTTATCGTTTTTTTAAGTGTTAATAAAATTTGTTTAACGTACTATTGTTTAATAGCACTAATAGTTGCATTGAAAACGTACTATTGTTTTCAGCAAACATTACATTATCAGAAGTTAAACCATACCGTAGTTATTTGCGTCTATACTGTCAAACCTAGTTTATCGATCTTTTTGTACTGTTAATAAAAATTATGTTAAACGTACTATTGTTTATCGACAGCACAGACACCTGGGTAGATGCATGTAAAATAAATATTTTTTTTTTATTATCATATTCTCTGTATCCGCTTTGCAAAAAATTTTTCTACACTGTTTCTAGTTTTCTATTACCTTATTATGAAAATTTGTTTATACTTTTATTTACTTAGTCTTATTTTAGAAATTCTCTTGGCCAGATATATCACTTTCTGTTATATAATCTTATTCTTACGGGGCATTGTCTTAGAATAAAATACTTTTTTATTCTATAGGAATGGGTAGGGAATCCCAAAAGTACTTAAAACAAATAATAAAAATTAGAGGAAGCAGTTCTACGGAATGGGATTTTCCGAGTAAGAGGTTAGGACCTTGTCTTCAGGAGGAGGATGCAATGTAATTTAGCTAAGAATAATGGGTTTTTAGTGATCGGAATACCGGCCCCTAAAATGTTTCACGGTATCGCGAAGATGGATCAAATAAAACAGTTCATCAGTTTCTTCAATTCCATTCTGAGATCACCAGACAGTCCCCCGTATACCAGACATCAGTAAACAAGGAACTCAAAGGTTACGGGTACTTAAGGGAAAAGGATCACGAAATCTATAGAGCAGGTTTACAATGTATACAATGTATTTTCTGGGCGATATGGTTGTTCCAGTGTTAATCGAAGATAACTCTGAGATTTTTAATGGAGCTTTGGAACTAAAAAGGTTTTTGTGGTAAAGCCATAAAGAGTAAGGAAGACATTAAGGATAAAGCTGTAATTGTTTTTATAGCCTTAAATTTTAAAAACCCGTTTAATGATTGTTTTTAAAGCCCCATGAACCACTTGTAAAGCCATTGTTGAGATCATGTTTTGTAGGAGGCATAATGCCTTTTATTTTAGCATATATGAAACCTAAACAACATTTTTTCCCTGAATATATAACTAAAAATAACGTGTTTATGTATTTTTTATATAGCTTAAAATATATCAGAGTTCTGAAGCCAATGCCAATTATTGTAAAAATATATTAACCTGAAAATTGTGTTCGATTACTCTTTTAGTGAGAGTACGATGTATTATCACACCGAATAAACTCTATGTTTTAATTTAAACCATTATCAATATTCGTTCTGTATATTTTTATTCCAACCGACTCTATTGTTTGAAACTTCGGCCTTACTTAGGACTGACCTTGAAGTTAGCACTTTGTCGTCAAACGAGATAATAAAAACAGGATCTCAACAATGTCATTGTAAGTGGCATATTTACTTTAAGGCCATAAAAACAATTATAGCTTCATCCTGCAGGCTGTTCTCTTTGAACCTATAGTTTGCTATTATAAATTTTCTTTATATAATAGTATTCGTTTCTACAATTTATAAATACTTATAAGTGAATTAAGGCCCTTTTTTAATTATTTTTAACCCCTGACGGCTTCCCAAAGGTTGCCGTCTAATTTTAACCGGAACAAGGGTGTCAAGATTCATTCCGTTGGACAACTATGAAAGAAATGACCTACCCTGATGGAAAATGAACCCATGACCTTATGAACTGGGCGCTTTGGGATCTTCATTTTTTATCCCTATAGTTATTACAAGGAACTATAAACAAAAGTAAAATTGAATCATTAAAATGACTACAAAGTTTACCTTTATCACCTTCAAACTCCAAGAACCAGCTTGTCTTTCCATTCTTTGCAGCCTCAGAAAGGATGTCCACGTTGTTTTTGTCTTCTGTTAACTCGATGACTAGGGATAGAAATAGGCACCTCTATTATTATAAATTTTCCGTATACAATTAGATTTTAGTCAAAGCAATTAGTAGAGTATTGCCATACTGAAGTCGGCCGGGTTGTGATGGATAGGACAGATGAATCCGTTTATCGCTAGGAACTTTAAGAGGTGGCCACCAGACCCTCCTTGGTAGATGCACTTCCCCATCGCCAAAAGGTACACTCTGTCGAAGAGGTCGAAGAGAGAAGCGGATGGTTGATGGATGGTCAAAACGATCGTCCTTCCCTCCCTAGAGAGTCTGCTCAGCAGTCGAAGTAAATTAGCTGTGGTAACGGTGTCCAGCCCGCTGCAAAAATAATATTTTGACATAATATAATTCAAGATTATGAATGATTTCATTCATAATTTTTTTTTTCTTTTAAAATCCTTCACGTACCTAGTTGGTTCATCGAGGAAAAGGACCGGTGGATTATCAATCAATTCTAAAGCTATTGACAAGCGCTTCCTTTCGCCACCAGAAAGTTTCTGTGTTCTTGTGTTGACGCAATCGTCTAGGCCAAGAGAAGAAATGAGATTCTCAACCTGAAAAACACCAAATTCTTGATTATTTTTGTATTTTTTTAAAAATTTAACTATTTAAATAAACGAAATTCTTTCTTCGAGTCTTTAAGAGAAATATAATGAGAAAAATATATGAACCAATCTACGAACAAGGCGCTTGATAAGTAACCAAGAACTGGACGAATGAATCCACTATGCGGATATTGTGTGGTTTATAAAATCAAGAAGAATAAGCTGGCTTGGACACCTCGAAAGGATGGTCAGTGAGAGAATGGTGAAGAGGATTATGAGGGAGAGCCTCCTAGGAAAACAAAAGAGATGACGCTCTAGGAGATCTTGGCAAAAGAATGTTGAGGAGGACACAAAGATACTAGAGATTACCGATTGGAAAAGGAGGGCTCTGGGTAGGAGGAATGGAGCGAAATTGTGCGATAGGCCAAGGTTGACCCTTGACGGTAACCCTTAAAACAACAACAACAAAATAAAATACATATAGTGAATGTGAAGATAATGCTCATAAAGCAACTACCCTTAGAATTGTAGCACTTCAATAAAAATTCTATTTAGTAGGTCCCGAGGTCTGCTTCTATTTAAACTTCTCAGAGGGTTATTTGGAATAAAATGGAAGCAAGTTGAAACAATAGTGGATTTGAATGGTTATGGAGTTTACTATGAAAGAATAGGTATCAATCAGCAACATATGGTACATTAAAATCTTTATGGATAAGTTTGTTTGCGCCAAAGTAAGGAGCATTGAGGATTTTGGATTGTTTTAGTGGATCCCCAAAGGCCAACACCGAATAGGTCTAATTACTGTCTTGTAAATGATTCTCTTGCAATTAATCGGGATTTTTGAACGTTTTTCCAGTAAATAATAAGGAAGTCGAAAATGACGGGCAGTTTCTTGTCGATTTAGTCTGCTGTGGTGTCAATATTTATTTATAGAAATTCCTCTTGAAGGTTTACAATTCTCATGGGCTGTTAAATTGAAGAGACATCTAATATGATCGTGCAGCTTTTATTGCTTATTCTTATTAACTTTAAGGATATCCGTGTAAGGTATTTGTTATTAATACGCAAAATCCTGGATGGTCACGTAATCTTTTGCAGTGTAACTTCTGGCTAATCATATCTCCATTACTTTTCTGACGTCATTAATTGATCTTGAAATCAACTCCCTCAAGGTAGTGACGTCACAGCTTGGTTGATAAAGGTTGAAATGATTAAGCAATTTTATGATGATAAATAATGGTACAGTGGGAAAGAAATTAATGAAATTATCTTTAATGAACAATGGTTCAATGAAGTGATGAAGTCCTGAAAGGTATTTTGTAATTGTGGATCACTGTAACTTATTTTAGCTGGTAATAAAAATAGTATATATATAAATAAGCGAAATAGAACATAGAATAAATATTACGTTGAAAATAGAGCTTGTTACGGAAGATAATGCACGACAAAGTTGATGGCAAAGGCCTGGATTAATATGCACCAAAAACTATTGAAATATGCCAGAAGATGCATAGCAAAATTCTGTAAAATATTCTATAAAACGCACGATAGTATGCAGTGTAAAACTCAGATAAGTATTGAGAAAGGTAATAATGACGAAATTTGAACCATAAATAGGTAAAAAATGTTAAAGAATTTGATTTACAAAAAATGGAAATATCCATTATTTATTTACAATTTTATTAAAATTAACAAAATCCATTCTAAAAAATACAGAGGTAATTTTTAAAAAAATCTAATTATTAGCAGCAACAAGGTCTATAGAATCTTCAACAGTTATTATAGTGAAACTGAATCGTTTGTCTCTGTTAAAAACCTCTTTATCGGTTATTTTTTATAACGCAACCAGATCACTTACTTTTAAGGAAAAATAAAATTATTCATAATTCTATTTCTTTATGTGAAAGAATTAATCAAACTACAAAGACTATTTATGGGGTTGTGTTACCCGCTCTATGGTATTCTCCATATCTTCCGTTTTTGCGAAGTTGATTACTTTGAAGCCTGTATTCCATACATGCCAATTTATAATTATTTTTTCTATATTGAAAACAAAAATTGGGTGAGAAATGATATAAGGGAGGAGCTTGATGCCAGAGCCGTCCAGGAGATAAACGAGGAAAAACAACTGAAATGGACTCTTTAATAGAATGGGAGACGACCATAAGGCCAAGTGGTTTTTAGAAGCGAGACCGAACTAGAGACTGACCAAGACTGGTGTCTTAATTAGGTATACCATAGCGGAGATGAGAAGGCTAATCCAGGAAAGAAACCTTTGAGCAAAATGGTTAGCGGCAACACCTCCAAGCTTGGCAGCATAAAGGAGATGGAGAAAGAAGAAGATGAAATAAAACATTTTACCATTTGAATAATAGTTAATAGAGCCTTCTTCCCCTTTTTTTAAATTTAAATTTTTAACTTTATTTATTTTCCCACAAATTTCAAAAATACATGTTGACAATCAGCGGATGTTTGGCTTGATAAAAATGTGTAAGGGGACATGCCATGGATGAGGAAGAAAAAATACCCAGGAGTAATCTTGGTATTTAGTAATGTAAGTGAATTACGAAAGCAGATCTCTCCTTCATTTTATTTTCAGTCTCCTCCTTGTATTTTCATTGCTTCCTATAGTTTGTTCCTGTGATCTTGTAAATTTTGTTGGAATTGGTTGAAGTGAGTCCGTACGTATCTATGTGAAAGTCTTTGGTTTATGGTTTTGCGTCTTTTGTTTCTATGTGGGCCTCAAGTCATTCTGCTCAGGATCAACCAACAGGGTGGATTTGTACCTACATCTCTCTGAATTTTCAGTTTCAGAGCCCAATAATAAAATTTGCTCAAATATTAGTCAAAATATGTTTAAAAATATGAACGATATTGTAACGTAAAGATATAAATTTCTTTCATTAAAAAAAAAAACTCAATTTCTCCCTGATTGGGAAACCTATGGATCATGGATATGTCTGTCTGTAATCTACTGCCTTTCCCAATTTACATTTTATAGTTACTGGATCAAATTACTTGAATTGATAATTAAATAAAATTAACAATCAATGATTATTCGAAATAAACAGAGCTGAGAGAATTTCAAACGTAACTTATTCCATTCAAACCAATATAGGTCCTAAACGGTTGTTCTTAGCGACAAATGTTAAATAACAAAAAATATTTTCCAATTAATTTCTGATAAGAAACCTATTGGATCATTTACAATATGAACAACACCAATAGAGATAGAGCTTCAAGTGTCACACATTTGAGTGTAAAAGAAGTCACGCTGTAAACTTTTTTCATTCAAACCAATATAGCGACAAATAATCTATAACAAAACTATTCTCCATTAAATTTATGATTAGAAATCTGTTGACAAATTTTCTATTCAAGTAACACCAACTGAGCTAGAGCTTCTCAAAATGTTACATTTGCGCATGAAAAAAAACGTTACACCAAAAAGTATAGACCACCTGACAAAAGAAATATCCATGTCAAAAAAGAAGCAGAAAAAAGTATCCATTTGCATACACACCCGGTTGAATTTGACGGTTATACCATATAATTATATTATATAATGATAATAATCATATCACATAATACCATCATAGAAATATATTCTAAGCTAGGTGTGGCTAAATAGGAATTAGTCCGTTTAGTTCAGCCTTTTCCCTGTCGCCGCTGTTGCAATACATAATTTCCAATAGATCTTCCCTCCGACCATATTCATTCCTCTTACCACAGTACTAAATAAGTCTTATTCATAGGATACTTCATAATACAAGATATATTTTCCTAATAATATTCATTACTACTTACAACTATAGCTCTTTGCTTGGGGGTATAGTTGGCAGGTAGCTTAAGCCGACTGACAAACTCCATTAGCTCTGCCGGAGTCAGGAGATCGTCGACGATGTCTTCTTGGGCGATGTAGCAGAAGGATCTTCCGGAACCTTCCAAAATGTTTCCACAGACACCTCTGCGTCTGCACAACTGATCTGTTTTAAAAAAATTGATAGCACCTGCATGTCAGGTAATAAAAATAATCAGCTCAAAAAGCTAATTTAGAAATTATCTGAGTTGTCATGACAGTCAAATAGTTACAGGATTAATTATATTGAAATAGATTTGTTAGGATCTATGAAACAGATGATAATGTGAATTATTTACTTCTTTACTGAATTATTTACTTCTATTGCTATTAAAAATTATTTTTTTTAAATACATCTAGTAACTCTGACAGACTTTGATTATGTTAACAAGTCAACGACTTGGGAAGCAACAAACCATCCGTAAAACTTCCATAAAGGATCTGTATTAGGTTCCAAGGCCATTTTTTTTTCAGCTGCTCCAGTCGGATATCGGTAATAGAACGAGAAATTTCAGAAACTTACAACTGTATTAAAAATACATCTAGTAAATAAGCGGTTTACGATAAAAAAAATAATGACATGCGTAAAACTTGTAGAGGAACTTCCCATTGGTAGTACTCTATTTAAATATTTACAAAAGAAGTAAGTTTATTATGAAAGGAAGGTATCTAGTCCGTGCCAAATCAGCGAGAATGGGATATTAATGTTATCTAATGGACTGTTTTATTAGATTTTCTTCGGGATCCCCAGGCGGTCACACTTTACTTGCCGATATTCTGAGCTTGGGTGGCTCTTTTCTAAATTCCGACGGCAATACTTTCTGGGTACTTTCCTATTCCATTCTCTAAAAACCTTCCTATATTCTTGATCTATTAATTATGCACTCTTCTATCCACCTCCTAAATACTAGATCCCAACCTTTTAACCTTTATATCCCCACGCATAAAAACGCTTCCTTTGACAAATCCTTCATCATACGTGCTACCTCCTTCTTCCAGAAGAATTCCAATCCCTTCCCTGCCCACTTCTTTTCGTAAAGCAGCTTTCATAACTTCCTTTAAAAATAATTTATTTCTGTATCTTTTAGACAATCGATCTTCAGCAAATATGTCAATAATCAAATAAATACTTAGAATTACCTTTTTTTTTTCTCTCTCTTTCTTTCTTTTATACATGTATATATGATTGTATTTTATGTTATTATTATTTCATATTTTTTTTAATTATATTTTTTTTTGTCAAAAATATATGCCGTAATTACTGAAGAATTTAATTTGTAAATCATAGCCCTGACAATTGTACTTTTAACTTAAGATTTGAAAGTTTGTCAAGTAAGTGTTGTAGCAGTCGAAATCGAAGTGCAACTTCTTGTCCTTTCAATCTTGTATGAGGGTTCTAGATAAGTCTCTTGTCCAGATAAAATCCAAGGTATCGCATTTGTCCCACATTATTCAATAGTACTCCAAATAAGGATTCAGGAGGACAGGATGAGGTAGGGTAAAGGTTATTTACTGGGATTAATCTTATCTCTTCAGTTATGACACCATTCCTCAAGGGAAGTAATATGCTTGGAGTGTCTGGGATACATATTTACATATATATTTTGTTTAATTTTTTTTTTATTTGGCGGTTTTCAAATTAATAAAAAAAAAATATAAATATATAATTGATTAATTAGAAGATAAACGACAAAACTTAATAAAAATATTCAAACATTAGCCCATACTCCGTCAACATTTTGGTGTTTATCTGCTAATTAAGTAATTCCTTCGTTTATGATGTTGTTCTAAAATTCATTTCATAAATATATACATATTAAATACATTAAGAACAACATTTATTCTGTTTTTTTTTTTGTTTTTTTTTGCCTAATCTCTATAATTCGAATTGTTCGCTAATTCATACACCTTCTTTAGCAACATTTTGTTCGGATTACCGAGATTCCACGGTATTAATTTTATTTAATACTGCAATGGGCTGCATGATGCAGGGCATAATGGAATGGGATAAAAAGAGTTGATTTGTAAAAATGGTACCTCATCAAGTTCATAACAGTGATTTAAGAGATATAAGTGATAGAAAAACATCGATTGAAGGTCGATAATCGATACTAACGATGCAAGAGCAACTAATAATGGTACCAATTTTTACTTTTAGGATTACATTGATGGATTTGTTGTCAGTACACTACTGTGTTATATTTTCACTTCCAATCGAATACTTGTCATATGGAAAATCTCAGATGCAACTGTCGATAACAATGATGCAACTCTAAGGTTTAGCAATGATGACAATAGCTCTCTTAAATAATGGCTTATTGTACCTTAATTGAGCGATGGCTTCATGCGATCTTTTTCAATTGTCTTTACCCACCTTATCCTTGATATTACTGGTTAGAGTATTGCATATTAGAAATTCTGATTAGTTGGGCAATTTGGAATGGTACGATAATGGAACTATTAAAGTAACTTCAGCGACCATTTTAGAAAATCTATTTTATGTAACTCTATCTAATTGAAATTTACTAACGTAGCATCAAGTAAATGTGTGGGATAATGGATAAAACGTGAATGCCTTGTATAGTTACTACCCATATATTAGGTTTGGGAAAAAATTTAAAGAATCCAGGAAGAAAAACATAGAATTTTTTGAGTTGAATGCGAAATTCAACTTACAAAACACACATAATGCTTTCCATATACTTCATTCTTATACTTATTTACGAACTAAAAGACTTTTTGAAAGTATACTATTTCTTTTTTAAATTATTTCCTTTCATGTTCAATTTAAAACAATAATATACAAAAATAAAATAACATAAATCTCCTATTAATTGTGATCGAATATTTTTTTAGAGGAAGTGGGTAATGAAAAATAGACTTTTAAAAAATAATAACTTTAACGCCTAAATATTTGGGATATCCAAAAACCATTATAGAAATAAACTTGTGGGAAATATAATTTATTTCGTTTTCAAACATATGTATCATAAAATATTATTAATACGTCAACTATTACTATATTATAAGTATATATACAGGGTGAGTCCCTCTTAGTGTAAAAAAAAATGGGTTAATCTAGATCAGGGGTCTCCAAACTACGGCCCGCGGGCCAAATCCGGCCCGCCAGTGCCATCAATCCGGCCCGCGGCGGCGGCGGGGCAAAAAAATAAAAATAAAAATAAAAAAATCATCGATTAATAATAACTCCGTTTTATTTACTTAAGCTAGGTAAGTGTTAATAACAAGTGCCTATAATAAGCATAAAATTAAAATTTACTTTAACAAATAAATGAAATGAATCCAACAAACATTATAAATATATGTAAACATTATAACATACAAAATACTAATAAGATTTATGTAGTTGTGATTTCTCACTGATAATAGATTGTAGTTTCTGGCACTTGATTCAAATGTTTGAAAAAAAGTGAAATAAACATTTGTTTTCTCGATAATTATCGATTTTTAATAACTTATATCTCGAACACCGTTGAGAGTTGGACAAATATGTATAGAAACAATTTTATAGGAAATTTAATTAGCTTTAATTTCGATCCATTATTTTTCTAGATTCCACGGTTTCCGAAATATAATCGAAAAACCTAAACACGGGATCTTCTCCCCTTCCCTCACAATTTCCCGTAACCCCAGGGACCGGAACTTTTAGTATATTTACCTTCTAATTACTCCTAACGAAGCTGTGAAGTCAAAAATAGTCAAAAATAGTGTACACCCCTCATTTCAGCACTCTCACTGGGGTCGCGCTTTTCCGCGAAAACACGCTTTTCGGCACTTTTTTGGCTATAACTCCGAAAGTAATAGTCCGATCCAAAATATATTTTTTCTATCTGAAAGCTGGTTAGTTACATTTAATAGAAGAACTTGTATATTAAATTTTGATCAAGTCCCCTAAAATATCGATGTCAGCACCCTCAAAACCGCTTACTGTTTTGAAATCCACGTAATACACCCTAGCCAGCACACTACATATGTATGTTTTGGCAACATCTGACGATTTGGTCTTGTTTAGTGGCCTTGATTGGATATACTACGGAGTTTAATCAAAATTTCATATAAAGGGTCTAATAGTAAATTTAACCAGGTTATAGTTGAAAAAATGAAAGTTCAGATCGGAGAAACAGTTATGGAGTGTAAGTGAAAAATGTGCCAAAAAAAAAAAAACTTGGATTTCAAAACAGTAAGCGGCTTTGAAGGTGCTGACATCGATATTTTATGGGACTTGGGACAATGGGAAAAAGTGTTTTCACGGAAAAGAGCGACCCCAGTGAGAGTGCTGAAATTAGGGGTGTAGATGCATGAATTATGCGTCTATTTTTGATTTCATAGCTTCGTTAGGCGTAATTAGAAAGTAAATATACTAAAAGTTCCGGTCCCTGGGGTACGGGAAATTGTAAGGGAAGGGGAGAAGATCCCGTGTTTAGGTTTTTCGATTTTATCTCGGAAACCGTGGACTCTAAAAAATAATCTATGGATCGAAATTAAAGCTAATTAAATTTCCTATAAAATTGTTTCTATACATGTTTGTCTAACTCTCAACGGTGTTCGAGATATAAGCAATTTGATTGAAGAGCAGAAACGTACATATGAAATTAAAGTAAATTTAATGATCTACAATTTTGATTCTGACAATATTTCTGAGAAAAAATCCTGGAAGGCACTAGTAGCAAGTTTTTGTCTGAACTGGTACCCGCTTCTCCTTTCCCGCGCTATGTCTCGAAAACGGTTAATCCAAAAATAAAAATGAATAGAACAAAAAATACAGAGAATATTATTCTCTAAAAGTTTTGTAACTATTTTGATTGACGGCCGATGGATATAAATAGAGATATTTGAAAAAAACAACTGATTTTTGTGACCTTTGACCTTGTATATCTAATTATGCTAACGTGCTGAGATCAGTGACTTTCTACCACTTATTTAGAAGACCAAAACAAAGGCATAAGCAAAAATTCAGCTTCATTGGTTTATTTCCCAGATTTGCTGTATAAAACTCATTTGACTGGGCTACTAGTCCCCCACGTAACTACGTATAAAAATGTGTTTATGTTTTTTAAAATTAATTATGGAAACACTGTCGAAATTTATTTGCACGAGCTTGCGATGTGAGCACCTTACGATTTAATGTGCTGCTTTCTCCTAACATTCTATAACTTATTATTATTATTAGATTATATTTATTAACATAGCACTACATTCCTGATAGTAGAGACTTGGCTTGCTCGAGCATAGATCACCTGTCATCACGGTTAGTGCTGCCGCCTTCCAGTTTCTGGCACCAAGTAGAGTTAATGTTTTAGTAACAATACCATCTTTCCATCGTAGTTTAGGTCTTCCAATACACCTCGTACCATTGATTTGTTCAGTAAGAGCTTTCGCGGGCATCTCCTCCGGACTCATTCTCGCAACATCGTAGCCGGGAGAGCTTAATAAACTTGGAGATATCCATATCTTTGTACAGACTTTGTATGTCTGCATTGGATCTTCTTCTCCAGGTTCCTTCCGAGTATACACCGCCAAAGATTCTGCGAAAGACTTTTCTTTCAAACCTCATGAGCGAAAACTCATTGTTCTTTGAAATCGTTCAGCATTCAGATCCATATGTGAAAACAGGTCTGACTAGTGCTTTATATACTCCTAACTTAGCATTCCGAGACAAATGCTGCTCCTCAAGTGCTACTGTAGAGCAAAAAAGCATCGATTGGCTGCCATAATACGCCGTTCAATCTCGTCATTGATGTCATTTCGGACATAAATCTGCGTGCCCAGGTATACGAATTCCTGGACCACTTCGATGTCATGTAGTCCTAACTTTACTTATCCACACTTTACTGACTAGGGGCTCGATAAACTTGTACTTGGTTTTGTCTCCGTTGATGGATAGTCCTAGTCTCTTCGCCGAATTGTCGATTGCAGCAAAAGCGTTTTTTACTGCTTCTAATGATCTTCCGACTAGATCTATGTCATCGGCATATCCAAGAACTCGTACACTTTTGTTTAGAACTGTGCCTCCTGTTTGGATTCCGGAATCTCTTATGGCTTTTTCCAAACAAAGATTAAGTATAAGGCAAGCCAGACTATCTCCTTGTCTCACACCTGCTGTCGTGTCGTGTCAAAAGCTCTTGAGAAAGCCCCATGCATACTTACAAAGCATTTATTGCCTTCCATTGTCATTCTCACCAGTCTGACTAACTTCTGGGGTATATTCATTTCTGTCATGGCCATTTATGCTTCCCCTCTATCAATCGAGTCATAAGCCTGCTTAAAGTCTATGAAAACATGATGGGTATTAATACGAAACTTCTTGTATTTTTCAGGATCATCCAGAGGTTAAAATTTGTTCAATAGTTGATTATCTTAACGAAGCCACACTGATATTTTCTAATTTCTTTCCCTGCGTATGGAATCAATCTCTTGTATAATATGCTGGAGAGAATTTTGTATACTCATGGAAGTACTGATGTACCTCTCCTTGTTACAATTCAAAGAATCCCCTTTATTATTGGATTGGGTGTATAATCGCTTTCTTCCACTCCATTAGAAGGCATTCATCTCTCCAAATATCCATAAATAGATCCTGCAGGAAAGTAACCAGTTGAGGGTCATAATGTTTATATATTTCCGCTGGTATGTTATCAGTACTTGGAGCTTTATTATTCTTTAGTTTTTCGATGGTCGCTGCTATTTCTTCCCCGTCTGGTGGTTCAATCTCTATTCCTCCAGCCAGTCCCCCTGCGATGATGGTATCATCAGTAGTCAGCCCATCTATCTAATATTTTTCGCTTTTTCGTGATTAGCGAGCCATCTTCTGCTTCGCATGCGGGAGTCCTGGATTTAAATAATTGTCTACCTTCCTTCACCATTTGAAAGGAATTTTTGTTCTTGAAAGATTTTTCCATATCCTCTATCTGCTTATTCCGCCATCTTCTCTTCTTTCTTCGATGAACGTACTTCTCGCGACTCCTTGTGGCTTTATATTCATCCATCGAACTTCTTGTATGTCTCCGTTGAATCATGTTTTTATAGACCTTGTTCTCTGTATCTGCTCAAGCAAGGCATTCCTCATCGTCTTGTTTGTTTCTGTTTGCCCTTGAGACCCAGAACGTCTTCTGCTGTCTCAGTTAACGCATTTCATAACACCAACTTAAAATTTGGTACTGAAGTTGCTTTTGGTACTTATATGTTTGAACAAGTTTCTGAATTTGTATACCATGGCTGCGTGACGTGCGACAACACAATCTCGACTGATGTCCGTAAAATTATCTTAGCGAATCACTGTTATTATGGACTCCGCTCGCATCTTTCTAGCAGCCTCGTCTCTCACCGCACTAAGGTTATCCGATACAAGACCCTCATTCGCCTTGTTTTACCTTATGGCTCTGAGACCTGGACCACTACAAAGGCTGATGAAAATGACCTTATTTTTGAAAGGAAAATCCTCCGTAGAATATATGGGCACACCTTTGAAAATGGACAATGGAGAAGGCGTAGTAATAGAGAAACCTATAGTCTCTATAACGAGCCTGATGTTGTAGCTATCATTAAGGTAGGGAAGTTAAGATGGGCAGGACACCTCGTGCGGATGTCGGATGGGTCGGTACAAAAATAAATTCTAATAGAACAGATATCCGGCCGGCGCAGAGTTGGGAGACCCAGGTTACGGTGGTCGAGTAACCTCTCAAGGTAGGTGGGGAGAGATCCAGGAACCCTGCACCACTCTCACTGGCCCTGATCAGCCACACCTCTCTCCCTTCACTTTTGCCCAAGTGCCATCAGCCAGCGCTCAGACTATAACTTCCTTTAAACATCATCTATTTCTTTACCTTCTCAATTACCATTCTTCTTCCGAACGTATATAAAATATGAATATTTTAGTAATATATATTATTATAATATACGTATGTTCTATTTTTTTGTCGTTATCTTTTTTATTTTGTAACTCATAATGCAATTATTAATCACTTGTCATAGCCAAACGATTGTCCTATGTATTGCACTCATATTTTATTCATAAGGGACAAACTGTCCCAGAATAAAGTTTATTTTCTCTTTTCTTTTTTCTGTATGCTCCATCAATATAATAAGGAACAAATATTCACGCCAATGATTCTTTTGGTGATCATTGCATACAAAAGAAACCCAGGTTTCAGGATTTTTCATCTTTTCAATAGGCATGTAATCAGCGACCGTCGATTAGCTGACAGTTTTTATTTTCCGCTTCTTTTCCACACTAGTAATTAAGTCAAATCAAAATACTGTTACAAAGATGTTTTTGAAACACACACAAACCCGCTAGGGCGTTACGAACTATTACTATAGCACTTCTATTAGCGTTTTTATACGTCAATTACTGTCATCAAGAAATGAGTAGAATACACCAGAACTTCGTAATATTACAGTACAACACAATAATGATTGAACTAGGGGCTTTAACTAGCTTCTTCTCGCTGAGGGTGCGTACTCCGAGACTATTCTATAAATTATAGGTACCGGCAGGAAAATTAAAATGGTGTTGGCCCGCGGAGCCCTTGGAAGTAGATAGTGTGGCCCGAAGGCTGAAAAGTTTGGAGACCCCTGATCTAGATCAAAGATTCAAAAAAAAAAATGACGCAGACCTTACTTTTCTATTCCAATCCGTTGCAGATATACGATAGTTCAAAAATCTTTTGAAGAAACCATATTTTTTGCCATAATAGCTGTAATATCCCCAATTTGTTTAAACCTTTTTTAAATTTTATCACATTTTAGAAAATTTCTTATAAGAGCTAAGTACACATGTAACCTTGAATTTCATAGACTTGGGACCTAAAGAACAGCTTGATCTTCACAGTATTTAGGGAAGTTATAATGTCTTATACTACTTCAGCGCTCAACGTTTTACGAAAAAAAACTATCCACAAAATTGCAAATCTCACAAAATTTTGCAAATTTAATCAGTTCTAATATGGTATGATCTAATTAATGTTTTTTCGAAAAACGGTGAGCGTTGTAGTTTTATAAGATATAGTAACTTCCCTACATAAGGTGAACATCAAGCTGTCCTTTAGGTCCCAAGTTTCATAAATTCAAGATTACATATACTTTGCTCTTATAGAAAATTTAATGTTTAATCCGAAAATGTAATCAGAATTTGAAAAAAATGTTTAAACAAAGTGGGGATATTACAGCATTTATGGCAAAAAACGTGGTTTCCTCTAAAAAGTCTTTGAATTATCGTATATCTGCAACGGATTGGAATAGAAAGGTAAGGTCTGCTTTATTATCCTTCTTTTTTTTTCTAAGAGGTAATCACCCTATATATCCTTTTTTCACTTTTAAGTAAACCTTTGAAAGCACTGTTAATTTAAATCGGTACATTCTGTCCAAAAAATACAACAAAACACCGTATTTTAAACCCACTTTTCGACTGATAAACTTTATAAATTGAAAATGAAAAATATATATATATATATATATATATATATATATATATATATATATATATATATAAGAATTTCAAAAGTTTATTGGTGATTTTAGCATTAAAACTATTTTACCGATACGAATATGTTATTCCACCTTCTCATTCCATGGTCATGGTCCTCGCTTTCATGAAGTCGATAAATCTGCACTTTTCAGTAGAGCATTTTTGATCGTTTTGGTAATTACCATTCACGCGAAAAAAGATACTTCAGGGCCTCATTAAGAAGCAAAATTTAACCAATTCTTCACGACGATGATATAAAAAATTCTACTTTGAAAGTTAATGTTTAACAAGTTTTCAAGGTAATTTGATCTATCCACTTTTTCACGATATTTAAATATGTATCTGAATTTGTTTTTGGAACACTATATTTTTTCAAGGCAAACTTGAAATTCGAATTCAGTTCTATAAAAAATATAAAAATTAAATTAGGAAATAACTGATATTTTTTTTCCTTGCCTAACTGTTTCATTTTTGGACTTGGTATTCTATTTTCTAATTTACTTCGTTTTATAAATTTTAATGTCGTTTCTTGCTGAATGCTTCTGATAAATTATCTCATTAGCCAAATTTTCGTGTAATTGTGACCTTATCCATTTTTTTTTTTTTGTTAAACCTTGATTCAGTATTAGGAAATTAATTAAAAATTGTTTACCGCTATACATTTTTTTTTTTTTTAAATTGAATATATTTTGAATAGATAGCTTACCTATATCCGGAAACCGCGTTGAGCAGCGTTGTTTTGCCGGCTCCTGAAGGTCCCATTATGGCAGTTAGTTCTCCTGGTAAAAATTTTCCAGTCACGTTGTCCAGGAGTCTTTTTTTCTTCCCTAAAAATGGTCAACAAAGATTATATAATTTCTGTTTAGACATATAAGTTGATTAGTTTTTTTTTATTTTTATAAATATATAAAAAAATGTTTTATACGATTTAAGTGTAAGTTATTAATTAAAATCAGTTGAGATTTAAACATTTAAAGCAATAAAAATAAAATAACATTAAAGTATACTATCTCGGTTGGCGATAGGTGACTCAATTCCACCTGCAATAAGTTTACATTCTTGCATTGTTGTTTTCTGAGGATCCTAACTTCTTCGTAACTAATCAACCAAACTAATTCATTGTTATATGACATATATACCATAATTCTCATATTTTGCCAAAATACACACATTTAGCATGCTAGCGTGGGTGTTTAATGAGATTTAATATAAATTACATATAGATGGTCTAGTAGCTAATTTAAGCAGCTTTGAGATGAACAAAATTAAATTTTAGATCCGATAAATAGTGTTGGAGTAATAGCGAAAAATGTGCAAAAAAAAAAACGTGGATTTCATAAAAGTACGGGTTTTTTTGCGTGCTTTTAAGGGAAATTATTTAAACTTCATATTTAATAGTCTAATAGTAAATCTAATCAGTTTTAAGATGATAAAATGTAATTTTGAATCGGACAAATAGTTTCGGAGTTATAGACAAACAAGTACGACAGTAATGTTTTCGCGGAGAAGTGGGACTGACCGCCAGTTGGTCAATTTCTACTTTTTTCCAAGACTATATCTTCGCGGTAAATGGTCTAATTTCGGGGTAGTTTTTTTCGTTTCGTTTTTAATAATTCCAGCTACAATTAATATTTAAAGACTTTCAACGGAGAAAGCTTCGTTTTCGTGTTATAGGTAAAAAAACGAAAATAACCAATATTTTGGGCGGTTTTTTGCGATTTTGGGTATAAAGCCGACTTCAGCCGTGATAGCAAATTTAAGATTTAAGATAAGAACCCCAAAAAACATGAAGATCCGTTGAGAAAAAAAGTTCGGCAGTTTTTTCTTCGGCAAACCCTTATTTTACTAGAACTATATCAGAAATCAACTAATTTATATTTTGTTATTAATATTTTAATTGATGTCTTCATTTTTCACTAGTCTGATGGAAAAAAAATCGGCTAATTTATTCTTTATACTCGGAAAAGAAATTTTTATTGAAAGTTTGTGTTAAATAACTAATGAACTAAATAATTCTTTAACACAGGGTATAGTTTTACATATGTAATTGAAACGGTAGGTTAGAAAACTAAATATGCTGTTAAACTAAAAATTCATCTTAAATATTTTGATGATAGGTATTAACATTAATGGACGTACGAAATTGAACGTCATTCGAAATAATTTGTAAAATAGTTGTAAATAAACTAGCTCAGAATATGGTAAATTTACTGAATAATTCAAAATAAAGTTATTTGTAAATATTAAAGGTAAGTTAAAAAAAAAAAAAAATTATCTTAAAAAATTATTTTTTAGTCATTATTTATATTGATATATTCTTTTTTCACAAGTATATTGCTTCAGTAAAAAAAAAAAAAAAAAATAAAAAAAAAAATACAAAAGTGAAGCTAGACAGGGGTGGAAATTAAGTTGTTCGCCTGAAGTGACTTTTCGAAAAAGAGAACTTGAAGAAAAGATCAGAAATGGACTTGAAGATAAATGTATTTTTGTGGTAAAATTTCAAAAAATGGTTTCCAAACTTAATAATTGCGTAACAACTCAAAACCAACAATCAAGCAGCCTATCGATAATAAGTCTTCACGTATTCATTTTCTTAAGTAATTTAATGATGAATGTTCTAATAACTTCAGAATTAAAACTGAAATGAAAGACTTTATTGTGGAGCTGACATCGATAATTTTCAGCTCACGGAAAATGGAAGCCACTAAAATGTCAGAAAAATTTACATCACGCAACCATAGATATAAATCAAGGACATGTTAATCGTGGATAGGAGGCATTACGTTCTGCGTAGACTTATCTGAAATAATATTAAATTTAAAAAAAAAATCTTTGGATAAATACACATTTGTCGAAATTCCAACAGTTTTCAAAATATACATTATTAAAAATCAATATTTTTAGAAAAAAAATAATTTTCCTCACTTTTTGTTAAGAATTTGCTACAAATGACAGAAACTTATAAATGGAATTAAAGTAAATTTAATATTCTACAATTTTGATTCTGACATTTTTTTCTGAGAAACGATCGTGGAAGGGACTAGAAGCAAATGTTAGAGGAAAAGTGAGGTAAAATTGTTTTGTTTTGTTTTTTCCGAAAATCATCTATTTTCAATAAGGTATATCTCGAAAACTGGTGGAATTTCGAAAAATCTGTATAGAGTCAATTTCATAGGAAATTTAATTAACTTTAATTTTGATTTAAACAAGTTTCTAGAGTACACCGTTTTAGAGATATAATCGGAAGACCAAAAAATTGAATTTCTTCCTTCCCCCACCCCCACCGTTAGCTCACCCCGGGCAGGAAATCAGGGGCGGAGACTTTTAGTATTTTCACCTTCTAACTACTTCTAACGAAGCTATGAAGTAAAAAATTATCGCATATTGCATGCACTCTACAGTGTGTTTAACTGCCAACTGGACGACAGTGGCAACAACTACAAACAATACCTCAACAGCAACACTGACAGAGGTTTTCAGGTGAGTGAGAGTATTCTGAGGATTGAGAGAGGGAGAGAGAGAGAGAGAGATGAGTGAGAGAGTACCTCATTCTGACCCTTTTTGGCATTGTATGAAGCTTTTTTGGGTAACCCAAACCAATTTTAATCATAAGCCCCTTAACCGAACAACTGGGTGGGTTCAAGTACAATGTCAAGGATGCTCTTCATCAAAACACAGGTTTCAATAAACAGAAAAACTGTCAATTTATCCACTGTATATATGAAGGAATAAACATAAATTATACATTTCAAGCACTACTGATATATTGTATTAACGGCCACTTTTGGTGGGTAACACTGTATGTGTACACTGGTCTGACATTTGGACGAAGAATGATTTTGAGTTCATGTATAAGAAAGAAAAAAAAATCCTGAATTCATGGCTGATTTCTTTCGGGAGAGAGATATGACAAACGGCAATAGGTTAAAGGAAACGATAACTAAATTCGTCACTTTTAGATTATCAAGATAGAGTTATTATATTTTTCATTATAAAATTCAAATTTGTGCGAGCCATACTGATTGTATCATACATCGAATAAAAAATTACAACATAATTTTTTGTAGGTACGGTTACCTCGTTTAAAATATATGATTCTATTTCCTTTAAATGATCTCCACTCTTTTAAAAATTCATTATCATTATATCTCAAATTATTTTTCATAGAATTGAATCCACTTTTATTATGAAAAGAGCTGTGATAAAAATACATTTAATTTTTTTTCCTTTTATGTTTTCCTCCTATTTCCGCTCCCGGACATAACTTCGCAACTTACTACAATATTTGCAGTTCTCGTTGCATCACTTCCGACCTTTGTAAATAACGCTGTGAGAAATCTATCCTCTTTTCGAAGGACCAGGCCATCCAAGGGTATCTCTCGGATTCCTTTATCTTATTTAGACGTCAAAGTCGAAGAAGATGCTAACGAAAGGTTACAATATCTGCGATCGATAATTCTTGTAGGAAAATGGTCCTATTTACGGTGAATTATATAAATTAAATCAATTCTTTCACAATTTATTTAGTAACACAAATTAAATTTACTGAATAGTAATAAGTACTCTATTTTTGTTGAATTTCTACTTTTTGTTTTACGTTAGGTTTGGTCCCTGAAAAATAAGTTGTGAGCAGCCATACGATCCATCCACCGCAGACGAGGTCTTCCCACTTTTCTGCGTCCAAATATCTTTTCATCTAGGAGCCTTTTGGAGATTTCATTATTGCTCATTCTAGCAACATGCCCTGCCCATCTCTAATGAACAGCTAAATATTGAGGTCTTTATAGAGATCTATGAGCTGAGCGTTTTTCCTCAATCTCCGTAGATAATCATTGCATACCGTAAAAAATGTTTTTTCCATAACGTCCTTCATTTATAAGAATCGTTGCGTCCGCGTTGCCTAAACCCGGTTCACAGCTAATTCTTTGCCTGTCGACTGCAGCTCAAAAATCTCATGTGTTCCAAAATGGGTGCCATTCCAAACTCGTACTAATCTCTGTAGTAGACCTCAGCAATAAACATCCCTGCCTCTTCAAAAGGAGGCTCTCTGTCACTGCAAGGTATCATAGATTAGTCCTCGACTATGAGTTCATTACAGGACTTCCGCCTTCTCGACCGCACGTGGGTATACCACGATCTGAGAAATATACGTGCCTCTCGTTACAAATATACTCTTTGCACGACCGCTGAAGCTTGAGTTCTCTCTTTATGGTGAACAAAGCCAACTTCAGACTAAGCCTCATCATAAAACAGGCCGATCTCTTGAATTTATTATTGTTATATCCTTTGATAATCCTTAATGCCATTTTACTCGGTCTTACCCGTTCTCAGTTCAGTTTCAGTTGGACTGTTATTTTTCCCTGTTTGTAAAAATGAAAAAATGATAGAAGAACGGAAACGGAGATTGATGACTGAAGGGATGGAGACAAACTTTTTGTTTGGTTTAATTTCTTGAATTTTCTATGTGTAAACAAAGGCCTCATGCCTGTATACATAACTGATGTATATATAATCAGTTATATGGAAAACGTATGGTTAATCTATAACAATGTCCAGAATCACGATTTTATTATTGAATTCATTGAAATTTATAATGTTTGTGGGAAAAAACAGACAAACGCCGTCACAATGCGAACACTAGAGAATCTTCTTAGGTTCTCCTATTAAAAAAGTATCAAGAAAGTGATGAAAAAGCAACAAAGACGATGGTCGAGTCTAAAATTAGTAGCCTACGCTCAGCTTATGATAAAGAATTAAAAAAAGTTAAACAAAGTGAAGAAAGAAGTGAAGCAGAAACTGGAGAAGTGTACAGACCATTCGCTTTACTTAAGGCTTCTATACTAAACATTTATTTAATGTTGTTGTAATGAGACATTCTTCATCCATGAGTTATTGTATAATACCACATGTGTACTCTTTTAAACCAGAACGAAAAATAGGTATGGTGAGCACTTTTAATTAGTTAAATTTTACGTGCAACTACACTTTTCTTGGCTACAGAGAGCTGGAATGACTGGGAATAGTGAGAACTGAACGGATCTTGTAAAATAATCGCACTCCCGAACGGAATTCCCACACTGAATGTGAATGGGAATCCCGCCACTTGAGAACGGATATGACCGTTTAAAAGGGCCTTTATAATTACATAATTATTTTTTTGTAACTTTATAATTTTTTTTTAAATCCCCTCCTGTTAAACAATAAATTAACAACCAGCATATCTTATAATTCATGCATATAATAAAAGACGTGTCAGGCATGATGAAGAACATTATTCAGCGGTAAATCTTCCGAGCTTTGGCTTATTATAAGCGATTACGAAAGCATATATCTATCATCTACATCCTTTACAATTAATCTTCTTGTGTTTTCAGGCTTACACGTGAGTGGCGAATGGTTCTATACAATAATAATTAATTAAATATATATTTTTTTAAATTTCAATTAAAAATTCAGATAATTTAAATTTAAAAATAAAAAAATCTGTACCGCAACTACCTGGGTTCAGAACCTTATATGTCTGCTACGGGGCCAACGGTTGTAAAAAAAAGGATATTTTGCTGAAATAAAGCTCAACCTGTAAGGTGTTCTCCCAATTAAGGGTACCCACTTTATAAAGGGTGGTTATTCCAAAGAAGGGTCTCCCGACATCGAAGCAGAGCAACGGCAGAAATAACAGAAATAATTAAAGGTTTTGGTGGATGAAGGGGTTACTTCACATTTCTTTAAGAATACAGTCTAGTTCATTGTCAGAAGGATTTACGTGCAGAAGTGTTAGGTGACAAACTAATATTTAATATTTCAAAACTATTAGAACAAGAGATAAGAAGATGAAGGGACTATGTAAAATATTACGGAAATTTTTTTTGCTTTGTTACATAACCCCTTCATCCAGCAAACCCTTCAATTGTCCACCGTCAGTAGGGTTCGAACATTGTGCCCAGTAGTTGGCAGTCGAGTGCCTCCTAATTAATTTATTAATATCATGATAATTGATTAAATCGAAAGTTCCTGCATTTTGCACAAGGGCCTATTTCTATCGGTTGATAGTCGGAAAAAGTTAGAGAGACGTTAACTGTTTCTTAATGTCCTCCAGAATAATTCATGGGATTCTGGATTTGACCCCAGTATTGGTTCAGGCATTGTTGTATGCAGATGATGTGGTATTGGTTGCGGATACTGCTGAATCTCTCCAGGTCGCTGTAGTTGAGTGGCAAAAAGAACTGCAACTAAGAAGCATGCAGATCAATGCCTCCAAAAGCAAGGTGATGTGTGTTGGGCGAAGGAACGATGATATAAGAATCACTTGCAATGGAGAGACCCTTGAGCAAACCGATACCTACTGCTACCTGGGAACAATGATTTATAGGATGGAAGAATAGACCAGGAGGTTATGAATAGAGTCCAAAAGGCCAACGGAATATTCTACCAAATATCCATGACACTTGTTGGAAAACAGGACTTTTTCTCTCAGTGCTACTGTATGGATCGGATAGCTGGACATTCTTGGACCGCCACAGCAAAACATTGGCACAGCAAGAGGAAGCACCATGCCGGAGATGAGAAGGCTTACACAGGACAGGGACCGTTGGAGATGGTCGGAGGATGCTATTCCACGCTTAACAGCACTCAGGAGATAGTGAGAGAAAAAGAAGAAGAAGAAGAAGAATAATTCAATGTAAACATCTCACTAACTATACCTGCTTTTTGCTGTTTCCTCTTCTGTTTGAAAACTTACGAAACAGGAGTTTCGCATTCACGTTTTGCTATTTCTTTCATCAGGACTAAAACTCATTGGTTAATCCTGTCACTAAATATAAACCTTAAAGAAATAAGTTATCAGGATTGAAATAGAAAGAATAGTTCAATAAAGTTTTAAATTTACAGTTATCTTCCTTAATTACTATACTTTAAGCTAAATAAGAAGTTTCACACCAAACGTTATTGACACTATAATACATGATTATAGTCCAATAATATTGACACCATGAGGATATATTTTAAAATACGGAGAGAATTTCAAGTATTTTTCCACAGTTGAGTTGTTACATTTTTAATATTATGTTAGGGGGTTATTAATCTGGAATGTCAATAACTGTCTGATTTACTCTATTATAAGTCTGATTAGTTATAAAATGTGATTTTAGAGACTGAAATAATTTCTAATAATTGCCTAATTATATTTGTTGTTTCTTTTTGAAACGTGTTGTCCCATAAGCAGCAGTAAAGTAGAAATCCATCCCCCCCCCCCCCCAACCACCTTGGAATGCAGTAAACCCTGACTGCACATTAAGGCAAGTCATTGGATACAACGCTTCTTGCATATATCAACTTCAATTTTTGAGTTTACGATAACGTAAATAACTTTATTGTAATTAATAGATATTTGAATGAACAATAATTGCTAATAGAAAAATATTACTTGTATTTTTATTTTATTAAATTATTGTTATTATATCCGTCATAAAATATGTCATTCTTCAAATGAATGCTTTTAAAAGCTGATTTCGAAACCTTGAATGCAAGTGACGCACGAAAAAATTACCAGCTATCCTGTTCTTCGAAATTAGAGACCAGTTAAAGAAAATAATTAATAGTGATCAACAATTGTGGTTTGTCATCCAACAATCATTTATCAGCAGGTATGCTAGCCTCTTATACAAGATACTATATAGGATAAAACAGACAGTTATTGACACCCTATCTTAAAAAATTGGGGGAAAAAAAAATTAAACCAAAAAGAAATCATAAAATTCCTTTTAAATCCTAGAACTCTTCTGTCTAAAAGTACTTTCGAATCTGTCCGTATTTTAAAAGATATCCATAAGGTGTCAATAACTGATTTTACATTATTTATTGTTACTATCTTGTAAAATGCATTCCAAGAATAATGTTTAGTGCGAATTTTCTTGCGTAGCTTAAAGTATAGTAATTTAGGAAAACTCACTGCAAATTTCAACTTTATTGAACTATTTATTCTGTAATTGTTGTATGAAAATATTCGAATATTTCCTTAAGGGTGTCAATAACTGTCTTATTTGCCCTAGGTGTGGTACGAATGAAACCTATATAAATTTTTTTTTATTTTTTAATCCACACGTGTCACTTATCATGTGACAACAACAGTAGTAGTATCAAGTCTTTTGTATGAAGTCTGGATGTGACGTTGTACTTGGGTATGCGTAAGTCTGTGTGTAAAGTTATGTTATTGACATACCAGGGTGATTGTGTAATGAGTCTTAAAGTTTTTGACTGGAAAGTCTGTATTTTTTGGATGTGTGTTCTTTTAGCTGTTCTTTAAATTTGTGAAGCCTATGTCCATAGAGGTTTTAATAAGTAAGTATATGTAGTTAGTCTTTGCGTCATTTTCAATTTAGATCGTTTATGTAGAATTGGATATAATAGTTTCAGTCTTTTGTTAAGGCTTAGGCGTTTCTTTTTCACAAGTGGGTGTAAGAAATTTAAAACACAATAAGGAATGAAAAAAAAAAAAAAAAATTCAGTATAAATAAGGGACCCATTTTTTAGATTTGGGTATGCCTTAAGAGATTTTATCTTCCACGGGCCTATACCACTGCATACAAGGGAAGATAGCTTTTCCGCTCATAAGAGAACTCGAACCGAGCGTTCGCCTATTACGGCATTCAGCATTCGGCTAGCCGTCCGTGTCTTGATATAATAAGAGGTAGCAATTAACCTTATAATTGTTCTGAATTAACGAGCGATTAAATACCCTGGAGTGTTATATCACTTGTTGCAGCACCATTTTACTATTTTTCCTCGGTAGTTAAAATAATTACTATTTTCCTACCATTAGCAGTAATGGAATTCTTAAGCAATTGCATTTGAAACGAAATTACTTGGCTTTGATAAATTGCACCTAGAATCTTTTGTGAAAATGGTTGCGATGTTTACGTTATATTCAGTGATGGGCCGAATATGACATTGGCGGAATAGTCACTGGCCCATTAGTCGGCCGAGCCGATCATTTCTTTCATTGGAATTCGGGAGACTTCGGCAATGTTCGGTGCCCTTCGTTGATATTGAACGACGAATGCCAAAAGACAACTGAGTTTTTGAAAATAAATGAAAGAAAAAAAAAAAAGAGGGGGCCTTTTATCAGTTCCAAGAAACATTGCGACGTTTAGGAAACGTTGTTTTCAGTTCAAAGAAATAGGCGACTTTGAAAAAAAGGTTGATTATCATTAAATGAAGTATATAATTTTAAAAAAAAAAATTACTGAGCATTGCGATTTTGATAGGCAAAAATAAGTAACAAGAAATACCATAGGGGTAACTTAGTTACCCCTGAGACATTGTAAAATTTTCTGAATAAGTCATTAAAAAACTTTCTGTGCGAATACATCCCAGATAAGTTAAGGGTAAAAGTCATGGAATTTCAAAAAATAAAAAAAATTATTGCCAAAAATATGCTCAAAAAACAGCGCTTGGGGTGACTTAGTCACCCCCATCATATTCGGAAGGTTAAAAAAAAAATTAATAATTTAATGATAAGTGAAGTAATGCTGTCCATAGAGATTATTAATTTCAATCAACATATCAATTAAATTTTGTACAAGCTTCATCCCTTTATCGGATTGGTCAAAAGTTATTGCTATTTATATATATACTAGTGTTATTTAGTTTCAAGTCTAAGACTCTTCATCAATTGTTGTTTAGCATATATTGTTATATTATTTTGATAAAATAAATATCCGAATTATTCACATATTCATAGCTTGCTTTGAATAAATAATTATCCTAGTAGTGAGTGCTACATAACAATACCAGTCTGCTCTGTACATGGACAGTTGTGTTGTGGCAACGATTATACGTTTAATGAAAGTCAATTATTTGATTTTAATATTTGAAGCCTTTTCAAATTAAAATTTGAAACGAATAGACACAATTATAATCCCAAATTTTTTTTTCCGGTGTTAGTAAAGAAAAATGTACAGGATATCGATTTCCATTGTCCTTGTGGCTCACCCAGTCATAAGTGGGGTCAAAAGTCAGAAGAAATCCGCCGTTCAACAACCGAAGGCTATCGGCGCAAAATTTCGATCTGTCTCTCTCGCTCTCTCTCTCTCTCTCTCTCTTTCTCTCTCTCTCTCTCTCTCTCTCTCTATATATATATATATATATATATATATATATATATATATATATACACAATTTTAACTAATAATTTAAGTTTTATTGGTCTATCAGTGCTTACAACTAAAGACCCATGAATCATATACATTTACACACAAAATCAAAAAGCAAAGGATCGAAATTTTGATTATAATTTTTATTTGACAAAAAAAATTTTATTGATTTTATATGGTTGGATTTTAATTTATGACCACAAGCGTATATGATATTAAGGAAAACCACGTTTAACATTTAAGTAACACTTAACATTTAAAATTTTAGTATTGTAAAATATAATATTGCTAAACCTTCCTAGAACTATGAAGATGTTTTTGTTGAAATGTGGTACAGATTGGTTTAGTAGTTGAACTATTGTAAGCTTTATTGCAGAATGGTGCCAACCAAATATCGGTTGATTTTCGAACTTCACTGATTGCAAGATCCACATGTCACACCACCTATTTAAGTCTTTTTTAATAATTTAATTGAATATAAGTAAATTTTATTATCAGTTTTAAGCTCTAGAAAATACCGTACCTTTGTAACCTTCCATGTAGAATGGCGCTCACCACCTATCGGCCAATTTTCAAAATTCACTGTTATCCACATGTTATCGCTTTTCAAATAACTAATTGAAAATCAGTAGATTTTACTATTACTAATAGTCCAGTAAAATAAGGGTTTGCCGAAGAAAAACTGCGGAACTTTTATTCTCAACGGATCTTTATGTTTTTTGGGGTGCTGAATCCGAATCTGAAGTTTGCTACCACGGCAACCATGGGCTTCATATTCAAAATCGCAAAAAACGGCCAAAAAAACACGTTATTTTTGTTTTTTTATCTATAACACGATAACGAAGCTTTTTTCGAAGAAAGTCTTCAAATATTAATTGTAGCTGGAACTAGTACTTACATAATGAAAAAAATAAATCCGAAATTGGACCATGTTTTGCGAAGTTACGTTATTGGGAAAAAATGAAGAAATTGGCCAACTTGCCGTCAGTCCCACAGCTCCGCGAAAACACCTTTGTCGTACTTTTTTGGCTATAACTCTGAAGCAATTTGTCCGATACAACATTACTTTTTTTCATCTTAAAGCTGATTAAATTTACTATAAGAATCTATAAATGAAGCTTTAATCATTGGGGCACATTGGTTCAGTAGCTTTCGCGGTTAGTGATCACAAACGAAAAAGGGCTTGTCCTTATAATGGGGTGCGTTTCTTAAACATTTCTTTGATATAAAATACAATTAATACGCAAAGTATAGTCCATTGTTATCTACCTTCATTACCCATCAGCTAGCCAATTGCTCGATGCCACGCTGATACCATTCCTTGGGATGGCTGTCAAAGAACTTGGACAGCATTTTCAACTTCCGCAAATAATTTCACGAGTTGCTTCAGCCGCTGTGAATTTTTTTTCCAGTAATGTCTTAAAATTACGAGAATTTTGTAGAAAACTTTCATGTTACTTCTTTGAAATAACTGAACTGAGGCTTTTTTTGAAGAAGTCCAGTGTTAGTAAACAAGCTTAGAGAATGCTCTAAAGGGATTATTAAGTATTGGTAAATAATAAATAGCATTAAGATATTTACAGACTTTTGAACTCTGGAATTTGATAAAACATTCATTTTTTTATACGCTCTATTATATAATAGTATATACATTCATGAATAATAAGTACGTCTATATAAAATTTCATTTATTGAAATTTTTTTTATATTTATAAAAATTTGAATACATTTTCTTGTTTCCCTGGTTTTTATATCAAATTCAGACAAGGCCAACAATATGTGATAAGAATAAATAAACATTCATATCTAGATTTTTAAATAGTTGTTCATTCTGGTGTTCTATACCTTTAAGAATGAGCGACGGAGAACACATTTTCGAATCTTTTTTACAGCTTTTCTGTACCTCATAAAAAAGGTAAAATTTTGTGACCCAACACGCCTTAGTATTTACACTCTTCCAGAACACTTTTAATTTCTTTCAAATATAGTTTCCAAAATATTCCAGCCGCCAACAAGCAAAAAATATTTTCAAAAAATGACTAAAAAGGTTTGTACAAAAATAGAATTTTTTTTATTTTGAAATTTCGCTATCAACCACACAACTCAAGAAGATGTTACTGAGAACCCCAACAATTCTTAACATCCTTGTTGGTATAAAGGACTAGTGTCATGATGTTAGTACACACTTAACTTTTATAAATGTTTAATAGTTCAGAAACTATCAAATTTAGCAAAACATAGTTTATATACAAAATTAAAACACACCTACTTCTTATAAGAAAGATTTTATATATATATATATTTTATAGAGTTAAAAGTTTGAGAACAAGACGGGATAGATGATGGAAAAGTTCTGTCAAATGTTGTTAGACAACTCAAAATATATCATATAAAATATAACGATCAATATGCATACTGTGAAAAATTATCCCCTTATGTTTTCCAAACCTCTGACTAAGAAAAAAAAAATAATTTTTATAAAAAATTTATTTTAATTTTATATTTAAAGTATGTTAAGTTTGATATTCGAAATAAAAAACGAAAAAAAAAAAAAAACGTAAAAAGAGTCATTTAAACCACTCTTCCATTTCTTCCAGTGATGGATACTTTTAGTATGTAGTAGGTAAAAGTCAAATTAAGTTCTATACTTAAATCGAGAACTATATCTTTTTTTTTTTTTTTTCTATTTTACTTTTTTTTTCACGACTAAATCATTAAATAAGAGTTTGAACTTATTTTTCAAGTTTTTTATTAAAAGGCAGATTATTTATGATTTCCTTTTCTTTGAACAAATAGGTATATTTGAAGCGTAGAATTCCAAACCGGCTAAGTACATTTTCTAAAGAAATTCACTGTTCGTCGTAGGTGAAGGTCAGACTGAATTAGGAAAGAGCCTTTATTTTTCAATGTGAATTGAACATCTTTAGGGAAAAAAAACCTTCCATACAAAGAAGATCTAACAGAAACACTATTCAAAATATATGGAAATTGGACTCAGCTGGTTTTGAAATTCCGCGCCTCCTTTGTTTAAATATCTAGATGATACGGTTTTTTTTTTACATTCCTAAAAATAATGTTTATTTTATTCAACTATAAACATAAGTTTTATTTAAGATTAAATGCTAGAGGATGAAACTGAAAAACGAGTTTTAAACTGTTAATAGATCATGATAAAAAAAAAAAAAGTGATTTTGAGGTGTTACTCAAATATCAAAATTACAAAATATCTTAGTTACGAAATTGAGGCTTCAAGCAAATTTGCATATGTCGTCAGCTCACTCCAATATTTATAAATGAACTGGAATCTTACAAATTGCCAAATTAAAGATAATATACTTTAGTTGGTTTCGTTAATTTAGGAAGAAAAGAGTTTTTGTTTTCATAATCCTTTGCGGTGTACGAAAAGTTTATAAAACATTCTCATAATATTTATGTAACATTTTTCCTGGTACTATAACATAAGAATGAAATGTCAACTAGGATCTGGCATTTCGCCTTTCAGCTTTCGCGAACATTCACACGTTTTGAGATCCTAATTTGTTCCCAATGTTCGATATCAACGATATTGCAACAAAACTGCAAAGTGAATATTTATCATTGCTATTATGATAATTTATTTTTTTCCGGCATTGCAACTCGTGGTTTCATGAAATATTCATAAACTTTAATCGATTTGGAATTTAGGTTAGTGATTGAACTCGTAAATATAAACAATATATTTGCGAGGGTCTCAGCGCTCTTGGTACAGAAGGTTGTGGGTTCGAATCCCTCCTGGGCGAGTTAAGATTTATTTCGTGGCGGACCCTTCTTTGACTTTCTCTCCCTGGCTAGAATAGAATTGGTGACCTGTAGGAAAACTGATACTGCCATATTTGCAGTACATAAGGACGTAAAGCCTCAATACAAAAAAAAATACTAATATTTTTTTTTTTTATTTAGGATTATTTTGTTGATATTGCCATTTTTATTACTGGAAATCAGTAACTAATTATCAAATTATGGGCCCCTTAACTTACTGCCTTTAATAATCCATAGAAAAAAAAATTTGTACCTCAACAACCCAAGATGGGTCTTGGGTTCAGTAGTCATTGTTACTAGGCCATAGGTTGTGAAAGGAGGAGATCTGGCTGAAACCATGGCCAACCGCCAGGTTTTTTCCCTAACTAAGGGTATCCACTTTAAAGAGGCTGGGTATGCTCCAGGAAGGTCACCCTGAAAAAAGTGGTTTGGCCTACATTTTGCAAGTATTGGAACTCTTTTCACACTCTTCTTTAGCTCAGTTGGTGTTGCTCGGACCGAAAATTTGGCGATAGTTTCCTTATTAGAAGCAGTAGATATAATAGCAACAGATTATAGATAGACATATTCAGGATCTATAGTTTTTCCCAGTAGGAATGTGCTAAATATATGAAATAATACATCTTGTGAGGCATAAGAGAGATCAGTACATAGTAGTACCTCATCTTGGCTTTATTTCTGTTTTTTTCTTGCTTATGGAGATCCTTCATCCAACTCCTTTTTATACATCGATATTTACTGCCGGTAATATATGTTGTAGTCTTGTCTTGTATAGCTCTGATGAAGTAATCATAAAATTTGCCGTGAAATATTTTGTATTTTATAATTACACAAATTTTATCATACGGTAGTTTGGAACTATCTTTTCAATTCTTATTCCACCTCATTAAAATTTTCTTGTCGTTGATTTTAAATTTGTTTATATATTTTTTAAATTATTATTAATTTACAGTGGCTCACGAAATTCATTAAATATTTGTAGTAATATCAAAACTTTGTCCTAATTTGATATGTTGTTTGTCAATAGCTGTTTTATTACTTTGTTTACTCTTTTATTGTAATATTCTTTCCTATTTTTTATTGTAACTATTAATCACTGAGTCGTTTTCATAAGTCATCCAAGACCACTTGATCAATTTCATGAGTTTCAATTGTACTTTTAAAATCATTTATTAATAATAATTAAAAATTCCTGCAGCTATAAAATAGTAAACACGAAGCCATTTTACTTTTTCTAGTCAATGCTAAACGCAATACAAAATATTAAAAACAGTTTGTTTTTTTTTCCCCTACAGTGTAACCAACAGCAATTATAAATTAGCTTCAAAATGGAGTTTCTCACCTTTTTTTAAGTATCTAATACGGATGCTCAGTATGAACTATAAGTAACATTGAATGGAACTCATTTGAAAGAGATTGAAAAAAAAAATAAAGCTGGTTGTAAGCCTTTTCCTTGAGATACTGTTGAGAAAGGTATTATTCGTTTAATTCTGTCAGGAGAAGTTGATAATGCCATTCAAATACAACGGAAGCTCAGACGATTTGATAATATCAACATCAGCGCTGATGGATTGCGCTCTGTCTTGAGACAAACTGGTTTGTAAGGAAGGGCAAAAGTTAAAAAGCCATTGCTAATAGAGAGGCATGAAAAGCTGAGATTAGCATTCACCAAAAAATATGCCCATTATACTGAAAATGATTGGTCAAATCTTGGAAAGGACGAAATGAACAATCTATCTCCAGTCATATGCGATTTGATCAATTTCGTGAGTCAAATGTATATTCTTAAATTCTTAGTTTATTAGTTAAATATTGCTCCCCTATCTATATGATTTATTTCCTTCTCCATACATTTTCAAGGCATTAAGGTTAGTTAAGTATTGTGAAACAGTTTAGTTATCTCAAAAATAATTTATTTGCTACAATAATAACGTCAGCATTTACATTTTTTAACACGCACTGATAATTGTTTGTAGCTTTAGTTTTTGTTCTGACAATAATTGTGGTAGCTATATGATTGCTTTGCAGCCTTGTTTTATTTTAAAATAAAACCATCTTTTGCCACGTTTCTCTTCTTTTTTTCTTTCTTTTCCGGTGTAAGCCTTCTCATGTCCAGAATAGTACTACCTCGAGCTGAACCAAGGTTCTCAACATAATTGAGATACATGAGTCCTGGTCTGCTTCGAGGTCGTCTTTCTTCCGATTTCGCTTCTGAAAACCAATTGGCATTACGGTCTTCTCTCTCTTCTCTTCTCTCATTGTGGCCGAGCCATTTCAATTTTTTCCTCTCGATTTTTTCCCGAATGGCCAGAACCACAGTGTCAGAACACTGCTCCTCCCTTACCCTATAATTTCTTTGTTGACCTCGCCCGCCCGGGTTTTCCCCAGAATTCGGCTAAGGAATTTCATTTCATAGGCAGTTACTCTATTAACCTGTCTGTCGAGAAGCGTCCATTTTTCAAATCCGTAGAGGAGCACTGGGATCAAAACTGAATTAAAAAGCCTTATTTTTGCACCACGGCATAATTTCTGCCTCCCTATCAATGTCATGGAAATCTGGTAGAGTATTCCATTGTCTTTCTTAATTCTGGTTACCACTTTCCTGTCTATTATACTATCTTCACTTATAATTGTCCCCATATAGCAGTAGGAGTCCACACGTTCAAGGATCTCACCATTACAAGTGATCCTGAAGTCAAGTGGATTTCTACGTTTCTCGCTATCAATAATTGAGGAATTATCTTTGAAAACTGAACATTTTCATCTCTGAAAATGTTTTAAAAAAAGAGCAAAAACCTACAACAGTCTGCCCCCTGCTGTTAAATCCAAATTATATTGTTTAAATCCTTGATAGATGTCTACTAACCAAAAATAGTATAGTAGTGTGTGCAGCTCAGAAGGGTTTATCAGAAAAAATAAAAATAAAATTTTTATCGAAAATGGACCAATACTTTTTACATAAGAAAAAGAATGTTCAGTTCGAATGACAGCTTCTCAATTCTTAGGACTATATCGCCACCAGTTTAAGGATGGGGGATTGGTCAGAGAGTAAAAAAAACTGGAATCCCCGTGATAGAGATAAAGGTGAGGAAAAATTTTTTTATATATATATTTGATATACCACGGTGATAAATCGGATGGTGTAGTTTATGATGCATTGAAAAAAATTAACCTCCTCTACTCACTATCTATTATATTATATATATATTTTACTATTGCATAAATTATATACAAGTACGTTTGAGGAAATCATTATAATTACATGTAAAGAACTACTCACTAATAGTACTTCAATAAAAGTTTGACATTCGAAGATTTCTTGGCCATCTCCGTCTCAGCCTATGAAGCGGCATATCGGAAATTGAGTGTGAGCCAAGTTGGGATACTAGTAGATTCGAGTTGGTTTGGAGTTTACAATGAAGGGATATGTGTCTGTTTTGTGTAGTTTACGATCCACTGAAAAAAAATCAAGCCTCCTCTACTCACTATCTCATTAAGGAAATGATTGCTGGCGATTGTGGGTTAGGATTTGCCGAGGAGAAGTTCCACTATTTTCCCCTAATCACGTTCAACAACAAAAAATAATAAATAAAAACGTAAGGTCATTTGATCTGTTGATCATCAGCAAACAACCATTTTCTACAAGGTTCAGATGACCATCCTTGAGTCAAACATGCTTCTGGGTACATCACAATGGCATATCTGACCCTTGGGTTCGGAATTAAATCTGATTGATGGGAGATGTCCTCAGCACTTCACCTCCTTGCACAAATGTTGACCTTATACAGTGTTGCAGGGTGTCATTATTTCGTCGTGAACCCCTATTAAGCTGGCCTAAAGTATTATTTTTTTTTTTAATTATTTTAATTTTTGAAATGTTTTTATGCCATCTTAGAGCAACAAAATAGCAACAAATTCTGGCATAAGCAGTTTTTTAAAATACCTTTTCTTTCTTATAGTGGGGAGGCCAGCTTAATATTAAGCTAGCCCCCCAACTTTGATCGTTAATACCTGCCAAGCGGTGCGAGCAACAAAATCCGTACTACGGCAATAAATTAGCACATAAATAGCACAAAATTATGCAATAGGTTTTAATTCGTTTGGCGATGGTGAGGAGGGCAGCTTAATAGGGTTTCGTCGTGAAACAATAGTTACTCGGACTACTGAAATCTATGTGAAAAAGTGAAATAAAACGGAGATAAAAATTTGTCTACTTTAAAAAGTTTTTCCTAAGCTAAATCATAAAAAAAAAATAAAAAAATAGAAAAAAAATAAAGAACCTTGTTAACAAGTCAAGAGGATTGGGTACTGGGTCTCTCTCCTGCCCTATATATCATCGCTTATATTTTTCTTCTTGTTGTATTCCCTAAATGTCAGTATCGCAACACAGGTGAATCAAATTTATGAAGTTGAAACATAAAGAATATTTTACGAAACTCTGAACTATTAGGTTGTACCTTATGAAATGTCGATTTTTCGAAGCAGCAAATAAATAAAAAAAGTAAAGAACAAATTAAATAATGATAATTGTATAGTTGACTGTTATGACTAATGGAGAAGAAGATGATCAGAAATACAGCCAAAGAGGAACACAACGTCTAAGTAGAAATATTTTAATACGTGCCAACGTTTTTGAGTCATCGTTCGTCTCCTCACGAGTGTGGTTCGGTGGCCCTGAAGGAGATCTGCAAGGCAGGTCGAAATGTTGGCACGTATTAAAGTATTTCTACTTAGACATGGTGTTCCTCTTTAACTGCATCCCTGATTATCTTCTTCTACAACAAATTAAATATATATTATTCAAAATATTTCCCTTAGTAAAGAATATCTTTTTTAACACACTTCTCCCAACGATTAAACAAGTTTTCAGTGAAACATTTGGTTTGTTATCAAGTACTGGAATCTAACCATTGTAAGAACTTTTTTTTAACTAGTGTAGTTGTTAACAGTTTATTTACTTTTTCAAACTAAAAATCACAATTACAAAATGTATTTCTGTAATATACTTATCAGCTGTTTGATTTATTTATTTTTTATTATTTTTTTATCCTTCATCAGAGTGTTCTTGACATTGTCTCAAGCACTTATATCTGTAACAGACATTATACACGCTATTGTATTGTATTGACACAATAGGTTCGTGTTATTTTTCCTCCTAAAATAAAAAGAACTTTATGAGAATATAGAATATTTAAAATTTAACGTGATTTAGATCAGCCATATGAAAATATCTTGCTTTAAGGTATTAAAAAGTAATACAGTTTTACTAATATCCAAAAAAACCTCAAAATGCTAGAAATGAATAGATTTATTATTATTGAACTAATTATATTTTTTAATCAAACATTAGTTATTTCTAGTTAAACATGTAAGTTCACACGATATTTTGTCCTAACGGTTTTATAGAGTTGATGTATTACATTTTGCTGTGTTATTTTCCGTGTTGGGTAATGATTATTGTATGCTGCACACGGAGTAATGACAGCCACATGGCAGGATAATGAAGTGTTCTTGTTCGAGACGTATCATCTGTATAAAAGTAATATTCAAGAACAAGGATATTATTTACAGAAATAATAATAATAAATAAATTTTCATTTATTATTATTTTATAAATTATTAATAATAAGTTATAAACTTAATCGAAAAGAAAACGTAGGTTTAAATACCAGAACGTAAAAATATTAAATTAAATTATACAGGTAATAAATTCAATAAAAATAAAGGGTTTTTTCTATGTTCACAGGAGGAGTACAGGTGAAGATCTAACGAAGAGATTTACAAAGAAATCAAGGACCTGGAAACTGATGTAAGAATCAGAAGGCTGATGTTCTATGGGCACATAAGGAGGATGAAGGAGGAAAGATTAAACGAGAGGATCTTTGACAGGATTTTCAGCTACAAAACTATGGGAGGTTATACATAGCAAATGAGAGAGGAAGTAAAGAAACTTAAAATTTCGGATGCAGACTGTCTGGATAGAACATGTACAGGAAGAAACTGAAAAATCTCACCTGTATTAGGGGAGAAAAAAAAGAGGGGTACTAAGTGGTCCGAAGAAAGAAAAGAGATGCATTCGAGGATCATGAAATTGCGATGGGAAGAAAGGAAGTCAAGATCCCGTAAACAGATTCGCGTGGTCCTGAGTGGCCGTTACGTGTAATAAAAAAAAAAAAAAAGCAGCCAGTTCTTAAAATAAAAAATGCCGATTTTTTTTTGGGTAGTAGTAGGGACTTATAATAGTGCAAAACTAGAGCAATAGCCGCCAATGAGCATCGGGAGCCGAGAAAAACAAAGAAACTGTGGAAATCACGTTTTATTTTTTTTCTCAGCTCTCAGAAGAAGTAGAGAAATAATTTTTTCACGTAGTTTTGTATGATATCTCTTTAACCCAACCAAAACCTGCTAAATAATCTGTTCAATAATAATATCAGGTTTTGGTTTAAATATGAAATCCTGCATTAATTTCCAGACAGCGGGTTTTAGTTTTGGTAAAGGGACAGCATACATTACTACAATTTTACATGAAAAAAATATTTCTCTATCTTGACAGAGAGCTGAGAACTGGCAGCCTTAATGTAAAAAAAGACCCAAAATAAATAGTTACTCGCATGAGATTATCATTAAAGTAATAATTAATTTATTATTATTATTATTATTATTACTTTAATTTGTTTAAAGTATTTTTTTTGTCTGTTTAAATTTCTTATTCAATACACGATTCAATGTATAAATTTTATTTAATTAAAAGACAGATTACGTTTAAGTTTAACAATATTTAAAAAAAAAAACATGTTTTTAAAATCTGTTATGGTTTCTCAATAGCTGATACTTGACTAAATGTGATTTTTGCTTGGTATATCTTAAACCAACACAAAATATGACATCACGTATTTTTTTTAGTTTTTAACTATGGGATTACAAGAGAAGGTATTCTACACAGACATATCAATACTTGCTAATTCACAAATATAACTAATTATAAAAATAATTATACAAAAACGAACTAAATTGATGCTAAAAGCGAAATAAAAGCAAAATAGTTTTCATTTTCATTTTATTGAATTTCACACTTTTGTCTTATCACTACAGAAATAATGAAGATAATGCAATGAAAAATGCTTTTTTATTAATGTACTAGAGTGAATTATTCCTTTATAATTTAAATTTCTTAAGCGTTCTTTGGTTGTAATATGTCTGATTAATAAATGATTTCACACAATCGTCTTTGATATAATAGATATGACTCACTGGACATGGGCGCCCAGCAGGTAAGCCCCTCGAACCAGACTTCCATCGCGCCGACACTCGACTGATATCAAACCGCACTCCGAAGAGCGACTAGTGGGGAGAGAGGGAGAGGGTACACAGGTTGCTGTCAGGAGTACCATCGCTGATTTCGAGATTACAAATCAGCAAGTTCATGTAATCTTCAGGAAGATATCTAAACGAGGATTCATTATCTAAAACAAAATAATTATTTTTTTCTGTTTAGCTTCTGCGGTCAGCACAATCACTGACTTGCAGGAAAATATTCCGATTCCTCAGAGTTTTCCCCAAAATTATATGTTTTTGGCCTTGCTTTAAAAAAAAAAAAAAAAAAAAAAATTACTCAACAATTTTGTTTATTTATCGATTTTTTAAAATAATTTACAACTGTATACAGTATAAATCTGTAATGTCTCCATTTGTTAAAATATTTTTCAAATTTTGACCTCATTTGCGGATTTAGCATTAAATTTTCTATAAGAACAAAGTACCTGTAACCTTGAATTTTACTGTCACCTTGCCAAGGAAGTCAGAATGTATTATATTACTTCAAATAAATAAATGCAATATCATAAGATCCTCTGATCTGGTGTCGCTTTATTGACAGTTTTTCTTTATTTTCTATTAAACAATAATTTTATTCTTTGCTTTACATTCCAATGAAGAGTTTATTATATTTAAAATGGACATTTTCATCAAGGGATTGTCATAATGTTTTATTTACACAAGCAACTGATTTGTATGCCAAATGAGAACACCATGTTTTTTCGGTTTCAAAAGTGAATTTCATTCCTGAAATTGAAACAAAATCATTATGTTTAACATATCATTCGAAAGCTGTTTAAATTTGCAAGTTTTTGTGAGATTTGACGTTTTGTAGATAATTTTTTCGAAAACGGTGAGCGTTGAAGTAATATAAAACATTGTGACTTCCCCAAATAAGGTGAAGATCAAGCTGTTCTTTAGATACCAAGTTTGTAAAATTCAAGGTTACAGGTACTCAGCAATTATAGAAAATTTAATGTTAAATCCGAAAATGCGGTCAAAGTTTGAAAAATATTTAAACAAAATGGAGATATTACAGCTTTTACAGAGAAAAAACGTGGTTTAAAAAAAAAAAGTCTTTGAATTATCGTATATCTGCAATGGATTGAAATAGAAAGGTGAGGTCTGCGGCATTTGGCTACATTTTTGATCTAGTTTCACCCAATTTTTTTTACACTAAGAGATACTCACCCTGTATAAGAAAAAAAAACCTCCAGTGAATCACCATTGCTTGTGATATAAAAATACAATTATACTTTATTTACAATTTACATTCATCCCTACCTGACCCATCCCTTGAGAAACTGATAGATTTGAATGGATATGGAGTTTACTATGAAAATATAGGTATCTGTTTTGCGTTCATCAGCAACATAGGGAACATTAAGGTCTTTATGGATATGTTTATTTTTGACATAGTAAGGAGCATTAAGGACTTTTCGATGGATTTATGCCAGTATAATAAGGCTCCAAAAGGCCGTTTTCTAGAAAAAACTGCCGAACTTTTAATCTCAACGGATCTTTATGTTTTTTGGGGTGCTGAATCCAAATATGAAGTTTGCTTCCACGGCAGCCGTCGGCTTCATAACCAAAATCATAAAAAAATGCAAAATTTTTATATTTATCTATAACACGAAATAGAAGTTTCTTTCTAAGAAAGTCTTTATTTATTAATTTTAGTTGGAATTAGTTACCTACGGAATTAAAAAAACAACTCCGAAATCGGACCATTTTATGCGATGATATGATCTTTGGAAAAATTGTAGAAATTGGCCAATTCGAGGTCAGTCCCACTTCTCCGCGAAAACATGTTTGTCATGGTCTTTTTCATCTTAAAGCTGGTTAAATTTGCTATAAGACTATTTTATATTAAGTTTTAATTGTGACCCTTAAAATAAACATGCCAGCAAGCTAAACACCTCGTACTGCTTTGAATTACAAGTTTTTTTGGCACATGTTTCTCTATTACTCCGGGAATATTTGTTCGATCCCAAATTTTGTTTTTTAATCTCATAGCTGGTTAAATTTACTATTGGAATTCATATATTAAGTTTTAATCGGGACTCTTAAAATAAACTGATTCCAGATACAATTAATATATAAAGGCTTTCTTCGAAGAAAGCTTTATTTTCGTGTTATAGGTAAAAAAACCGAAAATAACCTGTATTTTTGGCGTTTTTTTGCGATTCTGGGTATGAAGCCGACGGCTGCAGTGGTAGTAAACTTCATATTCGGATTTAACGCCCCAAAAAACATAGACGTCCGTTGAGATTAAAAGTCCGGCAGTTTTTTCTTCGTCAAACCCTTATTTTACTGGAGTAGATTTTGAATTGCAAGGATTGGATACAAGATGAAATAGATGGTTTAGTTGAGCCCCAAAGCTCATTATCCTACAATTGTACACAGAATTAATTTCTAAATAATATAGCGGAACTTATCTGAAACGGGCATCGTTGGGTAACGATAATTTACCCTTTTATTAAAAGTGGCTGCTTATAAGAAATAACAAATTTTAAATAAGTCCTCAACTGAAATCTAAAAGAGCATAGAAAATAGATAAATAATTAATAAAATGGAATTTTTTTTTACTTTATATATTTATTCACACCTGTCAAATAAAATTTGAAAACCAGTGAATTTGCTGTACGAATTCAAATGGCAAGATGGAAAATAAACAATAAAACAAGTATGGAAATAAATATACAATAAGAGTTTGTCGTTAATTTGAGTTATCTTTCAAAACTGAACATGTCTACTTTTGATATACATTTTTTTTTTTTTAAATAAAGACTGGTAAGCTGCACATATTATTATGTTTCGTTTTTGTTAGTAGACGTCTATCAAAGATTTAAATTATATTTTCTGTCTGAATAAAAGCAGAATAGTTATATTGATAGGAAGATTACGTAAAGAAGAGTAGCAGGAGAAATGTTCCAGTAGATTAAAAGAGCTCTTCACAGTAGAAGGGAGGTGACAAAGAAAACCAAGATGTCCATCAACAGGTAAAAATTCCTACCGAATCTTACCTATTCTTCAGAGTAATGGATATTTACCATGAAACACAGGAGTCAGATCCAGGCAGTAGAGATGAAATATCTAAGGGAAGCCGGCATAATGTTGAGGAAAGATAGGATCCGCAACAAGACCATCGGGTCAAACATTGAAGTACAGACAGCAAAAACAAACTTACAAGAATATTAATTAAGATGGTTTGGGCACCTACTTAGAATCCATATTGATAGAATACCAAGAATCACTTATAAATCACGAGGAAGAAAAGAGAGCCAAGAGGAAGTTAAGTATTCACGAAGCAAGAACTGGACTGCAGGAGGAAAGAGATGGTGAAAAAAGTGACACTTGGTCCAAGTTCTATAAATGGCAACCTTACCGAGTATGAGATCATGATGATAAATATGTATTTTCAGTATTTTTCTCAACATAGATTTTTTTTTTTTTTATAACATTAACCATAGATTTGTTTCCTTTTTACAATTTATAGATTTCCAGATACTTAATGTTATAAAAACTGAATTTTAAAAAATTAATTTCCAAATAACTTTAGTGTAGTTTAGGCACAGAACAACCAATAGGAATCAATGAACTATTTATTACTTCTATTGATATTTTTTAGAGATACCGACTTTTTCTTTAGTAGACTAGTCGGCTGCAAAAAAGCCCAAGCAAAGCCGATCATTGCTTCGGTTTGAATTCGTGTGATATCGGCAATGTTCGAGGTTCTTCGTTTATAGCTTTATAGCCGTCTGTGCATGTAGCTACAGGTTCTCGCTTATATTTTCCCCCTATTTTTTCCAGTCGAGGCGGTGAATAACGGTTTTGTTTTTGTTTTTTTTTTTTTTTTTTTTTTTTATTCAAGAAAAACAAAACAAAATCAGCAACTTTACTTAAGTTAGATAGTAGTAAGTCGTGAAATTTGGAATCTAACCATGCTGAAAAATATATCGTGGTTATGGATGTCTTGTTGTAAACTAAGAATTAATATTTTGTCATAATGACTCAAAACCAAAACTGTGAAAAACAAAACAAAAAAACAAATAGTTAGTTACTTGGATTCTTTATTCAGCATAGTAGAAGTTCTTGAATTTATTTTTGTTTACATCATAGTCATTCTTAAAGTTCAATAATTGATTACAAAAAAATAATTAAATTCCTATTCCTAAAATAACACACTGTAAAGATGAACCTAAAATAAAAATTAAAACCAATTAAGGCCATGTTTTCATTTCAATCAATCTATTTTTAAGCTTAAAAATATAAATGAATAAAATGGCCGACTAGTCCGCGCTTTTTGCCGACTAGTTGCTGACAAGTCGGCTTTGCTGTTAGTCCATATCTTGTATATCTATTTCCAACACCAAAATAAGTTTAACAAGAAACCATTGTAGATGTGACAAATAATTCACCACTTCCTAACTTTAATGTATCTCGAAAATAAAATAAAATTTCTTGCTTTCTGTGTCATAAAGAAAACACGGATATTCTTCTATTTTATATGTTTTTAATGTGTTTTTTTTTATATATTTTATTTTTTATATTTTTTGAAATATGTGTACTAAATATGCTGCCGATTTAAAAAAGGAATAAAAAAAATTAAAAAATGATCAAAGTTTATATGCAATACTTAGATATTTACTGAATATAACATTTAGGTTCTTCTTTTGTACATAATAAGCATTGTATCAAAAGAATTTATTATTTCATTTGAAGAATGTTTTCTAATTTTCCTGTTTATATATTTAATTAGTATCTATGTATTACATTAGCATTGTTATATTATTATTTCTTCTTTATTGTTTCATTGTATTATGTCTCTGACCAGATGTAACTAATTTTATTTATTTCTGTACTAAATTGTTATTCTTTAGGGACTTGGCAGAATAAAATTATTTTCCTATTCTATTCTATTTACTGTGTACTATGCTAGTGTTTTGGTGTTGTCGAAGGGGCGAGTGGAGTAGTGAATAGATAAATTAATCGTTTTTATTTTAGTAAATTATCGTTATTGTTAAGGATCTGATTAAAATTTAGCTATTTAACATAACATTAAAATCATTTTTTTCAAAAAAAAAAAATTTCCCCAGCTATTTATTTGGATTTTTCGATTAAAAAAAAAAAAATGTACTTGCGAAGAAGTTGGTTTACTTACTGAAAATAAACAGTTAAACGATTAAAAGATAAGGTAAAAGGATGTGATCGTGCATTTCCTCGTAAACTTGACCCTTATAATTGTCATGACATTGATGAATTCACAATGTGTGATAGAAAGGAATGCAATCTAAAGAATGTCTGGGAACGATAAAGAACTGATTTCGTTCGGTGTGTGTTCAATTGAGACTGCATTGATAAGAGATGTCCAACGTGTGAAACGATTCTGTTTCATTTATAAACTGAAATGTTTTTTCTTGGATTCAAATTTAAAATTTTTTACGATATACCACTGCTTCACTTGCAACATTTGCAAAGCGTGATCCTACTGTATTTACTGTATAGTAAATATTTTAGTATAGCGATTTTTAGTAGATTTTAATTTAATTTATTTTTTATAGATTCTTTTTAACCTTTCTCTTTACATTTTTATTTATTTATTTATTGCTTGGCTCTACAGCCCTAGATGGACCTTGGCCTCACGCAGAAGAGATGACAATTGGAGTTTATCCTTAGCTTTTCTTCGCCATCCTCTTATTCCTAGATTTTTCAGGTCCGCCTGGAGGCGGATAATGTGGACATTATCCTGCCACCTTATTCTAGGCCTTCCTCTTAATCTGGTACCATCCGGTCTGTCATTCATCATCCTCTTCGGCAGCCTCTCGACCGGCATCCGTTTCTCTTTACATATTAAAACGAAATGGTATAATAAATCTTAATATCCTATTTTTTTCTCTAAAAAAAACAGACTCACCTATCCATAAATTCAATTCAAAAAGTGGAAGTGGTATTCTTCAATATCATCGGCATTCAGCTAAGCTAACGGAAAAATTGAGGTCTGTGTTATTTATTATTTCGTTTTAAACCTTACATTGAAAATCTAATAAAATAAATCCTAAATAATAATAATAAGTAAATAAATGTAGTAACATATGATCCTCTGACCTGTTTTCGCTTTATAAACAGATTTCCTTTATTTTCTATTAAACAATATTTTTTTCTTTGCTTTTTATTCCAATGAAGAGTTTATTATATTTAAAATGCACATTTCAGTTAAGGGATTGCCATGTTTTATTTACACTGATTTGTATGCCAAATGAAAACACCATGTTTTTTCGATTTTAAAAGTAAATTTCTCCATGAAATCGAAACAGAATCATTACTTTCAACATATCATTCAAAAGTTGATTAAATTTGCAAGTTTTTGTGAGGTTTGCAGTTTTGTGGATAGTTTCTTCGGTAAACGGTGAGCGTTGAAGTAATATAAGACATTGTAACTTCCCTAAATAAGGTGAAGATCAAGCTGTTCTTTAGTTCACAAGTTTGTAAAATTCAAGGTTACATGTACTCTGCTCTTATAGAAAATTTAATATTAAATCCGAAAATGAGGTCAAAGTTTGAAAAATATTTGAACAAAATGAAGATAATGCAGCTTTTATGGTAAAAAAAGTCTTTGATTTATAGTATATCTGCAACGGATTGGAGTAGAAAGGTGAGGTTTGCAGCAATTTTCTACATTTTTGATCTAGTTTCACACAATTTTTTTACGCTAAAAATTACTCACCCTGTATACATATATATTAAAAAAACAACAAAAAAAAAACAGATATCTTATTCAATATTATTATTTTGACTTAAAGAGATCTGGGATCACAAAATAGGAAATTATCAGAGGCATTTAATACTATTAATGACCTTAGTGGAAAGGGGTGTCTAAACGGTTTTTAATTGTGGGATTGAGTTAAGGGAAAAAAATTAATTAAAACTATTCATTATGATAGAGTGTATCATCAAATTTTAAGAAGTAGACGAAAAGAAATTGCTTGAGATACGCATGATGTTGTAGAAGGAACAATACAATTAGGATTGATGAATTATTTGCCACTTTTATTGGTTTTGTTAGTATATCTTAAACATTTATCATCAGTTCTAAAAACTTACAAAAATTTTCAAATCAGCACATTGTTACATAGTTTATATGTATTGAAATTTTTAAGGGTGCTTCCGTCTTATTTGCATTGTACCGGTCCTAATCATTACACTTATGATTATATTAATAATATTCCAGAACTGACCAAACATTTTTTGTTGGTAAAAAAAAAAAAAAAATAAAACTAATGCAACTATTGACACGGAAGCAATGAATGGATATGAGGAAAGTAACGTAGTCACGCGATAGAATGAAAATGCCTCATGATGTCCCTCTTGCGGACTGTCCCACTTTCGAGAAACTGGTTTAGCATTGGAGTAAACGACTCGTAGTTGGGACATCTCAAGTTTCCCCGAAACAGATACTGGACACGACCCTGAATTAAAAAAAAGAAAAATTTTAAAAACAAAAAAAAACTTAAATTAAGATTACTATGAAAACATCTAAAAAACCTCAGTTTAAGCTATTAGAGACTTCACATGATAAGACTTAAACAATAATTAGCGTGCAGAGCGGTCTTAGTCCAATGTTGGATAATTTCTGTTTAATTTAGTTTTGTACGTTGATTGATCAAAAGGTTACCAAAATCAGGTTAGTGGGTTTGGTTTTTGACCTGATTATCTGCTTACCAGAACATTTCAATAAAACAGTGAATCACTAATCGGAGATGACTGGCCGGGTTTCTTGCAATCGTGAGGTTACCTTCGGACATATGTTAAAATATCGATTGGAACTTTGGTAATTTGGAAAATTGTAGACATAAGTACACAAATCTCTATTATTATATAAAAGGACAAGCTATTTTTCGTTTGTGATCACTAACCGCGAAAACTACCGAACCACTCTGTACCAAATTTTAACCACATCATCTTCATAGTTAAAGAAAGGATTAGCGAAGAATGTGTGGTGCGCAGTGAAGTTTGATAATCGACCGATAGGTTGCGAGCACCATTCGAGAGAGGTTACAAAGCTACATGGAGCGACATATGAATTCCAGTGCAGTTTAAAAATCGATTGATATATGGCCATTCTGCAAAAAAGTTTGCAATGATAAAACTATTAAACCCAACTGTACCAAATTTTAACTACTTCTTCATAGTTTTAGGAAGGTATATAATAATAAATTTTACTATAATAATGACAATAATTAAAATGTATAGTCTTGAGTGCCAGAAACGACGTTTGCCAAACTGTCATATACTTTTATGGTTAGAATTAAAATCCAACCAGATGGATAGATGAAATTATTTTTGCCAAATTGGATGTATATTATGCTAATTATGCTTTTACGCACTCTTCAAACATTTAATCAATTCAACTTTAATCAGGTTAAAAATGACTGCTATTCGTGAAAAAATCATTAATGAAATAATGCTAAATTCCAAACTTCAATACACGATTTCAATCGATGAACAAATAAGATTGAATTAATTGTTAAAATAAGAAAAAAGTTCGTTATTTATGAGAGCGGGCCAAACCGCGATGGTGTATGCTAGAATTATATAAAACTGATGGAAAGTTATAAAAAAAATAGTCTTAAGATTAAAGAAATGAGAAAACACCAAAATTGATGTCATGATTTGTTATAAACTAATATTAAGAAATATAACACATCATCGATTCAAATGCAAAATAGCGAATGTAGAATTGTTTTCGACCGTTTGTAAGTGTTTTTCCTCTCCATACCAGAGTAATTAAGATTCAAGATTTCGTAACAACGTACATTAATCCTATAGCAATCGCTAAAGTAAAACGAAAAATGGGGTTTTTCTTATTCAGTACTTTGTATTCAGTACAACCCTGATCCAAGTTTAATATATTTCTATGTTATTCCTGATAATTTTTTCAGGTGTACAAAAAGAAAACCTGAGTCCTATAACAAATATAGAAACGCTTTATTAAATAATAACCAATTTTTTATTTATGCTGTTAATGAATAGTAGGTCTTTAAAAAAAAATTGATAAATTGAAATAAAATTAATAAAAAATAAATGTGAAAAAGAAGAGAATTAACAGAAAGCCTGGGAATTATCATCATTCTTAGTATGGCAATGAGTAGTTTAAAAATAGAAACATAAACATTGCAGAGTATATTTCTGAATATTCAGCATGTCCTTGTGTGTACTGACATGGTCCTCAGAAACCATGAATAATTTATTATTACTATTATTATTTTCTGAGGCAGACCTTTTACAGACTGATGTAGTCTTCTTTGACTCACTAAGTTTATAATCATAACAATCTCTGCTCGCATTTATCGAAGGTGGTTTGCTGGTAAAGTTTTATTGTATTTATTCCAAATAACGATTATCTATACGATGGATTCAAGATAAATGTATCCGTAATCATAAAAGAATCGTTAATCAATGACCGGAAGTAGATTCTTAAGTATAAGTAAGTAGATGGAACGATTATCACAGTGGGTATACAACAATTTTGAATACATTTATTTAACAATTAGTCTTAATTGTACGTAAGTATTTGAGAAACAGAAAGTAGGAAACAACAAAACTTTCAATTAAGTTTGGTTCTTGTAAGTAACGTTCAAGTTTTCATCTTTAGTAAACGACTGGTAATGGGGCTAAAAACTTTTTTTTATTATTTCATTATTTTTACTGACATTATCTGAAATGTGCTTCGACTGTACGAATTTGAAATAATACTCCAACTTTTCAATTCTCCGACAACTGTTACAGTGGGATAGGAACTGGGAGGTTACAGATTACAAGTAATAGACCTCAGTGTCCACTATTTAGTATACTACATTAGTGTAGTGATTACGTTACCACACTCTTTAAACTTTAAATATATGTAACTTTTTATTTTATTTTATTTTTTTAATCACTAAGTATAGGAATGAATATATAATAATTACATAATTATGTATGTATTACCAAACTGTCATACGTTTTAAAGACAAAATTATTGTATACCCACTGTGATAATCGTTCCATCTACTTACTTATACTTAAGAATCTACTTCCGGTCATTGATTAACGATTCTTTTATGATTACGGATACATTTATCTTGAATCCATCGTATAGATAATCGTTATTTGGAATAAATACAATAAAACTTTACCAGCAAACCACCTTCGATAAATGCGAGCAGAGATTGTTATGATTATAAACTTAGTGAGTCAAAGAAGACTACATCAGTCTGTAAAAGGTCTGCCTCAGAAAATAATAATAGTAATAATAAATTATTCATGGTTTCTGAGGACCATGTCAGTACACACAAGGACATGCTGAATATTCAGAAATATACTCTGCAATGTTTATGTTTCTATTTTTAAACTACTCATTGCCATACTAAGAATGATGATAATTCTCAGGCTTTCTGTTAATTCTCTTCTTTTTCACATTTATTTTTTATTAATTTTATTTCAATTTATCAATTTTTTTTTAAAGACCTACTATTCATTAACAGCATAAATAAAAAATTGGTTATTATTTAATAAAGCGTTTCTATATTTGTTATAGGACTCAGGTTTTCTTTTTGTACACCTGAAAAAATTATCAGGAATAACATAGAAATATATTAAACTTGGATCAGGGTTGTATCTCTAATAGTTATGAAAGTTACTAGAATATAAATTCTTTTTCGGTAAGAAACATGAAAATTTGTAAGTGTACTTTTATTTTAAGGAAAAATATACAAATATATTTTAAGGAAGATAATTGTTTGATGGATATACATGGTGTCCCGAATTTAAATGGCAAAACTTCAGGAACTTATAGGGGACCGGAAAACTAAGATAAAAAGTCCTTTAGAGATTTGCTCGTTTTTGCTTAGTTTTAGAGAAAATCGCAAAAAAAACATGATTTCATTTTTATACTTATTTATTTACATTAAATATTTATGTTATGTTCTTTTTAATGTAAATATTGCTCAAAATGTTGTCCTCTTGCACCAATGCAAGCATTACATCTAGCACTCACTTGATAAATTGCAGCTAAACATTGTTCTGATGATATTTGGTGCACTGCATCTATGATTCGGTCTATTAATTGCTCTCTTGAGTTGATTGACACCGAATAAACTTTCTGCTTCAAGGTTCCCCATACGAAGAAATCCATGGGTGTCATATCAGGTGATCTGGGTGGCCAAGGTACTACTCCTCCAAGTACAATCCAACGTTGTGGATAATTTATATCCAGCCAAGCTCGAGCAACTCTGCTATAATGAGCTGGACATCCATCGAGTTGGAACCACATTTCAATCCGCTGCTGTAAGGGAATGTCGTCTAAATAATTAGATAAGCCGTTCTCCAAAAAATGTGTAAATGCGATACCATTCAATCTTCCAGGTAAAAAAATATGGTCCCACCAGTAATCCGTTCCAAATTCCAAGCCAAACGTTAATAGCAAATTCATGCTAAAACCTATTCTCTCTAATAGCTCTGGGATTTTCAAGAGCCCATATAATTTTTAATGGAAATAAATTATCATCGCGAATTTTGTCAAGAAACCAGTTACTAAAATTCAATCTCTTGACATAATCTTGAGGTAATAAATTCTGAACTTTTTGAAGATGGTATGGGTAGCAATTATCACCTTTAAAAGTTCACCATATTGCTTGCCGCGATATTGCTAATGCAGCAGATGCTCTTCGGATGCTAGTCTCAGGATTGTTATCGAAGTGGCGTTGGACACAATTTCTTTTCCGATAATCTGCTCTTATTGCTGCCTGGAATTGGTCGCCTTCATTACGTATTAAGAATAGCCTAAAGTTAAACGATTAGACTCGATTAAAAGTTAACGAAAAGACTCGTCGATTAGGCACTCTTCTATTTGGAAATCAGCGCGCTAACTCCCGCACCGCTTCTAAAGCATTGCCGTTACAGAAACCATACACAAATATCATATCAGCGTATTCAACATTAGAATATGTATGCGGCATTGTGGCTGATGCTATTCACACAAAAATATCTGAGTAACTCACTGAAGACTGATTTAGGAATTATAATCCTAGAAGGAAGCCAAAATGTAAACAAATAAAAGAATGTAAAGGATAACATTAAGTGTTTACATATCTCACTGCCTAGCCTGACGAACTTTGAAAGGTGATAATCGCTACCTGTAACATTTTTGCAATTTCTTTTTTTGCGATTTTCTCTAAAACGAGCAAATCTCTAAAGGACTTTTCATCTTAGTTTTCCGGTCCCCTATAAGTTCCTGAAGTTTTGCCTGTAGAATTCGGGACACCATGTATAGGCCTTTAGTGGTTGAGGATGAATGGAGATTTTTCTCAGAAAAATTGAGAACAATGCAAACTGTATAGAACCTGTGACTTAGTTCAGTTTACAAAAGCAAGTATAGGATGGTTAGGTCATGTATTAAGAATGGAGGATAGAAGAACTTTAAAAAAGGTTTTACTCAGAGTGATGCAAGACACCAGGAGAAGAGGATAACCTTGGAGATGATAGATCCAGGAATTTAGAAAAGACCTTGGGCATCTTTGGTGTCCAAAATTAGTGAACAAAAGTGGTGTACAGCAAGGACTGGTGTAAAGTTGTAAGTGGAGCCTAGGCCTGTAGAGCTATGAAGTAGTAGTATTTTTGAAAATTAGAAAAAAATATTTTAAAAAACTAATTTAAATATTGAAGTCGATGAAAGCCATTTTGACTTTAATTAATCTAATTTATTATGAGTGGTTATACATTCTCATCCATACAATTAAGTTGTTACACATATCCGCCACTAACAGAATAAAAAGTTGATGCTGACAAACTGTTAAAAATAAAATATTAAAAATTTAATCTTGGCCTGTATCAGTAGAATGCCATTAGAATTGTACTTACTGATACTATATTTCATTGCACATTTATTAACAACATTATTATTTATTTCAGTCTAATAAAAACTATTAAGCTGAAATCAGATGCAGAATCTCGACTGCAAATAAATATTATTTTGGGTGTCAAAAGCATTTAAAGAGCACAACAATATTTCTGACCACTAATTTACAAATATATAAAACCCTGAATAACATTTCTTACTTATGCCTGTTAATGTTGGGTATTATCTGATAAAAAAGAGGTTCTTATCTTTAGATTTAAAGGAGAATTTTAAAAAGAATTCAGGCACAATGGGCACCAAAGGCATCTGGAGAATACACACCAAAGCTGACCTAGCCATATAATGCAAATAAGAGGGGCATATAGCTAAAATGGACCTAGACCAGCTTTCTTTAGGAATTGTTTATGAAAGGGGTTATGAAACAAGAAGTATGGGAAGACCTCAAATAAAATTGGTTGACAGAGTAGTAGAGGATGGGAGATTTATCTTGGGGATCTATCTGTAACTAGAGAGCAGCAGGAAAAGTAGAGACTGGCAGCCCAAATTGTAGAAGGCTCTAACTCTTCAATAATTATAACCTTATAGATAATAATGATTATGAAACTAACAAGATGTAAGAGGTATTCCCCACAAAAAAGAATCAGTTTTGTAGATAAAAAAATTCACTTTTATATTTAATCCCAAGGTAAATGCAGATTTCTATAGTAGGACATAATGGCAATTTATTGACTCAAGTTAATATCTTCTACGGTCCAGAGGTTTGAGCTACATTTACAGTATTTTATTCTTAAGGGACCTAGTCCCAAAGTAATTCTTTTTTCTTATCTGTTCTATTCTATTCTAAAATGTGTAAATCATTCTAAATATACTTATACTACTAGTTGGGAAAATAGGAAAAATAAAATACTATTATTTTCAATATCATTTGTGAATCACATACTTAATTTATTCATCCATTCTCAGCCGATTATAAAATGTTTATTGAACTATTTATTTCATTAATAATACTTTCAACAATCACATTGCTATAAATAATTAACAATCTCAATATTTCACAAATAAAACCAACAACGTAAAAAAACAAAAACAAAGTTCTAATAGTAAGTTTGAATTTCATCATATGTACATAATATCTTTTGTTGAAAATGAGGAACTTATCCATCTGCTCCAAACTGTTAGAACATCTAATACTAAGCAGAACCATTACTGTTTTATAACATAATAAAATAGGTTTATATTTACATAAGTATTTTAAGAGCTACATTATTCTAAATCACAGCAAATGTATTCTAAGATAAAATATCATATTTAAAATATTCTCATTTACTCAGCCTCCATTTCAAAGCTAGGTAGAAAACAAACCTGTAAATTATAAATGAATAACATAATTAAATTTACTACTTATTGTATTATTAGTTAAAAAATAGGAACTCATTAAATTCCATAACCTTTTATACTGAAGGAGATATAATCATATTAAATATTTCTTTGGCATAATTCCTATTTATTTTCCATTTGTAACAACAAATGTTTTGGAGACACTGCTCCATCTTCAGGCTTCTATTAATCTGTAATTATATTCACATTTTGTGAGAATGACAATGTGAATATAATCACAGATTAAGAGTAGCCTGAAGATGGAGCTGTGTCTCCAAAACATGTTGTTACTAATTGAAAATAAATAGGAGTTACGCCAAAGAAATATTTAATATTAAATTTCATATTTTTTATACAGACATTTTCAATTCTATTATCTCCTTTCAAAAACATTCAGCTTCCTGGTTAAATTTAATTAATAATATAATCTGGGAACTTCATTTCAAGGAAAGGTCTATCAGAATAAATTTTAACCTTCTTTAAAAAAAAAAATAAAATAATAATAAACTTCATTATAATTTGACAATGGTAATTTTATAATAATATTTAATGATAATAATAATAATAATAATAATAATGCATCATTTTCTCAAGTCTTACACTTGTCGGATCCCATAATTGTGGGATTGTCAGTATAACGATATTACATTGGTTTTAACACCAGTTGAAGGAGAATATTTGGAACTAAATCGATAAAACTACACCAGAACATTTATTATTGACCAAGTGGTAACGATTATGCTTTTCAGAACACATTACTAGAATGAAGGACAGTCCCAGACGAAGATCATGGCATCAGTTCAAAATAAGACCAAGATTGTGTTGGAATGCTGGAATGGCTAATGATACTCAGACAATATAGGCTTTATAACTAGGGATGAGCTACACTCCACAGAAATGACTTGTAATCTAAAATAATGGAGAATTTAGCTCCTCAAGAAGTAATTGCCTTGATGGAAAAATAGTACTTTAATTTTATTGGATAATAACATAGATTAGCAATTGAAAATTTAGAGATATGCTAAAATCTTGGTCCTCACCACCCAAAATTAAAACCAGTCGAAAAACTATGAGGCAAGAGGAGAAGGAAAAACTATTGGCTCCTGTAGGATAACCTGTCCTTCCTGCCCTAGTTGGAGTATCTATGAGTAAGGAGGTTAAGCCCAAAACAACAAAACTATTGGAACTATTGATCTAACTAGTGGAAGTATTGGGAACAAAAGAAAGCATCGAAAGGAACTAGTCATAAGCACTGCTAGATGGACTTGCCTTTGGTAGAAGAAGGTGTTAGCTTAATTTTATTAAAATGTTCAAGAGAAGCATTTTACTGGAGAAGCAGTGTATTAGTATTATTATTTTATTTTTTATTTTTTTTTTATAAAATTGTTTCTATTTTATTTGTCTTCTATTACTCTGTTGTTTTATTTCTATTCTACACATAATAGAGTTTTGAATTTCCGCAATTCATGACCCATCTTTTAATGTGCAATTTAAGCTAATTCGCTCTATCTATAGACATTTTTGTTTACTGAAACAATATTCCTAGACAAGAAAATTTGAATAAACAAAAAGAATGATTTTGAAAGAAAATGAGTTAACACCTTCTATCACTAATTGTTTCAATTATGAATGTGTGTGTATCCATTTACATAAGTTATCTTCTGGTAGAAGGTACAAATAAAACTAAAAAAAAAATAAATAATAATAAATTGGTGTTCCAAGATTATAAAAACTATAATATAAAGGGATTGTAGCCAGGAAAAAAATATTAAAAATAATATTTCACCTCTTAAATTATAACTAATTTTCATAAATCAATAATTCATAAATGCTTACCAAAAGACGACAAAATTTATTATAAGATCACCCATGGGCTTCCAGACATTAACATCCTGAAGATTGAGAAAATAAAGGGCTACTTTGGGGTCACTGAAGTGGCAGTGAACTATTTCTTCAGGGCAGTCCATAGGCTCCCTGCCCAGCCCATAAATGATGAGGACCAAAGCGTATACTCCAGATCTCATGAACGATAATCGAGCAATAATCTCCATGAACAAAGGAATTGTCCGCATAGAGTCGAATCCATAGGAGGCAAGGCCTAGAAGTGGAGCCAGTACCAATGATCCAACCATTGCGCCATTCTGAAAAAACAACCATTACAATAAGAACAATAAAATAGAATAGAATAGAAAGAAAACTTTATTGAGAATGTTGGAATGAATTACTTCTGTAGGAGTATAGAGACCTTGTTTATAATGGTTGGATTGCAGGATACGGATAAGGGATAAGGGAGGGTGACAGGTGTTGATAACTTGGAATAGGTATGTTCCAAGGAAGTCCTCAGCAAAAGGAGAAGAGCCAATTTAATACCCTTAAATTAAAATCTTACTGTAAAGAAAGATGGGAAATATGGGAACGTCTTGGGGTTCTGAAGAAAAATCTTAGAAAGCAATTAAGGATCTGTTTTAATCTGTTCTCAAGAACCATCATGAGCCCACCATATATCATGCAACCATAATCCAATTGGTGAAAGATTAGGGAGGATACTAGGAGTTTACCTGTGAGTAGGTAAGGAGGTGACGGTAGTGGTGAAATAGTTTTAGGATACCAATTGACCTTCAGAAGATTTGTACAATATGGGATTTCCTGGATAAGGTTTGACCAATGGTTAAGGATAAATTTTTAACAGATGAGTGGAAAGTTATTGGGTGACCATTGAGTGAAGTTAGTGAGGAATGAGAATAGGCCTTGGTTAGGGATAGCAACTGATTGGGTGTGGTGAGTAAGAAAAGAATGAAATCAGAAGATGACACTATTGGGAAAGTTTAAAGGTTTCCATTTGGAAAAAAAGATATTGTGGTCTTAGGAATCTAAGGCTTTGTAAAAGTCAAGGAGTATCAGGATGGACAGTTCTTTTTTCAATAATGCTATAGAAATAGAAGTGCCTGCTCACTTAGGCTCTAATAGGTTAGTAACCAGTAGGATAACCTGCCCTTGCCCTAGTAAAGTAAATATCTAAGGTAATTTTAATTATTTTTTTGTTATTGCAGTTTTCTGGGATTGATTAATAGAAATTCAGAAACTATTAAAAATTAAAGCCTGTTGCCTAAAGAAAGTATAACATGGAAAATGTGTCAATAACACCCCTAAATATAGCTTCCAAACAGTAGGCCCTTGCGACAAATGTTATATTACAAAAATAATTCTCCATTTAATATCTAATAAGGGAACTATCGGCAAAGTTTTGATCCGAACAACACCAACTAAGCTAGAATACGTCAAAAAGGCTCCTAAACTTAAAAATAGAGGTTTGATACGTTTATTTCTTATGTGTATTAGGCGAAACAGAGTCAAAAGTAGCTAACTCATTAGAACTTGCCTCCTAGTCAAAATATTATGTGAATTTAGTATAAGAAGAGTTTAGCTCCTAACTGCTCTTACTCTCCTAATATCAAACTACACATACAAAAATGTATTGCTTTTGAGCAGCAATAATGAAATAATTTACTCTATTTCTTCTTCCTTTTTTACATTTCATGGAAACACTATTTTCAAGGGTTCAGTCAAATTAAAGAAAATAATATATGTTAAATTAATAAATATTAATTATACGTTTAGGACACAATGTTTATACCATCATCAGGCCAAAACAAAAATCTGTGTTCATTCCTTTCCTTTGACAGTAATAATAAGATAATTGTACTCTATTTCTTCTGTCTTTTTTACATTTCATGGAAACACTTAAAGAAACACATTAAAGAAAATAATATATGTTAAATTAATAAATCTTAATATTAATTATACGTTTAGGACACAATGCTTATACCATCATCAGGATTATTATTTCATCAGGCCAAAACAAATCTGTGTTCATTCCTTTCCTTTGACAGTAATAATAAGATAATTGTACACAATTTCTTCTGCCTTTATGGAAGCACTTAGGTAATTTAAATTAGTCAATTGTTACCCATCAAAAATCTTTTAAATAACTAATGATATTTCTGTCCTTACCCTAGGTGGAGAACATGAAGTTAATCACAGGTAAACAGACAAATTTTTCCAAAGAAATAGTATTGGTTTAAAAATACTATTTCTGTCAAAAATAAATCGACCACTATGCATTGTTTTGTTTTTTAATGTATTAATTTTATTTAATTCTTGGAAATATGTACTATTTTTTTTCCACATTACAATTATTTTAAAATAATAGTTAAAACAGGTATCAGGAAGCCATTTCCTTTAATTGAAATTGATAACTAATAAATATTGGTATTGAACCTTCTCCAATTTATTTATTTTATTTTATTTTTTACATAATTTCTATCAGAAATAAATATTTATAATCAATGGTAAGTGTCTTTTTAAAATTTTTATTTTGTTATGTAATGCTCCCTCAAAATCAAACAAAGTATTGTTTGGGATATTTACCAGAATTAAGATTATTTCCTTTCTTTCTTTTTATATTTGAAACAATTTGTGGCTTAAATCGAACCTCAAACCTCTGTTTATCTCAGTCAGAATTAATCATTAAAATAATTAATAGTTATAGCATTTATTGATCATACTTACTGTGGCATTGAAGATAGCTCCTATGGAAAGCCCCAAGTCCATAGCAACAAATGAAGTGATGAGACTAACGATGAAAAATAGGGAAAACCTATAGAGTTCCCAAGGAAAGCCACAAGAGTAGTAGACAGTTAAAGTGTGGAACCACACCAGGAGGGTCTAAGTTGAAATAATTGAAACATTTAAAACAAAGAAGAAATATTATTGGTAGTAAAAATAACAATTAGTTTTGAATTTTAGAAACATACCAAAATAGGAATCTTAGAAAACTTGAAGGCAAGGTAATAAGGTAGCAGTGAGTACCATTGGTTAAAATACTCTCTCTTCAGTAATTTCACTTCAAATGGATCTATAACAACAATGTTTATTTAAATATAAAAATTACTAAACAATATAAAAAACTAACCGTAATTATTACATTTAATTTATCATTGTATTTGTAAGTAAACTTAAAAGTAACTGATTTAATACAACAAAAGCTAACTTAAACTGCGTTCCTTTCTTTATTCTACACGTCAATCTGGCTTGAAGTATATTTTCTTTATCTGTTTTATAACATTCATATAGCAGCTGTTCTGTCTGGAGTCAATATCAAATTTCAGTTAGGGAAGTAAGGGAACATGATATCTGAGTGCATAGTTTTATTCAGTGACACTGCGACCCATAGAACTGTACCAAACTATTATTTGTTTTTGTTGTTTAACACAAAGTGTGCAAATTTTTGTTTTATAAGTCTACTAATGAATTTTTCATTGCAAAGCCATTTAATATTTCCTTTTGTAAACTATTTTCAATTGTGTCTAAAAGGATTTCACTGAATATTAAGTATGGTTTGCAGTGATCAGTAAAAAAAAAAAAAAGTAAATTTGATAGGGTGAGATTGTCCATCTATTTCTAATTTTATTTTATGCACTATCAGGGTTTACATAAAATATACTCTGGAATAATTATGGAAATTTTGATAAAACAGGGGAGGTATTTGTTTTGGTAATACAGAAAAAATAAAATAAATAAAGTTATATGGCCACATCCACCTGATGTACTGTAGTATAGAAAACGTCAAGTTGTTAGAAAAAGTAACAGGCCAAAGATAAAATAAGAAGCAGTAAATCATTTTCTATTGATTTTTTTTGATTTTTTAATATATTTATATTGATATTCAGAACTTAATAGAGAAACACATCAAATGAAGGTGTAGATATAGTATATAATGACATGTAAATAACTTTCAAACCAACTACCCATTAGCAGCTCTTCTATAGATTAGAAATAATATATAGTAAACAAAAGGTTTCTTTGAGTATATGTTTTGTTTTGTTGTTCTGCATATGTTTTGTTTTGTTGTTCTGCATTTTTGTTTTGTTGTTCTGCATTTTTGTTTAAGCAGTGTCTTTAAGCCTCCTTTATAAATCAGATATCTAGTTACCCGTTTTTTAATTCATGTTTTTTATATAAAAACAAAAAAAAAAAACAGTGCCCTTTAGGGTAGTTTTATTAATAGTGACTTATTTCCATTTTTTTTTTTTTTAATTTTATTTTTTACATAAAATCAATCGGAAACTCCTGTACTTAATAAGGCAATATAAAAATCTCTCTGGGACCCAATGGCCGAGTGAGCTGGGGACTAGGGTCTCAGCACGCTCGTAACCAGAAGGTTGTGGGTTCATATCCCCCCTGGGTGGGTTAAAATTTATTTTGTGGTGGACCCATGAAATGAATCTTGACCTTCCCACCCAGGCCAGTATAGGACTTCAATTGAAGTCTTGGGCTCAAAAAAAAAAAAAAAATCTCAAAGGTATTCTACACAAGAACTGAGGAGTGAGAAGAATAACAATATTTGACAGAAATTTGGTTATATACAATCTAAAATTGAGACATTCCATGAAAATTTAAAAAAAAAAACTAGTACCTCCTGAACATGGTTCAGCTTCAAAAGTTAAAACTGTCCTGCTATTTTTTAGGATAATAGTAATTACATGTAACTATTATTTTACACAACAAAAATAATATTAATGGATTTTTTTAAAGGATTTTAAACAATTAAAATTTTAATTTGCACTAAATGAACAAAGAGAAAATTTATACACACTTGAAAAAATTATATCTTATTTTACTAGGTAGGTTGCTATTCACCTGTCTCTCTGTCAATTGTAATACCTATTATGTTTGTTTAATTTGTTTATAAAGTACTTATTTTGTCAATTGCAAAGTTACTTGTGCATAATTGTCAAACAGTATGAATAAAATTATTTTTAATGTATACAGTACATATGCGAGTACAATTAACTGCAAAACTCTTTTGATTATGACTGCAATCTTTGCACAATATCTCATTATAAGTTTTTTTCTATTTGGTTCCTTTGCATTGCATAGTAATTGCAAAATTAAACTGAAAATTGGCTTGGTGTAATTTAAATTTTATGAAGTAAATTATCATAATTTGTTATGAATTTCTACAAAAGATTAATCATCTAAGATTATTACTCACAGTAAACCACAGGAGCCATTTGCTGGCTGTAACCATGAAATAGGATCAAGGAAAGGCAAAGTTTGAGATGGGCAGTGAATGCATATCCATTATTTGCAGTTTGGTAGAAAAGTACACTCACTACGAAGGCGCAGATGCTATAATGAAAAAATTGAATCTTCAAACTAGTCTGTGAACAGAAATATTGTTTTCATGTAATTTTATAAAACCATATCAAGTCTAATAAGTAAACAATTATTATGTTATTAAAATAATAATTGTTTGTATCATGCAACATCCTAAATGGAAATTAACTTAAATTTTGTGTGTTGTATGCTAACTGTATGTTGTATTATACAACAGGAAATGGATAATACAGCATACAGTGGAACCTCTGTATATAAAACTGAAGAACTTCAGGATTAATAAAGTACTAGTGGCTATCTTATTTGGCTGAAGAAAACAATGCTGAACTTTAAAAAAAAGAGAAAGTATTAATTTTGTTATTGCAGGTGATATACATGTATTTATAATTTTTGTTTAGTAAAAAAATTTATTGAAAATATACAAACACAAAAATGAGTTTTTGAATATTTTTTGAGAACAGTACAGTACAGTTGTACTTTTGTGTGTAATTCATCTCTGAAGTTCTTTTATAAGGGTTTCAACTTTTATTTAAAAACTGTAAAAATATCCTCAGAAATGTTTAGATCAAACTTAACAGTTTAGAATGATTTCATTACTTCTTTGCTTCATGTTCTTTAAAAATTAATTTAATTTTGAGTTCATTATTGTTACAATAATTTTTAAGTCCTTCTTGATTGAGGCAGCCATTCAATATGTTTGTGAAACTGTGTTGCTTTTTTTTTCTTATTTGATCGTCGATTATTCTTATGATAGTAAGTTAATGAGTTCTTTTCTTGATGAATACAATTTATGTTTTGATGTTTTGGCTGTGACTTTTTGTTTGATAAATAGAATTAATACAATTTGCTTAGGAGGATAATTTTTTTTTTCTATTGAAGATGCAAGGTTCTGAAAATCATTCAAATCAAATTCAATTTATAGGGATTTTGGACAAATAGAAGTTCAATATACAGATATTTGTGAATGATATAATATATTATGATTAGGACTTACAATAACTAAAAAAAAAATAGGTCATTACAGGTCATAGGTTTTATATGAGTTTTATTAAGTGTACCATATTCTAGAGTTGTAATTTTATTAATTTTATTTGTTTTAATAATATACCCTGAAGTTAATTTTAAAATTACTGAACTACAGATCCTTCATAGCTTATAATGGGATAGGTATATTCCTTTGGATTTAGCAGCGACGATGGTCAGGAATTAGAGAACCAATGAAAAAGAGAAATTGAGTTAAATCAGAACCTGCATACATCAACCAACCCAAAAGAAGTGATTATTCAGGACTTCTGAAGATACTGAGTCCACTGTTTTATTTTATAACTTTAATTATATAATGTGATTATTAATATTTAGGTGGATTTTTTCCTGTTTTAGATAAGATATATGAGAATAGATAGCAACTTTTGAGGAATAAATGGCTTAGAAAACCTAACAACCAAGAACCCCTCTCTTGAAGTATTAGCTGTTCAGAATCTTCCCTTTCCAAAGTTATACTTTATCCATTTTTAATGGACATAATACACAAGCTCCCTTTTGTGGATTACATCATTAATCTATTCTATTATATAAAAGGACAAGCCATTTTTTGTTTGTGATCACTAACTGTGAAAACTACAGAACCAATCGCTATCAAATTTTAACTAAATCATCTTCATAGTTCAAGAAAGGTCTAGCAACAATAAAATCTACTGATTTAACAAAGCGATAAATATGAGGTGTGCAATGAAGTTTCAAAATTGACCGATAGGTGTCGAAGGCTATTCAATAGAGGTTACAAAGATAAGGTGTTGTTTAGAGCTAGATATTGATGATAAAAGTTAATTATATGATTTAAATTTGTGGAGTGACTTGTGGTTTCCAGTGAAGTTTGAAAGTCTACCGATATGTGGTTAGTATTATTCCGTAATACATTTTGAAACTATTGAACACATCTATACCAAATTTTACATCATTTTCATGTTTCTAAGGTTTAGCTATAATATCTCTTAGAGTAATAAAAATTTAAATGTTCTATGTAGAGTGCCATAAATGAAGTTTGCCACACTGTGACATGCATTTATGGTTAGAGATTATTAACAAATCAAAATGTTGATCCATTGCTTTTTGATATTGTGTAAAAAAATATGATCCATAGGGCTTCAGTTGTAAGCACTGATAATGCATTCCATTATCCACAAGAGTTTCTTAATAGCCTCTGTTCATCTGGATTACTAACCGATCAATTAAAAGTATAAAATGGACGTCTGGTTATGATTTATGTAATCATCTAACACCTAACCAATGCATTTTGAACCAAATTAACAATAACTGTTATGCTTAAAAATATCACTGAAGAAATAATACTCGATTGCTTACTTCGATACAATATTTTTATCAATGAACAAATAAAACTTCAATTACTAATGAATGCCAGTATTAATATATCACTCATGGGCTTTAATAGCGGCACAACTCAAAAAATGCTTTTTTGAGATAAGTGGGTTTAAAATTTTCATTGCCAAGGAAAATGCATGGGAAATGCTTTAGTTTGCTTGAAATAGAGAAGGTATAACTTGAAAGTAATTTCGTTTAAGGAAACTACAGCATTTCCTATGCATTTTCCTTAGCAATGAAAACTTTAAGCCCACTTATCTCAAAAAATCATTTTTGAGTTGTGCCACAGTTGCAGCCCATGAGCGATATATTGATGAACCATGGCTAAGTTCTCTTCGTATTTTAAATATAACTATCCAGATTTTCTTTATTAAACCATTTCTCAAGAAAAATCACCATACTTTTCAAAGGGAATAGATAGATTCACAAGTTAAGTACTTGCTTCCCTTCTTTTAGGGGGAATATATTTCTTTTACAACACCACTTTCCACTTAGTGCTCAATGCGAAGAAATAAGCTTATCTAATATTATGCAAGACCTTGTTCCGTTTTCCCTGGAGAATGATCCTACTGAGTATGACAGTGAACTGGGTCCAGAAGGACGTGCAGTCTCTCGCTCTATCGTGAGCCAAGAGATCAGGTGACAAAAAACTGAAGGTGATGTTATCTACTGCGCCTGGAATCATAAATAGTACTCTTAGCACTTTGTTACTGAAAGGTGAGGTTTGCCAACTGCTTTTGTTGGAAGTATTCTAGAGAAACCCTTTAGTTGACTTAGTAGAAAAATAGAAAATACAATAGATACTAATTATAATAATTACTTTCTGATATTTTAGCCACATCCTTGCAGTACCAAGTAGACTTTCCGTTTTCAGTAGCATCGCTGAGGAGCTGAATGTTTTTTTTGTCGTCCTCTACTACCTCGATAACTGTTCTTAACAGAAAGAAAAAAAAGGAACATATATTTTTACAATTTTGATATTATGAGTTTAAATATAATTCAATGATAATGCAGTTCATTATCCGCAAGAGTTTCTTTATATTCTCTGTCCATTCTTCAAACACCTAATCAGTAAAATTTTTATCCAGGTTAAAAATTACTGCTGGGCGTGAAAATATCATTGAAGAAATGATGCTAAATTGCATACTTCAATACAAAATTTGTATCTATAAACAAATAAAACTTCAATAATTAGTTAAAATTATCTAAGTTCTTAAGTTATGAGAACGGGTGAAGCCGCGAAGCACAGTGTTTCAGAATCCTAATTCAGCTGACCAAAATCATTGCCGCACGTATTTGCATCACACAATATTTTTAAAAATTGTTTTCTTTAGGACTTTACGACGCAAAATACGGTAGAGTAGACACAATTTAGTTAGGATTAATTACAAATTTTTACAGTTTTTAATGAGAAAAAAATACATAAACAAAAAATATTAAAATAAAAAGGAGAACAGCCTTACGATAATCAGCAGGATTGTAATGGCGAGGGCAGACGAAGTTGTTCTGCTCGAGGTATTGAACAAGATGCGCACCAGGTCCTCCTTGATAAACGCACTTCCCTCGAGCCAGGAAGTACACACTGTCGAAGAACGTGAAGAGGGTTGCGGAAGGCTGGTGGATGGTTACAACGACCGTTCTTCCGCTTTTTGCAATTTTACACAGGAGTCTGAGAAGCATGCCAGCTGTCACTACGTCCAGTCCGCTGTGCAAGAAGGTGAATTAAAAACTACAATAGTACAGTATGGTACAGTGGTATTATGTTGTACATGTATTCTAGGAGCAAGCTAGTAGTAAGTGTAGTATGAATGTAAATTTTATTATTTTATTTATATGCTCCTTAATGTGTTCCATATTTGTAATGAAAATGTGTAGATATGATCGTTCTGTAAGGGATGCTAACGTCCCATTCTAATTTCTTTGAACAAAAACCTTACTTCTTTTTTTTTTTTTCGATGCTAGCTTTATTATTAATTATTAACATTAATTTATCCATTTAAGTACATTAATAAAAATCTACCTCGTTGGTTCGTCCAAGAAGATAATGGAAGGATTATTGATCAATTCCAAGGCGATAGAGAGCCGTTTTTTCTGACCTCCGGAAAGGCATTCAGTCCTAGTGTCCACGCATTTTGCTAGGTCAAGATGTTGCAGGAGGTCATCTATCTGGAATACAAATTTCAAACTACAAAAATTCACTATTATAGTAGTGTGAAGGAAGTAATGGATCGTTTCCGCATTTCTGTCGCAGCTAAAACATAGTTTAACTGTAATGTGTCTTCAAGATTCGAGGAAACGGTCCATTACGTCAAGTTGTGCACGCTAGTCCAAACGTAACAGCTTATTCAGTATTTCAATTTATATTTGCGTTTGTGAAAGTTATTTCATTAAAATAAATGAAGAAAGTATTACATACTTTAAATGTTTAATAAATATTTTAAAACAAAGATGATATAAATCAGCTTTCGTCACTCCAGCAAGTGATTTATAATTCCATGGTGTACCTACATAAAATGGTGGCGCCCTCCATAATGAGATGCACCCATTACTTCGCAAAGGGACTGAGAGCTTAACAAAGGAATATTGCTATTGTATAATTATCCAATTAATTACAATTGTTTTATTTGGCTTATTAATTATCATGGGTTTATTTCGCGCAGAAGGCTGTCACAATAAAATAGTGGATTAGAAAATAATCCTTAAAAAGGTTTAGAATTAAAACCCTTAATGTCCATTTTTCAAAATATTAATTTTTGGACAGAAGAAAAATTTAATTACACTTAAAACCTATCTTTAGTATTGTGTTTCTGGAGTGGTCTCAAACTTCTGAATTTTGAATTTCAAGCATGCGTGGATAAACAGTACATTTTTATTTTGAAAGTCGACGTAAAAATTAATTTTTCGATAATTGTTTGCTCTTTATCGAGTTTTCATAACTCTTTTATTTATTATGGATTATATATATATGAAATATGCTACATTTCTCATATATATAATCTATGTAAGAAAGTGCTGATGTTTTGAATGTTTTTTATATTTTTAGAATTGATGATGAATGTTTAATATTCCAAACTAGTTTTCAAATAATTCATCAATCCCAATTGTGTTGATCCTTCTATACCATCATGTGTACCCCAACTGACAAATATAAAGAACTCATAATAGAATTCACTAAAAACTGCGAATGTGTGAATAACCTTAACAATTTGTTAAAATTCTATGCCATAATGGCCGATTAAGATTCAATTTTTGTTGAGGTATGGTGGGTTTTGATATATAAATTGATTATAAAGTTTTGTTTTTTAAGCCATAGGTAATGTCGCTTTTAAACTTATATTTAAAAGAAATAAAATATTTCTCTAAAAAAAGGGGACTTGACGGGATTTGATCCTGAACAACTCAATTGTTCTGTTAATTTTATTTTCATGTTTTACTGTTGTACGTAAGAAGAGTATAGTTTTGGACATTCATGCAGACAATAAACAAAAGATTTTTATTTGGTATTCTAATAAAATATTGTGGTTCGTTTTAATTTTAACAGTGTTAGCAGAATAAATGTTTGCTTAATTTATTTTTCACATTCGTTTGCGATTCACAATTTATTAACAATATATATTGTAATGCTTAGAACAATCCTTTACAGACTAAAGTGTTAGGTTTCATGGTATTTAACTTTACATACCAAATTAATATCTTGATTCTAGTATTTCTCATTGGCCAATTCATAGTACTCGTTGGTCATTTTAATTACATCAATCGAGTGATAATTGTTAGTCATTATCGGTATTGATTTTTATTTATAAATTATGTATCATGTTTTTGAATACAGACAGTCCGACTATACCGAACACTGTTTAATAATACCTGCGCAGAAGGAATCATAATTTAAAGACGTAGATCATATCGAGATGACTATCTATAATTAAATCGCTGATCGAATGTGCCAGCCTATGCCTCACAGAAACAATAACAAATAAATCTAGGCTGGCCATCTCACAAGGGGAGGCTACAGCTAATAGGTCAGGGTTATGGTTGAAACCTTTTTGACGAAACTACTACAAAATATATTAAATATAAGTGCGAGGGTTTATGTAAATAGGCCGCTAGAACCTGGTAAAAAAAGTCCTAGGTATAGTTTATTTCCTAACTTAGTTTAAACTTAAAACGAACGGCAGGTTCGAGTTCCTCACATCAAGAAACTGTAGTTCATAATTTTTGGTTGATTCCTTAAACATTGCCTAGTTATGTCTTTTGAACAAAATCCTCTTGTTGTATTTTTAATTAATTTTGGTGCTTGTGCATACCTTTTTTTTTTTTTTTTTTTTTTTTTTTTTTTTTCCCCCTTCATAGCCCCTATATAAAGAAAAACAGCGTGAGTGCTCTTTACATCGAAGATGTAAAGAGGTAGAAAGGTAAGTGCCTTTTACTGTAACTGAGTTACATTTTAAGGCCTGTATGAGTGGGGGAACTTAAGGTAGGGGGCGCTGTGTGTCTGCAGAGGTGTTAGGACACACCTTTTCTTGAAGTCCTCCTGGAAAAACATCAATTCAAAAAAGTTTTAAAAAAATGAAAATTTTGAAATGAAGACAGTCAGACTGTCTTTTGCCATCGTACAGTACAGGTGCTGGAGTTAAACATTGTGCTTACTTGATAATCGACGACATTTTATACTACATTGCCAGAAAAAGTTCCTGCATGTTATGGTTTCATCCCAACTTCCATAGATGAATGATAGCACACGATAGCAACACTTATTCCCTCACCCCCCCCCCCAATTCACTTGCTGTAACGAACCCAACAGATGACACTTCAATTACATTATAGTCGATAAGATTCATTTTATAATACATTGGTACTCCTAAATATTTCAATTAAAATTATATTGAGAACAATCTATAGAGGAAAAGGTGTAAATATTGGCACCCTCTTTTGTTTTTGATTTAAAGCTACTATTAACTTGAAAAATTCTAAATTTTTGTCATTCATTACAGACTATAACAAGTTTCTTAAATGCGAGAAGGCAAAACAACGATTAACATTAATTATTTCATTTCAAAAACGGCGATTTACAAAAAGCTTTCAAAATAGTACCAGAAATATTGAGCTATAAATATGAGCCCTCTTCAAGAAAGTTACCAAAAACATTTCAAAACAGGATAAAACAATGCGAAACGTTAGAGAGTTTATTTATTACAAGAGACAAATTTATTTACAGAAATCGCAATCATAACTGGCTCTTTCAGCCCCGGCACATTCCAAGTTGCCACATTTGGGAACATTTTACCCACACGTCTCCCCGAGTAACTTCAGGGAACTTTCCATCACAAAAGATGCAAGTTGTGATCTCTAACAAGAGATATGTTGAATTCATTCACACCAAGAAAGGGTGCCCATATTTGCATCAACTCCACCCAAGAAAGATGGCCATTTTCACATGTAACCTAAAAGCGTGCGTGACTAAAGGTGTGCTCCAAAAAGTAGCTTAAGATCTTCGCTTTTCAGGTATCATTGTGAAATTATTTTTAAATAAGGTTAAGAACATGAAATAAAAAAGATTTTACAGATCTCTCAAAAGTTTACAGTCCAGAATGAGTAACTCAAGCTACATTCACAGTAGTTAAATGAATAGTTCCAACTGCTCACTGCTAGCAAATGGCTCCATAGACAGTCCTCGCTGCCAGTCTTCAATATCTCCCTTAGCCAGTAGGGAGGGGTGCCCATATTTACACCAGTGTCCGTTTTAACACATTTTCCTCGACTGGTAGCGAAAAAATTAACGATTCTCAAACGATTATTTCTCGAGAGAAAAGGATGAGAATCCGATCTAAAAAACATCAATTAAAATCTAGAATTAATGGAACTAATAATTCTAAGTTTCTGAAAATACCACAATTATAGATAATAACAGGAATGCGTGAATATCCGGTTACTGAATTGAAAACATCTAATGAGCTACTACTATAATATTTCTATACTTGTAAATAATAATTATTCCACTCCTACCATTTACTTCCAGCGTGGAATCGACCCACAGCTAGGTATTTTTTTACCTCGGGTATGTGGTTTTCCTATTCATGTGAAAGAGAATCTACAATAACATAATAGGTGCTAACAGATTATCCAGAAGAAACTAGAAGATTGAATTAGTTTCGAGAATTATGAATATTTTATTTATACCCGATATGAAAGAAAGATTCATTGGTTAAACGAGTGGAAAATACTCCCTGAGATATCATGCTTTTTAATTACGTTAACCTGGCCCTAGATAACGTAATTAAAAAGCATGATATCTCAGGGAGTATTTTCCACTCATTTAACCAATGAATCTTTCAGTGCGCTGAATGAACAAAGTAAAAAAATTGGCATCTGTATAAACGAATGTAAAATGGGGTCACCTGTGGTGTAGTGGTTAGCATAGCAACCTACTAAACCCAAGATCGCGGGTTCGCAGCCCGGCAGAAGACCTTAGGATTTTTTAAAGGGAGTAAAAAATCCTTAGCTATGCCGTCCTTCGGAAGGGAAGTAAAATGGGGGTCCCGAGCCTGTGCGATGTCAGGTACTCGCTAAACATCCCTATCCTAATTATACCTGGATAGGCAAAATTTAGGACTCGTATAGTTTTACATATTTGAAGTCAGCTGTACAAAACCTTGATGAGACAAGTCCTGACCTAAGGAGCTGAGACATGGACTCTTACTACCGCGATGACCAACAGCCTAAGGGTGTTTGAAAGGAAACTTCTGTGAAAGATTTATGGCCCTGTCTTTAATATCGACTCCAATACATGGAGAATCCGGACAAACGAAGAACTGCACTCCTTATTTAAGGAAGCCAACAAGATAAAATTTATTAAATATGCCGCATAGATTGACCAGGTTATGTAATTAACATGCCTAAAGACAGAATGCCGAGCAAACTATTGCATGGAAATGTATTTGGGAAAAGAAGAAAAGGCCGACCATGAAGGATCTCAGAGTTTTGGGACCCAGGAAATGAAAAATGAGGGTAAGAGATAGAGAAGCCCGAAATCAGTAATGTCATGTTTATAAATGTCTAGCATTTTACCACAGGTAGGCTTTGTATTGTAGAATACAACGATAAAAGAACGAAATATAAAAAAGCGTTATTTCACATTCGTTAGTTTTACATAGTGGTGACGATATCTTCTATTGATTGCACTAGGGACTTTTCGGGGCTTGTTTCTTTGATATTAAATATTCATGGGTCATTTTTGTATTACCCATTTTCAACCGGGTCAAGTCTACTCCTCTTCATTAGTTACGAGTTGAGGTACTCCAGAACTCCACAATATTATTATTATCTTCAACTTGCAAGGAAGACTTTTATCCCACATGATCTGCCCCTTTTGTTTTATTTGATCTTTGAAAGGACAGCTTCTTTCAGCTTAATTTACCATTGCTCTCTCTCTACCAGTTAATTCTAAAGCTTCTACAGCTGCGAACCCATATCATATATATATTCTTGCCAAGCCCATAAATCTTTGTTACGTATTCATGAATTACCATGACAGTTTTATTGTCCGCGTACTTGTGTAGAGGATAATCATTGTGTAAGAGTTCTGCACATAAATGCAGTTTAGGCAGCGAGTTTTCAATATGTTTTAAAGTGTGTTTTCGAAATACCAAAATACATAGGTGTAGTCATCGTTATTAATTTCCAACTAATCAGGTCTAACATTTATTATTTCTTGAAAATCCAGCCAGTTTTGTGGAAGTTACCAATTATTTTTGTTTATGTGTATACAAGCTTGACTTACATGCTCTCGGGCCCGAGTTCGAGTCCGACTGAAGGCAGAATATTTATTTTCTGTTATTTCGGCCGTGGCTCGGGTTCGGGGTCGGGGGACCCTCCTGGGGCCCACTCAGCCTCGTTTAAGTGGGTTCCCTTAATCGGGGAAAAACCTGGCGGTTGAGCGAGAATTCTAGCCAAATCTCCTCTTTTCACAAGCGTTGGCTCAGAAACAGTACAACCTTACCGAAGTACTGAACCAAAGACCCTTAATGGGTTGAAAGTGGTACAGGCTTTAGGTTATACATGAGTTCATTTCATCTGTCCTCTTCGAAGGATAGCGGATCAAGAATAAGAAAAATGTCTTGAAGTCCTTAAAAAAGATATGTACAATGTTTTTAAAAGCTTAGTTTGTTGCTGGAAAGTTGAATGTTGTTTAGTTTTCATTAATTTTTTCCAGTTCTGACTTCAATACTTTTTTGAAGTTGATACTTCAATATTTTTTATAATTTGTCTACTGATAGAAATCCTAAATGAGAATGGCAGTACTTATTCAAAAAGGATAATCGGTAAAATTCATAATATTTTTATAATAATAAGTCATAAAAATAATATAATTGTGCCTAATATCTCTTGCTTCTACTCCTCTTTGTAAATTTTATTTTTCATTGAATATTTAACTATGTTACAGAGGGCGCAGTTTTCAAATTCAGTTCTACCAGCTACTGCCTTATTGATATTCTTATATATGTTTGGATAATAATAAGATATAAAAATACCTTTGTGTTTGGAAGGAATAGGATCATTGTTTGTCTTTAATAAATAAGAGAGGGTTCGATATGTTGTATAAGCTTGGCAATTTCTCTAATAGAATAGAATACATTACTTGAAAGTGATGCCGATCAATAACTTATGTCGGTTAATAACTGGCTCAAACCGGATTCCTGGGAAATAAATCATTAAGGACTTTAGTTTATTCAATTTTTTTTTTTTAGTTGTGAGAGACGTTCTCTTAACTCTGAGCTCTTAATTTTTTTTTTTTAGATTCGAACTATTATATGAATATTTCCAAATAAATATGAAGTAAGGTCCAGATTTATATTTTTTATAGTTTGTTGTAAATAAAAGAAAACATATACAATATTAACTTCTTTAGCAAGTATTAGGTTAATATTTTGATTAACCAAGATCACTTTCTATAAACACAGCCAGATTTACTCTATCTTTCTGTTCAGCAGATTATCAATATTATGATTTCGGAGTTGTAAGGACTGAAAGCGGTTTGTTTTTCAATGTTGTTCTATTTACTCTATCTCCTTCTTCGAGAGAAAACTTACGATCCTTCACAGAGAAATTAGACCAAAAATTCGTGCTACCCCCTCACTTCTTTCTTTGAAAAATCCTTCATCATTCGTGCTACCCCTTCTGTAATACCCTACCCACTCATATTCCTAAAACTGCTTCTTTTACGTCCTTTTAAAAAAAATGATTTTTGATCCTTTTAGACAATCTTCCGCAAAAATGTAAATAATTAAGTAAACATTTAGAATTATCTTATCTTTTCATTCTTTAATATAATTTTATGCTGAAGGAGATTTAATAAATTATTTAAGTCTTTTTTGGCATATCTCGTATTATATTTCTATGTATGTAGCTACATTTTTCGGAACATTGTTCCATCTTCCAGCTTCTAAATTTTTAAAAAAATGCATTAATCTATATAATTATACGAATAGTTTTAAAATTATATACAATATGTTATTTATCAATTTATCTGTGATTATTTTGTCTTTTCATCTGTGTCCATATCACCCAGTCATTTTTCTGAACAATGTTCATCACTTGATTATTTGATGGTATAATTCATATCTACTAAGACTATTTAATATAGTGATTATTATAAACCAAACAATATTTTTATTTCTATTGCACTGTTACTAGAATAATAATAATAAAAGTGCTCTTTGTGAACATGCACTATTCATTAAAAAAACAATAGATCGAGCTGTCAATTATAAAACAGATATTGATAAAATTGGAACCAATTACGCAAATATAATAAATAAATTAAAAATATAATTTAATTAAATCAAACAATTTTTATAAAATATTTATATATAAATGAATAAAAAAATATATATATATAAATGAATATTAGTAACGATACAATAGAAATAAAAATAATAATAATTGGTTCATATAATCACTATATTAAATAGTCTTAGCAATATGTGCATAGATGAAGAGGCAAAGTGAAAATAATATAAAATGGATAAAACACAGAAAAAAAGATTAAAAAAACATATTAAATATGATTGTAAAACAATTAGTATAATTATACAGATTAATGTATTTAAAAAAAAAAATTAAAAGCCTGAAGGTGCATTGAAATATAATAGGAGTTATACCAAAAAAGACTTAAATATGCGATTGTATTTAATGTTTTTTTTTCGATTGTGCACAATTGTGATTGTGCATTGTTATTATTCTTAGTGGACAGTAAGCCCAATAAAGAATAAAGTTTATTTTTCATTTCATTATTGTGAAGTATATCGAATTTATTTTATATTAATGCCATAATCTTTCTTGAAGTTCGACATCTGATTACAAAGAAAAGAGTTCCTATTCCTGTATTAAATAACAATAATGGCCATGTCTTCATTTAAATCAATATATTTTTAAGCGTAGAAATATAAATGTACATAAGACTATAGAAGCATCTTTCCAGAATAGTCGGCTTTGAACTCGTTAATATCTATATTCAAATTATAACTTGTGGCGATGACTGCAGTTTTACAGCAGTAAAGTGTAAATTGCTAAACCTACCATATGAAATATTTATGACACAGAATGTTTACATAGCTACAGTGTTTCTTCATCTTAATTACCAACTTACTATGTGTGCCCTCTGCTTGGTGGTGTAGCTGGAGGGGAGTTTGAGGCGGGCGGCGAAGTCCATCAGCTCGCCGGCGGTCATGTAAGGTGCCAGGAGGTCCTCTTGCCCGATGTAGCATCTCGAGCTTCTGGTACCGGCCATGACATGCCCCTCAACGCCGGAGCGTCTACGAAAAACAAAATTGATTATTCATTATTTCAATAAAATTCGCAATTCAATAATTCCACAGTATAATATCCTGCTAAACATTTATCCATTAGCATTTCAAAATAAATTAAGTTGGATTTTTTAATTAAGTATAACCAATCAAAATGATTAGTTATATTTATTTTGTTTTGAATTCGAGATAGAATGATTGTAAATTAAAAATAAATAAATAAAGAAAAAAATGAACTGGAAGTGATAAGTAACTGATCAAAACAGGTGCATGTTTGCTCTCTTTGTTTAAATAAATAAATACAACTTTACAAAAAAAATTGAATTAAAACTATAAAAAATACAATATCTCCAATTCTAGCACTTACTAATTTGTTGTAACATTAATATCAATGTAATGTAGTTACAATTTTTAAATTAATAATTTTATTTGTCATATATTATTTTAAAAGGCTCAACTTAAAAGGCGGGGCTTAACCTAACCTTCTAATTCTATCCGTATCCAATCCTTAAATCCAAAAATCCTTATGCTCCTTACTTTGTTACAAATAAACTTATCTATAAAGATCTTATCTAATCATATGTTGCTGATTTAGCTCAAATCAGATACCTATTCTTTCATAGTAAACTTCATAACTATATTAATCCAATAGTCTCTCAACTGGCTTCTCACTACATTTTCGATTATCCTCCGAAGTATCTGAAAAGAAGATGGCTTAGGGGCCTTCTAATATCAAATTTTTATTGAAGTAGTACTAATGAGTAGTTCTTTTCAAGTTTTGACATGCTATTGTAATCATAATCAACACATTTACGTGATGTATATATTTTGTACAGTTGTAAATTTCAATAAACGGATAAAGAAGAAAAAAAAATCCTGTGGCGTAGTTATAATATTTCAATGGTTCTTAGTAAACTGGTTTAATAACAAACACTATACGCACCCTCCATATATTAAAGAAAAATTTTTCATACATAATTATATATTTCATATTAATAATTTAATTTATAAGTGTTAAAATCAAAATATGTAACAATTTAATGAGCAGTGTAAAGAATCAAAATTGTGTGGTTATATAGTTGACTAGGAATAAATAGTGATTCGACAAAAGAGTTGCTGATTAAGTAGATTAAATGAATAAATATAATATAAATTAGTGTAATAATAATAAAGATATTAAATTAAAAGAATATAATAAATGAAAAGAAGCCGTAATACAGATCAATGAACAAAAAATAATAGCTGAGAGGACTATAAATATCCTTCCAGAAAACAGAAATGATGACCAGCAAGAAAAAGTCCACAAAGAAAAGAGTAAAGACTTAAGTTTTTAGGAGAGATCTTCTGCGACAACGGCCCGTATAGGCCTACAATGGATGACAGGTGTTTCAAAATAGAAAAACTAAATTTCCTCCCAAAAGACATTTATAATAAAACAAATTGTCCATCACCGCGGAAATAAGCCACTACAATGCTATGGTAAGGCCAGTGATTTTGTATGGCCTGGAAACAACGAATATCTCAAACCTGGGAAAGCTTTTTAAAATCGAAAGGCGAATACCAAAAAAATTTATGGCCCAAAAATATCACAAGAAAGCTTCAGATCGAATATAAAAATATAAGAATCGACAGAGGACTTGGATGATGAAATGACGACTACGTGTCTAAGGGCACATGGTTAGAATGGATTCCAAAAGGTTGAATAAGCAAATATTGGATAAGACATACAACCTTAAAAGCCAGAGTGGTTATACTAAGCAGATGAAGGAAGAACACGAAAAGAAGAAGAGACCTGGTATCACTTATGGGTCCTGCCTGAACTGAGAGAAGTTCTTATTTCTGTTAAAGAGATTAACAAGGCACGGGCTTGGGAGATTGTCTGAAGAGGGAAGACTACAGCATTAGTAAATGCTGGAGGATTGTTGGAGGAGAAGAAAGAATGAGCGTGGTCCCTTGTTGGCCGGTTGGCAATAATAATAATAATAAAATAGATTAAAATTAAGTGTATAAATAAATATTCGTATGATATGAATTTACCTAAATCCTGATATGGTATTAAGAAGCGTTGTTTTGCCAGCTCCTGAGGGCCCCAGGATTCCTGTCAACTGGCCGGGTAGGAACCGTCCGCTGACATTATCCAACAGCCGTTTTTCTACAACATAAGATCACATGTCAGGTTGAGAGATGGAGAAATACATAAAAGCATCCAAGCCTTGTGATTATTAATAACTAGAAAAACAGCAGACTGGAAGGGGTAATAGCAGGAGATAGCCTCCAGGAAATTTTTTATATGACACACTCAACTACTGACTCACTTCTATGAATTATCTATCATCAGTCTGAAAGAAATAAGGTAGAAGAAGTAGAAAAAAAAGTTTGTATTACATTGTATAACAGATTTCATCACACGTGTTAAAATGTATACTTAGAGACTTTAATATCATGAATCTTTTGTTAGAAGTCTCTATGTAATGTCAATACCATTCCATTTATTTTCTTACAAGGGAAAACCAGGTGTTAATGTTTTATAAAAAATGTGACGTGAAAACCAGAATTGCCACTCTGTCATTATATTACGAATACAACATTCGAGCTTTGCCTTAATCGAATCTGCTTCTACTGATTACAATTTAATTATTCTAAATTATAACACATTAAAATAATTTCCATCTTTCCAATTTAGTAGCCTAATTATAGGCCATGTAGATGATTGTTTCGCGGTAAATTGGAACATAAGAGTAATTGTCTTGTATGTAATGGAATGATCCATTATTTCTTGTTGTTCCAGCTTAGTAGTTTAAAAATAAAAATCTTGATCTAGCCTAGCAGTAATTTACAATAACAAGAAAACATCATATAAAAATTTAAATGAGCCTTGGGGTTCAGCAAACTTCCAAATACGCTCGTAATTGAATGGTGCTAGTTAATTCTATGGATAAACAATGATATACCCGAAAAGTTAGGCAAATAAAATATTTTTTGTACAATTTTTATATGCATTAAAAGGCCAAAACAAAATATATGTATCGGTCAACTGTTTTTGTGTATTCCTAGTAAAACGCCTCTTCTGCAAATACTGTATGAGAACACGACTCATGCATTTCCTGCAACACTTCTGATAGCGTTTCCCTCCTTTGCGTTCTAGCTATTTTTCTAATCCACCGACTTTATTAAAATAGAAAAACAAATGAATATTCATAAGGAGAAGGATCTTGTTTTGCCATCTCGGTATTGGAATCTGGTGCTTGTAGGTTTTTTTTTTTTTAATAAGACCATTTTATATTTCACTGTAACGTTTAATCAAAACGGGTTACAATGGTCAAATAATGTTGTTTGATTTAATAATTACTACATTCTAGAAAAGGTAATCAGTTTAGAGTCGTCGGGTAAGCGTCCGAGGGATAGACCGAGACGTAGATTGGAGGATTCAAGGCTGATCGTGGTATAGATGGGATGGGTTTGAGGAAGTGTGTGGCCAGAGGTCGGTGATTTCGGGAACGAACCTTCTGGTTCGTTGCACCTTTTATTTGTTTAATTTTCAATTATAAATCTATTTGCTAATCGTATTGTAATGTTGTAACTAAAAAATAAAAATTCGAAAAAAAGAAATAAATATGATACAGACAAGAACTAGGATTTGCAATATAGAGGCCAATGAACCGATTGGATTCTTCTGATCTATAAATTAAGAAAAATAAAAAAAGGACTATAAATAAATGTATATATCTGTATGTTAAAATGGAGTAAATTCGAGAGTAGAAAGAGATAAATGCATTATTGAGTCGATGGGAAAAATATTTGTATTGAACGTTTTCCTTTTGAAAGATGAACGAGGATAATTCTCAAATTGGCTAAACCTCCCGCAGATAATCCTTAATATCCAAGTAAATCCAGCTAAAACGGCTACGTAGTGTTCTAATATCAGCGTGGTTGAAAAATCGAGTCAACCGAGGACTACATGAGTGGTGAAACGGACCGTAATGAAGACATCAACAAAATTTCGTGATGCGACCTACAAAGACATGTTCGTTTTAGTTTTAGGTTTAACGACCAATACAACACTTAGGTGTGCCCCAACACCTCAAAATATATTTCTCTGACCATCCTCCCCTACCTCAATGTATGATTTTTATGTTTTTAAATTTAAATAAACTTATTTTAAAGTGCAAAAACATAAATTATATATTACTGAGCGACCATAGAAGCCGATTAGTCGGCTTTCCTGTCCATTTTCTATAATTAAAGACCCTTTAAAAAATGCCATCAAAATGTTTATATTCGTAAGTGACTATGAGAACAGATTATTGAACTATCTGGAATAATTATGATGCAGGAAATAGTTTCACGCCAAGGTTGCCTCGTGGAAGAACCCAAAGCACTAATGCCACCTTAAGGAACAAATAAACCGTTTTGGTTGGTTGAGCTGATTGTTATTGCACGTGTAAAATACAAGCTGTGTTTCTTTGTAATCATAAAAAATTGTAGGGAATCGAGTTTACTATGTTGTTCATTTTTGTGTTGCTTGAGGAATAATAGTTAATCGGTACGTGTCGTTCATTGGTTCGTAAATCCTGTTTTAAGAGAACTATCTCATAGAAGTTAATAATTCTAATCTGCAATTTACAGTTTTGCGCATTTCAAGGTGTAAAAAGATTACGCTTCAGTTGACTAAATCGTTCAATAAATAGTTTCAAACTTCAAGAATTTCTATTATAAAATAAAAAAAATTCAAATATTGACTTCCTGTCAATATCCACTACCTAGGACTCCACTTATACAAACGTCTAACTTGGAATCCACATACATGACTAAAACGACATGAAACTGCCCGTCGATACAGACTACTTAAACGTTTACTAGACAAACGTTCAAACCTCCCAATTAATTACAAAAGACTCATTTACATGACCGACATTAGACCTATTTGGATGTACGGAGTTGCGCTTGGGGGCTCCACTAAACCATCCAATTCATCTCGTATTCAACCCTTACAATTCAAAATCCTTCGAAAAATCCTCAATGCTCCTTACTTTGTCACCAATAAACTTATCCATAAATATTTTAATGTTCCATATGTTGCTGATTTAGCCCACACCAGATACCTATCCTTTCATAGTAAGCTCCATAACCTCTCAAATCCGTTAGTTTCTCAACTTGCTTCCCACTCCATTCCTCCATTTTTTAATAAAGTGCTACTGATGAGTAGTTCTTTTCAAGTTTTAATATGTTATTGTAATCGTTGTCAATACATTTACTTAATGTTATACATTATACAATACATTTATATTTTATACAGTTGTAACTTTCAATAAATGTATATTAAAAAAAAAGAAAAATTCCAATATCCGTTTTAGTAATTTTAAGTTGGCAAATTATTCAAGATTTTGTGATAATACATGGTCTTCCTGTACCACGTAATTTATTTCGTCTATAATCAAAACAACGATTATTCATTATTATTTTATGACTAAAGGTGCGCAAAGAAAACGGTTAATAACCTTGGTACACAGAGGAAGTTGTATAAAATAAAAGAGCAATCATATTATTGATGTCGGTTGATTTTATCTACAGTAGTTGATGATAAAATCTTGTAGATAAGGTTATAACTAGGTTCAATATGTTTCTACCATTTCGCTCAATGCATGGAGTTATAGACAAGTGGAAGGGGCTTACCTCTTAATAGCCAGGGCAAGCAGCCATTTTGGAGTGCACCGCATTATCAGTATATTAGCCGCTTATCAGTTCAAATTTTGGTTTCCTAGGCTTTATACTGCTTTATTTTAGATATTTATTTACTTTAGTGATTTACTTATTTTATTTAATACGAACCCTTTCAATTACACTAGCCCATATGTAATGTAAGTCGCCAGTGGGTATTGTGGGCGTGGCCGGTTAGTGTTTTGGTCTCGCCTCTCATGGAACAATATACGGGAAGGGCCTCTCCATAGTGCAATAACTCCATGGCTCAATGATTTTTTTTATAAAATCTAACCTAAAAGTTATTTATATTTTTTGATACATCCATCTAGAACATTTAAGTTTATAGAACTCATTTATCAAAACATTTAACTAATCTTGAGGATAATATACCCCGGAGATTTCAGGATTTGTGTGTACAATTGACAAGATAGAAAATTCAAATTAACGCGAGAGTGAATAAAATGGCGTACAATGTGATCATCGTTTTAAAATGTGAAACATAACTCGCTGTTAAGGGACATATGTATATATTTTGTAAAACCATAACAATTTTAAATTATTACAGTTAAATGTTTATGTCAGAATAAAAGCGAGACCTCATAATAATAAAGATTTTATTTATTAGCAAGTCTATAGATATCTCATCACTTGAGACCGGATTCCCGTACAATTGTTTTTGAGGTTACTGCACAAATTCGCACATTTCAGGTTTCAAGTGCCCAAAAGCGCACTTTTTGATATTTCATTAAAAATATTAAAGTTTATTTTTATGTTGCATTTCGAGAAAAGTTGTGATTTATTTTAAAATTATCATCAATTTATCTACATAATTTTCCAAAAAAACCATGGCTCCTGATTATTTTTTCGAACTCGTTAAATAATGGTATTATGTTGAGAAACGTATTCTTTGTTCTAGCATCGTAGAATTTCTAATTTGATTCCCACTTTACAACCTACTTTTTTATTTTTATTGTACGTTTGGCTAATTTTTATTGCAAGTTTTTTAAATTTTTACTGCGCGAAATCCGGCCTTTACTCATCACAAACTAACTCAATTACTTACAGAACACGGACCAACTAACCATTACCTGTAACGATTTCACTTACGAAACTCAGACTCTTTTGAATGTGACGGACAAACTCCAAGAACATTCTTGTACATTTTAATTGACAATCAATTATACGAAAACGAGAGAGACAAATTAGTTAGTTTCTTTAATGGAAGGGGGTACATAGCCTCTCCAACAGGAAGCTATATACCTTCTTCTTTTTCTTCCTCCTCAGTGCCTCTCATTGTGAAGGTGTAACTTTATACCAGAAGTATAAAAAGGAACTGCTGGAATACATCAATGATTTAAAACTGCAGTAACACTACTTGAAGAATTGTGAAGAACTAATTGTGTTTTTAACTATTGACACTCGAAACTTTTCTCTTTAATTTTCGTTTCATTTGTTCTCATTTTATTTTATTTCTTCAGTTTATTCATTTAATTCAGTTTTTGTTATTGTTCTTTTTGTTGACTGTTATTGATATTTCAAAAATTTGATTCATATTACAAGAAAAAAACATTCGAAAAATTGTGAACATATAATATGATTTTTTGCATGGTGTTGCACAATTTTGAAATAAACGCCTTTTCTGTAGGGTTACTAGAAGAGAAAAAATAAATCAATTTTTACATATTTCTGTTTATAGTTCTAGATAACTATATATTTAAAATAAATAATACATTATTATAGGTTTGAGATATTGTACTATTTCTATTTTATCTGTAAGAAGAAATATAACAAAAAATCTACTAACACAAAAAAAAAATATATATATATATATATATATATATATATATATATATATATATATATATATATATATATATATTAATCCAAATAAACTGAATTATTAACTAAGGGACCCAAGTTCCAATCCGGCAGACAGATAATAATTGATTGAGTTCAATCAGCCGTGAATCAAGCCAGGATTTGGAAACCTATTGAGGCGTACTATATACACTACCTCTATAAAGTGGGAACCCGTAAATAGTGAAAAACGGTTTAGAGTGTTTTTGTTGTAATTTCATAAGTCTATCTTGTATCAGCAAATATTCGGGAGATATTGACTTTGAGAAGTTTTGGTTTAATTTATCACAAATTGTACAGTTTGAATTTTGTTGAGAATTGTAATTTTTATAACTGTAGTAATTGTTTATGATCCCATTTTGTTTTGATTGATAAATTGTACAAATTTTCCATAAAAATACGAAATTGCAATACCTAAAACGATTATTGGTACGAACAACAGAAACGATACTGAACTCGAAAACTTTCACTCCCTTCTTAGCCATGAAGCCTGTTGCTAAATGATTGTCCAAACTCTGAGATGGCTAGTGAGAAGGACAAGTCCCTGAGATTTTATTTCTAACAGTCAGTATGACATAAACATTCGTTTTTGACAAAATATATGTAATTTGAACAAAAAAAAAATTAAATAGTTTAGTAATAATTAATATATTTAAATCCTTATACAACCAAATCTAACGCATACTGTAGAATTGACTAACTAAACTACCTGCGCAAGCCTTAACAGTTTTAATCCAGTTATAATATAACGGCAACTATGTTTTTGTTTATTATGTTATTCACAGGGAATTTTTATTATTTCAGGATAATGATTATTTTTTATTTATGTTGGTCATTGCATCCAGATAAATATCAGTGTATTCTCTCATCTACAATGTCGAATGAAAGGTTTAGGTAATTTTAATTAATTATTAATAAAAATTGGTTTACTAATTAGCTCTCTATATGGATAATTGCTTTTAATAATTATATATTTTTGAAACCGAGTTACCGGTATTGAGAACATAACATTTTGGTACGACAAATCACTAATTTCTAATTTTTTATTTTATATTAGTTATAAATCCCTCTATGAAATACAGGTTATTTTTCATTATCTGTTACAAGGGCTCGCAATCACCTAACTCTTATTTTGATTTTATTGATTAGTTTTTTAAATTAAAAAAAAAAAAATCCGTTCGTAATTCTTTAACCATATAAATAAGTACTATCGTTTTTGCATGACATGGGTAAAAAATTGTACCCTTTCTGCTTCGGTACAATATATTTATTTTATTTCAAGGAACCTTCAAGTCCGGTGTAGAGAACAATATATATGTAATTTTAAAATTATACTTAGGTCTAGATCATCAGAGTTAGAATTCTACGAGGAAGAATGTATAATGTATGCCTTCTATCTTTGCTACTAATAGCCCTGGTGGGATTATGGCTATTAATTATCACATATACTGTAATTTAAACGTTTAGTTGAGAAGATCCTTTTTGTCGGATCTGCTATTATAAATCATTAAACACGTTAATAAGGAAAACGCTTCTATATATTCGTTTGCCGCGAATAACAAATGCCGAAATGCTAATTTCCAAACCCACTCTTTCAAAAGATTTATGAATGCAAAAAAGTAATGTACGCACTATTTCGCCTTGGAGCAACTCCTGGACACACCTGCTATTCGTCTCCAAAAGATATTCCGTCCATTCCTTACTGGCTTCAACAAAATAATCCATTCATCACAAACTTTAGTTATCATATCTGATATCCGTGGTTAAATGTAAGATTTTTTTTTTTTTAATAAAATACGCTTGAAATGTACACTATTATTTACCCTTTGCATTTTAAATATTTAATTTATATAATCTATTGTAGGAAAGTTCTGACGTTTTCAATTTTTCTTAATTCTAGAAATGATTATAAATGTTTGACATTCGAAACTAATCTTCTAAGAAAACATATTTCAATAGAACTGGCCAATAATGCATCAATCCTAATTATATGTCAGTACTTGTTTGGAGTTAAATATCATCTAAAACAGGTTAAAAAATAAATGAGAGCTGGAATATTATTTCACCACTTGTGGAAAATATGATAGAGAAAATATTTAAAATCACTTAACAACTAGTGGTAAAGATCTTACGAAATAACTGATCTGTTTTTTATAAGGTTTTCTAAAAAAAGGGTGTCCAAGTGCATTGATGGAGAAGTACATCCATCGAAATATGTTTATATATATATATATATATAAAAGGTTCAACATCTTATATTCAAGATATGCCGGCCTTTCTTTTTTAAAAATAATTATTTTGTTTTTTAGTGCTGGTATTCATAGCATCCTGAATCCGTTTTGGAAATAACCTTGTTTAAATCATTCTCAACCTAAACATTTTTTTGGGATCATGACTGCCTTTTCCAGTTTCAGTCCATCTCTCTTCCTGAAACCCTGATGAAGGCTTGCAATGCAAGTCAAAAGGTCGGCATAATAAGTTAAAAATTTATTTTTAATTGCTGTGTATCTATGACTGCATACCATGACTACCTACATCCTAAAATACTTCTCAGTCAACTAACACCCCATCAAAAAATTTCTTTGTATTTTAGTACTGAATTACATAAGTACATGTCAACTATAAAGAATAAAAGTAATAATAAATCAATCAACTATTTTATTGAAGGAGATTTAATTTTTATTTCTTTTAAAGGCATAACTCCTATTAATCTTTTCTTATCTTGCCATGTTTCGGAGTACATTCCTCCATCTTCAGAATCTACAACGCAAATTAAATAATGAACATTTTAAGATTAATGGTGCCCTATATAATAATAATAAAATCAAAAACATTATAAAACATACTGAAATCACTGACAAATGGATTAAAAAAGACGTAGTTTATAAAATAGATTGCAAAGACTGTAAAATGCACTATATAGGAGAAACTAAACAGAATTTAGTAAAAAGAGTGAATCTGCATAAATATGACTACAAAAGAACAAATAAAAAAGTAAATAATCACAATACTGCACTAAGCGAACATGCTAATAAATTCAAACATGAATTTTACTTTGAAAATACAAAGATTTTAAATCATGAAAATAAAACAAAAAACAGGAAAAAAATGGAAGCAATCTATTGGGTTGTTTCACATGAAATGTCCGTTTTCAAGGTAAAGGGATTTTAGTAAAAATACAATATAATTTTATTCGAAGTATTTACCTTCTTTTTCTACACATTTTTCCCAACGTGACAACAACTTTTTTATCCCGGATTTGAAAAACTCTGAGCTTTGAAGTGAAACAAAATCTGAAAACGCACTTTTGATTTCAGCATCATTTGCAAAAATTTTTCCTCTGCAGAAGTTGTCTAAATTCCTGAAAAGGTGATAATCTGTTTGAGACAAGTCGGGAGAATATGGTGGGTGCGGAAGAACTTCGTACCCCAGCTCTTTCAATTTATGCAATTTATGCAAGTTTTGAAACGTGGGGTCTAGCGTTGTCGTGTAGGAGTATAGGGCCCTTCCGATTTACCAATCCAGGTTGTTTTTTCAATAATTTTTCGTGCATTTGGCCAATTTCATTGCAGTAGGTTGTAGAGGTAATGGTCTCACCTCTAGGCAAAAAGGAATAATGTATGATTCCAGCCATGGACCACCATACTGTAACCATCAATTTTTTCGGGTGCAAATTTGGTTTTGGCATTTGTCCTGGGCTTTCGTCGATGTCTAACCACTGCCCTGACCGACGCTGATTGTCATAAGCAATCCAGCTGCCGAACGACCTAGTTTAAACTCATAAAAAAATATTACACGAAAATCGCGTGTTTCCATGTTCATATTTGAAGGTATACTAAACAGTGTGTAATTGATTGGGAAGCTAATGTTTATAAAAGAAAAGTAGAGGATTAGTAACCGCTTGATTATGATATGTGAACTTTGGAAGTAAACAACAGAGACTCGCAAAATCCTCTATGTATTTCAAATATTATAAAATCGGACATTTCATGTGAAACAACCCAATACATAAATAAAACAATAGACCAAGCGGTAAATTATAAAACTGATATACAAAAAATAGGAACTAGTTATGCTAACTTAATAAATAGATTAGAAATATAATTAAATCAAATACCCATAAATATAAATAATAATTAGATATAAAAATGTAAACATGGTTAACGATACAGTAATAGAATAAAAATAGAATGTTTGTGTAAGCACCAAATTAAATGGTCAATATGTAAATGAATTAGACAAACAATAACAAAGAGTGAACATTGCTCAGTTGAGGGTCAGTAAGGACATCACAAATGATTATGTGAAGGAAATCACAGTTGTAGGTAGAAATATAAGCAAAATTAAATGAGACAGGATTGTATAATGGATAGTATTGTATATGGATATAATTTAAGTTGTAGGTTCTGAAGATGGAGCAATGTCAAAATAATGAAAGATTAATAGGAGTTATGCATTTAAAAGAAATAAAAAGTAATAGTAAAAGCATTCTTTAACTTTTTTTTTTGTGATATGATAGGAAATTTATGCCTGTTTATTAAATCACAAGTTTCAATTCATACTTATAACATCACAACCAACCCTGTAAGAATGTAAGATATTCTAACTATGGTAAGATATTCTTTTGCTTAAGAGTTTTCGAATTAGACTCTAATCAGGGTCGCTAACAGGGGGGAGGAGAAGTTTTGGTTCATGGGGAAACCGGGCTAAAGTGACCACTTTTGGGTATTGGAATTATCAGGACAACCCATACAAAGAAAAGTAAAGGTTGCTCAAGATTATTGTAAACAGTAATATTGTAGGTTGCTACAATTAACTCAAGAAGATTAAGATGGCTAGGCCATGTTTTTATAGTGAGCTCTCACAGAAGCCAAAAATCATGTTCGCATCATGCCAAAAATTGCATGGGCATCCCGATGGAACAAAGAGAGAGAGAAAGGGACCAAGTTGTGCTTGAAGGAAGACGTTGAAGCGGACCTACAGACTCTTGGTGTGAATTACTGGAGGAGAGCAGCTGGTGACCGGAATAAATGGAGGGGAATCGTGGAAGAGGCCAAGGTTCTGGATGCTAGTGTAGGGCCATTGTTGTTGTGGTTGTTGTATGTTTCATAAAATTTCATTTATTTGTTTTGTAAAAAACAGAATGCATGTAAATTTACATAAAAAAAAAACAAAACAAAAACTAAACAATACTTATATTCCTTTCCACGTGCACCTAATTATTTTTTTAATATCATCAAATATTACATGGCATAAGTGCGCGGGTAATGGGGCTTAATTCTCGAAAAGGAATAAAAAAAAAGATCTTCCCATGAATGAACTCGCAACCTCTACAATTTCCTAGAGATAATTTGTACGTTGTCGGCGAAACACACCTTGGCGCGGGTTTCCCTGTGTTTTACAATATACCCCGTAATTTAAGAAACAATTATTTTTTATTATTTAATTATTCAAAGAGCAATGAGGAAAAGGTTTAAAATATAGATGCTGGGGTAATTACATAAAAAAATAGAGCAAGCCTGCTATTATTTTATGATGATATAATCTAGAATTGTTGATGATGTGATCATAGAAAAACCGTTTATCCTAATTTATTCTTCGTTTAATTTGTGTTTATAGTTTACGAATCCGGTAGTAATTTATTAAATCATAATAGATCTACAACTTAATCATAGATGGTCATACATAATTTTTTTTTTTTTTTATAATTTCAATATATTTTTAAAAAAATCATTATATATTTTTACATTTTTCCTAGCATCCACCGTCGCAGCTTCGCTCGTTCTCGCTAAAGAAGTTTAATTTATTTATCGATAAAAATCTTGTATTGTAGAAAGCATGAAAAAAGGAAAACAAAAATGAATTTATAAGACTTCCGAATAAATTATATTTCAAGTTTTGCCTCATAATATTATGAGAATGTTTTGATTGGTAGGGTTTCCTGTTCTGGACCTTGGGAGAAGCAGTAAGTTCAATAATCTATTTTGAAAACTTTCTTTAGGAATTTCAATAGTTTATATTGAAGTGGTGTATGGAATACCAAGGATCCTAAGAATAAATGTGATACTTATCCGTATCTCCAGTCTTTGTTCCAGTGTCAATTTTAACCTCATTGATATTTCCATGCATAACTGTGATTTTTAACCTGGTGCCATTGCACAGAATAGGTGGTTGAAGATCATTTTAAAGCATAATTGGACATCCAATCTTGAATTTAAATAAATTAATCTAGGTGGACTTAAAATATTTACTATATTATTAACCATATACCGGTTGTTTTTTAAAACTACTGGGAACCCCACATGTCACAGCACATATTTACCTATTTTTAAATAACAATTTAATTGAAAATAAGTCAATTTTAATATCAATATTGATCAATATAACATCGTACCATTGTAATCGCTCTTGCAAAATGACGCTCACCAACTATCGGTCGATTTTCAAACAACTGGTAAACACACGTCTATGTTTTTTTAAATAACAATTTAATTGAAAATCGGTAAATTTTATTATTGGTGAACCTTTCTAAAACTATGAAGATGAACAGTTTAAAATTTGGTAAAGATTGGTTCAGTAGTTTTCGTGGTTAGTGATCACAAACGAAAAATGGGATGTCCTTTTATATACACACATATATATACATATATATATATATATATATATATATATATATATATATATATATACATATATATACAGTGTGGAGATGGATTTTGGATTGTATCATGATTCCGATTTGACATGTTGAGAAATAGTAAGATGTTGATTCCATCTAAAAATATTAAACAAAAAAGAATAATTGAACAGTAGTTAAAACACTGTTATTTTTTCTTTCTCAGATCTATTTTTATTTTTATTTTATTTTTTTTTTTTTTTTTTTTTTTTTTTTTGCGTTTAAGTTAAGAAAAAACTCTCTACCAATGGCTAAAACCTTACATTCTTAAAAAAGTATCAAAAAATCAACAGCAACCTTTGTAGTTGTTTAATAGGTAGCACCTAAAATAAAAGTTGTGGGATAAAAAAAAAAAAAAAAAAAAAAAAAAAAATGTTCTTGGCTGAGAAAAACAATACATCATGGATATCTCTACTAAAACTATTATACAGGGTGTCCCGAATTTAAATGGCAAAACTTCAGGAACTTATAGGGGACCGAAAAACTAAGAGAAAAAGTTCTTTAGAGATTTGCTCGTTTTTGTTTAGTTTTAGAGAAAATTGCAAAAAAAAAAGAAACAAAACAAAAATGTTACAGGTAGCGATTATCAACTTTCAAAGTTCGTCAGGCTAAGCAGTGAGATATATAAACACTTAACGTTATCCTTTACATTCTTTTATTTGTTTACATTTTGGTTTATAATTAGGATTATAATTCCTAAATCAGTCTTCAGTCAGTTACTCAGATATTTTTGTGTGAATAGCATCAGCCACAATGCCGCATACATATTCTAATGTTGAATACGCTGATATGATTTTTGTGTATGGTAGACTACGAGATACCTGATCATTCTTAATACATAATGAAGGGGACCAATTCCAGGCAGCGGAGATTATCGGAGAAGAAATAGTGTCCAACGCCACTTCGATAACAATCCTGAGACTAGCATCCGAAGAGCATCTGCTGCATTAGCAATATCGCGGCAAGCAATATGGCGAACTTTGAAAGGTGATAATCGCTACCTATTTCATCTTCAAAAAGTTCAGAATTTATTTATTTAACGGATTACTGGTGGGACCATATTTTTTACCTCGAAGATTGAATGGTATCACATTTACATATTTTTTGGAGAACGACTTTTCTAATTATTTAGATGACATTCCCTTACAGCAGCGGATTGAAATGTGGTTTCAACTCGATGGATGTCCTTCAGCTCATCATAGCAGAGTTGCTCGAGCTTGGCTGGATATAAATTATCCACAACGATGGATTGGACGTGGAGGAGTAGTACCTTGGCCACCCAGATCACCTGATATGACACCCATGGATTTCTTCGTATGGGGAACCTTGAAGCAGAAAGTTTATTCGGTGTCAATCAACTCAAGAGAGCAATTAAGAGACCGAATCATAGATGCAGTGCACCAAATATCATCAGAACAATGTTTAGCTACAATTTATCAAGTGAGTGTAATGCTTGCATTGGTGCAAGAGGACATTTTGAGTAATATTTACATTAAAAAGAACATAACATAAATATAAATGTAAATAAATAAGTATAAAAATGAAAACTTGTTTTGTTTCTTTTAAACTAAACTAAGCAAAAACGAGCAAATCTCTAAAGGACTTTTTGTCTTAGTTTTTCGGTCCCCTATACGTTCCTGAAATTTTGCTATTTAAATTAGGGACACCCTGTATACTGCTTTTATATATAGTATATAGTATATGCTTTTATGCATATACATATATATATATATATATATATATATATATATATATATATATATATATATATATATACATATATATATAGTACTTCTAAGAAGGAAACTGTCGGAAAATTTTCGATCCGAGCAACACCATCAGAGCTAGAGCGTATCAAAAAAGCCCCAACAACTAAAAAATGTAAGCTAGACGTTACTGTTTTCATTAAAACCAATTAAACTCCTTAACAGTAGTTCATAGAGACAAATATAAGATAACAAAAATATTTTCCATTAAATTGCTAATCTGGAAACTGTCGTCGAATTTATATGGTACGTTCCACAAGAAAACTATTATAAACCCCTATAAATATGACAAGTGTTTAAAAGTTGTAATCAAACTGATTAATGAATGTTCTGTATACTGCTCCTTCAGGGCAAAAAATAATACCTATCATTCCAAACTAAACACCATAACCTCTGAATCCCGCTGGTTTCTTAACAAGCTTCCCATTCAATTCATGAAAAGGAAATGGCCGTTGGGAATTTCGATATAGAATTTTTGTTTAAGTGCTACAAATGGTTGTTTATAAAACTTAATAAAAGGTAATTTTCTAGTCTTACTTCCACAACTTAAGATGTAACCTGTAAAGAAACACATAATTTAGAAATTTTAGGGTCCTTTGCTTTAATGAAAAATCTGTTCAAAAAATTGAAAAAATATTTTGTTTCTTTCAAATGTTTTTCTAAGCACTTCTCTGTCAGTTGCCGTAAGTAGTTGCTCGTTCAGACTCAAATAATAACCCACTGCACGATGATTAGTTGAATCAATCAAAATGCTGTTGGGAAACATTGTTGCGGTTGGTTAGCTCTTCATGCAGGACAAACTATGTCTTTTTTCTACGACTCGAGGTTGAGGTAATAAGTACTAAGCAATGTGTTTGTGAGAGGAGTCAAGGTGCAGCTCCTCAAATTACCTCCCACAATCTGATCCACTAGATAAAAAAACATTAAAAACTATGTTATATTTATAGTTTTATAATTTCAGACTTTTTTTTTTCTAAAGTGCCGTCGAAAAAAATGGGTTTAAGTAATGAATAGAATTCAATAAAATTCGTTGAGTAGTTTTAACAAAATCGTTAATATCATTTTAATAGAAAGTGTCGCTAAGAATTATGGAATAGTTAAAATGTACGTCGGTACCCATCCCTACTTCTATCCGTGGTACCGTAATATTGAATTACAGCCATGATCTATGCACACAACACAATACTGATAGCTGACCTCCGGAAAATTCCCGAGCCATCTTTAGTCAAATAGCATGAAGGATGTTGCTAAGACGGCTATAAATCTGACAAGAAGCAAGGCTATGTGAATTGGTAACTATAATTTTATAAGATGGTGAACACATGGTGAACACCTAGTGATTACGCTGTTTATAAGGTGAATTACTGTACAATTACAATTATAATGGGGTAAAATAGACCTGAAGCTTCTAAATCGGGCGATGAGGCAATAGTATAAAGTGATAGGAAATGAAAACTTACTTCAAAAATTCAAAGATTGATTATTCAACAACATATCTACAAAATGCTGTGTGCCTATTTTTGCCTTTAATGGCGTTATTATTTTTTTTTCTTAGAAAGTTAAGACACCTTAGCACGTGGTGAGCTCTTAATTTCAACCGCTACAGGACATGCTAGGCTTTTCAAGCCCATTGAGATTAAGGATTCCAAAAATAATTTACTTTCTATACTATCACGTTGGCCAAGCTTATTATTGCTTTGTTATTATTACTGAAAAAGGAAGACAAATAAAATTATTTTCTTGAATACCAAACCGTGCTTTGTAATTTGCCGGCTAGAGAAAACTGGAGGGCGGCACGAGATCGCAGCAAATTGGAAATTGAAAGACAATTGCAACTCCGGCTAGACAGCTAATAAGAGGCAGAGTAGACTGCAAATAGGGTTACCAGATCAAAAAATTAAAATTCCGCTTTTGGAAAAAAATTCCGGACATTCTTTTAAATATAATGGAAAACACAACTTAAATATTAAACACTAATTTATTTACAACTTAATAAATACAAATAGGTCCCTTAATTCCGGAATTCTTTTAAATATAATTGGTTGATCGTTAAAACACATGGATACTAAGCCCGACTAATTCTACTCCCAGTATTTTATCCGGACATTGTACATTTAAATATAATGTTAATGTCGTTTTGTGAAAAAACTAAGCTAATTCTAGTATTTTATCGTGAGAGTACATTGTACACTATATGCCCACCGGGACGAAACGTGCTCGCAAATCTACAAAATCAATAAAATAATGATATTATTGGAGTAGAATGCCCAGCTCATGTATTGTAGAGTACTATAGCCTGCAGCATGGAACAGGCGCACTCAAAATTGATGTTGAAGTATTGGTGATGAAACTCTTCAATTACTTTTCTATTTATACTCATCGAACAGAAGCATTGAAAACCATTTGCGACTACATTGACGTTAACTATGAGAAATTTCTGTCACACAGTAATACAAGGTGGCTGTGCCTTTTCCCGGTAGTAGACAGAATTCTCAAAATATATCAGCCTGTCAACTCCACAACTGCCAACAATCCTTACTAACTTTTTTGAAAATGAATTGTGCGAATCTTGTTTGTTTTACTTCCATTCCTTGATGGCCATCATTCAACCCAAAATTTCAGAAATTGAGAGGGAAAACAATTCTGTGATGGACATCGGAAACATTTTGGAAACACTTAATGTGATACCCTGAAAGCGAGAGAAGATGCAAAATTCATCTCACTTAAAGTAAGAAGATTGATCTCCACCTGTAGCAGCGAAGAGAAGAGAAATGATTTCTTGAACGACATTCAAAAATGTTATACATTTTTTCGAGACAATTTAAACAAATAACGACAGCCATTAATGGACTTGGAAATTTTCGAAAGGATGTTTATAAAAAAAGACACCATTATTGAGCATGACAATATCATTGCATCGATAAAGTTTCTAATGACAAAAAGGAGTAAACTTGGATGACAACAAATTATGTGACGAATTGACAGCTTTGAATAATATGATCAAGAAACAAAGTTCAGATTTTTTTTTAGATGAATGCCAATAACCAATGGACCTTTATACTGAAGACAGCTGGCCCAGGAAGATTCGCAGAATTAAACAAGATATGCTCTTATATTTTACAATCCAGGCATAAAATGCCAATGTTGAAAGGGTTTTTTCCAGGTCAAAGGGAAGGAACAGGCTTTCTGTAGAGTCTGTCAAGTCGATTCTTTTAACGCAATATAATTTAAAAAATATGTCCTGTGAAATGTTCTATAAAACTATTAGGAACGATGCATAATTTATAATAATGTAAACATTTTTAAATTTATTTCTACCTGAATTGTAGAAATTCCGGACAGCTTAGAATTCCTTCCCGCATTCTGGACTTAGAACGATATTTCCGGATATGTCCGGAAAATTCCGGATGTATGGCAACCCTAACTGCAAATAGAATCCAATAGTAGACTGCATTCTAAACAATGGCAATATTTAAACATTACGAACAAAGAAGACCTAGCTTAATAAAAAAACCTTACGAAGAGTTTTGTCTTGCTCGGGCGATCCTCTTGATGACTCTTTTCAAACGAATTTACTTTCGCATCCTCTGATCATCAAAGAATAAAAGACATGTATAGATGAATTATAAAAAAAAAAAAATAAAATAATAATAAGTACCTCTGAATGGTTTTATGAGTTAAAAAGGAAATTCTTCTCACTTGATGCAGGATATGAAATAAATATCAAATGCACTTGAATGATTTTAAAAAATACTTTAATCAATCGTTTAATGATTAATTTTCAGCTTGAGGTAAAACAGCTTCTTTACATTTTGGTCACTATTTTGTAAATTACTATTACAATTGTTAAATCAGTTCCTCTTTAGTATATTTCGTAACAAAATAATGTTCTAAACATTTATTGTTCGCCAACACAGGTAATAGCCAACGAAGAATATATTTATCCTTTCATCCTTCAAATATGCTAGAGGCGACTTGTAAGCTACAGAAAGACATAGATAGCATTAAGCTTTGGGCAGTGGAGAATAAATTAAGTCTAAATCCAGAAAAAACAAAGGCTATTCTTATTGGGTCAAAACCTCACCTAAAAGCTCTTCCCTACTATCCACTGCTTTTCCTAAAAAACCGTCCAATTCATTTCCAAAATTCCATTAAAAATCTGGGAATAACTTTCGATAAACATATTGCATGGAATAGCCATATCTCTCAAATCACGAGAAAATCTATTTTTATTCTTAAGCAACTTTCACATTACCGTGATTCATTACCATTAAGTACTCGAAAACTTTTAGTATCATCACTCATTTTTCCTAACTTTGACTATGGATGCGTAGTATATGGAGGACTGTCTGATGAGCTCGAGATGAGATGTAAAAGAGTAATGAACTGTTTTATTAGATTTATTTTCGGGATCTCCAGACGTTCTCACATATCTCACAGGTATTCCGAAATCGGGTGGCTGTACCCCGGTTTTCGACGTCAATACTTCCTGGGTGCTCTCATATTTCAAACCTTGAAAACCAAAAAACCCACCTATATCCATGACCTCCTTACTCTGCGCTCCTCTATTCATCTCTTAAATACTAGAACCCAACCCACCAACCTATACACTCCGGCGCATCGTACTGCATCCTTCGAGAAATCCTTTATTATCCGTGCTTCCTCGTTATGGAATTCATTGCCCATCACAATTCGAAAAAGATCCACTCTTACTTCCTTTAAACATCATTTATTCCTTTACCTCCTTCATTTTCAATCTTCCGAGCTAATGTAAAACGAGAATATTTATGTAATATACATTATAATAGTATACATAAGATGTATCATTTTACAAGATGTCACAGTTATTTTGTAACATATAATTTAATTATTTATCAATTTTGATTATTATCTATTGTTATTATTTATTATAATTAATTATCAAAGCCAGACAATTGTCCTATGTACTGTAATCATATGTTATTCTTAGGGGACAAGTAGTCCCAGAATAAAGTTCATTTTCTTCTTAAAAAAAAAAAAAAATTAAAAGCGGAAATAATTTTACTAGGGAGCTAATGTTCAATTTTACTAATTGCATATTTTTTGATGGGGGCGAGAGGTGGTAGCCGGTAGATGAAATATAAATAAAATAGAAAAGAATGTTACTTACAATACATAAGTACTTTATCGATTTAGAAAAATTGAAAAACTCAATTCCTCCCAGACTGGAAAAAAAATAGATCATGGTTATATGAATATAACCTACTGTTTTCCAACTTAAAAACTAGAATCAAAATTTTCAAATTACTTAAATTAATAATTAAATTTTTTTTTTTATTTATTGGTATTTACAACTGTACAAAAACATATACATTAAGTAAATGTGAAGATAGTGAATACAATAATTAAATAAAATAAAGGATCAATGATAATTAGAAAGGTAACTTTTAATCAAAAACAAAAGAGGGTGCCCAAATTTACACCTTTTCCTCAATATAGTAAGGCCCTAGCGACAACTCCAACAGAGCTAGTGCGTGTCAAAACGAATGCGAATAAAACGTTATACAAAAAGAAGTATAGAACCTTAGCCAAAAGATATTTTCATGTAAAAAGTAAATTAATGATTTTTCTATGACTCTTAGAAATATCAGGAGGAGGAAGAAGAGACGGCGTTTGAATTTATAACGACAGTGAACCTTATGGACTGAGGGTTGAATATAATTCTACAGGTATGCAGTCTACTTTTAATGAAGAAAGAGAGTAACTAGTAATATAAAATAGTACATAGAGGTGAATAGACACAAGGAAGAGAGGATGGGAGAGGGAAAGCGAAAAGACAAAGGAGAGAGACTGGTTGAACTTACAGGAATGCCACAGAATAACAGAATAAATGATGAATGGCTAAGCAATCGAGGAAACCTTTTTTATTTTATTTTTTATAAAATAAGGAATACGGACAAATCTGTTATTGTTTATAACTAATAGTTTTTATTTGTTTTGTTTTGTTACGACATGTAACTTGCGCTATTAATAACGATTAATTGCTTACGATATCTGACCATCGACAATAATAACAGTCAAGTGTTGCGTCGATTACGGATCTCAAGGCTAACCGATCCAATGTTTTTCTTTTCTTACAAGGCAGTTAAATAATTTTTTTTATTGAAATTACCTGTTTAACCGTCAATTAAAAATGTTTTTGTATCCTCTTAGTGCAACTACGAGTAAACAACTATTAACCCTTCAGTGCTCACGTCGGGTCAATGTGACCCGGCGAGATTTTTTTCCCAACAATGTCGAGCTTTTCCGCCTTTTTGAAGGTGCTAATTACTCTCTAATCCTCTAATAATCATTCCACTTTCATTTAGTAGTGTTTTGGATTCCATACCGTTCACACGTTCTTGGATATCAACATTTTGACCCGACGTGAGTACATATGTAATTATTTTTTTATTTCCTATTTTTATTTATATCTGCCAGTTTTTTGTCATATGGAACAAATTATTTTTACTACTGACGAAGAGATAAGGGAGGAGTTGGAACGTCAGAATCGTGAGGAACCTCTTGATGAGTATCTTGAATTCGACGATTCAGCTGAGGAAGACATCGACAATGAGGAGAAAAGCGACCAAGACACGGACTCAGAAATAGAAATAGAGCCTGGAGAAGATTCGAATACGCGATTTCCTTTGAGTACTTCAAATCCAAAGATGGAAGAACCAAATGGGCAAAACAGCAAACTGTTTTCACGAGAACTCGCAAGTCAAATTTAGTTACAAGGCTTCCAGACCCACGGCCTAATTTTCAATCTACTGACAATGAACATTTTCGTTCTTTTTTTTTTTTAGTTACCGCAATAATATCGTAATAATTTCTTAGTTTGTTAGTATAAAAAGTCATTTCAAAGTACATATTTAGTTTCTCACATAGAAGGAAAGTGAAATTTTTTTCTAGTATTTTTTACATTGTTCCTATAAATATTAAGTATTTTAATTATTTTAATAATTCCTAACTGTGTTTATTTTTTCTAAAACATAATATTTTGCAATGATTGGAGCGGTTTTTAAATAAATATGATAATTTGAAGTTGTCAGTTTTATGGAACCCATGGATTTACACAGATTTTGAAAATAATAAAAAAATGTGATTTTGGAATTTTTCTTCTTCACCATTTTTTTTTATTCAATTAACAAAGGTTTCTCCTAACTAAAAACGAAATTTCCTGATTTATTTGACCCAATAAATACTTTAAATAATTATTATAAATTCTCGGGTCATATTGACCCGAGGTGAGCATTGCTGTCCCAGAGAACAAGGTGAGTACCCAAGGGTTAAAACGAAGGGATTGGTTTATCTGAAACTAATGACAAAGTCAAAGGCGTATTGAAATATTAGGCAATTTTAAAAAAAATAGTAATTGAAGTTTTTAAAAATAATATTTTAGACTTCATTGGAATCACTTCATGTCACACCAAATATTTATTGCGTTTTTAATAACAATTTAATTTAAAATAAGGAATTTTTAATATCAATATCAAATTGTATGTATCACTGTACCTTTGTAACCTATAATGTAGAATAGTAATCGCCACCTATTGGTCAGTGTTCAAACTTCACTGTTATCCACTTATTATCGCTATTTCATAATAAGTTAGTGAAAAATCAGGAGATTTTATTATTGCTAAACCATCTTGAAGTTATAAAGATAATGTGGTCAAAATTTGGTAGAGATTGGTTATGTAGTTTCCGCGGTTAGTGATCACAAATAACTTATCATTTTATATAATAGTATAGATACATCAATCGATTCTTAAACTTCACTGGCATTAACATCTCGTACCAATTATTTATAAGTTTTTTTATGACAAATTTTTTTTCGAAATAATTAAATTTTATTATCAATTCCAATTTTTTTATAACACCTTAAAATTGTAACCTCCTTTGCGAAATGGCACTCACCACCTGTCGGTTGATTTTCAAACTTCATATGGAATCCTCATATCTATCGTATTTTTAATAATAATTCAATTGTAAATCATTATATTTTATTATTGCTAAACCTTCCTTGAACTATGATGATTATGTAATTAAAATTTGGTGCAGATTGGTTCAGTAGTTTTTGTGGTTAGTGATCACAAACGAAAAATGGCTTTCCCTTTTATATGGTAGTAGATTACGCTGGTAAAGAAATATCAATCCTCTTGGCATATCTGGGGAACTTCTACTACGACATTAAAAGAAGGGTTATATTTTAAATGCCAAGTATCGATATAAACAAACTACTGACGTAGCTAAAACGAAGAAACCCGTTTGGCAGTTGGGAACGGCAAAGGTAGCAAGGTACCGAAACCTTCGGGTTTAACCCGAACATCCTCCCAAGGTCCGCTCTTTATCAACGTCAGTTCCTCGCTTTGCATAATATAACAATAATTTTTCTTACTAATACACCCTTTTTTCTCCAGGTGTTAATTCTTGACTGAGTTGGAACTTATATTCGGCCACGTATCATTTATCAATGCCTGCTACAAACTATTTAATTTGTAGTTTTAAATCCTATGTTCCTAGTTTCCAATGTCGTCTAATCACAATTTAAATATTCAGCAATGACCTCTATATATCTTATAGTTGGTAGTTAGAAAACTCCACCTTCTATTCTGTGCCAGACATGTTTCGACTACTATGAAAGACCTCACAACTTTCAATAAACAACAAGCTTTTAATTTACAAGGCTATCCGAAAGTAAAGCCTATCTAGACCTACGGTCTAGAACTTTGAGGAACAGCACAATATTCCAATTCTTCTAATCCAAATTCCTGAGTACCATAACCAGTGAACCTTACGATGTCTTCAACAAAACCTTACATAATGACCTTAATACACCTTTTGACCTAGGATCCATACCCGTCAAATTTTCAAAATTTCATCAAAAACTGTTTTATCCCAAATCCCTATACAGTCCCCCCTCACCACAATAATCCCCCTCGTAGTTTAAAAAGGCAGTGGCCTCCTGATCTATTTTAAAATTCCACACGGAGTGGCTATTCTATAGCGTCCTCACTCAGCCTCCACTGATTTTCAGTTCACATTCACACCGGTGATGCAGCGAAGATATAAGCGCTGGGATCATTTTAGACCAGGCTTTTCCCTCTTAAGTGGAGGGACATGTCTGGTTGGGGAATCCCAACCATGTGCGTATATTGTAAATAATGTATGACTGCATTTTTAATTTTTCTTTTGAGGTTATTTATTTCTTTATCTCTTTTCTTCTGATTTATTTTTGTTGTATATACTGGGGGAATGAATCCATAAAGTCATCCATATTACTTATTACCCTTTTTACGATAGATTTTAATACTTTCTCTATAAACGATTTATAACAATAAAAAAAAAAAAACAGATATCAAGGGACTGGTAGATTGCATGGTCGGCATTAGAAAATGAAAAGTTGGAAGAAATCAAGCAAACCGTCAGTGGCTGGGGCCTCATCATCCAGACAATGTAAAAGGAAGGAAGACAATTATCTCACGGCTAAGAATCAGACACTGCCGTTTAACACCTAACTGCCTGATGACAGGGAGAGATACCCTGAATATCAGCACCGTAAACTTACTCTCCTAATGAGATACATTTTTGAGGAGCATAGTAGAGATATGGATATATTTCAGTATTGGAGAGATATGGATATATGGTAAATTCTGAAAGGCTTTGAACGATACTGAACACTATCGTAGTATGGTCCAAAATCACTAGGTAAGATCCAAAACCATACCTTACTACCCTTCACTACAAGCTGTCCTTTTTCCTCAAGAACCATTCTATTCATTTTTAAAATTCCATTAAAATTCTTGAAGTACCTTTCGATAGATATCTATCTTGGAAAATCCTATTTCTCATATTATCAGAAATTAACTGTCCATTACCAAAACAGTATTTTCTAGTATCTTCTTTTGTTTTGCCCTGTTTTGATTACGATTTTAAAGTATATAATGAACTGCTTCATCAGATTTATTTTCTAGATCCTAATCGTACTCATACATCTCTCGCTGGTATTCTGAAATCTAACTTTCCCACGCCAATACTTGTTAGACACATTCATATTCCAATCCTGAAAAAAAAAATAAAAATAAAAACACGGCTATAATCATTATTTTTTATTCTGCTTTCCATCCATCTTTAAAATTCTTTAACCCAAACCGCCAACATGTATACTCTTGCGCATAGCACTACGTTATTTTTTAATATTTTTATCCCTGCTTCCTCCTTTTGGAATTCTTTGCATACGATTAAACTCACACAATATGCACAAAAAAAGTGTTGCTTGATAACTATTTATAATATCGTAGTTCGTTTGGTAATGTCACTATACTATCTGGGAATGAGAATAGTACATCAGATGCTGTTTGATAGTTTAATGAACTATCTATAATACAAAAATTTATTTGGCTATCAATCAATTAATTTCATAACTCGAATATCAAAAGATATATTATCTACAAAAAACTTCCTTCTTTACCTAAAAAAATATTTCAAATATTCTTATCTTTTCTGATTAATTTTGGTGATATTTTTCACTTAGAGCTAGTTTTCTTGCTGCTGGTTAAGGATCTTATTTTATGCAAAGTAATCACAAAATACGCTTATCTAATTTCATTGAACCATCAGGCACCAAAGCCTTCAAGTTTCATTTCTTGTTTTATTATATCTGGCCCACAAAACTATATTTCGTCGATAGTTTATAACTTCAATTAGATACTAAATAAAAAGTTTTTAATTTATTTTAAAATAATATTATAGCATTGTCATTTTTTAGTTGTTTATTTTAATTTTTTTCTTTGTGGAACCATAATAGCAAGCCAAACTATTCAAAAAAGCAAGCAAAAGATTTTATTAATAACCATTTTTGACATAGATATGACTTTTGGCTGGATACGTTTTTGGTGTAACTTTTTTTTGATATTGATTTTGATACGCCCTAGCTCTATTGGTGTTTGTTGGATCGAAAATTTGACGAAAGTACACTAATTAGAAATTTAATGGAAAATATTTATTGTTATATAACCTTTGTCTGTAGGACCTACTGTTTAGGAGCTATATTGGTGTGAATGAAAAAAATCACGTTTTTCTCATAGAAACCCCCATTTTCTATCAACTTCGTTTATTCTGCTTAATAAGAGTTTGTAAATTTTATTTAATTATTAATTTAATTTACTTCAAACATTATATTCTAAAATATAAATAGGAAAAGCAGTAGATTATAAATAGACATATTTATGATCTATTGTTTTTCCCAGTCAGGGAAAAATTGAGTGTTTTTTTTTAAATACAATTTTTGGTTTTATGTGATAATTACAAATATTTTAATTTATTTATAGATTCGATAATTGTACTATAATATAAATCTTACAAATTTGAACATAATAAATATAAAAGAAACTTGCTATCGCTTACAATTTAAGTATTAAAAATAATATATGAACTGATTGTGGAATAGTTTTCTAAAATGAAACGTGCGAGATTATCAACAAGTAAACAATGATCTCTTTTTATTATTATTTTTTACAATAAAAATAAAAGTAAATTGTGAAAAAAAAAAAAAAATGTAAATACGAATAATATTTTCACTTCGTTGTGTCAAATGTTTTTAACTGCGCACTGATGAGTGACTGAATAAATAGATGCCACTTGTATCAACTTGATGACAGTTACTTGAAGTCGATGATCTAGCCTTCCAACTATATACATCGAACAATTAAACGTATTATAGTAGATTACCCTATTTGGGATTGTTTTTTTTTCAGGAAGAAGGATTACATAGGAACATTTCTTAAAACATACAACTTATTTAATAAAATTTAAAAAAATGACCTAAACTAAAATTAAAAAAAAAAAAAAAACAGATTGAAGGACACTAAAGAACCCTCAACGTTGAGAGTCCATCAGAAATTTAACCTAGCCTCTAGCCTTCCATAGAGACTGATATGGAACCATCATGCAACACAAAAAGGAAGACTGTCAACAATAGATTAAAAGCTCCTGATGGTACGAAAATGACCTCACCTAATTACTCAAACATATCTAGCTTTATAAGTTCAGATTTATAGGGCTACAAAAAGTCTAATTTCAAAATACTAATACGATTTAATTTTTTATTTTTTTTTAAATATTTTTTTTCATTATTATTGACAATAAAACAATCCAATGAACAAACTTTATAATATTAATTTCATAGATGAAATTATTCTCATATCGAATACTTAAAATCCAAAATCTTTCGTAAAATCCTTATCATGTAGAAATAAACTTATCCATAAAGATCTAAATGTACTCCACGCTGTAGATTTGGCACAAACTACAACATATCCTTTAAGGCAAGCTACCTACTCGAATGCACAGTTGGGAGGCTAAACTTGCTTCTCACTGTATTTTCGATAACCTCCAAGGCGTCTAAAATAACCGTCTAGTTTGAAAATTGACCAACAGTTGGCGAGCGCCATTCTATACATAAGAGGTTAGAAAGATACAGTGCTATATAAAGTTTCAATTAATAATAAAATTTACTCATATTCAATTCAACTATTTTTATAAATTTAAAAAATGTGATGTGACATGTGGATTCCAGTTGTTTGAAAATCGATCACTATGTGGTAGGCACCTTCATTCATCTGTACCAAACTTTAACTACATCGTTTTCATTGTTTTAGGAAAGATTAGCAATAATAAAAATTTAAATGTAAATTATGAAGTGGCAGAGGTTTGCCAAACTGTGAAATACCAGAAGAAATCAATAAAATTATTACTGCCGAATAAAAATTATTATCAAATCAAAATGTCGATCCTGTCCTTGTGTGTAAACATATTATTCTTATTACTGCCTGCAAAAGTTTCTATCCATCTGGATTACTAGCTCCTTTTTAATGGAATAAGTGTGAAGTAAATTGTAACGAAAATACCATAATCAATTTAAGTTTTTTTTTACAAAATTTATCAAAATAATATGAAAAACTCAAAAGGTCTGGTCAAATAATATAGTAAAAAAAATGATTGCATTTTTTATGAGTTAACATTCACTGAAGCCCGATTAATTAATAATTCTTATAAGATATTTTAATAAAATTAAAAAAAAAATTAAATGCCAACATGTTCTAGGATAAGAATAAAACGGTATCCAATAAATAACAAATATAATCACTTCAAAAATTGTACAAGGCATTATGCTGTAACATGTAATAAAGAAACAATTCACTAGATATTGGTTAGAGTAATGCAACAGAATGTTATTAAATTGTTAATTTCAAGCGTTGCACAATTGAGTAATACTATTGTGATAGAGGTGTGTGGCACCAGTGCTAACTTGATATAATAATGCATTCATAATAAATTACCTTTAAACGTTTCTGAATATTATTCGACGATTGTATGCAAAGTTAAATCGTAAAAAAAAAAATTAAAACAATATTAAATACCATCATATTAAAATCAGCTGTCACAGATTTAGAAGAAACTAATAATACCTCAATAGTATAATAAACGTAATATAATAGTAAGTTTGCCTTTAAATCTGCCTACTTCTAGGCCTAAAATGAATTAAATCTATTTAGTTCCAGTTGTTTTACAGGCTAATATGGAAGAAGACAAAGAAGCCAAATACCGAGCAGAAGATTAGAATAAGACGAATTGAAAAAAATAAATATAAGGAAGCTGTCATATAGTAGAAATGGCGTATAGTGAGTTATATCATAGCTGCCTAATCTAGCGTAGGAAGGGAATAAAATATAGATAAATCTATGACACTATATTCAGCAAGGCTGGTCGCTTAATATGGACTTCTCGTTCTATCGTCTAGGATCATAGCAGATTAAAAACTTTTAACTGCTATGAATAAAAGAAATCAAATGTATTTGATTTATAATCAACTTCAAAACCATTTCATGTTGCAACACGAATTTCATGCTGGTTATTAATTTCTAAATCTTTTAGAAATCCTGAAATATAGCTGTTTTCATGCCAGGATTTATGTGAAACAGTAGCCTTCTGTATGGTTTAATAACCATTTTGTATAAAGATACTGAAAAATTACGGCATGAAATATAAGGAGATTTTAACCATCTAGTGCATAGTGTAGCATATCTGCAACATTATATTTATACTTATGCCAGCGAACTCTCTTTGCGTTTTCTGGAACTAAATCTTGTATTAGAGATGCTACATCATCCCTCTAGGCATGAGAGGACTTTGCATGCCTTAACTGGACCAGACGTGCCTGTAATTGTCACTTACATCTTCAAGTCCTCAGTTGTGGGGACTCCTCCTTCCTTCCAGTAAAGTGTTCTTTTTTTTTTTTATTACACCCATTGTGTTTTTTTTATCAAATAAAATTTCTGTGGCTTTTCGCAAGATATGTAGTTTGTAAAATATCAATGAGGATAAAATTCTTGTTTTTTATTATCGAGATAAATCACTTTTTAGTTATGTGCAATATAATCTATATTATTAATTAAAATGGTTTGATTAAAAATATTTTTTTCAGTATTTTTCTGTTAATAACCTGGCCAAAACATATTCAAAAAAAATTTATAACAAGTGGTAGACCTTGGTTCCTTATTTTATGATAGAAAAATAGAAATATATTTTATTCCATTTATTATGACAGATCATGAAAAATAAATCTATTTAAAAAAAAAGGAAGATAATTTTACTATAAATAAAACACCCAGTATGGGTAACCCAGAACTAAGCTGGTGCCTCCAGTCGTGAGAGGTTCAAAGCCGGAAAGAGATCCCAGCGAGACTCTTCAGCTGCGTCACCGACGTAAAAATCCAATACAAGTAACTGAATACTACTGGTTACCATATACTAATTGTAAGAAAAACAAGAAAATAAAGTTTTTAGACAACACGTTTCGTTGAAACTTTTCTTTTCTTTTTAATTCTTCAAATTTATAATTTGCTTATTAATTAATTTTAAATATTTAATATCGGCTTAGCTTCTTACACGATCCAAGATATATTTTAACTCTATATTGGGTTGGTACAAAAATAAAGCAGGTCTTGAATATTAATTTTGTTTAGGCTAGTGCTTGACAAGTAAACAAAGATATTGGAGAATGTATTATAAACAATGGTAATTAATGTTGTTTTTCTTCAAAGATTAGTTTAGTTTGTGTTACATTTTAAATGAGTAAGAATCTCTAAAATTTACCATGTCAAAACTAGTCATATTTATTTTTACGAGTTCAAACTTAGTCGGGGTTCCGCCCAAACCGCGCCTGACATCAATGTTGTCTGGGGTGAAGGAAGCATTAGTGAATATGCAGTGCAGCAATAGTCAAATAGATTTTGATCTCGAAGACAAGAAATGTCGAGGTAGGCCATATGTTATTGAGCACGAAGAAAAACTTCTCGAAACTACTCGGGACATTGAGAAAGAAGTTAGTGTTGAGGACTCAACATTATAAACCATTCAAAATTATAATTTTTTTTTTTTTCACATTTTAAAACCTACATTATTTTAACACCAAGAAAATATATATAATTTGGGAGATGAGTCTGCTTAATATTCCATTTATCTTAGGTATCATTCCTTCTTTCATTTGTTGATAAATGGATTCATACGCTTTTTGTAAATCGTTAAATTCTCTGCAACTTCGATTAGTTTAACTTATTCTTATGTTGAACAGTTATCGAGATATAAATTAGTATTCGAATAACATGGTAATCAAACAGAGAAAACTATCAACGCTTTAATTTTTTTTAATTTCTGAATCGATATTTTCTGGGTTGCTGAATCCTAATATTAACTTCCTCATTTCAAAAAAGAGAAAACTGAAAAAATGCCGAATATCCACTCGCAGAGATGATTTTTATTCATGTTTTTGCTATTAAATACAAAAATACGCATTTCATAAAATAAAATCTTATAAAAATTAATTAAGTTTACCCTTTAGGTCCTTGAGGAATAAAAACACTCTTTCCTGGCTTCCAGATAAAGGCGTTAGTTGGGCTAAAATCAGTGGAATAATAAGAATTATTAGAATAAATTCTTATTTTTAAAACAAATCGTGATTATTAAAAATGTGACCAGAATGAAATTCCTACTCTCAATAAGACCATGAAGTTAGCTGCTAAATAATCAATAATAATCCTACCCTAATGTAAATATATATTTTATATATCTGTACCTCGGAGGTACAGATCACTATGTCACATTTCCGTAACTTTACATGAGAGCAACTTAAAAAAAAAAAATTTATTTTCCTGAACTGTTTATTATATTTATATGTACGAAATGAATCACTCAGGCTAGAATAGGTTGGTAACCCGTCCTTCCTGCCCTAATTGGAGTACATAAGGACGTTATGCTCTCCCCCTAAAAAATAAATAAATAAAAACATTTTTATGTAACTTACCTTACAATTAATTTATCTAGGACATAGAAATCTTTATCTCTGTATAAAGGTGAAAAAGGTGAATAAGAATACGAATATATATATATATATTTTATATATATATATATATATATATATATTTTTTTTTTTTTTTTTTTTTTTTTTTTTATGATATGGGTAAATTCATTGGAACTTTTGATTTATTATTTTTCGGAGGTGGATACTCATCATCAATCGGCTGTTATGATAATTTTATGAAAATCGGATTAGTCGTATTATGGAGTCCGTAATGAATGTGAACATGAGCGAATGTTTTTTTTTTTTTTGTTTAGTCTTGAGAATTTTTCACTCCCCTTTATAGGATGTTTTTTATTTGTCATTCAAGAATAATTTGAATAAAAGGTTATATGAAATTTATTCGATTAAAAAAAAAAGTCACAAATAAAAATTATTCTGCCATGCTAAATAACCTGTCATGAACTAAATTATATTAATGATTTACCTATCGATAATCTGACACTGCTGGTTTTCTGTTCTGGAGATTAAAATTTTCATACAAGAATACATTACATATACATTATTATACATACTTAATATATAAAGGAGAGAACATTTATCTTGATAGGTCAAGGATTGATTACTTTTACTCATTTTCTATTTCTAAAATGTTATAATTAGATACATACAACTATTTCTCGGGATTATTGTGAAGTGGGAAAAAAAACAGGTAATCATCTTGTTATTTTCTCTTGACTTGTATCTAGTGAAGATATAATCTGCTCTATTATCAGGTAACGACCAGGTGTCTTACTTACAAAGATTCAAGGGCAAACAAGGCCCCTTAGAAGGCTGGTACGATATTGTACAATCTTCCTCAAGGTGTTGGAACAACGGAAGGAATACCGAAGGTAACCTTGTACTGAAGATTGGAACTTAAAGTGGATTAAATACATGATAGTTTTAATAGCTTTTATATTCTAGTTTATAAATATTTTCACCAATATGCAGTCTCAAAAAATTAATTATTTTCGTAATAAAATTGTTAATGTTTTGATATTTTTTTATTTTTTAGGCCACTCATTTATGTATGATTGCTGAACTATAATATAAACTTGCCAGGGGTCATCAAACATTTTTTTTTTCCATATCAGTATGTTAAGTATATTTTTTTTAAATATGAACTGTTAAGCCTGCTGTCAAAAAAAATAAATAAAAAAAAAAAAAATATATATATATATATATATATATATATATGTGTGTGTGTGTGTGTGTGTGTGTGTGTGTAAGTAAGTTATTCAAATACGAGAATTATTGTTCTTGTTCTGAAAAAATTTATTTAAATAAGATACAGAATAAACAAAATAATAAATAAATATTAATGAAAGGTAAACATACCTTAAAGAATAGTTAATTTACAACGTTATTTGAATATTTTTCTTATAACAATGTAACCTAAAATAGAATGTATTAACCATATGGGGAAATAATATTTTACATCTTCCCCTCCTGGGGCGTTTGTTCGGGAGAATAAATTGACAGCTTACTACTTTAAAAATAATTTGCTTCATTCTTCCTTTTTCCACAACCGACTTCGTAAAATGATGAAGAAATTTTCCTCATGATTCGAAAAGGTCCTACTCGTACTCTGTCTGTTTTCTTCCTATTAAGTTTATAAAAGACATTAAGACAAAAAGACACAGAATTTATAAAAGATCTCTTCCTATCTTCAGTGAAATTATTGCTAAATTCTAGGTCGACTGGGTAAATAGTTGTTTATTTTCAATAAAGGAGATACGCTGGTTCTAATTTTTTTGAACTATGAATTGTCCGATTTTAATCCTGATCTCCTCTGCTATGGTAGACCAAGCACGTTTATCCCCTCCGTTTATTTTGCATCTTATTCTGTTGACAAGAGTCTGATTCAAATGCTCATTAAGACCATTCGAACTTGGGCAATCAATGCAGGTAAACACTAACTGAATTCCCATTTTTTTAAGATACGTTTTAAGAGCTCTAGAGTTTATACCTGTGTACTGATCCGCCAAAATTAACTTGAATAATCAGATATAAAGTATACCTGCTTGTTTTATAATAAAATGTTCTTGTTAGGTGTCAGTATATTGAAAAAACAATTTTTCATTATTTTTAGTAATACAATATTCAGAAATGTAACACCTAAAAAAATACTAATGTTTTATCGAAGAAATTATTATTTTGGGAAAATAGAAAATTTATTTTTTACCTGTTTGTTTTAGACAGATTTTTTTTTATTAGATGCTAATATATTTAAAAATGTTTCCTAATTATTATTTACAAGTGCAACTTAACTTTTTATTTCATAATGATTTACTTTTGTCTGATTTTCATTGAATCTATTTTGTAATTTTGAGGTTAAATACGAGGTTATGCGCATTTTACTTAAATGTTCGGTATTTGATAGCCAAAGAGCGAAATTCTTAAAACATTAAATTTCATCTACTACCAATAGACTATTAATGGAGTGTCTCTTTACAATCAAGAACATACAATAACATAGTATTTACATAATAACATAGTATTTATTTATGCAGAAGTCCATTATTGCTAGTGACGAATCAACCACACAGTGTTTAATTAATATAAAAATAATTTAAGTTATAAAGACATTTTCAAATCATTTTTCTAAGTATATAAGTTAAATGTAGTTATTATTATTGTTTATTTTTTTTTTCTGTTCATTTTAGTTTCCCAAATTACTATAATTTATTTTTAAATTTGTTTACGAAATAACCTCACTATTATTTTATTAATACTACAAAATGAGTGAGATAAATTAAGGGATCGAACTCTTAATCAACACTGCGATAATACAATCTACTAAATGATGCCAATAACATATAATCAATAACATATATGAAATATAGTAATATAAATATATGCCAACACCCATAAACCACACAATGTTCTATGGATAATGAAACGAAAACATCATTATCAACCTTGACTTCCCTAAAGACGAGTAATTCTGTTTGGAAATGGAACCACGTGAACCAAGGACGGAATAAAGCTGTCTCTATCAAGGTAATTTTCTCGTAAGTATGACACGAATAGTTAGTTAGCTATCCAAAAAGTTAAAACACTTCAAATTTCTTTAGTTAGATGATTTTAAACAATTCAAGTGAAGACCTCCAAATAAGAAAAGATGATTGACAAAATGAGTTGATGTTTTTGCTTGTAATCGTCCACTCTGAATTCTTTCATTTACGAATACAATTATTATTACAACTAATATTTCTTATAAACTAAAGCCACTATATCAGTAGTTTATGATATATAAAATATTTTCTTAATCTTTTAGAATTTTTATATATATATTTTTTTTAAATTCTAATTTTATGATTTTTATATTTATTGTCTATAGTTCCCTATTTATTCATAGATCCATATGAATTTTATTGATTTATTAATACAATTTTTATCCCTTTTCAGGGCTCAGTTTACTACAGTACACCATATAAATGAGGTTAAAAAACAAAAAATTGTAAACAATTAAATAAATTTTTTTTCAAAAGATTTATTCGATTTAAGAAAAAAAAAACCAGTAAGTTTAAATATGTAAGCTAGCATTGAAAAGGGTTATACAATAAAATTTGTGTTGTATGAATGAAATAATTTTTTTTTATTAAATTAATAAAATTAACTTTTTATTGTGTTAATAAAATTAACTTATTATTATATTAATAAAATGAACGTTTTATTAAATTAATAAAATTAACTTTTTATTGTGTTAATAAAATTAACTTATTATTATATTAATAAAATTAGATTTGTATTATATGAATAAAATTAAATTTTTAATATATGAATGAAATTAAATGTTCACTTTATTAATAATGTAAAATTTTGATTAAATTATTAAAATATTTTTTATTAGGTGTATTAAAAAAATTCAATTTTCATTAAATCAATAAAATTAATTTTTTATTAGGAATATTTATAAAATTTAATTTTTATTATGTTAATAAGATTATATTTCTATGAAACAGATATACTGGTTTTGATATTTAAATATAAAATAATTCTGACCACTGGGACATTACAAAAAAATTCTTTCGTTAGATGATTTTTAACAATTCATATATATATATAAAGCTTTTAATAATATATATTATTATGAATATATAATATAATAATGAACATTTATAAGTTGTTGTTTTTTCTTAAGTTCAATTTTCGCTAAGCCTACTTAAAAAAAAAACATTAGTTCAATAATAATTTTCTATAAAAAAGATTACATAATTTTTTTCATAGAGCTTGTAATTAGGGAGATCGAGCAGGCATTGCACTTTGACTTTTCTAGACGAGCATGCTTCACCTGTGAATATTCAAATTTGATATTTTGAATTTTATACTAAAATCTCTAACTGTCTATGAAAAAAAATAAATAATTTCTCTTATTAGAAGCTTTGATCGTTGGTATTTTGATATTTTATATTTAGAACATTTAGCGATTTGTTCCAGGAATGTTTAAAAAAATGAGAAAAAGATACATTTTTCCCTCATTCTGGTTCACCCACTATCATCATCCCCGGATGGTAGAGGCTTTTTGTATTTTATACTGATCACATTAATAGTTAAGTATACTGAAACCCAGAAAAATATTTGTATTTATTTTCTTTCTCAGGACAATATTGATTTAATAATCATGATGATAGTTTTGTAAATAAAATGTGAATTAGAATTATGTAAAACGGATGTTAAACAGAGAAATAAATGATGTTTGGTTAATAATTCTCTCTCGTCTCATAAATAATTGATCCTCTGCAAACATTCCTCATAAACCATAAACTTGAGGTAAGAATTCAAATAGTTGGTAAGAGGTAAAGAGAGGTTCTGAAATCTCATTAAAGCTACACGTTTTAAGGTCATCGGAGTTCAAATAACGCATAAAAAACAATTGGATTTAGTTGTTTATTTATTTTTATTCATTTATAAGACGCCTGATCTATTAATGAATGAAACTTTACGAGCGTGACTTACAATAATCGACCCATAACGTTTATAAACAACTCCATAGACTTATTTAAATATATAAAAAAAATAATATATATATATATATATATATATATATATATATATATATATAATATATATATATATATATATATATATATATATATATATATATATATGTATATATAAAAATATATAGATATATGTTGTATATAATAAATACACGTCCAAGTAAAAGAAAAGTTCATTTAAGAGTTTTTTATTTAGACGTGTTTTTTTTTTCTGGACTTATTGTACAATCAAATTTAATTTAAAAATTTCGAAAACTTGTGTATTTTTCTTATATAACTATTTCATCAGAATTTCAAAGGAAAATATGATTAATTTTTTAATACTTTTTCAATAATTTTAAAGAAAAGTGTTCGGCTTAATTATAATAATCTGAAAATATTATTATGGTTAATCAAAACGACCAACTCCATTTTTTCCTTGAGATATATGAAAAAAGTCTAAAACAATTCCCACATTACAGCACATTTCCATTATCATAATTATTTCTTACTTGAAAGAAAAGTTTCTCTTCGGAAAATTACATGTTTGAAAATCCATGTTATTTCCATCAAATCAAGCTCCGACAGATCATAAAATCTTCTTATTTACATAAATCTTAGGTTCGTTAATATTATTTTTCCCCTACCTCAAAGCGAATAAACAAAAAAACATTACTGCTTAGTTTTTTTTTCAAAAAAAAATTTAGATTAAATTTAAAAATAAGAGGTATTTTTTTTTTTTAGATTATAAAATCAAGCTTAACACATCATAAAATCCTTCCCATTAGTTTAATATTAGGCTCTATTCAATTATTTTTCATCGACCCCAATGTGAGTTAAAAAAAACAACACTATTGGTTAGTTTCTTTTCCAATAAACATTTTAGATTAAATTTAAAAATAAGAGATTATAATATTTTTTTAGAATTATTAAATTAAGCTTAAAGCATCATCAAATCCTTTCCTTTACCTAAATCTTGGGTTCGTCAAAATTATTTTTCACCAACCCCAATGTGAGTAAAAATATATAAATTAAAAATAGTTGTCGTTTGTTTTTAAGGTCAAAAAACTGCTTATGTTTATTATTGCCCCTATAGCATTGTTGGCGTTACCATTTTATATTTTTACTCTGTAATAATAAGACATTTTAATTAAAAAAAATAAAAATAAATAAATAAAGAAACTAAAAATAAAAAACTAGTTAGTTTATTTCCGAATAATAATTTAAGAATAAATTTAAAAATTACGATGTCATAATATTTTATAGTGGTATAAACATTTTCTAGGTTGTTTTAATTTATTTTTAATTTAATTTTATTTATTTATTTCATTTTATTTTATTTATTTTTTTATTACTCATGAACTCTGACAAGTTGAATATATGTAGCATATAGTTCGTTTTAAAAAACATTTACAGCTGTGAGGAAATGCTAAACGGGAAATATTTGTTTGTATTTTTTAGTAGGGATGTACAAATGCACTCTTCAAAGATGTATCTAATCCATACACGAACGGGGCTCAATTCAAAAGTAAAACATAAACACAAATTTTTGGTATGATAAATAATGCATGATATGAATGTTTATTATGATGCATATTTATAAGGATTATATGTTTATCATAGAGTTTGTTTATTTATTTACTTGTTGTTGATCACTCTCTAATTCGATTTTAAGAGGTTCCAAAGCTTACATAAATTATTTTTTATATACTTTTTTTAATTTATGTAAATGCATATGTTGTTTTTAACTCACTGGATATCGGCGCTGTGACAGACAGAGACTCGAAGCAGACCTCCATCTGTTGCTGGTGTCAGGGAGCAGACTGAATGCAACGCTTCTCTCCAGCCAACTGGTAGGGTTTGTTCGACCCCCCCGAACCTGGCAATCCCCTACTGTGTACTATCCTTCACTGAAATAGGTTTCATCTTTAATTTTATAGATAGCAATCCAGAATAATCTTTGTGATAATAAGAGGCAGACAAATGGTAAACCAATTTCGTTCAGATAACAATGTCGAGTAGTTACAAACATCGAGACTTCCTGGCACGTTTATTAAATGAGTAATCCAACATCCCTGCAAATAAGCTGGTATATTATGATATTTGATTGGGCAATAAACTTTTGAAAGTTTTTTTTTTTTTTTGTATATTTTGCTTTCATTGTATATGATGATTATATCTACATATATTTAAGTTTTTCGATGGTATTCTATTTTAAGTTCGAGATTGGTCTATTTTTCGGTACAGCATATATTTTTGTGAATTTAAAAATTATTTAAGAAAAAAATAATAAGAATTAGGCAATAAAATTTAATTTTGTACTCATAAAATATTTAAGTGATCATTGCCGACACACCAAGGAAAAATTGAAGTTAACAAATACATTATTAATTTTTACACTCTGAAACTGAGTGAGGGAAGGTTGGGTTAAATTTCTTAGGGTCTTTAGTCCTTCAATCTTGTTTATATTCTTCGACTCCGTTTTCAATTATTTCATTTATATTTTAATTATGTTTTGAAAATTTAATCTGTATTATTTGTAAAGAATAGTTATGAGGTTTCTTTGTGTTCCTACTTCCTGAAAATAACTATCCCATTGAGGGAAGTCATATAGAATGTGTCTAATAGTCAATTTTATATTACTGCATGTTATTCAGTGGACTGCCCTTTGTTATAAGATAACCATGGGTAAGTAGGGTATGGCCCATTCTACGTCTTGTTTTAACCATTTCGTCTCTCCTGTTGTTGGGATTAGAGCTTTTCCATATTTTTATTTCTTTTTTAATACTTTTCTAATATGTTTCGATCCTCTATATCTACCCAAAGCTGGTCACAAGTCATTTTGACTCGACGTTTTGAACAGTGGCGATGTCTGTAGAGGTTTACATGTTTTAGTATCTACCTCCTTCATTGCTTGTTCGATCTGGTGATTCATTGCCTGTGATCCTCACGTGAGATGGAATCCTAATTAGCAATACATTCTTATGCAGAATTTTAACCATTGACGCATAAACTTGGGTTTTCATCACAAGGTTTTTTTTTGTATATATGAGGCCGAATGATATATTTTGAACAACATTCGTCATTTTTGTTTGGTTTGGTAAAAACAGCTGATGCTTATTATTGCCATTATATATGATGTCTGCATTGTAACACTTCATAATTTCGTTAGGAGTAGTTAGAAAATAAACATACTAAAAGTCCCCGCCCCTGGGGGGTTAGCTAACGAAGAGGGGGAGGGGAGAAGGTCCCATTTTTGGATTTTTGGATTATATCTTAAATACGATGGATTATAGAAAAATGCGTTTCAAAAAAAAATCAAAGCTAATTAAATTTCTTATAAAATTGTTAATATACATATTTGTCAAATTTCCAACGGTTTTCGAGATATAGGTTATTGAAAATCAATGAAAAATTTGGAATATGGTGGGACCTTGGCGAGTTGAACCTACCAAATTCTTGGGGGCAGATGATATTGTGGTCCTGGCAAGAAATGAGAAAACTTTAAAAGGCATTTTTGACAAGATGGTTAAATATTTCAAAATAGTAGGTCTTGAAATTAATGAAGCGGAAAGTAAGTATCTTCGGCTTCTGGAATTAGAAGAAGGCCGTGTAACTTATCATTTGACAACCACTCTTTTGAAGCTGTTAACCACTTCGTGTATCTTGGCACGGAAATTAACTCCGAAAATATAGTGAGTGATGTGCTTAAAAAAAGAATAATGAGTAGCTTTGGTCTTACAAGGATGATAAAATCAAACCTGCTATCCAAAAGGACAAAAGTCAAGCTCTACAGATCTCTTATTTGACCCGTTGTGTGCTATGGCGGAGAGACCTGGACACTATAAAGCCCTAAGATATTGAGGCGCGTGTTTGAGGCGCGTGTTTGGCCCTGTGTATGCTCAAGGAGCATGGAGAATTACGAATAACCAAGAAATAGAAGACCTTATACAGCAAGAAAATATAGTGAGCTTTATAAAATCTAGACGGATCAGCTGGTTAGGTCATCTAGAAAAGATGCTAGACACAAAAATGGCCAAAAAAGTTTTCCAGGCGACCTTCCCTGGAAAGAAAAGAAGAGGACGCACTCGTAAAAGCTGGACTGCTGACATGGAAGAGGACTTGGAAAAGACGGGCGTGACTAACTGGAAAGGAAAGGCTTTGGATAGGCATTGCTGGAGACTAATTGTTACGGTGGCCAAGCTTTACCATGGACTGTAGAGCCGAAGAACATTTTGAAAATCGATACTTTTCGCAACAAAAAAAAAAATGTATGCCTTACTTCTTGTCAAACATTTGCTTCTAGTACCTTCCACAATCGTTTCTCGGAAAAAAATGTCAGAATCAAAGTTGTAGAGCATTCAATTTACTTTTACTGACAAAAAGTGTAGTAAAATTCCCATCTAGCATAACACCCTTCAAAAGTCAATTTGACACCCTTCAAATGTTATGAATAACAATAAAATATAATAATTAAAACTATTAATAATGAAATCATTATTTATTAGAGGGTTCATCATTGACATGTATTGAAATTTTGCTCCCTCCTGAGAAGAATCACACTTTGCCCCAAGTCGCTCGGGCATTGAGTCTACAATCATATTATAAGCGTCAATTCAGCAGTACCACGTATTTCATAGTAGATAAACCATAAACATACATGCTTTAAAAATAATTTTTTTATTCGTTTATAACATAACTTATAATTCATTGATTTTGTTTTGTTAATGTTTATTTATTTATTTTTTTTTTGCCTTTCTAACGCATAAATAAAATTTAAAAAAATGGCCGGCTGAGAGAGATAATTATTTTTTCTGATAAATCAGTCGAGGAACGGCCCTGGGCTGTACCCTTAAAAGAGTCAACCCATAAATGAAAGAAAAACCAGGAGTTTAGGGTGAATCTGACCAAATCACTTCCAACAAAACCTTTTATTTATGTGAATGTTTAAACAATCCTCATAATAACATGTCAGTTTCTTCTAAAGAAACTACCCATTGGTAGCACTTCGGTAAAAGATTTAAATTAAAAGTTCGCCAGGCCATCTTCTTTTTAGATCCCTCGGAAGGATTTCTGGAATAGAATAGAAAACAATTTGAGACATTAGTGGAGTTGAATGGTTATAGGGCTAATTACGAAAGAATGGGTATCATCTAGTTTGGGATAAGTCAGAGATATATGGTACATTAAGATCTTAATGGATAAGTTTGTTTGTGACAAAGTAAGGAGTATTGAGAATACTTCTAAGGTTTTTTAAGGATTGGATACGAGATGAATTAGATGGTTTAGTGAAGCCCTAGAGCTCTACTCCGTATGTCCAAATAGGTTTAATTACTTTCTCGTAAATGAGTTTCTTGTAATTAATCGGAAGGTTTGAACCTTTGTCTAGTAAATATTGAAGAAGTCGAAAACAATAGTCAGTTTCTTATCGGTTTAGTCTTGTATGTAGCAACCACTACCTTTTTTGTCCAGGTGGAGTCTTTAGAAAGTCTTTTTAAATATAAAAAACATATCTATCTAAATAAATTAAACTAAATTACAGAGCCACTGGGAAAAATCAATGTAAAAAAACCCCAGCTTAATCAATTAAAAATCCAACTATATCCATGACCTCCTTACCCTGCGCTCCTCCATCCACCTCTTAAATACAAGAACCCAACACATCAACCTGTACACTCCCGCGCATTGAACTACATCCTTCAAAAATTCTTTATTATCCGCGCTTCCTCTTTATGGAATTCATTGCTCATATCAACTCGAAAAAGCTCCACTCTTACTTCCTTTAAACATCATCTATTTCTTTACCTCCTGGGTCTTTAATCTTCCGAGCAAATGAAAAACATGAATATTTATGTTATATACATTATAATAGTACACATAAGATGTATCCTTTTACAAGATTTCTTCACTTATTTTGTAACTCATACTTTAATTATTAATCAATTTTTATTATTATTTATTATAATTAATTATCATAGCCAGACGATTGTTCTATGTATTGTACTCATTTATTATACTTAGGAGACAAGATGTCCCAGAATAAGGTTCATTTTTCTTCTTCTTCTATAACTAATACGAAAAAGTTTTAATTTATGTGTAATATTTTGCAATCAAGCATAATCTAAGCGACTTCATTAATTCAGATGTTAATTATAAATTTTATGGCTTAAACAAGGAAAACATCGGAGGATGAAAATATTAAATGTGATCCGGCATCAGTGAGGGAGGGAAAGAGAGATGTATAATAAAAAGAGGAAGGACGATTCACTCTGGAATTAAATCCTTATACAATCCTGCATAAAGTTTAAAAGTACTCAAGTACGTGTATAAAACTATTTTCCAACAGGATTTTATAGTTTTTAAGTCTTATGAATTATATTTAACAACTTCCTTTTATTCTTGCTTCATTTTATTTGTTTTTTTACCTTTTTTGTTGGAAACTAGAAAACGTTTATTCTATTAAAGCAGTGCATTAATAGCTCCATGTTGTACGGAATACTAAAGTCATATGTGATTTAAGACAATAATATCGAAGGGTTGCCTATTATGAAGGCTTAATATACAAGTTTATTACGTTTTAACGCCGATAGAAAAAAGTAGCGTATTGCTGTTGGGACCTCGAATCCACTTTATTATTGGAAGAGTACGTTTCCGTTTTCCTATCTGTGTTAAAACATAACTAACTTTCATGTTAAGATGAAATGGTGGCTGGAAATATATTTATACAGGTTATGGTGGCTAAAGTCACACGTAGCTTTAGTATTCTGTATCATGAAGGAATACTAAGGAAATGATGCTGGAAAATCGCGCCTCCACATTATTTCGTTGTTATATTCATCTAAAAAAGATTTTCAGTTAAAAAGGTCTATTTGAACACACACACAAAAAAACAAATACATCTTTACAGACATCAGTTAGTCAAAATTAATTTTCTTCTTCCCTTTTTATGACATGATTAATGTCATAGAATAATGAAATCCAAATTAAGTAGTTGACATTTTTAATTAATTGTGGCTACCGTCTAGTGATTTGACAAATAGTTTTCGTCTAGTCGTGTTCTATATGTACTCAGACTCAATTCAATTGGGATTGATAAATTATTCGCCACTTCTGTCTGAATTTTTCATTGAAAGACTAGTTTCTAAACATTTATTATTCTTTCTAAAAACATTTAACATATTCAAAAATAATTGATACGCTGATAATTTATTTATACATATGGCACTGAATAATATATTTATATATTTTTTTTCAACTGTGAAAAATCAAAACTTAACATAAAAATTAAAGTGATAAAATCGAAGAAAATGCATTTGTTAGTTTGAAATTTTTTTTCCCCAAAATTTACAACGTAATAAAATCTCACTTTTATAAGACTTGAAACTTTTGATAAATCATTTCTTATTATGATCATCATGTTTCGCTATAATTGTTGTTAATTTTTACCTTTAAAAAGAATTATTTAAAATGTATGAACTAAACACAAATTACACTAAATTTTTATGTGTAAAGCGTGTTGAATGGGAATTCACTATACACGTGGGGACTTGGAAGAGCGAGTTGAGGCGAGGGTCTCAGCCCACTCGGTACAGAAGTAATTTATTTCGTGAAATGAATCTTGAAAGTAGGTTGGTAATCAGAGGATAGCCCGTCCTCCTTGCACTATTTGGAGTGCATAAGGAAGTTAAACCCTAATACACAAACAAGAAACAACAATCCACACAATTTGGTAATTGGAAGCCAAATATTTGTTAATAGAGTTTATGGGACTGGCGTGTAAATATTAAATAGTATTTTTCAGCATTTTTTTATTGATATACTTCATACAAAATGAAACCTTAAAAAAAGAAATAAAATAATAATAAAAAATTGTTGTATTTAGAATATAAAAAGCCCCAACACTTAAAAAAGTAGTTAAAAATTGTCTTTTTCAAGGAATTCCAAAATGAGGAAGCAGGAATAAAAAAAAAAAAAAAAGGATGTAGTGCTATGGGCAAGAGTGCACATGTTGGCGGTTTGGGTTCTTGTATTTAAAAGATGGATGGGGGAAAGTAGAGTTAAAAACATTTTTGTAAGTACAGAATTCATTCATAATTCATATAAGTGGCAAATGATTCGTAAAAACTCAATTTCTCCATGATTGGGAAAAACTATAGATCATGGATATGTCTATCTATTATCTAATGCTTTTCCCAATTTACATTTTAGAATTAAAATGATTAAATTACTTTAATTAATAATTAAATTAACAATTAATCATTTTTTCAATATAAGACGATTGGGTTTCAAAGGTGACTTTTTTTTCATTCACAGCAATATATCTCCTAAACGGTAGGTACTAGCGACCAATCCTATATAACAAAATATATTCTCAATTGCATTTCTAAAAGGAAATTGACGTCAAATTTTCAATCCGAGCAGCACTAACATAATGGTTTCATGCTACATTTTTTCGAGAGTGAAAAAAAAAATAGGTCCCAAGCCAAATGACATATTCATAAAAAAAAAAAAAAAAAATAAAAATAAAAAGTTGTCTCTCCGCTATTGATGACCGCACTAAGTACAAAAAGAAAAGTGAGATAGCTCACATTAATACATTGATTCGTAAAACTAAACTTTTTTGTTACTTGAGCGCTTGACTCATTTTTCACAGGCGGAAGTTAAATTTTTGAGTTCCTACCAAATATTCATCTTTGTAATAACCGCATAAGATAGCCATACAGACACAAATAAAGATACCAAAATTAGCTTCCTGATGATATCCATTACCCGAATTTTCCAAATTTCCACCTCCAAACTATTCACAAGTGCCAGAGATATATACTATTGCTCTCTAAAGACATGGACTTTATCAAAGATTGCCTGTCAACAGGTTTCCATCACCTGACCCCTAAGTGCCTTAAGTCTTCCTCTACGTCATCCAACCATCTTATTCTACGTCGACCTCGTCCACGAGCTCCTCCTGGCTTTTCATAAAGCAGTTTCCTTGGGATACGATCGCTTTCCATAGGTTCCACGTGGCCGAGCCACTTTAACCTTCACTTCTTTATGAACTTCACAATCTGGATGGTCATGATTCATTGAAATCAATCTTTCTTATCTTCAAATTATCACTAAGAGCACTCGTAAATATATATTTATATATTAATTTTTAAAATGTAAGACAGAAAATCGAACACGTTGATATTCACTATCACTAGTCACGTTTTCTGTTCCTACTGGAAACAGATTCAAATTGGACTGTTGGAAGTATTTATCTGACCATATAATCAAAAATCTAGTCATAAGGAAATCCTAAGGGATAGTCCATTTACTTTATCATTTAGCTGACTATCCACTCCATATTTTTCTATCACATCCCCTGCTCATTCTGGTCACTAGCCATAACTAGTTAGGTCGACTGATACCTTCCCTTTCATAATAAACTACATACCCGCCCAGATCCATTCGTTTCTCAATTACTAATTTTTTTCCTGAATATGCTCCGAGGCTTCTAAAAAAAAAGGCCACGATATTTTCTAATGTAGATCATTCGTTTAAATTTTACTAACTAATAGTTCCCCTGAAATTTTTTGTCATGTCATTATATTCGCAATACAGCATATTTATTGAGGTACATTATTTCGCGGTTGTAAATTTCAATAAACAAATGTGTTTCATGTTATTACTGTTGTGATTCAAACAAAACAATCAGTAGTTTGGTTGAGATACAAGGACAATATCAACCACTTGCAGGTTTCGGCCATGAAAGCCACACAAGAAAATAATCACTAATAACGTAATCAGTGGCGAACCAACAACGGGTGAACGTTCACGGCATGCTGCCAATATTTCCTGATTTTGCCGCTATCGGTATTTTTCGGGTAGCATAGCTTGAATAGTAAATATTTTATTATCATATTGTATAACATATACTAGTTTTATAAGTAAGTAATTTAATAAATTAAATTAAAAAATATTAGATAAAATCAAATTCTTTTGAAGGCTGTCAATGAATCCAATGGAATCTATTAATGTTACTACCCTCGTAATTAAAAGCTATAGTCTCAATTTTTATTCTAATGTTTTATACATTATACCAATATGATGAAATTCCAGTTCGAAAAATTAATTTAAGAAAACCGGTTGAAGAACATTAGGTATTTTAAATTTACGGGCGGAAAATAATTATTCTAGTTATCGGCAGCTCTAGTTCATGGGCTACATCGATTCTTAGATTGTTCTTTTTTAGGTTAAGTTGCCGAGTTTTTATATATTTTATCTACATTACTAATAAAATGTTAGAAATAGAAAAAGTGAAAATAATTATTCATTATAAATTCAAGTAGGAAACGTTTGTTACGGATTGTTCAGGGTGAATGAAAATTGATTTCATTATACTGATGCACTGAACACACCGTATATATGAAGGAGAGGGAATAAATAATCGAACATAATGTACTCTCTTGTCCACCACTGGACTTATAATGACTTCCGTGAACGATATATTGCATGAATAACGTACCCAAGCAAGGTGGGCGTACTGTAAGTACCTGTCATAAAACCTTTATCTTTTACATATGTGACTTATTCAGAAATAATAAAATAAGTTAATAAAATAAAAAAATATATAAAATCTTATTATACATACAATATATATTAAAACAGCCTGAGGAACACAGAACCAAGCCTATCTCCCAACTGAAAGAACACGAATCATTTGCTATAATGATAATGGTGATGATGCTATAATATAATGACGAATATTTGCAAACATATTTTAAATTAAACAAAAGTACTTACTCATAAGAAAAGAACTTAAATAATTTTAACTAGTAATTGAAGTTTTATGCAAGCATGCAATGGGGCATTATTTTTTCAATAATATTTTCAGCAGTACATTTCAAATTGGTTAAAGGTGTTTGAAGATTATGTAAATGCATAATCGGACACCCAATTTTGAATTTTAATAAATAAGTTGATAATCCCGATGGACAAAGACTATTAAAAAACTCTTGAGGACAATAGACTGCATTATCAGGGCTTACAACTAAAGGCCCATGAACCATATTTTACACACAATATAAAAAAGCAAAGGATCATTTGGATTAAGTGATAGTTTTTATTAGGCAGGAATAACTTTATTGATTTAATCTGTTAGGATTTTAATATCAAACCATAAAAGTACCTATATCATAGTGTGGCAAACCTCAATTTTTCTACTCAACATTGTACATTTGAATTTTCATTCTTGTAAATTTTATTATTGCTAAACCTTCCTTGAACTATGAAAATGAGATAGTTGAAATTTAGTATCGATGGTTTTAGTCGTTTTACCATTGTAAACTTGTTGCGGAATTGTGGCACTACATATTGGTAGATTTTTCAAACGTAACTAAAGGAAGGCGCACACCTTTCGTCATCGGACGGATCGGATTTTTAGATTCGACCTATTATTTTAATAGGAAGTGCGCACACCTTTCAGCATCGTACGTATCGGCATTCTAAAGCAGTAAGATCTAAAATCCGAATCCGTCCGATGCGAGCCGTCCGTCCGATGACGAAAGGTGTGCGCCTACCTTTCGTCATCGGACGGACGGTCATCCGCTTGTCGCATCATATATTTAAATATTTTTTTATTAATTTAATTAAATACAAGTAAATTTTATTATAAATTTCAAGCTCTATATAAGACTTTACTATTGTAACCTCTCACATAGAATGGCACTCGCAACCTATTGGTCAATTTTCAAACTTAACTACTAGCCACACTGTATTACTGCTTTTCGAATGAAAATCAGTAGATTTCGTTACTACTAAATCTTCCTGGAACCATAAGGACGATATAGTTAAAATTTGGTATCGATTGGTTTAGTAGTTTTTGCGGTTAGTGATCACAAACGCGAAATGGCTTGTCCTTCTATACAGGGTGAGTACCTCTTTGTGTAAAAACAATTGGGTGAAACTAGATCATAAATATAGAAGAATGCCGCAGACCTCACCTTTCTATTCCAATCCGTTGGAGATATACGATGAATCAAAAACATTTTTTAACATAAAAGCTGTAATATCTCCATTTTGTTTAAATATTTTTTCAAACTTTGGGCTCATTTTCGGATTAAGCATTAAATTTTCTATAAGAGGAGAGTACATGTAACGTTGAGTTTTACAAACTTGTGACCTAAAGAACAGCCTGATTCAGTAATTCAGGGAAGTTAAAATGTCTTTTATTATTTCAACGCTCACCGTTTTGGGATTAAAAAAGAAAAGAAAAAAAATCTTATACGGTAAATATATCTTCAACGGATTGGAATATACAGATGAGGTCTACGGCATTGTTCTACATTTTTTTGTAGTTTTTGTTTTTACACTAAGAGGTACTCATCCTGCATAATAGCATCGACATGGTATAAGAACATAAAGATGTGGCATAGCATAAATTCATATATTAGAAGCCTTGTAGAACCTAGCTGTTGTAAGATGCATTGTCCTTCACTCCTTTTGATATCTAAGCTAATCTAATCGGAGGCTACTAATGGATGTCCATGTGGAATTATCGATAGAGGTATTTTTACTAATCTACATCCTATACAGTACATAAAAGTTTTACACATAATATACATAATAAAAGTAAAAGCTTCACACATAATAGCTCAATTAAAAAAAATGCTAAACGTAAAAAAAATGTACCTAAAGGTAACTTCCCTAAAGCAAACTCCATTTTGATTTTGACAAATAAAAATTGCAAAATATTTCGCTTTAAAACCGTGTAATATTGACGTTATAACATTTACACGGAATTGAAATTTTCCTATTTGAATGTAGAATAAAAAATTATCTAAAATTAATTATTATAAAAATAATTAAACTTTTTCGATTTGAAATATAGTTACCAAAATTCGAGCCTTTGTAAAAATAATTAAACTAAAAATTATAAATAAATCAAGACGCTTAAGTTTATTAAAATTAAAATATCTTACTATATTTTCGATTAGTATGGTTTCAGCTTAGAAAAAGAACATATACAAATTATTTTTAAAAAATTATAGAACTTAGGTGACAAAAATTGCATTGGTACACATTTTGTCCAGTCGCGACACAACCGAGACAGGCCACCATCATACACTCACACCCATGAAGCCCAAGTTCCCGTATCGGATCCTCGAAAAACCTCCATAGTTCTGCAACCGTGAACTTATTCTTTAATATAGTTACCCAAAACTGTGGGTCTAACCCTTTTGAAATTACTCAGTTTTCTAAAAAATAAACATTATTACCTTGAACCTTTAAACGATTTATCTGATGATACACACATTTGATAATGAAGTTTCTTACATTCTCTTAAACATTTGCAAAGGGTACTAGAGTTAGGATATAATATTTTAATTGTTGTAGGTACAGAGGTATATGTTATAACATATTTATATATCTGTACTGTTATACAAAAGGACAAGCCATTTTTGGTTCGTGATCACTTAACTGCTAAATCAATCTGTAACGACTTCTAACCACGTCATCTTCATAGCTCCAGGAAGGTTCAGTAATAATAAAATCTGCTGATTTTAATTATTTGTTTATTTCGTTTAACGTCGCTTTATGCTGCTAAGGCTAATCGGACGATGCTACGGTGAGAGTCCTAAATTTTGCCTATCCAGGTATAATTAGGATATGGATCTTTAACGAGTACCTGACATCGCACAGGCTCGGGACCCCTATTTTACGTCCCTTCCGAAAGACGGCATAGCTAAGGATTTTTTACTCCCTTTAAAAAATCCTAAGGTCATCTGCCGGGCTGCGAACCCGCGATCTTGGGTTTAGTAGGTTGCTATGCTAACCACTACACCACAGGTGACCCCCCTGATTTTAATTAATTTGTAGTTCAAAAAGCGATAATATATGATTAACAGTGAAGTTTGAAAATTGATTGATAATTGGAGAGCACCATTCGACATGATAGGTTACAAAGTTACGGAGTTAAACAAAACTTTAAATTTATTCCTTATTTTCAATTAAATTATTTAAAAAATATTTAAAAATGTGTTGCAATATGTAGATTCCAGCAAGGTTTGAAAATTGACAGCTATGTGGTACCAACAGAGTTTACAATAAAATTACTAAACCCATCGGTACCAAATTTTGACTACATTATTTTCATTGATTTATGAAGGTTTAGCAATAATATAATTTACAATAATAAAAATTTAAGTGTAGAATGTTGAGTGACCGAGCCGAGGTTTGCCACACTGTCTCTTTTCTTCTTCTTTAACATTATCTTTTGTGCCTTTCAGCGTAGAGTTGATCCTAACCAGGATCTCCATCCCTCTCTGTCTCTCACAAGAGACACTGACCACATTGTCATTTACTTTTATAGTTAGAAATTAAAACCCTATCAGATGAAATCAATAAAATTATTACTGCCGAATAAAAAATACTACTAAAGCAAAGTGTAGATCCTTTGACTTTTTATATTGCGTGTAAAAACTTAATTCATGGGTCCTTTTTAGCAAGTTAAGATAATCAGCAAGAGTTTTTTAACAGCCTCTGTCCATCTGGATTACCAACTCGTAGATTAAAATCAAGAATCCGGTGTTAAATACTGCTTTTACCAAATTTTCAAACGACCAGATTAAAAACTACAGTTATGCTAAAATATCATTAAAAATAATGCTCAATTGTATATTTCAATTCAAGTTTTTATGGATAAAGAAATAAAAATTCAATTTTATTTTTTCACAGAACGGCCTTAGAGACGACACAAATATCATTATTTTCACTTCTTTTCATAATTATTCTCTCCTTCCTTCTCTCTTCCCACCTTTTCCTCATTCTTTCCTATTGCTCCTTCCTTCTTTCCTCGATCTACACGCTATTCCTTTTCTCGCATCTCTCGTTCCTACAAGGACCTTAATTTATTTTAGTATTTTCCTATAGTCATCCCTATCGAAACAGTCTTGGCCTGTTATTTTCAGTCTCTCAGATTCTTCCTTCAAAAAATTAATATATATAAAATAAAATATATCATATAAATATAATAAAATTAAAATTATCTAAGCTCTTTACTAATGAGAGCGGGCGAAAATTTTGTCCATAACTTAAGTTTTAGTTTAATTTTATCATAATTGATTATCTGACTTTCTATTGCCATAACACAAACTATTCATGAAATAAAAAATATTTTTTTCATTTAAGTTAGGTTCCTATACGTATACGTGTACGTTTGTAAAGTCTTTTTGATTTTATTGACATATCTCAGAGTAGGAATATGTAAATTTTGACATTAAACATCTTATCTTGCACAAAATCTAATGATATACAACTTTTAACATATAACATTTTATAATTGGAAGCATTTCTTTATATGGTTTTTTAAAAAATCTGAAAAAAATTCAAAAAGTTTAATTTTTTTTGTGGCCCCAAACGTTTTCTCCTAATCAAATATAGCCACTTTTTTTATATTTTTATTCTCAGGACACAACTGGACCATATAAAAACATAAAACCTACTACTTCACAGTTTGCAAGGCAGACCCTTATTTTGGGAGTAATTTAACTAGACTAAGTGAGAACATTAGGACAAATTTGTGCAATTATTATATTGTCATTGGTCCTTGAAACGTGTGCAAATTTTCATAGACTTTAGGAAATTGGTGAAAATTACGATGAATGATTCCATTACATACAGGTGAAGTGAATAAAAGCGTTTTAAAAAAATAGATTTAGTTCGTTAACAAAAATGGTTTATAAAAAATTGGTATTATTATTACATAAAACATTTGCATAAAATTATTTTTTAAAATTTCAATTGTTTATCAGAAAGGGAATACGAATATGAAGATATAAATATCATACTCCGCATTAACATAATCAATGCCAAGGTAATGTTTGAATACTGAAATAATCTTCAATTGTATTTAAATTTCTTCTTGGGAAAACCGAGGATGTCCTCTCCGAATTCGTTAAATGAATTATTGACGCATAACCCCTTGATGTGTTGTAAATGAATTTGATGAGGCATTAGTTAGATGATGAAGTAGTTTCTTAGATGAAATTACTATTTTGGATTTATCTTTTTACTATTTTGATAATCACGAACTGTAATAGATAGGACCTTGATAATTGAATGGCTCCGCCGAAAAAGGTTCTAATCGACATACAAAATTTTGAGTAATCAGTGAAAGAAAATCACAATTTAAAGTTCTTGTTAGTTTTGTAAGTTAGATTTTTTTTCACCTTGTAATTTGTTATATTTAGATGTATAATAACATAATGGATTGCTATATCATACTATGATATACTACTTATAATACATTTAAAAAACTTTAAAATTGTCACTTCAAAATTTTGTCACTTAAAACGTTTTTTGGCGGACCCATTCAATTACCAACGCGGTGGCCAACATAATTTCCTTGGTCCATTGGCTCAATTCTGGAAAGTAGCATTATCGCAATGTAAATTTGCAGACCAGTGATAGTAATGATAAAATATAATCTATACAAATCACAAAGGGGAGTACCGCTGCAAAGCCAAATAGACAATAAATACATACTAGATATCTAGATATGTCTTTTTAAAAAACTAGCAAGACAAATTAGGTCCGGTAAAAAGAGAGAGCCCACTCTGAATTTTTTCGTTTTTAAACTTAATTTACTGAATTTAACGTTTATTAAGCATTGTAATTATATTTATTTTATTGTTTACTTTAATGTAAATATAAGCTTTTTTGTATTCTTACTAGTTTCGAACTTTTATGTTCATGTACACTGTGTTTCCAAAGAGTAACAAACGTTCAAAATATCTTTATAAGGACAATTTTTGTTCATCAATTTAGTCCTTGTCTTTTGCGCAAAGAATGTAGTTGAAATAAAAAAAAAAATATGTATCTTCCACAATCGTTTCTCAGATAAAAACGTCAGAATCAAAATTGTAGAGCATTAAATTGACTTTAATTTCATATATACGCTTCTGGTACTACAAGCAAGTGTTTAATAAAAAGTGAGGTAAACATTTTGTTTATTTCTAAAACTATCGATTTTTAATAACGTATATCTCGAAAAATGTTGCAATTTCAACGAATATGTATATAATTAATTTTATAGGAAATTTAATGAGCTTTAATTTTGATTTTTAGCATATTTTTCTAGAGTCCACCGTATTCGAGATTTTATCGAAAAACAAAATTGGGACGTTTTCCCCACCCCCACCCTTAGCTCACCCCCCAGGGGCGGGGACTTTTAATAGGTTTACCTTCTACCTACTCCTAACAAAGCTGTGAAGTCAAAAATTATCGCATATTTCATGCACTCTACTCCCCTCTTTTCAGCACTCTTTAACTGGGGTCGCACTTCTCTGAGAAAACACGTTTTTTGGTACTCATTCCGAAACTAATTGTTCGATCCAAAATTTATATTTTTTATTTGAATGCTCCTTATACTTACTATCAGTCCCTATATATGAAATTTATATATATATTTTTTTTTCTCTTCTGTAGTAACCCTGCAGAAGAGGCGTTTATTTTATAATTGTGCATACACCATGCAAAAAGCATATTATATGCATACAATGTTTTAGATAGCGTTGTTTCTTCTGATACAAATCAATATTTTTAAGTGTCAATAACTTTCAACAAAAAATAAATAAAAATAACTAAAAACTGAATAAATGAATAAACTAGAATAAATAAAAACAAAATAAAAAAATATATTTTTTAAAGAGAAAAGATTTACCCGATTCGAACCCGAATAAAAAAAAAAAAATTGCAAAAAAAAAAAAATCGCGAAGGTCAACTGCTTGATGCACTATTAATTCTACACAATTTTTCATTTAGTCTTTGTGTATTTTCAAAATATTGTAGTATTCCAAAAGTTCTTTTTATACTTCCGGTATAAAGCTTCTTGGTGAAGAGCCCATGTACACCCTTCCATTAGATATATATTCCATATATATATATACATTCTATTATATCTGTGTATATATATATATATATATACACATACTGATTTGTCAAAGAAGGTAAGTTTGGTGCTTGTTTTCTTTTTATTGACGTATATGTTTCCCTTGTAGTTCAGAGTTCCATTTGTTTGTTTTTTTTTTGTTTTGAAATGCGTGTGGTGTTGTTAACCTTAAATCAAACTCAAAATTCTATTTCCCTCACACCTAAAGTAAAGGAAATAGATTCCTATAGGAAAAAGTGTATGCGAAATAAAATAAAAAAAAGACTTTTTATTTATATTTTCATTGTTTATATAAATTTAATATAATATTCATTATATTAATCAAATGTTCGATTTCAAAGATTAAATGTATATTATAATGTCTCACCAATTGACCAAGTTTAATGTTTGAATGTTTAATTAATGTTAAGTAATATATTTTATCGACTAGTTGATATACCCAATAACAGTTCTTTTGCACTATAAACATATTATTATTTGAATAGTGAATGCTTTCTATTCCTCTAACATCGTCTCAGATTCCCTCACTTTCATGATTTCTATCACGATCGTAAATGTGCATATAGGCTACATTCTATGAAGGGATTTTTTGCTAGTGCCATTAGTAGACTTTTTTAAAGATGCTAATGAAGAAAAATGTTTTTTTTTTTACCTAACTTTTTTCTAATGGAATCACAATGTTGAAATGTATAATTGCATATAATATATACAGTTGTAAATATCAATAAATAGTTGTTGTTTTTTTTAAGTTTTGACTGTTATTAACTTTGTTTTCTTGCGCAACGGTGGGTAAAAAATGTCGAGATTGTTCTAGAACTGATCAGAGCCGATACTCAGAAGTAAATTAATCAACAAGATCTGGCTAGAACAATAGTCCTGCATAACAATAGCTGACCTCACACATCAACAACAGCTCTATCCTTGCTCAGCGAATCGCAAAGGATGAATTATGTATCAACTCTTCCAGCTGATAGTGACTGCTAAGATTTTTACAAAATTAAGAAATATTTTAATTTTTTTTTTAATACACTTTTATTAACTTCACCTGTATGTAACGGAATCTGTCATCGTAAGTTTAAATTAATTTCCAGCAATCTGATTAGCTTGAAAATTTGCACACGTGTCAAGGACCAATGGCACTACAATAATAGCACCACTTGGTTCTAATGCTCTCACTTAGTCCAGTCAAATTACCCAAAAAAGGGTGTCTGCCTTACAAATGGTAGAGTATTGGGTTTTTTGTTTTTATAGGTCGAGATGGGTCCTAAGAATAAAATATCAAAAATATGACTATATTTACATTTATATTTACGAAAAATTTTAAAAGAATTAAAGTATATTGAATCATTTGTCTAATGATATCCCTGACTACGAAAATTTCAAATCTAACAACTTTGAACATACTACCGACTACAAGGATTGGCTACACCCAGCAGAATTTCCTTGTATTACTGAATGCTCAACTGACCCCACAGACTATGAGATATATACTGGCGGATATATATAGGCTGTGCTAGTCTCATTTTTAAAAACAAAATTTTAGAAGATGTAATAAAGTATAAATTAGGCCCAGAATGTAGCAATAATCAAGCAGAACAATTCGCCATCATTAAATCTCTAGAATACTTTCAAAATTTGAGGACAAAAGATAAAACTATTACAATACTAACGGACAGTCAATGTACTCTATACATGATAAAAAACAGACATTGTCACAATCCCATCCCATGAAAAAATATAAGATCATTTCTAAGACATCTACAAACTGAGGATAACAATCAAATTTCATTCAAGTGGGTAAAAGGGCATTCCGACATAGCGGAAAACGAATTGGCTGACAAAGCTGCAAAAGAGGCTTCAAAGGATACTTCCCTTCCTATATCATATAGTATGATATCCAAAGAACACTTAAAACACATGCTAAAATACAAACAGTAGACCAGTGGTAGACACGTTGGAACACAACACACAAGGGAAGACATCCACATAACTTCATTCCAGACTTACGGACCTACATTAAATCAAACTCATGGACTAACTTTTACATTACACAATACAATCACAGGACATGGCGGCAGTAAATAGTTAGTTCTATCGATTTAAAATAAGAGATTCTTTCCTATGTCCTTGTGATTTCACTCAAGAACAAAATATACACCACCTCATATATGAATGCAGACTACTCACTGACTACAGAACTATTCTACAGACAAAAACAGTACAGAAACTAGGACATTGGCCGGTGGATGGTCAATGTTTGATGAACAATTCATTTGAAAATTTCCAAATATTTCTTAAAAATTCAATAATTAAAATAGAGGATATAAATATGAAATATCTCTAAACCTCTAAATATTCATAAACTTTGCTGCTGTTTTTATTGAATTTTAAATTATTTATGTAATATAACTTCTTGTTCTTTGTTTTATTTTATTTTATTTTTCTTGTTTATTTTTATATTTTTTATACCTTTCAACTCATGTAAAATTATAATCAAATCAAAAATAATATTTACATGTACATTGTATACTTTGTACAAGTATGGTGTGTACAGAAAAGAATAAAATCCCTTCCAACAGGGTTACTGCTGGAAGGAAAACACTAAAAAAAATCAAGCAGAATTTGATTAAGACGTTTAGCCACAATCGATTGTCAAAAATTGAAAAATTTCGTCAACTTTCTAAAAACCTTAGTTTTGGTCATGTTAAAGAGTTTGTAACACAAAAATGGCTAGTCCTATTTTTTCTTATTTTTTTTTTTTTTTTAATCCTTTTAAAAATTGTTATGCCCATTCCTACTCCGAGCGCAATTTTTAGATGAGGCGCACCCTAAATGCCTAAATGTTGATTTAATATGTCACAAACACGTTCTTTTGACATGTTCATAACTACTGCTATATCTCTCACTTTAATTCGGCGGTCGTCTAGCACAATTTGGTGAACTTTGGCAATGTTTTTGGACGTCTTGAACGTTTATCGTCTCCCAAGTTCTTACGGTCAAGTTCACTGTGGTAAATGATGGTGCAGAGTCCCCATCATTGAGAATCCAACTCATCATTGATTTGCGTAGGTGTATTGCCTTTCAAAAACAAATATTTAATGCAGTTAGGATTGATCCTTCTATATCATCATGCGTACCTCAAGTAAATATTTAATGACAGCTTTTGTTCATTTTCGCAAAAACACTCACATCAACTCACTCAAACGACTGTTACATAGGTGATTCTCAAACTATAGGCAATTTCATGTCATTGCCAATTCGGTGAAAAACCCAGTATTTTGGCCTCTTTTTTGTTATATAAAAAATTTCTGTGAACTTACCTGTTACTTATAAAACGAAAATCATAACAAAGTTTTGTGTTTTTCTGATCAAATCTGATTGATTTTTATGCTATTTTTCATTCCCATGGCTGTCACCAATGATGATTTTCGTTCGAACTAGAAACTTTGGTTGATAGTATTCAATTATTTCCCGATAATTGAATTATAGACCTCCAACCAAAAGACATATCCATGGAAAATCTTTATTTATTCTTTAACTCACTGAACCAGTTGCCAGGCTTAGTCAACGAACCACTGGTATCTGCCTCAGGGGTATATGTACTGACCTTCAAGAGTCTTGGGGCGCCTTAATTATCCTACTCCAGCACCTCCACATCATCATCGTTATTCTTGGCGTTGTCTTCTACTTCAGCTGTTTTTACAATGGTTCTGACTAGGCTTTTCCGGCTAACATATAGCTTTCTTTGTTCTCTTCCTTGATAAGTTTTTCTTCCCATTTTTTTCTTTTTATCAGTTTACTCCTTTTTTTAATTTTAATCTTATATTTTCCTTTTCTGTTGTATTTTTGAGCTTAAAAACACATTGTCGTTAAAGAATGATATTGTCATAATAAATTATTCTGTAACAAAATAGCACCGGCAGACCTGCTTGTGGACTAATATAACCCATCCTATTTTTAAAATAGTTTTACAGAAACCCAGACAAGACTCAGATTCTTCTTTACACTAAGTAACAACTTACTCTAGTTTTCTATCATATAGACCTATGTTTTAGAACGTATATAAACAATTCGATCCAACTGAAGGTAATTTACTAGGACTACGAAAAAACCGATTCATTTGTTAGATGATGTGCCATTTGACAAGAAGAGGAGTGGCGGACCTAATAACGGTTAGTTCGGGTCACGGGAAATTCTTGTGTTGTTAGGAAAATTAAAGCCGTTTAACCCACGTGCCCCGGTTTCCGCAACCTAGGATTTTCCTACATAACAGTAGCTTTTAGAAACCATGTTTTACAAAAGTCATATAAGGCATTTGGAACCAATTATACGTCATCATTTTCAGGGTGTATTACTACGACCTTTCTCTTCTACATATTTACAGATAAAATCGCATCATACATAAAAAGGATCATTCCTAAGTTCCATGTGGGCCTATGGAACTTCCATGTAACCTATAAAAAGGCACTCAGAAGTTGTATAGTTATGCTTGTAAGCAAAATGATATATTTTTTATCACTGGAGTAAGGTTTCACCATGCGATGATAATATATTAAGGGTGTTAGGCGAGAACGGGCATGTCCCGTAACCATAGTTCTGAAAAATCGAAAATTTAAATTACAAAGTCTATATTTTTTATCTTTGGGAAACGGGCTCTTAAACTCCAAAAAATGTGGCAATCCTCTTACTATACTTCATGAGACCACCTTACGTGATAGTACATGGGACAATCCAACAGGTTCTTATGAAATATCAGTTTCGGTTCGTTCAGACATTCCCCATTCTATCACAACACCCTTCATATGAGGGAAAGGTAAGGGCTATCTATATAGTCAGTTAAAACAAAAGGAAATTAATTATAATAAATTAATAAAAGTAAATTGGAAAATTTAAAATAGGATTTTAAAGGGAAATCTTATCTAATTTTATACTACCTGATTTAAGACTAGATTGATATGTTGGAGCAGGGGTCTCCAAACTTTTCAGACTTCGGGCCATACTGATTACTTCCAACAGTTTCAAATGCCAACAGCGTTTTAAATTTCCCGCCAATATCTATAATTTCTAGACTGGCCGCCGAGTACGCGCCCTGAGCGATCATACGCTTGCTAAATTCGCTAGTTCAATCACTATCGTGTTATACTGTATTATTTCGACCAAAACACTTGAAGACATCTGATGGTTACACGCGGAAATAGGTAATGCTTTTCTTTGAATTTCAAGGAGACTTAAAAAAAATTTTGATTGAAAAGTATCGTAACCCACCCGTATCACAAAATAGCGAATGGCTGTGGAAGTTAGCATTCTGTATACGTCGATTTAACAAAACATATGAACGAACTGAATTTTACATTGCAAGGAGAAAACCAGCTTCTACCTGATTTATATAAAACCGATCAAGCAGAAACTAATACTGTTTTAATCACAATTGCGTAAAAGGTGTTTCATACATTTTAAAACATGTGAAATACTCAGCCACACTACTGAAATTCAGTTTTCCTTCGATTTTGCAGTCGAAGCTTTGAATATAAATTTTGGTACTCTTTTCTCAGTGTTGGATGTCATTGCGAATAAAATTAAGATTTTTCAAAATCCTTTGGTTACCGAAATTGAAAAACTAGCCCCAGAACTTCCACTTTGCTAACCGCACCTTTAATCTCTTTTAATAATTACTACAAGTAAAATAAGTACAAAACTAGAAACTATTGTCGCGGGTATGGATTGATGACACTGGCTGGCCGGATTTGGTCCGCGGGCCATAGTTTGGAGACCCCTGTATTGGAGGATGGAGTACTTACAATTAGTAAAATTCCAGATTCCTCTAGCAGCCCTATAAGCCAAGAAAATTCAATAGAATATCCTAAGAGAATCCTATTATGTAAAGACAGAATTGATTTTCTAAGCTATTAATTTCTCCCCCTTCTCCCCTTCCTCCAGTGTTACCGAACCGGCAAGAAAGGGGAAGAAAAATATAGGAGAAATAGTAAAAACTCTTTAGCAGAACTGAGAATATACTCTTTTCTCGGAGCGATGGGTTCGAAAATATCACACTTTAAGGCTTGTTTAAGCAAGAAAACAAAAAAGAAAAACAGGAGATGGCTCTATAAATCGTTATAATTAACAAATAAACATATATAGCATGGAATGCGAAAAAAAAAAAAAAAAAAAAAAAAAAAAAAAAAAACAGGATACGTTTTTTGTTTTTTTATAATTTTCTGTGCTTAATAAGTACTTCCTACGCGGTTTCTTGAAAAAAATCTAAGGGGGAATGATCTAGAATTAGCTGAAATGATCAGCCATGAACTACGAGCGGCCGAGACGTGTAATAATGTGCAATTTTGAGTTATGATTCAAGGTCTAGAGCACTCTTGTAGAAGAAAAAAATCAAATTACTGATACCGTTTTCGGATCCGGTTTGCCAATTTATAAGAACCTTCTAGCCCATCGTTTCAAGCGGAGCACATGGCAGGTAAATGAGTACAGCGAACATCATAAAGTAGTTATAATATTTCTTACTATACAATATTATAGTTATAAAAGACTTATTTATAACTTTATAGACTTTAAAATGCCATTTTAAAAGGAATGGGCTGAAATATGGATAAACTGATTTGTTCATTTCCAAGTAGTATTTCTTATTCTCTTCAGAGTCAAAGAGGAAAGAAAGTTCTTTGATATATAATTGAATGTACATTGAAACAAAAACCTTATTTCGTATTTTGCTACTCAAACTCAAAGAACACTACAACTTGGGAATTTGATCCTCAACAACTATCGGTCAGTATTACCTCGACGGTCCACCAGACGAAAAACACATATCAGCTTAATTGGGAGTGCCAACATCAAAAATTAAAAAAGTGTTTCAAGGTACAACAGTCTCCCCTGTATTGTATATGTATTTCCCTGTGTTCTAACTGAATTTCTACTCAAACTATCCATCTTCGGGAACCAAAATCTCTGTAAGTGGATATCAGTTACCCTATAGAGTACGAACAAATTATATGTAGACAATTATACTGTACAATATTTTACAACTTTTTTTTATCTTAATTTTTTTTCTTTTAACTAACTAATTCCTTAGTCTGCATATTCATTTAAAGTAGAAAATTAATGGAGAAACCACTTGATATGGAGAAGTGATACCATGTAACTTACACAGTTCCACCACTCAGGATGTCTATTGCAAAACAATCAGCACACAAGGTTAGTGATGCTTTAAAAGACAATTTGCATGTTCAGGAGAAATCGCATGGCAATAGGCCTTCAAAGCCTAGTAGAGAATAGATCAAGGCGATGAAGTTTTAACAAGTCATAAAATGTCCCATATCTCTTTTATTGCACTTATTCATTGCATTGCTTACCTAGGCTATTATGATAAATAGCCTATAATTTAACAAATATAATTAAATAACAAAACTATCGTCATTAGAACTCATGAAGGGACAGAATACTGTAAGAGTAAGTACTGTCATATTACCAACGATTGAATTCCAAAATCACATAAGTCCAGTTTCCGGAACTATTTTTTTTTTCTCAAATATTTTTTCAACTAGATTATCTTTAGGTGAAAGATTTTCTCCAAAAATTAGTTAAACCAGATTGAAAACGGCCATACCAAAAATAAGGCCTCTTACTATTTCAGACAAACCTTTACCTTTATCGATCATTTTTTGAAACATTTTGGGATCATTTGGATTTGGAATTCTACGCTTCATATGCGAGTAATATAGTCAGCTGAATCGACGAGAATTTTGGTTGTATGAATTAAGAGGGATAGAAGTTTTAATGGAATGATATTACAATCTGCCCAGGGCAAGAACTAGGAGATTTGTCAGGGGGAGGGGGGGAGCAAAGATATGATTGCCACCCCCCCCCCTTCCCTCCTCCCTCCCCCACCAATAAAACAATAGTTTTCAAATTTTGCCGCCCGGAATACCTCCAAGTTCCGAGCCTGAATCTGTCTCACTTTAGGACACTAAGTAATATGGATGACAAATAATTTATTCATATAATATGTAAGGAAATAAATGAAATTATATTAAATTTTTTAAAAAATGAAGTAGCAAAACAAATTTTAACACCATTATAGTATATATACAATGCACTCTGGACTAGATTAACCTTCCAATAGGCGTGCATAACTGATAGATACGCAATGGAAATATGTGTTAAATTTTTTTTTATCCTAGGTCGTCTTGGGATTTCCCGTCTTTTCTACCCTCTTCTTTTGACCCAACTCTATCATTGAGCTCCTTCAGAAACTTTGAAAAAAATATTATGTAGTAAAATAAAACAAGGGTTAGAAAGTACTCTTCAATATCTCAAGGCAGAACCTTTTAGTCCAGTAAAATAAGGCTCCAAAAGGACTTTATTCTCGACGGATCTTTATGTTTTTTGTGGTGCTGAATCCGAATATGAAGTTTGCTACCACGGCAACCATCGGCTTCATATTCAAAATCACAAAAAAAAAAAAACCCGTTATTTTTGTTTTTTTTTTATCTATAACACGATAACGAAGCTTTTTTCAAAGAAAGTCTTGAAATATTAATTGCAGCTGGAACTAGTACCTACATTAGTAGAACTAGTACCGGAAATCCGAAATCGGACCATTTTTCGCGATGTTACGTTATTGGAAAAAAATGGAGAAATAGGCCAACTTGCCGTCAGTCCCAAAGCTCCGCGAAAACACGTTTGTCGTACTCTTTTGGCTATAACTCTGAAACTATTTGTCCGATACAATATTACTTTTTTTCATCTTATAGCTGATTAAATTTACTATAAGAATCTACAAATGAATCTCAGCGTGATAGCTTGTGTATTTCAAGAATTTTGATAAAAATTTCATATATAGGATCTAATTGTAAATTTAACCACCTTTCAGATTGAAAAAAAACATTTTGAATCGGACAAATACTTTCGAAGTTATAATGATAAATGTGCCGAAAACCATGGATTTAACAACAGTACGGGTTTTTAGGCGTCTGGAATATTACGAGTATATTATGTGGGATATTATAACTCCGAAAGTATTTGTCCGATTCAAAATGTTTTTTTTTTCAGTCTGAAAGGTGGTTAAATTTACAATTAGATCCTATATATGAAGGTTTAATTAAAATTCTTGAAATACACACTGAAAATCACAAGAGTAATGACATGTTTTTTTGGCATATTATTCGCTATAACTCCAAAACCATTTGTCCGAGCCAAAATTTAATATTTTTATCTAAAAGCTGGTTAAATTTAATATTAGATCCTATATATGTAACTTATAATTAACACTGTAAATTTGCACCTTACTGAGTAATCTTGAGTAAGAAATACTTCCGTGGTTTTTTCAATCCCGGTAGTTTTTTTTCTTGTGTATTGTAATTATAGCTGACATTCCACTATCCTTGGAAACTTCTTTCTTTTTACACAATAAAAAACATCTTACATAAAAAAATATGTTATGTTATGGAATATTACCAGACATTTTTCTCCCATATTCTTCATCATCTCGGGAGCGATATTGTTCCATCTGCTTCATCCTCGGAAGAGTTTTCGTTGCTTTCTATATTTTAATCTGACAGAAATATTTTTATTGCATTGTCATTGAGCAAATGAACTGAAAAAAGTGCCGAAACTTGTCAATTTTTGTTGTGACTCCACCTCTCACAAGCAATGCAAGGGATGAGCAACCAAAAACAAAATTGAAAAAAAAAAAATCTGCAACTATGTTCCGAAACCAAGAGCACCAATTGACTGAGCTAACAAGAAGTCCTCAAATTGACTGACCTGTCTAGAGAAAAAAATAGTTATTATAGTTGTTAGATTACACTCATTGACTAGAATCTTCTGCAGAGTTGTTGAAAAATAATTACAGGTGACATGATGTTAATTATGCTGGGAATTTGTGTAGTGGAGGGGAAACGGTTAATTCCGTCAGAAATAGGGATCGCGAATTTGATTCCCCCCTGAAAATTTACTTAAAATTAAGCGGAAACCTTGTCTAAATTGGTTTAAAGAATGACGAAACCGAGCAGTTTTAAGCAACATGGAGTCTTTACATGGCGGGTTCTAAATGGATCTTGAGGTGAATAGGGCCGTGGTGAAATTATTAATTTATTTTCAAAATGATGTTAACACTTGATATTTCAGGCTGTTCATATCTGGATAATGGTTAATATAATTATTTTATTTTTTTCTATTTCTATTTAATATTTCTCATATTACTTTCCCGCTTTAAGTTCACACTGAGTCTAATTTGAATTAATATTAATATTATTATTAATAATTCTATTAAACCTCTCCTCAGATATCCCTCAGACTTAAAATCCAAATTTATAAATCCATTATAAGACCCACCCTCCTCCACGGTGCTCCACTGCTGCATCATATGTACACAAGTACACTTCGCGCCCTCCAGACTTTCCAGAACTCCGTCCTTCGGCGAATCGTCCGCGGCTCCCGCCTAGAGAGGGCCAAAAATACCCGAATCCTCGAGGAGCTGAGGTTGCCTACGATCCCGGCTTTCATCGGACGCCGGCACGTCAAGTTCTTTGACGGGCTGAGCTACAGCGCCAACCCTCTCTTCAGGGACATAGCCCCGCCTCCAAGGCCTGGGAGGTGGCAAGGCACAATCCTCTTAGCGGACGTACTCGCCGAGGGAAGGGGTTCAGACCTTACGGACTGACCCGATGACCACCATAGCCGGCAGAGTGTTTCCTCCACACTCGACACGTAGAGGGAGTACCTTCAGTGGACCAAAGACCCTCCAGAGATGGCAGAGCAGAATTACGTCTTAAAATGCCGAAAGGCAAGAAAAGATCATCATTTCCATCATTATCATTCCTTTTATGAATAAAATAATAAATAAAATCGGAGGCTTAAAAAAAAAAAAAAAAAAAAAAAAAAAAAAAAAAAAAAAAAAGTTCACACGTAATATCAATCTCACCGGTAAGAAATACGTTACCTACTTTAGCTATGATTGAAAAATGATTGTACATATCAATGTAAATAAATACCTATTCGAAAAACATGTACCATGTATCCTTGCTTTGATCCTTGATCTAAACTGAGATAATCCTAGTCTGATGAATGCATGTACCATGATAAACACATATTACAGGCTGCAATTTTTTTCCCTTTATTTTTTTAATTTACATCTGTGCAAATGGGAACAACCAGCAGATGTGCTGGCCTAAATTTAGTCCCCATAAGGCATAAGACAATGATAAACACAAATCACAGTCGGCAATTTTTTTCTAATAAAAATCCATTTTTCACGAGAACTAGGCATTAAAATGGCTGACTAGCCGAACTGCCCCGACTTGACCGGTTAAATGGGGTTCACTACACTTGTTTTATTATATATAACTAATCCATTATATTCTCCAGACTGAGACCTTGAACCGGTGTCTGCTCATTACGGTTATTAGCGAGTTTGAATAATTATTTCGTATTATATCATCGGTATAACTGGTTATTAACACTTCTGCAGACCTAATTACTCTTACAAAAAGTTCGATGTTATTTTTTGTTGTGTTCCTAATATGAGTATCTTCATCGGATGATTGTTTGAAAGTGGAATAGACTATTAGTTACAACACAACCTTCAGTCTTAATTCCTTCCCTTTTTTTTTTTTTTTTTTTTTTTTTTTCTCGTCTTACAATGTTGTCTTGCTTCACATGAAACTGGGAGCTGAACTCCTGCACGCGGTGTTTCCTTAGCTACACGTGGAGAGTTTTTTTTATATTTACTTGGATAATATAATAGTTAGCTTGGGTTTTACTACCCATTAAAAAATAATAAATATCATACTTTTTATTAGTATTCAAAGTCAATGTTGAAAGGAACTAATCTTGGTTAGCATTTCTATAAAGATAATGCTCAGAATGCTAGGAAAACTAACGACAAATCCACAGAAATCTTTTTTTCCAACTTTTTTAAACATTATTTATTGATATTTGCAGCTTTATACATTATATAAGTAATGTAAATTTGAGGAAAATGATTACAATGACATGTAAAGAACTGCTCACTAGTTGCACTTGAATTAAAGTTCTACATTAGAAGGTCTCTTGTCCATCTCCGTTTCAGACGCCTCTGAGGTATATCGGAGTGCAAGGCAAGTCGGGATACTGGTGGATTTCAGTGGGTAAGGAGTTTACTATGACAGGGAAGTTATCTGGTTCGGGCTAAATCAGCAATATATAGAACATTAAGATCTTTATGGATACGTTTGTTTGCTACATAATAAGGAGTAATGAGAATTTGCCGAAGGAATTTGGATTGTAAGGATTGGAAACGATAATAATTGGAACGTTTTGGGGAGCCCAAAAGGTCAACTCCGTATGTTCAAATGGGTATAATTATTGTCATGTAAATATCTTAAATTTAAAGGAGCTTTGAACGTTTGTCAAGTAAATGTTGGAGTAGTCGGAAACTACGAGCAGATTCTTGTCTTTTAAGTCTCATTTGTGAAATCCGAATAAATCCAATAATGTAACTTACTGGGAGTCTGAAGTTTTTAGTTTAAAGATAAGTATTAAGTTGCCCATCAGAAACTATCCGATTTTTTAAATGTTAATTTTGATTGAGATTCGAAGCGTTGTTTGTTGATTTCCGGCAAAATGTTTACATTTTAGGAATATTGTCTACTAATCCTCTATTAACTAACAGTATTAGTTTTGGTAAGTGTATTGACGAGGCGCTTCACCCCTTCACGAAATACCCATTTCGTTGTTTTATCAGTTAATTTTTGAGGGGAAAAACACAAACTCAAAACCCAAGTTCAATATTATCTTCTAACTAAACTAGGGATGTGTCCATTCTCGATTCCACCGAGAAATGAAAACCGGTACCAAGATTCGACAATCCATAGTCGATTCCGAGTAACTGATCGATACCGCTGATGTTGGCAATAGGTTTGTAATGCATACTAGCGTTATTATTATACACACATCGATTCTTCTACCTAATTATAAAAAAAATAATAATAATAAGGTAATTTATTAAAGTATGAGTTATTTTTTTATATTCAAGATCAAAACTACTCGGCACAGAATTTACATTCTTAGGAAAATCAAGCATTGCTAACGCAAGCTAAACCTTAAAATAAAATAGCATTCGCTATTGAAAAATGGAGTTTTCCAATGGAGCTCTACAAAATGGAGTTTTCATTGAAAATAGTTATAAACTAAATATATACAGTCCAGACAATAGCACCAATCTTACTTTTTTTTAAAAATATTTTTGGTTATTCACAAAGGATTTTTGTCATCACAGAATAAAGATTTATTTATTTCGTTAATACTCATACTGGTTTATTAACACAAACACACTATTAAAATTAACATTGAGAGAAACAGAGCAACCTCCAATCTACAGAGTTCAATGAAAAATTTTGTTAAACGCTTGTGCTTCCTTACGTGAAATGAAATTTAGATTATATTTGTCACCTTAAATAATAGTTGTTAACAACAACCTGCACTCCTAACAGGAAATAGCTAATTTATAGTTATAGTAATTTTGTTGCATGATAACGCTCGGCCTCATATATGGAGATAACCTCCAAGAAAGTTTACCTTTTTTGTGTCTTGATAAATTGTTAATTTTTATTAATTTATACCGTATTTAAGTGATATTATAACTGATATTTTGGCAGGAACAGTGGTAACTAATAATATTTAGTGTTTGTATAGGCTCCGGCCTGAAGAGTTCTATCTTCAGCTCATAAGAGGAATGTAGACAGATAAGACTTTTAAATTCTTTAAATTAGTCAGTTTCATATATTTCTATAATCTCTATCTGATATATTGTATTTATTTTTGGTTGTGTGTGATTTTTAGTTTATTTTAGTGATTATTAGTTCTTTATTAGTAACTAACCTATAAGCAATGGGGGACACCTCGGACCCCACTAGCCCAATAGCTAAAAGAAAAAGACCTCGGGGCCGAATTAAACTTTCCCCGGACAAAAATATAACAACTACTAAAGTAAGCCCCAACTATCTAATAATAAAGAGAACCGACGAGGATGATTTTAAAAAAGTTTCACCCTTTTTTATCAATAAGTTTATTACAGGATTGGTAGGAGATGTACAAAATATTAAAAAACTAAGAGACGGTACGTTATTAGTAGAAACAAAGAATGGAAAACAATCCGATACTCTAATAGCTTGCCAAGACTTTGGAGGTCAATATCCAATTCAAGTATCCCCACATAGTACTTTAAACTATAGTAAGGGCATAATTCGATATTATGACTTCCAATACTTGGAAATTGATGAGATAAAAAAACGAAATGTCATCAATAATAAAAGATATTATAAGGATAAAAATTAAAAAAGGCGGTAACGAGATACTAACACATTCATATATATTAACCTTTCATACCGCAAAAGTACCTGACAGTATTCAAATAGGTTATGAAACAGTTAGAGTACAACCCTACATCCCTAACCCCTTACGTTGTTTTAAATGTTTGGGTTTCAACCACCCCACGACTCAGTGTAAAAAAAACAATCTGTATGCATCCAATGCGGGCAGGCAAGACACGGCGATAATGTTAAATGCAATTTGGCCCCTAAATGCATAAATTGCGACGGGTCACACAACGCGTTGGACCGTAATTGCCTCGTTTTTCTAGTTCAGAAGGAGATTTAGGCGATTCAAATAAATAATAAAGTTTCCTTAAATGAAGCGAAAAATATATACCGAGAAAGAAACCCTGTTTCCTTAAACAAATCATTTGCAGAAGTTGCAAAACAAAACATCAAAAATATTGAAAAGAAAGATGCAGGAACACAAGTTAATTTTGTATCTAGTTTTGGAGAAATTAAACAAAACTCAAACAGAGATAATTCTGAACCGGCGGCAAAGCCTGATAATAAACCTACTACAAAATCCACTCCCCCCACTCCTACCTTACCCAATCCCCCTACCATCTCCCAACATCCTCCTTCCCTTCCACCCGCTACTCCTTTATCTATGTGGACACGAAGCTCATCGAGATCGGAGAGGTTACCCGCTTCCCCAACCCCTGAGCTTCTTCCCCCCACTTCATCAACTACTACTGACAGAGAAAATTCTGACCCTGCCAACAGTCTGTTGATGGTTGTTGATGATACGGGGCAAATGGTCGACAAGGAAGGTTTCACTTCGGTGTCGTATAAAAAAAAATAACAAAAAGGATCAATTAAAATTTAAAGAAAATGATATCAATTAATGACGACACATTACAAATGGCAATAACCAGCTGGATAAATAATAGTATTAATGTAAATAAAAACTATCACTATAAGATTTCCTTTAATAAACTTTTTATTATTTATATTACATTATATGCGATACATGTGTATGTATGCTTTTGCGTGTATGTATGTATGTATGTATATGTATGTATGTATGTATGTATGTATGTATGTATGTATGTATGTATGTATGTATGTACGTATGTATGTATGTATGTATGTATGTATGTATGTATGTATGTATGTATGTATGTATGTATGTATGTATGTATGTATGTATGTATGTATGTATGTATGTATGTATGTATGTATGTATGTATGTATGTATGTATGTATGTATGTATGTATGTATGTATGTATGTATGTATGTATGTATGTATGTATGTATGTATGCATGCATGTATGTATGTATGTATGTGTATGTTTATGTGCGTGTGTGTGTGTGTATGTGTATATATGTGTCTGTATATATATGTATATCTGATTTTATTATTTTTATGGGTTCCACAAATCGTTACTGTACTTCGTTATAACCCCATATGGCTCTAGTTCAATGGAATTGTAATGGAATCAAATCACATTTTTGCGATTTAAAAATATTAATAAAAAATGTAGACCCGTTTTTTATAAGTCTCCAGGAAACTCATCTTAAACCGTCTGATAAATTTACACTAAAAGGTTATGATATCTTCAGGAAAGACGTTTCAAACAGAGATCGTGCATGCGGAGGAGTAGCAGTTGCAATAGAACAATCATTGTATTCTAAACGAATAAAAATAAATACGCCCCTTCAGATTGTCGCAGTTACGGTCCATTTTGGAATTTCTTACACACTTTGCTCCATATACATACCAGAGGATAATTCTATACAGCTAGAACACCTCCAACACATAAATAAACAATTACCCAAGCCTGTACTTTACACCGGAGACTTCAATGGACATAATACCATTTGGGGATGTAAGGACACTAACAGGCGAGGGCGTTGGATAGAAAATTTCATGGAAGAATCCAATCTTCTGATATTAAATACAGGCGACCCGACATTTTTAAGTTCTACATATGGCACATATTCTGCAATAGACCTGTCCTTATGCAGCCCCACCTTATTCCACATAATTGATTGGACGATACTCCCAGACCTCTATGGAAGTGACCATTTTCCCGTTCAGTTGAAATTCCTAAATACTACTAACAAGTACAATAGAAAACCAAGATGGTTGATCGAAAAAGCAGACTGGCCACTTTTTTTTCTGCTCTAGCAAACCCTCCTCAAACATCAGTCAAAGAGTTAGATATTGATGAAGGATGCCAAGCAATTACTGAAGCAATTCTGTTAGCAGCTGAAGCTACTATTCCTAAAACTAAAGGAAATTACAGAAGACAATCTGTCCCTTGGTTCAACTCACAATGTAAAGAAGCCATCAAGAATAGAAGAAAAGCCCTTCGTAAATTTCAAAAAAATATAAATATAAATAATTTGATCGAATATAAAAAAACAAAGATCCTTGTGCAGAAGAACATTGAACTGCTGTAAAAAGGAGTCATGGAGGTCATTTGTAAACTCTATTAATTCGTCGAAACCCGCTAATGTTGTTTGGGATAAAATTAGAAAAATTAAAGGTACTAGTACTTCGATTAGATACACGTTACTTAAAGATGGCAAACTGTACGACGAACCTGAGTTAGTTGGGGACCAGTTTGCTACATATTATTCAGAATTATATAGCGAACCCTAAGCTGAAAAAATTACAAATAATTATTTTGAAAATGATGGTTCACAACTTTTTTATAATACTCCGTTTACATTGTGGGAACTGCAATCAGTTTTAAAAGAAGTCAAAGGTTCTTCACCAGGACCTGATAATATCCATTACGGTATGCCCCAACACTTACCAAAAAAATACATTAAACTGGCTTCTAAATTATTATAATCATATCTTGAACAATGGTAGTATTCCAAGCTCTTGGCTACAGGCGGAGGTAGTTCCTATTTTGAAAAATGGCCAAGATAAAAGATACCCATCAAACTACAGACCAATTTTCCTAACCAGCTGTTTATGCAAACTTATGGAGCGAATGGTCAATAAAAGACTAAACTGGATATTAGAAAAATACCATTATATCCAAAACTTTCAATGTGGCTTTCGTAAAAAAACAGGTCAACCATTGATCACTTAGTCCAAATGGAAGCTGAACTCCAATACGCCTTTATCCAAGAAGAACAATCTGTGGCTATATTTTTCGATATGTATAAGGCATTTGATAAAACTAGCTCTACAGTAATTTTGGAAAAACTTTTAAGTTTAGGATTTAAAGGTAATCTGCCGATATTTATCCAAAAATTTCTGGATCGTCGCCATTTTTGTGTTGGAATAGGAAATGTTTTATCAAAGAGATGTGAACAAAAAAATGGAGTCCCTCAAGCATGTGCTCTAAGCCCAACCCTCTTCATGATTGCTGTCAGTGACCTGGGTACCAACTTACCTCGTGGTGTCAAAACAATGCTCTTTGCAGACGACTTTGCGCTTCTATGCCGTTCCAAAGACTTGAACTCCATAAAAGACAAACTACAAACATCCCTAAATCGGATCAGCCAATGGTCGCAGACGTCAGGAATTCAGTTTTCTTCCGAAAAAACCAATTGCTTATTTTTCATCAGGAAAAGAAAAACCCCACAGTTACCAGAACTACTGCTAAACAACGTAGCCTTACCCTATGTAAATAATTCGAAATTCTTAGGATTAGTATTTGATAAAAAACCTTCTTGGGAAAATCACTTAAGAATTTTGAAGGAAAAATGTCTGACAAAACTTAATTTACTAAAGGTTCTAAGTGGAACAAGCTGGGGTGCCGACCGAAGAGTTAAGATATACCAATCGGTGGTATGCTCAAAGATGGACTACGGCAGTTTCATCTATGGCTCAGCCAGAATGGTGAATCTTGCAAAACTCGATGTTGTACACCATGCAGGGATACGAATTGCAACAGGTGCTTTTAGAACTAGCCCCTCGTTATCTATTTGCGCTGAATCAGGACTACCTCCATTATCATACCGACGAGATGAACTTGCAATAAATTACATTACCAAATTATATTCACAAAACACACATCCTACTCACCGATACATCTTTCGAAGTAAATTCTCAGCAAAATTCCAAACGAAGACTAACGCCACGCTCCCATTAGCCGAAAGATTATTATCCGTAATTAACAAATTAAAATTATTCAATATAAAAACAACAGAAAATAATACACCACCATGGACGTTCATAAAACCTCAATTACACCTGGATCTCTCGAAGTTCTCAAAAGGAAATACACCTGCAAATGATTATAAAGAAAGTTCTTTGAAAATAATTAAGGCATTACCAGAACATGAAATGATTTTCACAGATGGATCTAAATCAGATTCAGCAGCAGGATCGGCTTTCGTTACTTCACATCACACTTTCAAATCAAAACTGCACCAGCATTGTAGTGTTTATACTGCGGAAGTAAATTCGATAGTAATGGCATTAGAACATGCAAAGACTTCATGTGTAGGGAATATTACCATTGCTACCGATTCATTAAGTGCTCTTAAAGCATTAGATAATATGTATTCCAACCACCCCGGAATTCAACGAATTTTAGAAATTGGAAAACATCTTAACGAAGACGGGAAATTGGTTCATTACATATGGGTGCCAGGACATGTCGGAATAAAAGGCAATGAAATGGCTGATAAAGCTGCGAAAGAAGCACTAACTCTCCCTGGTCCTGGTAAAGTGCTACTAACACCATCGGAGCTAGCAAAACCCTTAAAAGATGGTATAAATAAGAAATGGCAAGATGCATGGCAATGTTGTACTCCGGGTAAGCTTAAGAAAATTAAGAGAGATGTATGGTAAGGCCCTGGCAGACCTCATATCGCAAGAACCGTAGAGAGGAAGTGGTACTGACCCGGCTCAGAATTGGACACTCAAAACTGACACATGCTCACCTTTTCACTAGAGAACCACCTACAAGATGTCAACATTGCGACAATACAATAACAATAGCCCACATTTTTGAAGAATGCCCCTTTTACCTTCAAAAACTCAACTTGTTAGGAATACCGAGCAACATCACGGTAGCATTGGGGAATGATAACCGTAAGGTTGATTTAGTAATGTCATGGCTTACAAAACTTAAAATATATAGAGAAATATAATCCCTGGATAGACAAATACTGATCTAATCACACCAATTAATTACTTTGCTAAAATAATATTATAACTATTATTCCTTATTATGACAGATTGAATACCCATATAAAACTGATATGTAGATGTGTTTCATTGTATTCATTCGAAAAAGCAAGACACTAAGGATATTAGGAATTATATATAAAACATAATAATAATTGATCAGAATAGATCCTACTGGAGGGACCTAGGGCAGGAAGGATGGGAGATTGGTGTCCCGGGGTTCCTGGGGCTGTGGTGGGGGTGGGGAGACGTACCTTTCTCACAGGGCGTTTTAGCTCCGAGGACTGGGATGATGTGGACTTTTCCATGAATAACATATTGTAAACATTGGTGGATTGTACCGATGTAGTAAGGATTTAAACATGGTTTTTATCTACATCCTCCGATCAATCTTCGTGATGAAAAATTCAAAATATATAAATAAAACAAAAACATGTGGTATTGGGGCGTCTCCTACACTCCTGGCCGTCCCCTGTGGGCTCCTGGCTCCTTGACTTCATGCCTTCGGCTCAGTCGGGTTCTGCCCAGAAGGACCTTCAAATCATGATATAATATTTTTATACTTACTGAGCGTTGATGACCTAGATGTTTTACGCTGTAAAACTCTAAAGAACAACAACAACGCTCGGCCTCATATTTCGATAAATACAGTAAAGAACTTATCATTTAATTGAGTGAGTAGATAGCAAGCGCCAACCTGGATAAGAACTAACAAGAAGACTAAAAAGAAAGAGGTACTGAAAATAGAGGTATTTAAATGTTTTCAGGTATTTCACTTGTCTGATATGAGGAAGAATAGAATTCCAGAGGCTGGTTGAGCGGTAGAGGAAGGCGCTTTGGAATTCAGATGTTCTGTGGGATGGGGTATACACATCAGAAAGACGAGACCTTGTGTGCATTGAATCAATTGCAGATCTGAATTTAAGCATATCGTAAATTCAAGAAGGATAGAGGGTATTGATAACTTGGTGAAGGAATGTTCCAAAAACATAATGTCTACGAAAAGTGGTATGAAGGCAATGATTCGGATTAGAGGAAGAAAACATGGCAGTGGCTAGGTGTCGAAGACAAACCTGGAAAATATTAATAATAATACAAATGCCAAAACAAGTATAGTAGCTTCAAAAAAAACAAAACAATTTTGTAAATACCAATCGAATAAGATTAACAACTTCAAGCAAAATATTAATCATCTGTTGGATTCTCAGAAATATGATGTGTGTCAATAAAGAATAAATATATGGCAGGTGTTTTCAAGGTTGTATAATGCATCCTAGCTCTGCCTTTATTACACCGTTGATGCAAGAGCTATTAGTGAATAATAATAACGATCCATTAACTTTATGATGAATCCTTTAATAGAGCATCAAAACGCTTGATGAATAATGTAGAAATTAGATTATTAAAATAATTTCCATCGTATATTATCTAATACTACTTCCGTCTAGTATCATTCAATAATAGACATCAGATCATAGATTCTTAACTATGTCACTACTTCGAGGAGTCTGTAATTCGATTGCTGAAATAATTCGATTGCTGCTCTATGTTGTTTAACTTTGTTGTAAAATAAAACTTTTATTAATTAGACTTAAAAGTTAAAACCAACAATTATATATATATATATATATTATTTTTTTTTTTTTTTTTTTTTTTTCTCTTTCTCTTTTACCTCACCCCCCCCCCCCCCCCCCATTCTCCAGTCTTCTTTCTTACTGACATTTATTACCTCTCTGTTTCTTTCCACCTCAACCACCCACAATTTTCAAATTATTTATTAACCTACTATATTTCATTTTATTTTTCATTGTATATTTTACCTTATGATATGGCCGAAACGTTGACAAAAAAAATTATTAATATCAAACATTGCAAAATGTTTTAGAATTTTTGTATTTAATATTTGTTTATGTATTTTCAACCGAATCCATGAAACATCAAATATAGCCTTCCTTTTTAGTGGAAGTGTTATTGAAACAGATCTAGGCTGTAAACAAATGTCGGCGGATGGTACAAATGTAATACGAAATTCTCAACACGTTGGCTGTTTCTCTTCCAATACTCTCCAAGGACTACGTTATTTCTCTTTTCGCCGGGCAGAAATCAAATATTATTACTAAAAGTTCAACGGCGTTTATTTAGCGCCTTAAAATATTTTGTCTAAACTTTATTGTTTTTATTTATGAATAATAATACCGATTCCTGTTCCAAAGCTCATACAAAACAATTTATTGGTAAAAACTTGATTCGTGTAAGTCATGCTGTATGATGACATGTAATGTTCATAAGTAAATTAATTCATTTTTCCATTCGTATCGATTGCATGAGAAAGGAGCAAAATACATTAACGAAATTATAATCGAAGACATCTCTAATGGCATGTTGTTACTCGTTCATATTTCGCCATTTTCTACGTGTATTGATAAATTACTAATATACTAAAACATTTATTGTTGATTCGAGGATGTAATGCTCTTCGACAAAATAAAACGGATGTTATTATAATACCTTAGAATAACAATGACACGGTATATAAGATGCCACAGCTCTATGAGACGCCCTTGGTTGTTCCTTTCAAGAAGCGAATATGGCCGTTTCACCAGCCGCCATGGCGGAAGCCGAACTGGCTAACATCTTCAAGAGAGTACACTTGTCGTCTAAAATTCTCGCCGCATTTCCCTTCAAATTGAGAGGTCAAGTTTACAGCATTTCTCTGTTAGAGATGCTCTACTCCATCATCACCCTCTCGGTCTACGGTTATATCGCCGTAAAAACGGGATACGAACGCATCAGCGTATATGTCAACCTTATGATGATACTTTCCGATACGCTGCCTCATCAAACTGTATTCGTTATCCTCCTGATAAACATAATCTGGCTCGCTTATAACATGAAAACTATGTCCAACGTTTTCCAATCTCTTCTGCAGATACAAATAAAAACGCAAGTAGCTTTGAACTTCAAACACAGGTATATGATGGTATTCAGCAGCACGCTTGCTGTGATCCTAGTATCAATGTATTTCTATGACAAGCATAGCTACTTCACAGAAGATTATGGAACTGTGGTGTTTGTATTCTTAGTAACGTTTGCTATCGTTGATCAGTTCTCAGCCCTGCTAGCTGTGATCAGGCTCTATTACGAGTATATTTGCGACAAGTTGACAACACAGAACGCGGAACAGTTCACAGATATCCACGACTTGTTGGCTCAATGTTGCATTTCGGTCAACGACTGCTACTCTCCACAGCTACTTTTGGTGTCCTTGGCTACCGTAGTGTACAACGTTTCTTTGCTTTACATCACCATTTCCCAGTTCAAAGAAATGGGCAAGTTCAATGTACCTTGCGTCTTGGCAACGCTAATGTTCTTTGCCATTGTGATGCATTTCACAAGGAGCTGCAGGCTGACGAAAATTCAAGTAAATATTCAAAATATCGTTTGTTTGCTTTTTGTTTTAAAAATGATCATAAATATTTGTGAAATTCGTCATTATGTCCTCCATGAATTATAGTATATCTTTTATATTTATTATATTTAATTTACTTTATTGTTTATCTATTTTAGTTTATCTCTTTATACTATTATTTTTCTAATTTATTTTATTATTTATTATATTTTGTATTTTTTATACATATTTTTTTCATTTATTCATTATTTTATTTTTTTTTTAATCTATTTTCATTGTACATATTGTATGATTAGATTCATTGTCATCCATATGTCCATATGTATTGAAATCCGTATTCATTATCCTTGAGTAAGGCAGCTAGTAATCATAGTTCAGTAAAACAATTTTTATAAAACAATAAAAAACCTCTGCCAAGTTTAATAAATTCAGATCTTTATTCTTCGATTTTATCTATTCAGACATTTGAGCAGCACAGGAAGTTTATAGGAGATCCAAAGAACAATGCGCTTGGTGCAGAAGGTACGGATCAAATCCCTTTGGGGTGGGTTAAAATATATTTCGAGGTAGACCCATGGACAAAATCTCGACATTCCCATTTTGGTTAGAAAAAGGCGGTTACCTGTAAGATATGCCTTATTTTGAGTAGAGAAAAACGTTAAACCACAACAAACAAACAAACCAATGGAGCAGATTTCCATATGTATATATATATATATTTTTTTAACTACAGCATATATATCTGTCTAAATCACTGGTTGTTTATTAATAGTCATAACTTCCATAATATGTCTATGCAGGCTTTTTTATTAGAAATAAACAACTATTCAGACTAACACATATAAAAAAAAGTTTTTAAAATTCGCAACTTGACATCTATTCAAAAGATAAAATATGCAGCACCTAGGTTTTATTCCATACAGAAGTGAACTTTTTTTTATTTCTAGGAATTAGGCTTAGGAAAATCATTTTTTTTTGTTATTTTTATCTGGCAACACCGTATAATTTGTTGGTAGTTGTAGGAAGTATTGCATAAGAGTGGTCAGCACAATTTTATCATACTAAAAAAAAACTGTTTTAAGTTCCCATGATCTCAATATACCTTTGCCTCATGCCTCTTAAATTTTTGAAACTTCATCACAACCTTTGCAACAATCCCAACTCTTTTGCTCAATCATTAACCAGTTCCAGTATCCTGACATTCCACCTAGTAGATTAAATGAGCAGTGTTCCTTAGACCTTTTGTAAACATTTACGAGGTGTGATCAATAAGTTCCAGGACTGAATTTTTATACATTTATTCATACAACATACAGGTTATTCAAATTTGTCTCCTTCGAAGTACTCCCCTTGGGAAGCTACACACTTTTCCCACCAGTGTTTCCACTGATCAAAGGCCCCAGAAAACTCTTCTTTTGTAAAGGTGTTTAGCAGCTCCGTTGTTTTTTCTTTAATTTCGTCAACTGTTTGAAATCTTCGTCCTTTCAGGTGTCTCTTGAGCTTCGGGAAAAGAAAAAAGTCGGCTGGAGCCAGGTCAGGTGAGTAGGGGGCTGAGGAATGACAGTCATTGCGTTTTTTACACAAAAGTTACGGATACTAATGCAGAGTGAACAGGAGCATTGTCATGGTGAAGGACCCAATCACCACTTTGCCACAGCTCAGGTCTCTTTCTTCTCACAGCATTACGCAATTTTCCGAGGGTTTCAAGATAAACAAAACGATTAATTGTTTGACCTTGTGGAAGGAATTCATAATAGACAACACCTTTACAGTCAAAGAAAACCGTAAGCATGACCTTCACATTTGATTTGACTTGGCGTGCTTTCTTGGGTCTTGGAGAACCTTTTGATGTCCATTGTGATGATTGGGCTTTTGTTTTCACATCGTAACCAAAAACCCATGTCTCGTATCGCGTAATGACATGTTTCAAGAAGCTTTCGTCGTCATTTGCCTTTTGAAGAAGTTCCTTAGAAACATGAGTTCGGTGTTGTTTTTGGTCTTCAGTCAACAGTTTTGGCACAAACTTTGCTGCAACACGACGCATTTGAAGTTTTTCAGTTAAAATTTCCTGACATGACCCAAATGAAATGTTACACTCTTCTGCCATTTCACGGATTGTTAGTCGACGGTCTGATCGTACGAGAGCGTTCACTTTAGCAACATTGTCATCATTGATTGACGTTGAAGGGCGTCCGGAACGAGCATCGTCGTCTGTGGATGTTCGGCCATCATTAAACCTCTTGAACCATTAATGGAAGCATGATCGGCTTAGACATTCTTCACCAAAAGCCTCTTGTAACATCAAAAAGGTTTCAGAAAACGTTTTGTTCAGTTTCACACAAACACGTTGCTCTTCTTTCACATTCATTTTCATAAAATAGCCAAACTCTATAAAACTAACCTCAAACAAACTGTGCTAATGTTACTTTCAGTGATGTTATGATTGATCTGCAAACACAGCTGTGTTCCTGTTGAGTCAGGCAATACAATGCTGCCAACCGCATCGCTGTGAGACATTGCATTCCCATAGTATATAAAAAGTCCTGGAACTTTTTGATCACACCTCGTATTTATTTAAGTTGGAGTTCTTGCAATGACCAGCTTCTCAAGCTAGACTGACTGTGCTATATGCTCCCACTTAGCCTCCACTGGATTTTGACACCACTGATGCAGCTTTCAGAGCAGCACTGAACTTTATTCCTCTTTATACTTTACTTTATCGCTCTTTGGCTCTGGATTTTCCTAGCATAAGTGGACGTACAGGCTTGGTTCGGGGATCCTTAGGCTGAGTGTATATATTTTATAAATAGTTTGATGGTACTTGATTTTGTTTTTACTATTATTATGGTTTTTAATTTATTTAATTTCATGTTACATGTTGTATAGTTTTTTTTTTATTTATTCTTACAGTACATATTGTATGAATGGATTCATAACTATTCATATTATGTATTGTCCTTGAGTGAGACAGATTGTAATATTTATTCAATAAAAGTATACTTAATATAAAAAAAAAAATTAAAAAAATAATAATAAAAATTAAAAAATCAGCTTGAGGTTGTTATATCTTATAAAACTGAAACTACAAAAACGTATTTTGTTTTTATCATCCTCTATGTATATTACTTTTTTAGTCAGAAAGATTCAATAAACTGCTCTACAGACTCATCATAAATGAAGAATCGAGAGAGCTTATGAGAAATGTAAGTGTTTAAAGCACAAGTTTATAATTAATTAACACTATCCTTTAATTATCATAACGTTGAAACAACGATTAATTAAAAATTAATTCTAGAAACGTATCATGCTCCATTTCAAAGGGACAAAGGAACTTCAATTCTCTGCAATAGGTTTTATCAACGTCGATTATCCGCTAATTTGTTCTGTAAGTGATGGATTCTAGTTTTATATTAAATATTATTTAATATTTGGATATTTAAATACTTCTATCAAATAATTAATCTATTTTCAGATGGTGTCAACTGCAACAACCTACATACTCATCCTTGTACAATTTACTAATTAGAAAATTGTATTATCCATTTGGAAGTGTGGAATCAAAGTTATTGTGTGATACACGTACACAATTGTGATTTTAAGAGCACAAAATGGATCCTATATAATATTATGTAGTTTTTATTATATATACCACAGTTTCAATCATGAAGTGTAGGAAAATGCAGAGCTTGGCTTTTGTTGTTTGTAGGATTTTTAAATAATCGATATTAATAGTAGTAGACTGTATTGACAACAAACCGGAAAAAATATATATATATATTGATCAAGCTTAATACCAGCATGCTGAATGTTAAATTCAAAGCCTTTCAAAATGGAATCAATGATATAAAATTGAACTTTCTCCAGTCAATTAGCTTTAAATATAACATCTTACAAAAGTAGGATAAAATTTCTGACCTTTTAACGTTTTGTACCTTCAATAACAAAAAATTATTTGCTATAAAAATCTAAAATTTAGCATGTTTTATGTCCTTGGTGGATACAATTTGTAAACCAAAAATTATATAAACCAAGAGGAAATTTTTCAAAATGATTTTCCTACAGACTGATTCATATCGAATGAATCTGAAGTGAGCAGAGGATATATTTATTCACTCTAAGTGATTAAGTTAAAAATTAAAAAAGCATATTCATTTTTGTATAGGGGACCTTAAATAATATTATTTTCTTTAATAGACTGTAAGGCTATTAAGAAATATAATTTTTTAATAAAACTATTAATTATGATAAAAAGAAATAAAGCCAATTTAGTAAAGGTTATGCATTATTCACAGTTCCATTAGCAGCTTTTGTAAAACTGTAGCAATTTTTTTTTTTTTTTTAAATAGTTTATACTTTTATTTGATAAAAACTAACTATTTATTAAGTAATATGTGTATTGTTTTATTAACATAGAGGATAGGGTCTTCCTTCTATGAATTCATTGAGTATTTAAAGAAAAAAATGTAGGGCCTTTTTAGATATTTAAAAAAAAAAAAATATTTTATAAAAAATATATATTAGATTTCAAATTAAAGGCAATTAAAATCTGAATGAATTTGAGCTTTTTAGGTCAATTAGCTTATACCATAATGTCGTTTTAGTGAAGATGAAATTTTAAGTTTTTGAACTTTGAAAAATTTAGAAATTAGATGGCTCTATCTATATTAGAAAGATAGATGGCTATTTATAATATAATTAATTATGTTAAAAGAGGCTGAGTTATAATATCTATATATTCAGGGATATAATACTAATTTTATTCACATTGACATGTTTTGGGAACAATGTTTTATTCACCCGAAACATTCTGATTAATGTGAATAAAGTTTAAAAAGGAGTATACAACTAAATATTTTAAAATTATTTATGATTGTTTCAATCATAAAAAATAAATAAAAATAATTTACCTTTTTTTTTGTTTCTTACGTGTAGAAAATGTAATAATGATATTAATTTTATTAAATAGTTATTATGTCTCAATAATTTATTATTTTACAGTTAAGGTTGATAATTGATGATTTGGTATTTAAGCTGTTTCATAGCAATCTTCTTTTATGACTTTTGACAGTATGAAATCCTTATATTGTTAAAAAAATAAAAAGTTAAAACATATAATATTTATTTTTTATTTATTAAAGACCAAGTTTTAACGAATAAAATAATTTGATAATAAAGAATCATCTGGTTTATATTTATAAGTTAATCAGTAGGTATTAACAGATGATGATTGAGAACGGTGCCAAGAATTCGTATTGATCAGAAGTATTTATTAATCAGCCAAGAATTATTTATTGATCATGAATGCTTAATATAGTAATTTAAATTGTGATACATTTTCTTAATTTTTTTTTCTCTTTATGTCTTTAAAAAGTCTCCTCTTTTTAATAACATGAAATATGTAAGAAAAAAGAAAAACTAGTGATAAATTATATTTATTTTTAAAAAAACAGTCTTAGGTTCAAAGCATTTAATTGAAAATACTGCAAATAGTTAAGAAGGGCAACAAACTCCCAGATAGCTAGAAAGAAAAAAAAAATTAAATTAAAATTTATTGAAGATTTCAAAATACAAAATTATTGTTTAAATAAATAAATTTTAAACTTACTTGGGATCGATATGGCACTTTAATGCGATATAGGCTCCAGGACTGTCAACAAATGAAGGTAAGATGCAGAAAACAAAATGACGGCATTTTCTTGTACCAGTGCATTCAGTTGAATTAAATGCTGTATTAGTCTGAAATAAAATTTAATCAATTAGAAAAATTGTACTTGAAAATGTTAAGCATTTACTTAAAAATATCTGATTTTTTTTATCTGCTATATCTCAGCTTATTTTTTAATTTTTTTATTTATTTTGGCTTTGCGTATATCCACATCTGCCACATAAAAGCTTATTTTTTTTTTTTTTTTTTTTTTTTTTTTTTTTTTAAGACTAACTAGGAATTGAGAATGTTAGGGTAACATCCTATCATGCTTAGGTTAGAAGCAAATGATGGATTGATTCCAGCCTGTAAGAGTAGATTTTTATCACTCATTATTTTTAATATAATGTTAATAATCTGAGGAGTAACCTAACCTAACCTTCTTGATATTTAGTTGTATGCAGTATCCTTCTTTTCTCATCTTATAAAGCTGATTAATGCCCAGATCACCAAATAAGCTGATGATATGTCATTTAATCTCCTAGCATGTGTGCAAAACATAAGCGAAATCCAAAGCTGAAGCTTTGGATACAATACATTACAGGCAAGCTCAGAGCAGTCAATATTCATCTGTCATGCCATTAATTTCTCTTAGAAAAATAAAACTATCACAGGCTCTATTATAGATGAAAAGCCCATTTAGACTAAATCCTACATCACATGTCTATGGATAATGCTAGAGTTGCATTTATCTAACACTTGACTAGTGAAACCAAAGATAAGACAGATCAGAACCATCCAGTGATGACTAGTTCACCTAATCTGTTCCCCAGTCATCTCCCCCTCCGCCTATATACTTATATAGTACACCTATATACTTGTCTATGAACTAACCTCTTCCATGGAGCTCCCCTTCTTCACTATCTCTATCCCACATTCCTTAACTCTATGATATAATAATAATACCCTCAATCCTTCAAATACCACATATAAAGGCTGATCACTAGAACTCTTTCTACTTATTGCTAAAGCTGATCTCTTAAACGAGGTTTACCTATATTGAGGAGTTTAATCAGCAGATTCTCTTTCCTTTCTTGGCTACCTCCCTAACATTAAGATGCCTCAGCAGGTAAACATTTAATGAAAAGATACCTTCTAATGAAATAGACTTGTACAACATAACAATCACCATAAACCTTATTTAGTTGATATTTAACAAGTTATCTTCAAGCCCCGTACTAGGCATCATTTCAGTGACCAGAAGACAACAGAAAAGCTACTGGATTGCATAAATAATGGATCAGTTTAAACTTTAAGGAATTATAAAATTAGATTATGAGGAATTATGGTTGACTTTATAATAAAGTGAGAAATCCATCTCATAAAATATACCCCTTTTAAAGCACATTACAACATGAGAGGAACTGATTTAATAAGCCTTGTATTGTAATAGAGATGTTGAGCAATTGAATTTCAAAATCAAATTTACTGTACATAATTAGACCCATTTGGACATACAGAGTTGTTTTGGGGCTCCACTAAATGTTCCAATTCTTCTTGTATTCAATCCTTACAATCCAAAATCCTTTGTAAAATGCTCCTTATTATGCCACAAACAAACGTATCCATAAAGATCTTATCATTCCATATGTTGCTTATTTGGCCCAAACCAATTTCATAGTAAATTCCATACCCACTCTAATCCACTAGTCTCCCAACTTGGCTCACAATCAATTCCCCATAATCCTCTAAGAGAATTCCTGAGTGGTTTGAACAGATGACCAAGAGTCCTTCCAATGTAGAACTTTTATTGAAGTGCTATTAGTGAGTAGTTATTTACATGTTATTGTCATGTAATTGTAATCATTTTTCTAAAGCTTCCTAGTATATTATGTAGACAGTTGTAAATATCAATAAAAAGTGAGAAAAAAAAACTGTACAATACTAAACTGATAACATTATGACCTGTTAAATAATATTATAATTATGCATAGATAGGTACCTTACAATTATTATTATTTTCTTATTTAATTTATTTTTCACGACACTAACCTCATTTAAAGCAACAACATCATGAGGTTCGACCAAAGTTGGGGGTTTTAAAAAGAGGCCATCTTCAGATACAGTTTGATTAAGCCAGGTCACATTAGTGATTGGAAGTCTTTCAGTTAGATCTGCCCCATCTATACTATCTGCTCTATTAGAATAAGAGTCAAAAGATCCTGTCAACAAAATTTCCAAAAAAAAAAAAAAAAAAAAAAAAATGTTAAATATTTTTGTGAAAAGAAGTAATATTAATATTATTTTAAAAAAGAAATGACATTACATTATTAATTGATTAATTGATTATTAATGTGGTCACAAATGTTACAGGAAAAACGTTATAATACTTTTTTTATAGTTATAATTCTGTTTATAATTATTATCTTATTATAAAAAATTTCAGTTTGAAAAAGAATGAATCGGCTGAAGATTAATTAATAAATCAATGATAATTGAACTAACAGAATAGTGGCTACTGAATGAATGTAGCAAAGCTAGATAAGAAATAAATTGCTAAAAAGAATTACCACTGGGTATTTTCTTCCTCAAGCCTGATTAGTCATTTTTTTTTACACATTTTCATGAAATCTTAAATTAACCTGATTTTAGAAATATATTTTTGGCAGGTGTGGATCAATAAAGATGTACAGTTAAAAAAAAAAAAATTGCTAAAAAGGGGTATCAGTACTGAAACAAAATGTAATATCCAAAGAAACTAATGAGATTTAGGTGAGAGAAGATCATAAACACAGTGAGATCATAGGGAAGGTAACAGCTGATGATTCACGAATTTGGTGAAAACCTTTTTTATTGAGACTACATCAAAAAACATTAAATACTTATGAGAGGTGTATCTGTGGCACTTATAAATAGTGTATGAAGTACAAAAATTGTATTTTAGGAAAAACGCAATAGAAAGTTAATTTTTTCCACATGATTTACAAAGGAATATTCATGCCAATAATAGCTGCATAACATAGACCATTAGATATAAATAAAAAAATAGGGCATCTGGTAATACCTATAATTCAAAATTCAGGTGCCACAGATATTGGAAAGTAAAATAAAAATGTAGTAGTAAAAAATAACCAAGAATTAAAGTGTCAAATTTGGGGGACAGAATTACTTTTTTTTTTATTAAATGAAAACAATCGCAAAGGATTTTTAATCTATACTATTATATAAAAGGGCAAGACATTTTTTGTTAGTGATTACTACCCACGAAAACTACTGAACCAATCTGTACCAAATTTTAACCAATCAAATTTTAACCAGACCATTCTTATATTTCAAGGAAGGTTTAGCAATAATAAAATATAATGATTTTGAATTAATTTGTTATTAAAAAGCAATAATATGTGGATAACAGTGAAGTTAGAAAATTGACCGTAGCTGGGAAGCGTTATTCTACTTTAGAGGTTACTATGTTAAGGTTGTATACAGAGCTTAAAATTTATAATAAAATTTTCTTATATTCAATTAAATTATTAAAAAAGATTTAAATGTGAAATGTGAAACCCGTGAAATGATGTGGTTAGCACCAATCCACAATTGAGTTTACAATGGTAAAACTACTTAACCCAACAGTACTTAATTTTTTTTTTTACATCATATTCTTAGTTCCAGGAAGTTTTAACTATAATAAAATTTACCAAAATATAAGTTTAAATGTACAATGTTGAGGGGTAGAAATGAGGTTTGCCACGCTGTCAAATACTTTCAAGGTTAGAAATTGAAATACAGCCAAATGAATACAATAAAATTATTTCTAGCAAAATAAAATTCTATTATTACCAAATCAAAATGTCGATCCTTTGCTTTTTGATATTGTGAGTAAAAATATGATTTGTGGGCCTTTAGTAGAAAACATTCATAATGTTTAACTGAGTTTCTTAATAGATCTGGATTATCAACTCATATTTTAAAATTAAAAATTGGTGTCCAATGATGCTGTTATCTAATCTTCAAACACCTAATCAGTGTAATATTACCAGGTTAAAAATTATTGCTATTCGTAAAAATATCATTGAGGCTATAATTCTTAATTGCATGCTACAATACAAGATTTCTATCGATAAAATTTTTTTTCGTTCTTACTGATAAGAGCGGGCAAAACCACAATGGGGAATGATGCTAGTTTAAAATAAATGTCATATTTGATTTCCTCACTAAAAAAAAAAAGAAATTTTTCAAACTTTTAGTTGTTTTAAAAACTGTTGATTCCTTTACTCTAAAATTTGCCTGGGCAAATACCCATCATATTTGTTTTAAAAACATTTCAATTTTTTATTGATAGGTTCTTATTGAACTTTGCAGTTATAAAGTTTACTATCAAATATCACTTAGAATTAAAATTTTCAAGTTAGTATGTGATCAAGTTAATGTAATCACCAAAATCAATAAAAGCACAACCAGAAAAATATAGTCAGACAGTGTAGTCAGACACTAATGTCCTATAACTAAATTAATTAGCTAATTATTTTGAACTCATTTAATTATTTTTGTTTTAATTTCATTAAAGTAAAACAATAATCAAAAAAATTAAATATATTTAAAAAAACTTATACATTTAAATAGTAAATTATCCCTCAGTTATTTTATTTAACAACTTAATAACCATAATAAATTTTTTCTATGTACTCTTTTATTTATTTATTATTTTATCATTTATAAATAAAGATCAATTACAGTTCCACAGCTGAAATTTTTGAACCCTTATAAAGTTTTAAGTTGAGTAGATGTAGATATCTAGCTTGTTGGTGGAACTAAACATACACCATATCATAATAATAATAAAATATAAATAACCAGCATCAAATTAACTGATATCTTAAGCCTATCTTTGTTATTAATTAATATTATTTTTATTGTTAAAGTAAACTAAATTAGTTACTCATCACATATAAATCGTCAATAAACAATTTTTATTTACATGAAAACTAACCTGTCATGGACACTGGTGGTATAGAGATCAAGTAGGATACACCTGAAACTGGAAACATGAACAAATTTTATCAAAATATTAGTTCTACACATATAAAAATCACTTAATTAACATATTATAAAAAAATAATATAAAAATAAAAATGTTATGAAAGTGTCAAAGGAATATAGGCTCTTACTGTTTTATCACAAGAAAGAAAAGTAGTTTCAATTCTTATAATAACGGAATTAAACCACAGTTCCTCAGTGTTTTCCCAGCGCTGGGCCCAGGTTAGTTTAACTTAATATTTTAGAAAATGGCAAATGTCGGATGAGGTGTAGATAATTGTAATATCAATCAATGACAATGCTGCTTCCTTGGCAGCCCGATCTGCTGCTTCGTTACACGTTACCGTGTGATGGAATCCAAACTAGGAATATGTTCTTATTCAGATCTTTTAACATTGATGCATAAACTTGTGCTTTCCTTACAAGATGGTCTTTACTATAGATGTTTTATAGTGCCATTAAAGCAGATAAGGATTCCATGTATATTACGAAGTTTTCTTCCTCACATTGCATGATATAATAGAGTGCTCATAACATTCGGCAGTGAAGTTGCTAGCCAGGGAAGGAAGTTTATACTTGACAATCCTGGAGTCCGATACGAAAGAACAATTAACATTATTATTTAATTTAGAACCATCATTATAAAATTGTTTTCAATTACTATATTTTTCCTTAATTTTTTACCTAAATACCTAAGTTCTATAGTGGTATCTTTAGTGAATTTTTTAAGCATTAACTCTATTGCAGGTAGTTTTGTAGTCCAAGGAGGGTAATCAAATTCATTAGTTGGTTTCAAGCAGCTAATTTCTTCTATATATCTACCAGCCCTAAAACCCAATGGAGCAGGTAGTCAAAAAACATTTTGAATCGGACAAATACTTTCGGAGTTATAATATCCCATTTAATATAATATCCCAGAAGCCTAAAAACCTGCACTGTTGTTAAATCCATGGTTTTCTGCACATTTATCATTTCAACTTCAAAAGTATTTGTCCGATTCAAAATTTTTTTTTTCAATCTAAAATTTCAACTTACAATTAGATCCTATATATGAAATTTTTATCAAAATTCTGGAAATACACAAGCTATCACGCTGAAAATCACTTACTTTTGTAAAATACATGTTTTTTTTTGGTACATTATTCGTTATAACTGCAAAACCATTTGTCCGATCCAAAATTTAACATTTTTATCTAATTATGCTGGTTATATATTTACTATATATATAACTTATAATTAACATCGTGAAATACCCACACCAGTCTACTGAACATGTCATAATTTACATATTTTGCCAAAACATACACATTTAGCGTGCTAGCTTGGGTGGTTTACAGGATTTAATATAATTTACATATATAGCATCTGATAGCAAATTTAATCAGCTTTGAGACAGAAAAAAGAAATTTGGGATCGAACAAATATTTGAGGAGTTAGAGCGACAAGTGTGCCAAAAAACACTTGGATTTTACAACAGTACGTTTTTATTAGCGGGCTGGCGCGTACATTTTACGGGGTTTGATTACAACTTCATTTATAGATTCTAATAGTAAATTTAATCAGCTTTAAGATGAAAAAAAGTAATGTTGTATCGGACAAATAGTTTCAGAGTTATAGCCAAAAGAGTACGACAAACGTGTTTTCGCGGAGCTTTGTGATTGACGGCAAGTTGGCCAATTTCTCCATTGTTTCCCAATAACGTAACTTCGCGAAAAAAGGTCCGATTTCGGACTTCTCTTTTTCATTATGTAAGTACTAGTTTCAGCTACAATTAATATTTGAAGACTTTCTTCGAAAAAGGCTTCGTTATCGTGTTATAGATAAAAAAACAAAAATAACAGGTTTTTTTGCGATTTTGAATATGAAGCCGATGGTTGCCGTGGTAGCAAACTTCAGATTCGGATTCGGCACCCCAAAAAACATAAAGATCCGTTGAGAATAAAAGTTCTGCAGTTTTTTCTTGAAAACGGCCTTTTGGAGGCTTATTTTACTGGACTGTTTACTTTTTGACATCAATAACATTCTGGGGCTTCCCCTCCTCTTTTATTTCATCGATTTCAACATAATTCAAATCCGGGTACCACACAATCCCTTTACTTAAATTTAATCTTGCATGGGGTTCTACTTTTATAGGAAAATTATTACATAAGTTGTTACATTTTAAATGTTTTTCTGATTGAGTGTCAGAAAATACTTCAACTAAAAGTGTTCCATCTTTCAATTTTTTTATTAACTTAGCCTCACATATTATGGCTTTTAAACTTTTCGGTATTACAAAGGGTAAAACCTTTTTAAAATCTGAAAAATTACTATCATTATCTGTTTCAAGCCTTATTATAATTAAAATCTTGTCACAGTTTTTTCTTTGTTCATTATTTCCTATAGTTGTAAACTTGAACCTACCTTTCTTCCTTTTTAAAGGTGGGGATTTAGCCACTTTTTTAGCTGAACCATGCAATTATATGAAAAAGAGAGAAAAGAAAAATTACTTTTAAATATATATATATATATATATATATATATATATATATATATATATAAGTAATTTTAAATAAAACAAAACTTATCAGTTTGTTGTACTAGGCTAATCCACAGGAGCTCTGAAACCACACGTCTTCACTCAACCGATTCTAAACACAAACTCCTAACCGATTTGGTATCCTATGCTGTTCCCTTTAAGAAATATCAATCTAAAGATTTTTCTTTATTTTTGAAATGTTCTTTGTATTTTTTTAACATTACATTATTGTTTTAAATAAGTGATCAATTCTCTGTGGTCAAGGAAATGCTGGCTATAATTTTGGTACCAGCCCCTTCTCCCTAACCAGCTGGATAGAATCATTTATAATTATATTTACTTTTCCAAAAAAAAAATAAATAAATAAATAAATAAAAAATAAAAACAAATATATTTACCCATCAAAGAAGTTTTTTGATGAACTATTTGATCCCAATTTCGCGAACCTGTAAAAAATCATGTAAAAATTATTGAAATGATAGTGGCTTTGTGTTTAAAATCCCTATACAAGTTAACAGTTTGCCAATAACTTTCATACAAGATTGTAATTTATGCAAATTAATCTAATGTCATACTCCTTTTAACCATTTATACTTTTCACCAGACTTTTTTATCCCCCAGATCCCATTAGGAAGCTTCCCATTTTAAAGAGACTGGGAGTCAGCCACAGTGCACGCACAAAAGGTCTGCAACCCAAGAGTCAATCGACAGCTGGCTTAAAAGAAGAAAAAGTTACTGCTTACAGCCATACTCAAGTCCATACCCGGAATTGAAAATAAATTATTTTATTCAAAACACACTCCTATGTTAAGGCAAGCAAAGACAACCTAAAAAGTAAATGAATCTAAAGTAAAATATATAGTGGTCAGTCTCAAAGATAGAGAAGTTGGAAATAGGTGCAGGTAAATATAAAAGATTGAATGTTAAGTCAATAGTAGAACTTTGCCTAGTTCTAAAAGCAACTTCTAACAAAAAATAAGATGTTTGAACTCATAACTCAGTTAAAGTTTTTTTCAGTCTTTGCCAACTCTTTAGAAGCCAATTCCAAATTGGAACATTGAAACTATATACCAAACCTTAGTTCATCCTTGTCAATACGTACAACAGTACGTAGCAAAACAAGAGAGAAAAATTTCAGGTAATATTTTTGAGGGATTTCAGATAAATGAATTGATCCCAAAGGATGAATCAGAAGTTGAATAAGCTGATCATGAAGCCAAATGTTTCTAAATTTGGAAGCAAAAGGTATGCTTTAAAAGAAAAATTGGAATTGCAGGTGTACACAGAGTTATGCCAAAACAGTTCCTGAAGGTAGGTTAGAAAACTAAAATACAATAGAGTAAGTTGAGCTGGAAATCTGGCACAAGAATGGAAAAAGATGATTTTACAAAAAGGGTTCTTAACAAATGTATATATTCAATAAAATAATGATGTCTAAAAAAACCCTTTACCAGGAGACCATTTATTTTGTAGTGAAAACAGTAATAAAACAAATGAAATTGATATATATCATATGCTAAAAGAGAAAAAAAAATTCTAAAATTTAATTAAACAATAAACCTAGATAAATTGATATTAAATGATTAACAAACCTTTTGTATTGTCATCATTCATCACTGAAGAAGCATTAGGTTTAACAATAACCAATGAGGTAAGTGGTGTGACAAACTTGTACTGTAAATAAAAAAAGAAATGATTTTTGTATTAAAAAGTAGACCATGTGAGTATATGATGAGTAAGGTTGTGAAATATATGAAATAAAAACTGAAAAATATGCAAATATAGTGAGTAAAATATGCAATTAAATACCAAAAACATGCAACTGTCTACATTATTTAGAAAATTAAAAAATTACAATATACAATGTATAAACTAAAGTTACTAATTGCGTTGAAAAAGGGAAACAATAAGAAGACTAAAAAAACAAGCGAATATTAAAAAAGAAAATACGTTATTTAACTTAAAGTGGCTTAATTTTATGAATGAGCATGTCAGCTCAAACAAAAGAAAAACATTAATCAGTAATGAAACCGGAGTTTTCTGATCCAGTGGAAATTTGTAACAAACGTTTTTTTTTAATTTGGACTTTTGACCTATGTCTTATTTGCACTTAGCTGTTTTTGCATACCGTGACACTAAAAAACGTGTAGTAGTTCATACACCTTTATCAAAACAAACACAATATAAAACATCTCCATCACACATAAAAGTTTCAATTAAGAACTCACTTAAATACTCTCTAACATCTCTTGTATTTGCCAGAATGATTTTTAGCATTTTAGGAGCACACTGATAAACTGTTCAATAATGATGTATCTTTGTGGACACTTCATGAGAGTCTGGGTAACGGAATGGTGATAAGAAAAAGGGAAATAAGAGAAATTAACTAATATTATATATATTCAAGTGGAGCAAGAACAAGAAATTAATCCAATTAAACAATTCAAAGAAAAGAAAATGCAATAGAAAATTCACGCAAAGGGACAAAATGAACTTATTCCTTATGCAAAAAAAAAAAAAAAAGAATAGGAGTTTGCATGACCATTTTTCAGTTTTAATTTATATATATTTTTTTTTCTGTCTGTTCAGAAACATAAAAAACATCAAATATCAAATTCTGATATGCCAGATATGTAGTTACAGTTCAGAATATGAAAAAATAAGTACTTATGGCATAATATGCAAAATAAAAATAACAAATTGATTCCAAATGCCTCAAAACATATACACTTTGATAATATTTGACGTTTTAGTTGGCTAGGGGAAATATTCAAATACATATAATTCACAACCCTAATGATGAGGTAGATGCAGACCTGAGGAGCAGATTTAATATGAAGCCAAATATAGCAAACCAAAGCTTTTCTCATCTCCACAAATGATCTGACGTTGTGGGCAGAGTATTGTGAGAACGCACAATGTAAATTCATATGTATACAGTTTCTATACATTTTCTTTTTTATAGGATTGAATAAAAGGTGTGATACAATAGAACAGGCAAACATGATAAGGAACCTAGTTTGGATGGCATTCCTAATATGACTTTAAAAAATGAGCTGGACCACTTCAAGGAACTTTTTCTTGCCTAAGTGAAATTTTATTTCTATAACCTTATTTTGAAATACAGTACCTCATACTTATCCTGAAGAGTGAAGGAAGTTTTAAGGATTCTTTGGCTCATTTATCATCAGTTAACCCTGCAGTGGGTGCACCGACCGCCGTGACCTGCCAGCACCACGGGTATTTTTTATTGTAATCTGACTTTCTAAGTCATTTTTTTATTATTTTCGCATTACAAATTTCTCCCCTGCTGTTGCTTATTTGTTCTGAAGGTTTTCTAATATTTTTTTAATTAATAGCTAATTTATACATTGATTTAATATTGGTGGAGGATGTGTCTGGAATATATGATAATTCAAAGTCTATGTATGTACAAACAATTTATATATTTTTCACATTCAATAATAATATTTAATAAATAAATTTGAATGTAAAGATCAATTTTATGTTGTAATGAAAGACGGGGGTAATTCATTTTTGTTTATTCATATAGTTCCAACCATTGTCAGATTTTTTTCTAGAAGTTCATTTGTAAGAGGATAGCTTGTGGACCAGTTATCAACTTTAATATTTCTGCCAGTTCAATGGATTGGTTGGCTAAGTCGAATGACCGTTTTTGGGCGCCCAGCTTGCCTCATAAGGTCTGGTGGTTGTGTACCAACATACACTTCCATGTTTTGGGTATAAAAATTTCTAGCATCACGCAAATATTTTTATCCCATTTTTGGGCGGTTTAATGGAATGAATTGCTGAAAAGAACATCGCCCTCTAAATGATTCCAGTTTTTCATCAATCGTAGCATACTCTCCTATAGTGTGACACTTTTGAGAGTTAGTGATAAACTGTCGTATTGGAGCCAGGCTTCATTGTAATAATCAACGATCAAATGTTCATCACGTGACTTCTCAGAAAAAATAATTATTTATTTACAATAGAAGCGAATATATTTAATTATCACCAATTGAAAACTAAATTTATTTATTGTTATGACCAATCTATAAATGGATAAGCAGGAAATTGCTAAACATAAATAGAAAATAACCATTTCTTGTCAGTGGTTAAGGTACAAGGGAGTGGGCGCATGGAGTCCACGAGATCCTCTGTTAAAGCACAATCACCACTGTCTGTGTTGTGAAAAAAGAGGGGTAGAAATCTGAGATCAGTTTAGGGGAGGGAGAAAGGGTTTGTCGAAAGATATCTGAAGTCCCAAGGCCATCCGACCCTCCGTCTAGATTTTATTAGAGACAATATGGCACTGTGAGTCTCACAGATGCCACGCGCCCACTGCAGGGTTAACAGAATACTAAAGGAAAGTAATTTAATAAACTGCTATCAGGCTATAAAACTTCAATGTGGGTGCATCTAATATTACAAGTAGGTGAACGAGGAGCACAAAATGTTATTGCGCAATCACTATTGATGTCAAAAATGCCATAAACATGACAAGATAGTCCTACATACTGTAAGCCTAATAAACTACATCAATCTCATGATCATAATTTATTATTTCAGGTTTATATATAGAATACTGTTTTATACATCAATAGATGAAACAGGAAGCTATAAGACTTGAATAAATGCCTTTTAAAGCAACAATCCCGAGCCTGGTGTCTTTAGAAGAAATAGGATCATCTATCATAGGTACTATAAATCTGGTCTATCCTAGAGTGAATATCAATTCCTCAATACCTCCAATTGAGCCAGCGTTTCAAGGGACCATCCAATCCTGTAGTAATAGTTCACAAATTTTAAAGGAAGAAAAACAGAAAATAAACATTATCTTTTGCCAATAGTTTTGTGTTGCGGTCAGTATAGGAAGATGGATCTATATGTCAATAGGAGGATGTATCTTATCACAGCTGTGGACTGGATGGAAACTTGAGATTTTACTAATGCAGTTTCAAAATAATGCTACAGCTGTACGCCCAGAATGCACTAAGATTGAAGAAATGAGTAGAGCACATATTTTTTGCACGTTACCACTTCTACTAAAGGACAAAAAGTAATGGAACTAATGTGGCTGCAGAAAACTTGATGAGCCATAAGTTTTTTTCATTCGTGTTTCCTATAATTCTTTGACTTAAAAGCTCAGTCGTGGTTCATATTTTCAAAGAAGTTATTCTGAAGAAATTGAGAGAAGGAGAAAGAAGTTAGAGTGGTAACTAATTTTCTTTATTCCTAATGATCGAATATTGGTTCCCAAGAGAGTGGAATGGTTTATATTCTAAAGGAAAAGAGGTTTGACTTAGTGAAGTGAGTTGTGCTAATCTCATATATTCTAGTCAGCATTGGGTAGAATGCTAATATGTTACAAAATAGATACAAAGAAAACAGCTACAGACAAATTATTTTCCTATAATTATATTCAATAATTTATTCAACTGTCATCTAGCCCCAAATTATCAGGTGAGATACTGATTGATTACACTTTTCTAAAAAAAAAAAAAAATGTCTTCAGAAAACCAAATATGTGGATTACAATCCATTTTTTGTGCTGATTTGAGATATATTGTCAGAATTTTTCCATCAGTCAGGGTTTATGTCATATTTTTGCAGACAGAATTCTATCCTTTGAGAACCTAGAACCTCTGATTGCTATTTAGACAAGTTTAAATCCTGAATGAGGTCATTCAGACCCCCTTGCCATCATAGGTGAGTTTGTGACAAAATTGGTTCAAAAGTAAGATCGTTTCTCAGATTGTTGTATGCTTCTTCTTCAGTATATAAGATTAAGTTCAGAATCAGAGCTGTCGCTTACGTTCAATCTGGACACTTCAGTACAGGAAGCTATTCGCTATGTGAGACAGGCCCTATTGCATATTTTCAATTTGGGTATTTAACTGTGAATTTAGTTTTATATTATTCCTTTAATGATCCTTCAGTCTAAACCATCAGAAGAGCAAAAGGTATATGTGTACCATTTTTCCAACAAGTCTAAAGCCTAACACAAGATAAAGGGCATATTTGAGGTGCCCAGCCCCTTTCAAGATCATCAATTTTACACCTGATAAGCTCATACCACTTTTTTACGAGTAGTATGAAAAATCGTCTCTAAATCTTGGACTTCACTTCACACAAGAAACTAAAATAATTAAAATGGTTGATACACTTTCTTGACATACTTGAAAATTTACAAGAATAAAAAACACATGTCTAATAAGACTGACTGACAATTCAATACTCCCTCTCTACCTATAAAAGGTGATATCTAAACATGTACGAACATGAATGCAGCTGAATATTCTTGCTGTCATATGTTGTATAACCTCTTTCCTCTCATCACTCAATGAGTAGCACTAAATATTTTTCTTGAACCACATAATGAAAAATTAAACAGAACTATAAAACCCCGCCTGACACAAAAATTCTGACAACATATTAAAATTAAGGATGTGAAATACTATTAAAATTGCTATTTAATGTTTTCATAAAAAAAAAAAAAAATAATAATAAAAATAAATTTAAAAAAGTTGATCAGTATTATTTACTAAATGTTTCTTAAAACTTTGTGTTTTTAAATACTCAATAAATAACATTTAATACATAAAACTATAAGAGAAGAAAAAAATGCTTGAAAATACTCATTCATAATTTATTAAATACCACATATGTATATGAAACCAGCTAATATTTAATTAACACTTACCTTTAAAGCTAATTCTTTCACTTTATTTTCGATAGTTTCATTCTTTGATACTGTATTTTTATCAAGAAGAGATTTAATATTTTTGTAAACCCACATTTTCTCCAAATAACCTACAAAAAATAAATTTTTTAGATAAGCACTTTCACGTAAGAGATGTGAGCTATAATAATAATAATAATAATAATAATAATAATAATAATAATAATAGGAAGTATTACCAGTTTCATTAGTCTGGTTATTAGGAGGCAATCGGATAATGTCATCGATCGGAATTCTGAATTGCTTCTTTCCTTTTGGTGTCATGGCTGAGAGGGATCCCGAAACTGTGTTATTCTTAGCTTTACCAAGAACTAGCATTGCAGAACCAGAAAACAGATTTTTTGCATGAGATGTTGTATCTTCTACCTGAAAACATTTCAATTAAAATACTTTTTCATAACAATGTGTTTTTTATAGTTAATACCAGCAGCTCTCACCCTGGGGGTTGTGATGATATTATAAGAGGGTCGTAAAAGAATAATGAAATAATTTAATCATTTTATGAGAAAAAATCATTAATCATAAACATTTTTATAGAAATTTTACATGCAGTAAGTAGGTACACTTATTTCTAGAAAAATTAAATTAATAATTAATTAATTATTAATGTGATGGTTGCATTTGTTTTTTGTTTCAAATTTTCTTCATACGATTCCTATATTTAGTTTTTAGATTAACCATAGAGAAAGAAAACCCCTTTTCACAGAGATTAGAGACGTGGTAAGAGGTATTAATATTTTCAATGCTTCTATGACTAAATTTCCATATTCATTTCGTCAAGCAAGTCAAAACATATTTGTCTTTAGATGTAAATTGCAGTTGTAACATTTTGTCAGAAGACATTTTGATGAGCCAGTCGTGAAGCTCAACTGGTAACTTGTAAATTGCTCATGTAAGTGTACGTCACACAAGCGTTTGTACACATCGCTACTATAAAAGTATAGACACAGCAATATAAAAGAGTAGGCATAGTTGTGTTTTTTTTTTTTTTTTTACTGTCTTTATTTTTTTTAAGACATAAAATTAGTGCAGTTTGGTTATATAATATATTTAAAAAAAAAATTACATTTATAATTACAGTTAAAATTCAATTATTAATAGTTAGGCTTACTATTATAATTGGGAGAGAGGGGGTTCGCGAAATACTAATTTAATTTACTTTTACTATTTGAGGGTTGTGGAGTAAAGACTACTTCAACATTTACTAGACAAACGTTCAAAGCTCCCAATTAAGCTCCCATACCAAATACCTATCCTTTCATATTAAGCTCCATAATCACTCAAATCCATTAGTTTCTCAACTTACTTCCCATTCCATTCCTGATAATCCTACGAGGCGTCTGAAACGAAGATGGCCTAGAGACCTTCTAGTGTAGAATTTTTAATGAAGTGCTACTAATGAGTAGATCTTTTCAAGTTTTAACATATTGTTATAATCAGTTTCAATATATTTACTTGATGTATATATTTTGTACAGTTGTAAATTTCAATAAATGTATATATAAAAAAAAAAAATTCAATGAATGCTCTGTTTGTCACTAAGAAGGGAAGCAAAGAATGTTTATTCATTGCACCATCAATATTGGTGGTTTATGAAATTATAATAGCACACACTGACTCATCATATTGATTTCCCCATTCTGTGACCACTCTGTATGTAAGCACACCTCCAATAAATTCCTTGACTAATGATCAACGCATACCTAGTAGTGGCCCATAGGAGTAAATATCAAATTGCTAACCTTTCTAATCATCCTGATATATGGAAATCCACTTAATATGAAAAAATATTTAACCAAAATATGTATCCAGTTTATAAGAATAAGAAAAATTTCTAAAAAAAAAATTAGTCACCTCATCAGGCAAGTATTCAAATTTGACATCAGATAATACTGGTGACGCAACTTCTTTGTAAAAATTGTTTAACTGCAGAGCTGCATCTGAGTCTTCATATATTCTCCTAGCGAAACCATTATTAGCAAGAGATAGCTTTTTCAAGAAGTTAATATCAGCATCAGAACCAAAACCGAGAGAAAAAATTGTTACCCTATAAAAAATATGTATCAATGTTATTAATAACATTATTATAATAGCAACTATTCAATAACTATTTATAAATTTAGTAAAATATCTGATATTGTATGTATTTTTTTTTTTTTTTTAATGAGACCTAATCTTACTTTCCAGTATTGCGTTTCTCAACATTTTTAATTATTTTATCTGGATCTGACTCTTCATAATTAGGCTCTCCATCAGTTAAAAATATTATCATAGGTTCAATTGGGTCAGCAGAATTCTCAAACATTCCTTGCCCCTTTTTTGCAATGTCAATACCAACTCTCAATGCTCCATTAATATTTGTACCTGTTAAAATATACCAGTTTTATTAGTAGTAATTTGCCAATTGTTAAAAATAACTTAAACAATATTTTTTATTTGAACCATTTTCTTATCTATATAATTATGTACACTAGTGTTTTTGTATTTATATTATGTGTAATATACACATACAAAACTAATGTATTTATATTTATGTTAGAGATGGGCCAACTGGTCACTGGCCCACTAGTTGGCTGACAAAATGAGTGATTATTCATGGACTAGTTGGCCAAGCCAATCATTGCTTACATTGGAATTCGGGTGGTTTCGGCAATGTTTGAGGTGCTTCGTTCATAGCTTTAAAGCCTCCAGTAAATGTAGCTACCAGTTTTTATTTATATTATATTTTTTCTACTGGATTTTGCAAACATGAAGTTGTAGAACAGAGTGTTTTTTTAGAAAAAAAAAAGCAAAAGTCACCAATTTACTGTACTTATCTTAAATAGTTGATTATGAAATTTGGAATTCAATCATGCTAGAAAAGATATCTTGTTTATGGACTTACAAACATAAAACAAAAGTATCTTATATGTAATTTTAAATTAAAACGTCTGGAAATTGCTATAGTAGTAGTTTCTATTTCGTGTTCCAACCTTTGCATTTCATTTTAATTAAGAATTAATATTTTTTAATTATGAAACAAAACCAAAACTGTGATTAAAAAAAAAATTGGTTACACAAGTTCTTTATTTAGTATTGTAGAAGTTATCAAATTTTTTAAAATTATTAATATCATGATGAAGTTCAATAATTGATTATAAAATAGAGTACCTATTCTTGCAATAAATAATCAGCAGTAAAGATGAATCTCAAATAAAATTATAAACAATAAAGGCCATGTTTTCATTTCAATCAACCTATTTTTAAGCATAGAAATATAAATTAATTAAATGGCCAACTAATCAGCACTTTTTGCCAACTAATCGGCCCATCTCTAATTTATATGTGTGTAATATTTTTCTTTATTTTTGTTTTGATCACCTAAAGCATAATAGATATTTGAATACTCAGGATTAAGTTAAAAGTTTATCAAAAACATTTTATAAAAAATAATAAAAGACCTTAGAAGTGCATTAAAATCAATGTTTTATTATGTGTATAAACTAAGCCCCTTTCCAGATATTCCCCATAACTGCACATAAATCTTTGTTTTGGTAGATACTAAGAAACATTTCAGCTGAATTTATATGCATTAAAAAGAAAATAGAGAAGCTTTCGGAAGAATTTTTAGCAATCGATTACAGTTAGAATTGAATAAATAAAACCCTGAGATCCAATATTTTATTATGAATTCATTTAAAAATATAAAAAATTAAATGAGAAACTAATACTTACTTCCGTAGTCTGAAATATTCTTCATAAATTGCTTGGCCAACTCAATATTAGCTTGATTCGCTGAAATAACGTGATCTTCTGATGCTGCTACATTTACTGGTTCTTCTACGCCACCATAGTATGGCTCATCAAAAATACCCAGATCTACACCACTTGTTTTCCAAGGCTGAAAATTTTAATTTAAGCAATATTGATTTACAGAAAAAAAAAAAAAAAAAAAAAAAAAAAAAAAGTTTTTAATAATATATTATTTGTTAAAATTTTTTAATTAATTACTGTTACAATAGATGATATTATTTATTTAGTATAATAAATACAGCTTTGGCCAAAAGTATTAGGCTCCCACAATCATATTACATTATGTTTTCTTTGAAAATTAACAAGCAGGTAAGGATTGGGAAATAACCCATTAAAATGATCTATTTTAATTAAAAGAAAATTTTGGAAATTTACTAGTACATCTAATGTAGAACACATTTAGTAAACCACATTTTTCAAAACTATTAACATATTATTAAAACTCAATTTTTGGATTTCAGATTCAGAATAAAATATTTTAATGATCACTCAAATACATATCAAATAATAATTTAAAACTTTGGTCACCATCAAAATCCCTTTTCTAAAACTAAACAACAAGGCATAGCCCTATGTTTTTCACTGTTTAGACAACCCTACTCCCTAGTGCTTTCATTAAGCGTGCATAAACTATTTTTTAAAAGGAAAATGCTTACCAACACAGAAGCAGAGAACAAAACAATACTGAAGTAATCCTTGTCTGATAAATCAGACAGAATTTTTTCCATCGCCTGTTTCAGTTGTTTTATCTTATTCCCATGCATTGAACCACTTACATCCAATATAAAAACAACATGTTTGTTCAAAGTAGGTAGCTCATCATTTCGGAAAATGTGAACAAAATATCCATCTTGGTCAATCTAAGAAAAAATTACAACTTTATTAAATGAAAAAAAAAAAAAAATTAAAATATTTTTAAAAAATAATTAATTATTACTAAAAGCTGTTGTGGAGTTTGTGAGGAATCAACATCATATTTAACAACCATTTGACCATTTAATCCTTCAGCGTTTAATTCCTTCTGCTCTTTTTCAGTCGGAGACCACTCAACTTTTACGTTTTTCGGAGATATAAATTTCTTATTAACATTTGGGTTCTCTGCAAATCAAATTATAAAAGTCATTTTTTTTTTTTTTTTTTTTCAACTATCATCTTTTGACAGAATTTAATGTTACAATAATTTATCATTTAATTAAAATAAGGTCTACTTATTTCTTTGTAGTTCTCCAAATATGTCACAAACATTTTAGTTTGGCAGATTAAACCTAGTATTTAAAAAAAAAAAAAAAAAAAATGCATTTTTATAGCACAAATATCTTATGAAAACTTTTTGTTTTAAGTATTATTTCTATTTTTGTATAATTATTTTTTTTTATCTAGTTGGAACATTAGATTAAATTATCTATACTATCATATGAAAGGACAAGCCATTTTTCATTTGTGATTACTAACCGCGAAAACTACTGACCCAATCTGTACCAAATTTTGGTTTAGCAATTATAAAATCCACTGATTTTCCATTAATTTGCTAAAAAAAAAAAAAAAGAGATAATAAGTGGATAACAGTGAAGTTTTAACATTGTCCGATAGGTGGTGATCACCATTCTACATGAGATGTTACAAAAGTACAGGGTTATATAGAACTTGACATTGTTAATAAAATTTACAGTGATAGTTTAATTAAATCGATATTGAAAAAACTATAAATATTTGGTGTGACATGAAGTGATCCTAATGAGATTTCAAAATCACCCTATTTGTGACTAGCACCATTCTACAACATAGTTTGCAATGGTAAAACAATTGAACCCATCTTTACCTAATTTTAACTACATCATCTTCATATTTCTAGGATTAGTGATTGTAAAATTTACAATAATAAAAATTTAAATGTACAATGTTGAGTGGCAGAAACGAGGTTTGCCACACTGTCATGTACTTTTATGGTGAAGAATTAAATTTATTTTTATTCCAACCAAGTGAAATCAATTAAAATATTTCTGCCAAATAAAAATTATTATCAATATGAAACATCGATTTGCATTTCTATATTGTGTGTAAAAATTTGATTCATAGGCCTTCAGTTGTAAGCACTGATAATGCAGTCCATTATCAGCAAGAGTTTATTAATAGTCTCTGTCCATCTGGATCACCAACTCATACATTAAAATAAAAAATTGAATGTCCAATTATATTTTATCTAATCTTCAAATACCTAATCAGTGCAATTTTAACCAGGTTAAAAATTACTGCTATACGCGAAAATATCATTGAAGAAATGATCCTCAATTGCATACATCAATAACAGATTTTTATCTATATACAAATAAAACTTAAATTGTAAGTTAAAATCATCTAAGTTATTTACTTATAGAACGGGCGTGGGTACTTATAAGCCATGGTGGGAGACGCTAGTTTAAAAATATATTTTACTTAGAATTCATCACAAATAACATAAGCTAATAAATGCTTACCAGTATCAGTTTGGTCTATTTCATTTGACATTTTAAAAGGTGGTACTTCGACATTCTTAATGTTAAGTACATCTTCAATATTAACAATTATTGATAAATCATGAACAATCTAAAATAAAAATTGAAAATGAACTTTTCTCATTTTTTAAATAACAAATTTACATTTATTATAAAGATATAGAGATTTCAATACCTGGTTAGGATTTACATTGATGACATTCGTATAAGTTCTATTCTTCCTAGACAATAATTCTTCATAACTTAGTTCAAAAGTCACTTTTTCTTCAGCTTCTACATTAACATTCACAGTGAAGTCTTTGGAGTTTCGAGAACTGAAAAATTAATCAGATAATTACCACAATCCATAAGTATGTATATTTTATGGTTTAATTTAATTTACACTAAATCAAGACCAAATTTTCATATCGCTTTTTTTTTAATGGCAAAAAAAAAAAAAAAAAAAAGTTTAAACCTATATAATGTTTACCAGTGACAATTCTCTCAAAGAAAGGATTAGGAGAGATTGTTTTTAAACAATTGACCCATGCAATAAAAGCTGAGATTACCAATTGTTGTAGTACAAGAAATATGACAGTTTTTTTATAAAATATTTTAAATATTATGGTACCATTGAACAAAAAACTAGTCACTGAACATGAAGTGATTCAAACTGAGAGTGATTGTTCATCAATGCTCCCTTGGTTTCAAAAGTCACAGACTGAGATATATTCATGGAACAAAATAAGTGCTCAGGGCACAAATTAGTAGATACTAATGAGGTTCTGCAGTACACTGTCCACTCAAATTAAGCCACAAGAACTTGTTTACTTGCAAGGAAAGGACAAGTGTCAAAGGGTATCTTAAATCACCATCATGAGCCATCGATTTTACCTGGATATAGCTCAACTATACACTTCCAATCGAAAAATCTTGATGGGATCAAACATCTGCTACAATCTAACTCACCATGAGTTGCAGGCCTTGCTCTATTACAATAGCTTATTTTGTTCCATGGCCTGTTTGTAAGAAAAAAAACTTACTAATTTTGAAGTCTATTGACAATAGTTCCAAGGAGTGGTATCAGGGTGGCATAAAACAAATGGATGAAAGGTATTTGACAAAATGGTTCATAGTGAGCTATATTTTCATTATTATTATTTTTTTTTTTTTTTTTTAATATCTGTGGTACTTGTGAATATTTGGTTAAGTGCAAAAATCATAATTTAGGAAAAACAATTTTTTCCACCATTATTCAGAAATTAGAACTCATCTCTGTAATAGCCTCATAACTAAGTCCATTAGACACAAATAAACAGAAAAAAATAAACAGCTTTCTGGTGATAACCATAACCCAAAATTCACAAACACACAAAATACACTCAACCGACTATACATAAGTGCCACAGATATATCAAAAGGGGTCACCTGTGGTGTAGTGGTTAGCATAGCAACCTACTAAACCCAAGATATCGTGCGTTTGCAGCCCAGCAGATGACCTTAGGATTCTTTAAAGGGAGTAAAAAATCCTTAGCTATGCCGACCTTCGGAAGGGACATAAAATGGGGGTCCCGAGCCTGTGCAATGTCAGGTATTCGTTAAAGATCCCTATCCTAATTATACCTGGATAGGCAAAATTTAGGACTCCCACCATAGCATCGTCTTATTAACCATAGCAGCATAAAGAGATGTTAAACTAAATAAACAAACAGATATATCAAAGAAATAAAATTATGAACTTTATTTAGAACAGTAGTCTTTTATTTTTTTTTTATAAACCCCATTATTAGCTGACATTACATTGAATGGTATCGAATATAAAGTTATGAGAGTGAATATAACTAACCATAAATTACTAAAGTAATAATCATAGAGGATTTTTAATCTTTACAGATAAACATGAATTCTTTTATGATTAATAATTATCCATTTTATAAATGACCAGAAAAAATCTACAAAGTTTGGACATTATAGATCTTGAGTTGAAGCAAGAATATCTAAATTAATTTCAATTTAAAAATTTCCTTCACAAAAAGAAACATACAGAAGTGCAGTTAAAAAATGTCTTTACAAGGATGCTGAAATATACCAATTCCAATTAATCTAGCTCCAATATTGATCATAAACTTTTTGTGAAAATCGTTCATCCATTACTTACTAACTTTCAGTGACTTAGTGAGTCATAAATCTAATTTAGTTTCAGATAGAACAAAATGAGAAATTTTAATCAATTACTTAAGGAAATTAGAGATAAAATAAAAATAAATTATATTATAAATAAATCTAGAAATTTGGAAAACTATTGATTGAAATGGTTTGATAACAAATAAAGAATGGAAAGGGGAAACCATATAAAAAGGCTGATTTTAACTGTTTTGAGCTGAGTATTAAAGTTAGATGCAATTACACTGATATCAATAGCTATTAATATAGATAGTTTTCACTCCATAAACACCTGCTTTGAAAAATGTGTCCAGCACTTTTTCCTGCACTTATAGCAGCATCATAATCCTTCTTAGCTTCCTCTTTTTCTTTTATGTAAGCTTCATATGGTTTTTCATCTATTATCCTGCACAAACAGATATTTTAAATTAACACTGATAAATTATTAACTTTAAGATTTAAAGAAAATATTAAAGGTTCAATTTAATTTGAGTGTAGAGGATTATATTTTGATTATAAGAGGCATTGAGAACCAGAGTGGACTATCCCACATTTTGTGAAAAATGACATTAGAAAGTTAAAAAACAGTATGCCATAATTTGACGTTTCAAAGTCAATTTTATGGGAAAGTCCACTCTGGTTCTCAACACCTCATATCACAGTAAATATTTACATTTTCTATCTACCTTAGTGTCTGAAAACACATCCAAGAGTCTTAAAATAGTTTCTTAAATCGTTGTCACTGAACCTGCATTAGAACAATGTTTGAATTATCTAAAGTTATTGTTGTTTATTAGGGCTTTATGTACTACAACTAGTGCAGGGAGGAAGGGTTATCCTACAGGTTACCAAACTATTCAAGCCAGGGTGGGAAGATCAATATTAATTCTATGGTTCTGCCACAAAATAAATTTTAACCCACACAGATGAGATTCAAACCCATACCTTTCTGTATGTGGCGCACTGAGACCCTAACCCTAATGCACTCAGGCATTGAGCCCCCAATTATTAATTAATTAACTTTCATTTTAACTTTAAAGTCGTCGCAGTCATGATTCACAGATATTTGAATGAGCTTAAAGTGATCAAAACAAAATGCTTTTTAAATCTGATTTTATTTTAGTTATTGTTCTCTCCTTGAAAATCCAAATAAACATGGCATAATAGTACATCATATTTATAAGACTTTTTATAATATATCAGGTAATAAAAATATGATTCTATTCTATATTGAGCGCTACAGAGAGTACGGAGAATGGAAGTAGGTATCGGAGGTGAGTGTTCGCTAGCCCGAAGGCCTTAACCACCCAACTCCTAACCTAAATCCCACCATAAAAAGAGGAATGGGGCAACTACTATCCAGCTTGGATCTATATGTAGAGTAAATCTTAACAAATTCGCATCAAATGGTTCCAATAGACGATGACCACTACGTCTAAACCTGGCAATTTCCAAAGGAATTTCTGGCACAACCTCAATGTGATTTCCGGACAGGCGTCACCCCGTAGTGCTATTTGGAATTAATCCCTTAAGCTCAAATGGGTAGCAGGTCCGGATGAGTGTGGCCCCATACATACCAGTTTTTCCATAAAGGAGCAAGGCTTCTGCACACACTTTTTTCTACTTATCTGTGTCAGGGGCCACATTCCTCCAATTTCGGATATATAGCCATGGTATCACCCCATCCACATCATCCATCCATCTTTGCCTGGGCCTACCTCTTCTCGGTTTCCCTCCTGGTGTTTCAGACAACGTTTTCCTTGGCAGCCTTGTAGGTTCTATTCTTTCTAAGACTCGACCATAAGAACCTAGCTTTTTTTTATAACAGTAACAATATATGTTTTATTATAAGAGTTTTCTGAGCTCTACATTGCAACATATTTGTCACCTTTGTTGCTCTTTGATAGGGCCATATCCTCGTATCTTTTGAAGGACTAATCTTTTCCATACTAACAGAGCTTTTTGATGTTCCCTTTTAGGAGGCCATGTTTCATTACCACACATCACAACTGGTCTTAATACTGTTTTGTATATGACTAATAGTCAAAAAATATTTTTTGAATCTTTGACAATCTGATTACTCGTCTCTAGTCAATTTGATAATCTTAGACTATTTTCTTGGCGAATGTTATGATGTTTCAATGATTGCTAGTAACATTGAAAACAATTATTTATGCCATTTCAAGCATTGAAAATACGCTGATTATTTGTAACTAACCAACCTGTTCATTTTTCTTTATAAGTATTCAACATAATAGAACACTAAGGGCCTACTTCTTACTTTCATGAAAATGGTGTTTTAATAAATCATGGGATGTACGAGTTGATTATCAGACATTTATCTCTCCTGGTGAGTTGATAGTTTGAACATTTTCTTTTCTTTTATTGGTACTTCTAATTACATCATCAATTTCACAAAATAAGATTATAGTGAAAAAGTCTCAGATTGTATTAAAAAAAATAATAAATAATAATAAACATTGTTCATAACAATTGAAATCAATAACAAGAAAATAATTAATTTACTTACATCTTAAACTTAGTTATAAATGCATCTTCTGGCAACACAACCTTAAAAGTAACCTCTTGAGAAATATTGGCAGGGTTCAACAAACGGCTGGTAACTGATGTCTTGGCATAGGTATACTTAATATCAGATATTATGTGAAGATACTTTATGATAGGTCCAGGCACCTAAAATCAAAATAGAAACTAGTTTGTTTGCCTATTTGGGCCAAACATCCCTTCTATGTGCTATAGATTATGGAAAATAAAACTAGATCAGGATTTGTTCAACAGACTACCAACCTATTGAGCCTAGCTATATTTTTAACCTATATAATACTATGCTATTATATTATTTAAAAATAAAATAATAATAATTATATTTAACTTTTAAAATGAAAATATTATATTTTTTAAACAGTAACTTACATGGCATAATGTTGATATTAACAGAGAACAGCTTATCAGAAACCAAATTATCAGTTTAGAAGTAATCTGAAAACCATAAAACAGAATGTAATTAATGAGTCAGTAATAAGAATATTTACTAAACACTGGTGTTATAATAAATTGTCGAAGGTCTTAAAAAGAGTGATCAAATTATTGCTGGATTAATCAATCTAGAAGCTAATAATCATTAAAAGACTTCGGAATTTGCCCTATGTTTGCATCTCAGATCTATCCTGCTCATACATAATAAGAAGAAAGTAGTCAATTGGCATTCAAGATGAAACAAACCTCCCAGACTATTGGATATTGCAGGTTCTGACAGGAAATGGGAAGTATCACAGAAAACTGAATTCTATTAAAATAGATTTATAGCTTTGATGACCCATCTATGGAGACTCTCGTGGAAAAATACTGCCACTATGTAAATTTAAGTGAATCTTTTCTTAATCACTGAAGCATATTTTTCCTAACTAATAAAGATGAATAATTATTCCTATTTCAAAGAGTTCATTTATTGGTGTAACATAACAGTGAGGTTTTCACCATTCACTTCACTTTATGAACTAACATCCTGCTAAAGTCATAGGAAGGCTGGTCTGAGGTGGATTGGAAAAGGGCAAATAATGAGCCAACTGGAGTGCTGGACTAAGAAAGAAAAAACAGAACTATTGACAAAGACTTTTTTTCCCCCCTTGAGATCGTGCAGTTTTAACAATAAACTACATACAGTATGTTACACCAATATTGCAGTTGTATAGATGTGTGATATGGACCAGGTAAAATCCATGATATTGCAGCTCTGACATGAAGGTATAAAACTATGCACTGGATTGCAATTTAAATAATCTTGCATTTATTTTCCCAATACTAATTAACTAAAATAAATCGAGACACTCTCTTGGGAAACACTCATCTTCTATAAAATTGTTATATATTGTTATCCAGGGCACTGGATCCAATTTATTAGAACTAAGAGTTAATACACATATAGAAATAAAATACCATTTTACTGCTCTGTGACATAGACTCCGTCTTTGAAAGCATCTGTTTATCTTAAGTATCAAAATCGAGAATTGCCATTCAGTTAGAAAATAGTAACGAGGTTACACGAAGTTGTTGGATCAAATAACTAAAAAAATAAAACTTCTGTCCGAAATTTCTTTTCTCCATCTGAAAGCTGGTTAAATTTACTACGAGACCTCATATATGAAATTTTGATCAAGTAGCATGATATACTCACGCCACAAAATGGGACGAATGTCCCAAATTTCCAGACATGCACTAAAAATTGAAACTATATTTTATTGCAATCTCCGACCACTATGCACCATCTTCTAACATCTTAGGAATAAGAAAATGTGGAAATTTTTCAGAAATACGTAGAGAAAATGCTGTTTTTAAAATAAAAAGGTAATGTAAATTGACGTAAAAATACACGAAATCGTATCTAGTGATTACGATTGTTCCTGTAACTTTTTTAATTTTACTGATAATTATACCTCATAATCTCAAATAAAAAATTACTTTCTATTTCGTAGTAGTCTATCCAAACTAAAAAAAAATAGTAGTGATGGTTTTATCATTAGAAAGAATTAGATTTTTATAAAACAATTACATGTGGAGTAACTTTTAGGGTATTTCGAGTACATTATTTCGTGTTAAAGAAAACGTCTAAATTTGTCCAAAAAATGGACTTCAGAGACTTTTACCTTAGGTATTTAATGAGATAAATACATTCCATTATTTTCCGAATATGGCCGAATTAACCCGTGGTTAAGCATAGTTTATGTATTTTTAATGTTGTGATTCGACCTAATTAAACCACCAATCTTTATTTTTATTTGTACCTTTCCCAGTTATGATAAACAAAATATTTGTAATTTTTAGTTTAGAATTGTGTTTTGTTAATTTCAAAATGTTTAGTCTTAGTTATTTTCTTTTCTTAAGTTTTTCCACATTGCAGTAATGGTAATAGGCGTCCTGCAATAGGTGCATATATTTCTGGGCGTTCTCATGCATATATTTCTCAACATAACGTATGTTTAAATAAATATTTATTCAAACTATTTTTATAATAATACATGAAATATTTTTATAATACTAAAATAATCTAACTTTAATTTAAAATAATTGAGTTAAGATGCAATTTAAGCAATAATTATGAAATGAATTTATACGTTAATTGATTAATAGAATAAAGATTGAAGAAAAAAAAAATTAATAAAAAAAATATATGAATGAATAAAAAAGAGAAAAAATATAAGAAGAAAAAGTATATATTATTAGGAGTAGGTAAAATTATATAGAAAGTTTATTCGTTCCGCTCCATGTCACAACGTGATACACAAATAGTCTTAGTTATTGTATAGCCGTTTGTTGTTAACAAATGACAACAATTGCCATAAAACATATAGGCAGCAACTGACCCATCAGCCTGTATTCAAATACATGTTTTGATAGCTTGAAGCCATAGTTAACTTGTTTTCTTTTTTTTTTTTTTAAATCATCACTTACTTAATTATCGCGGGAAGTCGGGGTTAATAAATTATAACAGGTTAGTTTTTTTTTCATTTAAATGTCGACAAACCCTGATTTCTTAAATATTTAAAACGTCCGATCGACAAAAATGGCATACAACACGTATAACTCACATAAGGATAAACTGATTGATTTCCAGATTTTTTAAATTCTATAGGGCACTTCATAAATCATAGAAAATAATATCCCTCGAATCAAAACACAAACAAACGAAAACTTGATTTTTTGGACACACTATTGGTAAACAGAGCAAAATCTTGAAATGATAGGCAAAAACAGACTTCACATTCGAATTCTACACCCTTGAAAACACACCCTTATGAAATTTGAAGTCGATACAAACATTTTTAGAGGCTCAAATTGCGATGTCTAGATAAAACACGTTTCGTCCAACTGTGCGCCATCACGCTGAGAATCTCATACTCTTGTGAAATCGACTTTTTTCAGTATATTGCTCGCTATAACAACGAAACTATTTACGAGAACTGTGCTGAAAAAAAGTGATTTTCACAACAGTGTGGGATTCTCGGCGTGGTGGTGTGAGTATTTCATGGGATTTAAAAAACATTTTATATATGCGGTGTCATAGTAAATTTTACCAGATCCCAGATGAAACGAAGAAATTTTGGATCGGACAAATAGTTTTGAAGTTATAGCCAAAAGAATCCTGACAAACGTGTTTTAAAAAAATAAATAAATTTTGATTGTTTGATAAATAAACCATTAAAACCGCGAGAACAGTTTATTTTCGAACAGTATTCCCCCCCCCCCCCAGAACACCTACTTATGACTGATTTTTGTCATCTGCCGTATTTGAGAGAACCGCTCAGCCCACAAGTACCAGTCTGGTCTCAAATGAAAGCTAATTAAATTTCCTACAACTTGATAATATCTGAAATGGGATGCGTATTTTAGGAGTTATTTTACAAAATAAGTGACCATATTGAAAGAACATCACTTTTTAGAAAATAAATGGCCTATTTTTGAAGAACTGTATCTAGTGAACCAATAGCTGTGTAGAAATCAACCTGGTCTCAAATTGTAGAAAATTTAGTTTACTTTAATAGTACTGAGAGTGACTTTACTGATCAGAGGCTCCCTTAACTGACATATTGAGAAAAAAACTAAAATAAAAATCTGAAAATTTTAGCATTAACGACGACTTTTTCCCGACTTTCACAATTTTTTTTGTAAATTTCCCGACTGGTAGACACCCTGATTTATAGAAACAGATCCAATATTACAGGTCAGCTCCATAATAACATAGCCTTAAAAGGAATGCAAACTAAAAAAAACATTTAACTTTTTATGACAAATCCAATACCAGTAAGTATTAATAGATAATAGACTTACTTCTTAAAAAATTTTAAAATTGCAAGTTTAATCCGCGATTAGTAGTTTGATTACCAAAACACTTTTATGTAATAATGTGAAAAAAAAAATTCTTGCTTTATTTATTGTGATTGGTTCGGTCAACATTGTAAAGTTTCTTTGGATTTGAAAATGTCGAAAGATAAATACAACTGAGATCGATCAGCATAACCTACATTGATAACCAGGTCACTTCAGAAGACCCTAAGATTAAACATTATCACTTTCCTATGAATCCTTATGGCAATTGAAACCTGGTGTTAAATGCAATGATTATATATCCTAATATACATATTGTGTGTCAACTTGCTTGTACTACGTAATTATTCTAGCTCATTAATTTGACGATAAAGGAAAATACTATTAATGACAGGTTTTAGAGTATCGATACAATTTAAAAACAAACAATGAACTGAAAGATATTTATAAAGAGCTGGTTGTTATCCAAGTCTTAGTTGTAATCAAGGCCTGAATACAAACGCCTTCAAAGAATGACTATTGTTCATTTGTTAAAGAAGGTTGCACTGTACTCTCTTGCTTCCTGGTGTTAGTTGGAGGTGCAGTGTTTAATTGAAATCATTAGTGGAGAGATAGCCATTCCAATACTCAGATATTAGTGGTAATGAGGTTATCTAAAATCATTCTATTCCAAAATTGTATTATATATTTCTGAGCAGCTAAGTACCTACAAATTACTTAACGTATCTCAGAATGGAAACCTAAAAAATAACATCCTCTTAAAACAACAGATCCGTCTCAGCCAGTTTGTTGTACCAAGGAATTAACTTAAAAACGTCTTACTTGGATGTGAAAACAAGGAAATTGAGGATTTTTATTTTACCTATAAATTTAAAACTATATATATACACACATATACATATATATAGCCAATTTATACAATTTTCCCAAGACCATAACCGCTAAAAATGGTCCGATTTCGGATTTTTATTATTAGTTTAATTATCTTTTTAAATATATACACTTGGGACCGAGTAAAAGAAAAATAAGAGAAATACATAAGAAAAAATAACGTAAGACAATTTAAGTAATACATATATCTTTTTAATAAAAAAATAATATTTATTATGTAAGCAATTATAAAATATATGATAAGGGACATAAGGAACATTATTAGATACGTGAATTAAAATGTCTATGATTTAAAAAAAAAATCACTATTTTCCTTTTGCTCAAGAATCGACACTCTACCTGCCGCCGCACTATCTCTCTATTGTCTAAACATTATTAAATCGGACGATGTTGCTTTAGTTTTTCCTTCCAGACATTGAAGTGTATTATCAAACTCAGCCAACGCTTCTTCATTAGAATTTGTTAATAACGATTCCTTTCCTATTTGACCGTCCTCATCCTCAAGAATTCCCGTAGAAATGGTCATACAAAGTCATGTCTAGTTTGTCAATTGAATGTTTTGTGAAAAAAATATAATAATACATAATGGAATTAAATTAAAAAAAAGGAGGGCATGGTTGTTGATTCGATCGGTCGAGACGTCGCACAGTGGGACGAATGAATGAATCCTGAACCATTTAAACAGACATGGCAAACGTGATTACAGTAAACAAATAGAGTTTAAATTAGTGTCAAAAATAAAACCACTCAAGTAACAAGTCCCTGAAGCCACCATTATCCGTCAAATCAGATTTTTATTATTACCATACAACATAGGCCTGATCAAGTCATAGCTGAATACAAACGCCTTCAAAGAATTGACTTGATTCTGTGTTATAGAAGGTGGCCCTTTCCTATTTGGACCGTCATCATCCTCAAGAATTCCATTACGAAATGCTTCCTGGTGTTAGTTGGAGGTGTCATGTCTGTACTAGTTTTGTCAATTGAATGTTTTTGTGAAAAAAATATAATAATATATCATAATAGAAGTTAAATTAAAAAAAAGGAGAGCTTGGTTTGTTGATTCGATCGATCGAGACGCCGATTTTTTATTATACTTTATTTTATTATTTTTTTTTATAAGGTTTAATTTTTCACCATTTATTTTATATGTATCATATTAACTTAATAAAAATAATGAGTTAGGTCGTTTCTAACTATTAGGAAATGGGTTATTATTTATAGTTATTATTTTTAATTATCTTAAAAAGTAATGAATGAAAAACACGTCAAGCTAGTATCGTATAAATAAGATGTTTCCGGTGTACTAATCCAAATCATATTATGAAACAATACTATTTTCAAATCTTTCTGTGATACTCTTACTTACCTGTTTGCCTCCATTTAAATAAGAACTATCAAAATGTCACAAAGAAATAATAAAATAAATAAATAATAAATTCAATAATCTAAATGGAAATTCAATAAATACAGTAAAAACATTCATTCTTGTATTTTTATGTATTGTAACTTAATAAATGTATGTAAAACGATTTTTTTTAATAAAAGTGATTTTCTTAATCCCCTTGATGAACAGAGTCAATAAAATATAATATGACTTTTCGGGTTTTTCCAGCCTATTATTATTTCGTTTTAATTATCGTAACTACCAATTTTAAATATATCTTCAGTGCAGCTGAAGATGTTGGAATAATATCCTCTAATTTAAGTATTTCAAATATAGTAATATATATTGAATCAATTCCCTTAAAGTTTTCCCAAATACAAAACAACTCTCTTCGCGGAATTGAAAATTCGTTTTCACACAAGAAAGCAGATAAAAGCAGCTAAATGCTTCATGATTATATCATATACCTTCTAAGACACCTATAGCATGAATTTCAGAGAGGTACTTTTGGGTACTTTTTAGCAATAGATCTTTTTAGTTTAAAAAATGTTTTGGTTTACGGCACTTTTAAAAAAATATATATAATAGGTCAAATTATTTAAAAAATATTTTAAGAATGGCTTACTGGTATAACGATCGTCTATATTCACTAATTACAAAATAATAATGAAAAAATATCAATACGATGATACACGAATTTCGAATGAAATAATCAATAGTTTTAACAAAATTTTACCTGTCGAGTTAGGTACTACTTTCATCGTTGTTTTTACCTTGAAATCCACCTCCTAAAACCGGAAAAACCTTTAACAATGTTCTATAAAATACTAAACTATACACCTATCACAATAGTTTCATTAATTTCGATTATGACTTTTTTCCTCCTAGATTGGCCACTGTGCGGCGGTTGATTGAGACTCGGTTAATCGAGTCCCGTGTGTAATTGTATGTTGTGTTTTATAATATAGAGAACAAGATATATTGCAGCGTACCTATCGATACGACAAATATTTGAAAGAAAATATATCTATATAAAGATATTGGAATGTCAAAGAAAAACAATGATATTCTTGACATATCGTGTAGCGATACCCGTCACTAATTGGTAACGAATACAAAAATGGAAACTAAAAAGGATTGGTACTGAAACGGCAGAAAAATGGAATCAGTTATGGAAAATTTCTACCGAATCACAAAAATTAACTAAAAATAGTACTAAACGACCACTGACATTTGCACAATATTAACGATCTTGATCAAATTCACAACGAACATAACACGGCACTGTGTTGATTTTATAGTAGATATTTTATTAAATCCTAAATAGAAAAGTGACTCAGAAGAGGAAGACGCAACTCGCTACCTACGTCATATTCTTTAGAGATGAAGCGGAAAGATTTGCTATCGCATTGTCGCCCGTGTGAAGCCGAAGCTGCTTGACAATAAGGCCGACCTTGGTCAAGGACCAAGCACCCAAGATACGCTTCTGTATATGTTTGCCTTCAAGCCAATGGCATAATTTTACGTGGAGTGTTACGTATTCAAGCCTGACGCTCAAAAATGCTTTTGTGAAAACCTAAACCATTATAACTACCTTAAGATTCCTTCAAGATGTAACCGAAAGTGGAAGAGGTTTGACATAATACTTAGCAATTATAAACATAATTTATTAACATGTATATTGGGTTATCCTAACAGTACAGTGAAATTAGAGCTTAGTTCTAAATGTGGTAAAAAAGTCTTCTTCGAATAAGCGTAATTTTGGAGTTGTAGCGAAAAGTGTGCCGAAAAACGAGGATTTCAAAACAGTACGAGTGCTGGCATGGATGTTTTACGGGACTTGATAAAATTTTCATATATGATTTATAATAGTAAAATTTAACCGGTTTTCAGATAAAAAAAGATATTCTTAATCGGACAAATAGTTTCGGAGTTATAGCCAAAAGAGTACTGACAACTTGATTTCGCGGTGAAGTGTGACTTACCGAAAATTAGCCAATCTTTGGTGGCGAACCGTTCTAAAACTTTTGATCTGAAAAAAAAAATTGAATAGAACCGAATTCGATGCAAATTAAATTTGCTTGAATAATATATATAACAAAAAATGTGGTAAAAGTGGTTTCCGAATTATTTGATTAAACAGCTAAAAACATACAATTTTCAACCCTTTCCTCCCCTTCCCAAACCTAAACCCGACGCTATTTCGAGGAAGACTTTTTACCAGATTTAGAGCTAAGGGTGGTAAACAATTTCCAGCAGTTAGACCTTTTAATTTTTGTTTATTTACTATAAAACTAATGCTGATTCATGGTTTTAAAATATAAAAAACATTTTTTATTAATCAAAATTCGCTCCATTACTATTATTAATACATTTCTGCATGTATACATAGAAGTTAATAACTTGTATACTCTGGAAATAGAAGTTTGAGTCTTTGGTATTAGCAAATTCTAAAAACGCATTCATCAACGAATTTAAGTTGTGAAATTTTATATTTCTTAAAAACTGGTCCGTGTCCAAAGAAATGGCGTGATTTCTTGAGTGAAGATAGAGTAAATGAGGCAGTGTCTCGTAACGAACCTCAAACAATTTTCTTGAATGCAAACTTCAAAAAAGTGAATTTTTTTTAACGGTCAGATAGTGGCATTCCCAATTTCGAGCTTATTTACTTTTCCGATTGGTTAGAGGTGGTCAGCAACGGCTAACTTGCTGGCAGAGATTCTCTGCAAGTTCTCAAACATTTGTTTTGAGATTTTCTTGGTCGAAAGCTCACCGAACATCTTCAAGGGACAGATTTCTTCCACGACCTTCCTTGTCTTCCAGGTTGAAATCTTTCTCCGGAAATTTTTTGAAGCACCGTTGGACGGTGCGCGCACTCACACTGCGATCAACCTAGACTTCCTTAATGTTTCAGGTCGCTAGATATATTTTTTTAAAAGTTTGGTGAATCATTTTTAGAGCTAAAATACTATAGTATAGTGTTGTAGTCATTTACAAAAATTTCATCTCTTAAAAGTCAATTACAAGAAATTAGAACTCTTATATTTATAAGGATAATGAGGAAAAATATCTCCCAAACTAGTTTTATTAATCAAAAATATTAACAATCATATGGGCGACGTTTGATGGATTTTTAAGTCCTAAGAACATAAATAATAATATAATAAAATATAAACTGTATTATGACATCAACAATTTATTATTTGTTTACAAAATTGACTGTAAAACATATGATAATGTATATATTGGCAAAACTAAGCAAAGATTGGAAAATAGGACAACATATTACAGATTTAAAAATTGATAAAAACATAATGACATTCATTCATTTGATTAAAAAAAAGCAAAAAAAACTAGCAAACTAATATATTATTTTGTGAAAGCAATAGCAAAAGAAGAAAAATTTTAAAATCAATTTTCATCACAAAAAATTTCACAGGGCAGTCAATTTTAAAACAGACACTGCAAATATCATAGCATGCATTATTAATTAGCAAATTAAATAATGAATGAAAACAGATAGAATAGAGAGATGTAATAGTAAAAAAATATTTTAAAGATAAACTAATAATTGTAGATAATATGATCCTAGCCAACCTTTGCAGCCAATATATAAATATACAAATATATAAATCAGTCACAATATGGATGAGATGTAGAGTGGCAACACATTAGATATGGTAGTAATTTATTAATAAATAGCGCTTTAATATTGTAATAACTAAGGTAAATATAAATAATTTTTGAATTTCTATACACATACAATAATAAAAAATAATAATAAATTTTGCAACTATGATAATAATAGTGTGTATAATAAGTTACCTTATATATTGTTTTGCAGACAATTTTATAAGGATTGACGAAACATTTAGTTGAAAAATTTTATTGACAATGAAATATATTTGAGGTAATGCAGAATATAGTATTTATTTGTGTATATTATATATAAGTGAGAAAAAATTGTTGATATTGTCATGATACAGTTTTTATTAATTATTATATTATAATTATTTGACCATCAGGTCTTGTGCCCAGTATGACGTCTTCATCTACTTCGGCAACGAGAGCGCGGTGCTTCAGAAAGTGGCCTCCGACGAGGAAAGGTGGCAACTGTCTCCCCGCAGACCTGGGCTGGCTGTCCTGTGGCCGTCCAGCAGTGCCCAAGTACTTGGTGAGATCTGTTCAGCGGGAACCGTCCTTCGGGCTCAGTATTGTCATCGTTGCGCCGGTGTCCAGTAGAAGGCTTCGTAGTTGCCCGTTCACCATTCCATCCACATAGAATCTATTCGCCCTGCTTCCAATTAACGCTACTCGGATGGTCTTCTTGGAGCCTTCCACCACGGGTTGGCACTTGCCTCTTCCCTCCAACCCTCCTTGATTTTCCTTTGGCTTCTTGTTTCATGGACTGGCACTTGTTTCTTCGGTGTCCCAGTGGCCGCAGCTCCAGCAACGTATCTCCTTGCGGTTTCCCGAGGGCCTCCAAAACCTTTCTCTCACTATCTCCTCGACGCTGGGGACCGCAGCAGGCTCTGCTTCTGCTGCGCAAACTCGTGCATGGACCCTTACTGACTGCTTGACAGCCTCAAAACTCCATGGCCTGAAGTAAAGCATCGCCTAAAGTCTTTGGCCGGGCGAGTTTCACAGCTTGTTGTGTCTCCGGGTCCCGAAGTCCGTCCAGAAATTTGTCTATATGTTCTTAGGGCTTGAAAATATGGCTAAGCCATGAAATGTCGCCCATAAAAATCGGACGATTTTACAACGAACATAACAGATTAAACATATAATCAATTTTCAATAATAATTAATAGTAATATTTTTTTATATAAAAAAAAAATTAATTTTTTTTTTAACGACGCCGCTTGTAGTAAATGTAAGGAATATATATATATATATATATATATATATATATATATATATATATATATATATATATATATATATATATAATAAAAAATAAATCGCGATGCTAGAAAGGTATTAAAAAAAAAATGTATGATTTTACGACAAATATTGACATTTTAATAAAATTATAAGTCGGCGATATAATTTTTCTCCATAAAATTGAAAAACAATTTGTTTCACGTAAAACCATGCTGGGAAGATAAATTAATAAAAAAATAAAAAAAAGCATTTAGTGATTGTATTAAAATTCTAAAAATATTTTTTATTTTTAGGTTATGTTGTTTTTATGTCCAATATTTTTTTTTAAAAAATCTGGACAAATTTCATCCTTTTTTTTTTTAAATATATATATTTTATTTCGAAATATTTCTTATTGGGTAATTAACTTTTTTGATGCGATTATTTAAGCTGAATTGATTTTTTAAATTAAATTCATAGGTTACACATTTTGCTTACTTCAACTATTTGCTAGGAAAATTTAATTATGGCTTTACCAAATAAATACAATCAAAACTGTTTTTTTTTTCACTCACCTATATCACGTGTTTAGTTTTAAATTGCTACTGCGTGAGATGTGGTGTCTCAAATAAAGTAATAAAAACTTTTGATGTACTAGAATGTTGCAATACACAGTCAACGCTAAATATACAAACAACAATAGAAAACGGCATTCAATGTTTTGCATCTGATACTATTCACATAATTATATCAAAAGACTGTGAGGTCATGGGAAAGGCTGTGTAAATGATTCTATTTGCGTATTTGGGAACTAAATATAGAGTGTGACTCCTGAACTTACAAAGAAAAAATAAAATTCTTTAACTTACAATATAAATTTTTATTATTCCTTATTCATTATTTTTATAACGTTTCAACTGTATTTTGCAATGTAAGATTTATTTTATTTTGATTTTGTACTTTAAAGCTCTCAGGTTAATAAAACATATCAGGAGTTCGAATCCCATCTGGGCGGGTTAAAATTTATTTCGTGGTGGAACCACGGATTGAATCTTGACCTTCTCATCCAGGCTAGAATAGGTTGGTAACCTGTAGGATAACCAGCCCTAGTCGGAATATATAAAGACGCTAAGGCCAAATTAAAAAAAAAAAAAAATGATTATTTTTGACAATATAAAAAATACTTTAAAATCAGTTAACAGATTTCTGATTACGATTCCTGAAGGTAATATGTTATTTCAACTTTCGAATTTGCAGGTCTTTTTCATTTTAGGCATCCAGTAATTATAGCAGTGGTAATGGTAAAATAATTACAAACGTTACCTCATTTATAAGGATGATTCTCAGATAACGGGCAATTTCCAGAAACGAAATTTTAATATTTTGAACCTTTACAAAACAGAGAAAAACGTTTCTGGTAATGCTATGGATGTCTATCGAACATTATGCTCCTTGGTACAACTCAAACTTATCCGGCTTGCCAAAATAACGATGGAAAATACAAAATGCATGGTGCAGATTGGATCAGACATGTCAGAAGAATTTGATTCCAGTACTGGAGTAAGGCAAGGAGGTGCGATTGCCTGCCTGCTTTTTAATCTGACTGAAGAAAGAGCAGTGAGGGAATCTGGGATACAAATATCGGTCACAATTTTTAATAGAAGTGTGCAGATATTTGGATACGCTGACGATCTTGACATCGTTGCCAGATCTCAATCAGCATTGAAAAACGCATTCCTCCAGCTAGAAAAGGCAGCTAAGAAGTTTGGTCTGGTAATTAATGAAGGAAAAACTAAATATATGATAGCTGGACCGGAGCGTTTCCGGGAAGAACATATTGAGGTTGAAAAATACAAGTTTGAGAGGGTTCAACATTTTTGTATACTTGGGGTCGGAGATTAATTCAGGAAACGATGTGACTAAGGATGTTATACCTCGTATCGCAGGAGCAAACAGGTGTTATTTTGGCCTCGCTAAGCAATTTAAAAGTAGGTTTTTAACCAACAAGACCAGAGTAAGGCTATGCAAAGTCCTTGTACGTCCGGTCCTGACATATGGATCTGAAGCATAGGCATGGACTAAGGCTGATGAAAATATGCTGCTTATCTTTGAGAGAATGATCCTGAGAAAAAGTTTTGGTCCGATCCGGGAGGGTGATGTCTGGAAGAAGCACTCTTCGAGGAGACAGACATAGCTAGGTGGATCAGAGTGAGGAGGCTCAGAGATGGGCAGGGCACATCGCCAGGATAAATGAGAACGAAATTCCAAAAAAGTTAACTATCGAGGCTATTCATCAAACTGGAAGAGTCGGACGACCCAAAATGAGATGGATGGATAGCGTCCGTGCAGATGCCAGGAACATCCTTGAAACACCAGACTGGATGGCTGCTGCACAGAATAGGGATGAATGGCGAAAACTTTTGGAGAGGGCCCTGATTCAGCAATGAATTGTTGCGCCGGTTATGTATGTATGGTACAAATCAAATCCTACTTTTCACTTTTAAAATTTGAAATTTAAATTTTTTGACATCTGTGATAGTTGCAACCAAAAGGTTTGACCTCAGTGACTACCAAAAGTTTTTTATTTCATCATCGATTTTTTGAGTGACTTATTAACATGGAAATAGAATATTAATTAACTAACTATTTTATTGATTTAAACATTTTAATATAGTTAAAATTTTTAAAATTAATACAAAAATGCAAGCAGTAATCAGTTTTCCCTATGAGATAAAAAATTAAAATCAAATCGTATTTAATCATTATGTTAGGGCACCGTAAGGGTAACAGAAGTTGCACCCTTGAACAGCTTTTTTTCCCTTGCGTACCAACTCTGGAACGCTGGTTCTGAAAATTAAAGGTTTACTAGACCAATAATTAGTCAATAAAAAAAATATTGAATGCCTTTTTTTTTTTTTTTTTTTTTTTCCTTTTGAAGCATTTATTTATTAATAGACAATAGTAATATAATTCATTTAATTTCTCTCATATATCACTCTCAATTCCATTTACATTTGTGTTTATATATTAATATATATATATATATATATATATATATATATATATATATATATATATATATATATATATATATATATCTGCCGTAATGTTCAAAGAAGAAAAATAATAAAACAAACAGAACTCTGATTTAACAAAACAAAAAATTCAACCAAAAAAAATCAACTGCTAATATATATACATATTTGAAACTAATATTTATCTTTACGACAAAATTACAAAATATAAATAAGTCTAAACCTTTATACTGAAGCAAACATATTAAAAAAAAAAAATAAACTATATATATATTTCTTGCACAATTCCATTATAAATACCCTGTGAAAAATGTCATCCTTTCGGTCCTGTTAATTACTAAATTTGCTTCTTTTCGTCTGGCCGGCCGCACACGAACTGCTTGACGATGGTCGTGGTCCAGGAGTCCCAGACGAAAAAAAAATAAAGTCCTGAGTTGAGATAAAAAAAACAATATAGGAGCTATACGGCCTCCCAATTGCCGATAACCGAAAGTTTGGGTATATCTTTCGGAAATTTAATACTTTTTTTAATTTAATACTTAATACTACGTCCTAATATATGATTGTATCAAATGAAAACAAATAGCTGTTATAAACATTTAATATAAAATATAACATTTTGTTATTAACATTTTAAATAGATTATTTTTCCAAAAATATGAAATTGAGAAAGAAAGTTTTAAAATAATTTAATTTAAACAAATTATCAGGAATTGTTTTAAATATAACCTGAACGGCTGAAACACATTATTTTAAACAAAAATAAAGGTAACTATTACTAATTTGCATTTTCCACTTAATAGGAAGTACCTAGTAAGTTTTTTTATAATCTTAACATCCATGAAATGAAAAAAGTAAGGGAGTTAACACGATTTGTGACACGAAGTTACAAATGCCATGTGAAAACATATTATTTCAGAAACGGCTAAAGAAAAACTATTAATTTTATACATGCTTCGCTAGGTTTCATCGACCTTAAAAATGGCTATAATTAACAGAAAATCTAATGATATACATAAACGGAATTTACTGACATGGAAGTTACTCATTCCAAAACAGAAAGAAGGTTATGACGACCTTCCAAGCTCTCGTGCGCTTTCGGAATGAAGATTTGAAATGCGACCGATGGTGTAAGAATCACTAGCTTTGCCACTTTTTACTGCGTAAATTCCCGCTCTAATATCTTACCACCCGTATTTAGTTTTAGTTTTTTTTTTTTTTTTTTTTTGTTTTTTTTTCAAAAGTACGCGGAGTTACATCTTTTTCGGAATAAACGTAATGTTATTTTTAACTATGGATGTTCCCATTTCAACAACTTTTTTTAATTGTAGGTCAGCAGTACCCTCCAATCAGGGGAAATGAGTATTTTAGAGTAAAAAATGAAGTATAAGTAATTTATCTACCTTCGAAGAAGTTAAAAATTTAAGATGGGGACACCCACGGAAGTCATAAAACCATCACACAGCGTTTCAAGAGCGGAAAAAAAATAGGAATTTTGAAGTTTGAAAGTATTTTATCTTTTACATCGTTATTGATAACTGCTAACTACGCAAGTGTAATAACGTACTCCAGAAGAATTATATAAAAATAAATTCGCTTATTAACAAAAATACGTAATGTAAGTTGAAAAATCAGGTTTTTATATTTTTGATCCTTATTATGAATAATGGAGACTTAAATTTGATTGTGATTGGTTCTTCACACCAATAGAATACATACTATACCAAAAACAAAATAAAATTAATTCATTAAAACTAAGAACGAGAGGAAGATTCTGAAGGACAGATACATAAGACAAACTCAAACCATTTGAACGGAGACAATACACTATAACCAACGAACAAAGGGCAGCCTGGTCAGAAAGAATAAAACGTTTCTGGGAGAACAAGAGGAAGCTGAAAATTAAATCTCAAGTTGATCGGAAAACTTAAATGCTTACGGACTTATTTGAGTGCTCCAATGTGGACGTTAAAATTTTTTTTAAAACAACTAAAAACTATCTAAAATTAAAAAAAAAAAATCACAAAATATAAATTAACGGGTATAATTTTATCGGCGGCTTCCCGTGGGCTTAAAATTGAATATATAAATATTTCAATCCATCCAGTAAATAAACGAAGACATTTTATTTGCGCCTTTTTAGGTGGCAGATGTTTATATTTGAGTTTTACTTGATATTTATTGGGGCTCAATGTCCTTATTTATTTTAACTAGGGCAGGAAGGACGGGTTATCCTAATAGTTACCAACCTATTCTAGCCAGGGTGGGAAGGTCCTCAGGATTCATTTTGTGGCGTCACACACGAAATAAATTTTAACCCGCACAGGTAGGTTTGAACCCTGGACCCAACTCGCTCGGCTATCTAGTCCCCTATGTGTATAGATAATTATCACTTAATACGTTTTACACATAAGAACCTAGTGTAATTTGTGTTTATTCCATACATTTTAAAACATCGTTAAAAAAAAGAGTAACATTTAAAAGAAAACAATTCGGTCATTAAGAGAAATCATTTATCAAAAGTTTCAAATGTTAAAAATTAAATTTTATTACTCGTAGAATTTGGAAATACCAAACTTTCAATTGCATTTTTTTTTTTAAATACAATTTTTGCACTTAACATACTTTTCACAGGTGATATAGATGTAACATAAACGTTTTCGTTGAACTAATTTTTTTTTTACATTTTAATTTTATTTCCTACTTTATCCAATTATAGAATATTGATTTTTAAGTGTAAAAATACTAGAAAATAAATTTATTGTCAGAGCGAATTCAATAAATCAATTTTTTCCCATATTTCTGGCACTTGAAACCACCGTGCGGTGCGCCGTTTAAAAACAAATAAGGCCAGCATAACACCATTATTTATGTTATTATTTTAATAATATTATAAAACAGTGCATTTATGGACAGGTGTGAGAAAAGAAAACACCGTTTTAGGCCCAGTACGAATGATAGATAGGTCTCTCATAAACGTGTCAATTATCTGAGAATCACCCATAAACACGTGGTTTATTAAATATATTTATTTGTATTTGCACGAAAAATATACAGAAAATATTGACACAAAGTATTATTCTGGAGGCCAGTTTGTTTTCATTGCTTCTAGATATAATTTTTTATGTCTGTTATTGTTTCAGTTGACGTACCTAATCCTTTTCAACGCTTGGCCCATGTGTATGTAAATAGCACGAGCTTTCTTATTTTTGTACCTTGCTGTTTTCAAACCATGTCCTTCTACATTTTATTCTTGATTCATGACATCCCTGTAATTAGACAACACCCAATAGGAACACGTTTTTCAAGAAGATTTAATTTCATATAATTACCTGCATTTTACCTTGTTTAGCATTATAAGTCTCTGCTGAATGTTAACTGCAATATCTGTCTACTTTTGGCAAGAATGTGAATTGAATTGGTACAGCTCGAAAAACATATAATGTGATACTATTATATAAAAGGACAAGCTGTTTTTCGTTTCTGATCACTGACCGCGAAAGCTACGGAACCAATCTGAACCAAATTTTAACCTCGCCATCTATAAAAACTACTGGTTTTCAATTGATTTGTTATTAAAAAAGTTATTGTGGATGAAAGTGAAGTTTGAAAATTGACCGGTAGGTGGTGAACGCCATTTGCCATTAGAGGTTTCAAAGGTCGGTGTAATACACAGAGGTTACAGTGCTTGAAACTGATAATAAAATTTACTCAATTAAATTATCAAAAAATATTTAAATATGTGGTGCGATTACAGTGAAGTTTGAAAATCAACCGTTATATGATTATTACCCATACACCGCAACTAAGTATTTTTCATAGTTCTAGAAAGGTTTAGTATACAACCAAATAATGAAGTTTGATAATAAAAAAAAAACAATTTTGCAAAAATAAAAATTGAAATGTAGAATGTTGAGTGGCAAAAACGAGGTTTGCCGCACTCTCGTGTACTTTTATGGTTAGAAATTAAAATTAAACCAGATAAAATCAATAAAATTATTTCTATCGTATAAAAACCTTTAAAATCAAAATCAAAATGTCTATTCTATGTTTTTTTTATATTGTGTATAAAAATACGGTTCATGGGCCTCGAGTAGAAATCACTTACTCAGTCCGGAAGAGTTTCTTAATAGTCTGTTTCCATCTGGATTCTATCTCACAAATTAAAATTAAATATTGGATGTCCGATTATGCTTTTACGTAATCTTCAACCACTTAATAGGTGTAATACTAACCAAGTTGACAATTACTGCTATGGGTAAAAATATCATTGAAGAAGTAATGCTCAAACGCATTCTTCAATACAAGATTTTATCAATAAGTTCTTTACTTATGAGAGCGGGCGAAGCCAGGACTAGGGGAGGCTAGTTTATTAATAATTATATTATTATTGTTATATTATATTATTGTTGTTAAATGTAACTACATTAAACTCTCTCATCCGGCGTCCTCCTAACCGGCGCTCACAATTTAGGAAATCCATATATGTTTAAAATTTATGACAAAAAAAAAAGAATATTTTACGTTTTCTACAAAAATATAATATTTTTAGTACATTAAATTAATATTTAATTATTAGTTTATCTGTAGTACCGTTCAGAGTTGTATAAAATTTAATCATAGCTAAATGTTTGGTAACTAATTTCCTGGAATCATTCAAGATTAAATCTGTCATACGATTTTTTAGAGACCTAATGATTATTTGACTGAAAAATGAACTGGAAGATTTAAACATGATTAAACTAGGTTATTGACACTAGGAAATTAGTTGTCAAATATTTTACTATGATTAAATTTTTCCCAACATTGGTACTATTAGTAAGTTTACGAGTAATTACATTTAACTGATCGTTTTGTAGTAAACACTCCAATAAATAAACATTAATACAATATTTGATCCAACCAATAATTTATAATTATAAAAAAATAAAAATAACAACAAACTTTATATAACTTGTGAAATAATGTATATCAACTTAAAAAACTGACATATATTTGTTTCTAGAGATGGACTAGTTGGCCATTATACTCAATTATATTTCTACGCTTAATTGAAATGAAAACATGGCCATTATTGATTATTTGAGATTCATCTTTAGGGTATGTTATTTATTCTAGCTAAATAAAGTAAATTGTTGATTTTGTTTTGTTTTTCTTTAAAAAAGCACTCCGTTAAATACAGGCCCTTCACAAAAAAAAGAAGGTAAAGTATAAGCTAAACAAAATCCTAGCCTACATGCACTGATGGCTATAAAGCTATAATCCAACCGTTTCGAACATATATATATATATATATATATATATATATATATATATATATATATATAGAGAGAGAGAGAGAGAGAGAGAGAGAGAGAGAGAGAATAAATTGCGTACTGACTACCGTTGTAGATTTATTTAAAGACATCTAGATCAGTGTCCGTGACCTTAAATTCCCGATGTGGTGACCTTCCTGTGGTGACTAGATATCAATGTAATATATCAATCAAGAGGTTTAGTCTCTCCGGCCATTAAACTAAAATGTTCTTTGTTTTTTATCAATTATAAAATAATTGAATTTACATCAAATAAGAGTCATTATTTATGTTAGCGGTAGCCATTAATGAATATAGAATAGATAGATATTCGGAGCTTTTATTTCATCTTGATGCTCTATACGGTTTTACTGGCTCGACCTAATAAAGAAAACCAAATTACCCGAGTTCGTTTGAACCTTAACCACATTAAAGAATTGTGGGGATACGTTGTTATGGAAATTTATGACCTTTAGAAGCAAGATATCAAGGGAATTAAAAAAAGGACCACAAGAGTAAAAACAAAAAAAAAAAAACAGTGAGCATTTAAATAAACTTGGTAAAAAGTGTTAACACAATTGTTGCAGTTGATTGAAAAATGCCGACGTTTTTATCATTAAAAGGAATCACACTATTTTTTTTGTAAAATATTTATTGATATTTACAACTGCATATATACATATATATATATATATATACTTTTCAGGATATTATTAAAATGACTTTATTTTACTTAAAATGATATTCTAAAACACGTAAAGAACCACTCACTAGTAGCACTTCAATAAACGTTATGCGTTAGGTCTCTCGGACAAATTCTTTTCATACGCTTCGGAGGATTGTTGGGAATCGTATGTGAACAAGCTGGTAAACTTGTGGATTCGAGTGGGGCATCACATAATGAGTAAAACCTTTTTTTTTTTTTTCCTTTTGGTTTTATTTCCTATTCTGCTAGAAAATCCAAGCATAGTAATTTAACTTGTCGCAAATCGAGGGTCATTTAATAAAATATGATTATTTTTATGAAAGAAATTTCAGATAAATGCAAGATTGAAAACCAGATTTTTTTTTTGTGCTGTGTTTATATTTTTTGACATGATTTTAAAGTTCAAATTTTTATTTTGACGTGTATGTATATATATATATATATATATATATATATATATATATATATATATATATATATATATATATATATATATATATAAGAAACCGTTGAGCCAATGTGGAAGAATATAGACTTTGTAATTTACTTAAGTGATTAATTCAGAACTCAGAACTACGATTACCTGCCATTCCCCTTTGTAGCCTAACACCCATTATGTAGCTATTATTATTGTCATGAAATGAGAGTGTTTTATTTCTTTATTTATATTATATTTACTTCAACATATATTTTAAATAATAATAATAATAATAAATAATCTTTGCAATTATATGGAAAAGAAGAATCTTATTGAGTTCTTGATAATTTTTATAATTGTATACATTATCGCAAAAAATCGAAAATATTCCTAGGCCTAAATCGAAAATATTTAAGGTATCACTGGAAAAAAACAAAACAAATAGTAATCGTACTATTTGAAGGTCATTAAGGTCAAGGAAAAAATAACATCTTTAAATAATTTATTTGTTGTTTATATAATATTGTAACATTGTTTTGATAATAAAAACTATAAGTATCTGAAATTATAGCATTTTCGATTTCCAAACAGTGTCAACGAGAAATAAAGAAATTACAGGGGAAACCATACAGTTATTGAAAACCCAGATAGTTGTGGACATCATAACTCTAAAATTAAAAAAATAAATAAATAAAAAATAAAATTCCTTTAAAATCCTACAACTGAAATATGTAAAAATAATTTCAATTCTGTCTGTTTTGCAAAAGATATCCAAAGGGTGTCAATAATTCAATTTTATATTATTTATTGTCACTATCTTGTAAAATACATTCCAGTAATAATGTTTGGTGTGAACTTTCTTGATTAGCTTAAAATATAGTAATTAAGGAAAAATGACTGCAAATTTCTACGTTATTGAACTATTTCTTGTGTAGCTAACGTATAACCTTTGATATATGAATATAAATACACACAAACTTCGGAGAAGCATAACAAAAGTATTTAAAATCAACCAATGGCTAATTACTTAAAATTTAAATTTTGAAATTAATGATGAAAAAACTTATCAATACTGACCCTCCCAACCAGGAGCGTATAACATGTTTTAAAGACGAGACTATTTTTTTTTTTAAAAGTGTTCAAATATGTTAACAAAAAATGAGATTCTCATTTTTTATGAAAAGGTAATTGAAAAAAATATTTACCTGAGAGATTTAACAAAAGTCAAGATGCTTGTTGTTATTAATTAATTAATTAAAACAAATAAAATTGCTTCCTTTCATGTTTTGTTAATAATAAGAAGTAGACATTTCATAGTAAAATTTCACACCTGACGGTAACTCTTATGTATATGCATTGACAGGCATATATACTTCAACCAGGGAGTATTAGACTTAATAAAAAATTAATTAAGTAAAAGGAAGCAGTATTTAAAAAAAATTATTAAGCAACTTCAAATTTACAAAATGTATTATTGATAAGGTGTATATCTGCCCCTCGCTTTCATTCGACGTCTTGCATTCGATTGCGTACAGGGATAATATGAGTTTGAATCTATTCTTGAGAAATATGCTCCATCTATTGAAAAATTGTAATAAATCATATTAATTTAAAATTTTGTGACTTTTTTAAATACTGCTTGTTTTTATTTAATTAATATTTTAATAATAATAATATGTTTCCTGGTTAAAGAATATGGGAACGTCGACACCTAAAGAAAAATTAAACTTTTAGCCGTGAAAATAAAAAAAATACACATTTTACATACACGAATTATATACATTTTCGTTGAAAGTACAACGGCGATTTTTAATACGTTATTAAAAATCGATAATTTTAGAAATAAAAAAAATGTTTACCTCACTTTTTGTTAAACATTTGCTTCAAATACCAGAAACGTATAAATGAAATTACAGTAAATTTAGTGATCTACAATTTTGATTCTGACATTTTTTCCGAGAAACGACGACAATAAGCAAAAGTTCGACAAAAAGTGAGGTAACATTTGTTTTTTTTCCCGAAAATCGCCGATTTTCAATAACGAATATCTCGTAAACGATTAGAATTACGACAAATTTGTATAGAGTCAATTATATAGAAAATTTAAATAGCTTTTATGTTTATTTGAAACATATTTTTCTAGAGTTAACCGTTTTCGAGATATAATCGAAAAACCAAACATTTAACTTCTCCCCTCCCCCCCCCACCGTTAGGTCACCCCCAGGGGAGGGGACTTTTAGTATGTTTACCTTCTAACTACTAACGAAGCTATAAAGTCAAAAATTACTCTAATAACAACAAAATTTATTTAGTCTGTGAAATAATACATAGTAACTCAGGAAACTGAATTGTTTCGTATTTCATACTTTTATATTTATACTAATAATATTTTTTGACATGGATATATCTTTTGGCTGGGGTTCGGATCTATAATTTTCTTGTGTAACGTTTTTTTCACACTCAAAATGTATAACGTTTTTAAACACTAAAAAATGTAACATTTTGACATTTTCTAGCTCTGTTGGTTGGTTGAATTTCTTATGGGCAATCGAAATCCAGGATTTTTAGTATCAGTCCTTCAATCTATATTATTTCTTTATAGTTTTGACAATGTTTTAAATTTATTGAAACACCTATATTTTTTGAGAAATTGCAGGGTTGTGTCTATATTATTACTATTATCACTGAGAATCCCATAGCGTGCAGTTCTCTAGAATATATCTTATTGTTATTTGTATGTCCCGCACTTCGGTGGACTGTCCTTTGTTAAAAGGTAACCATGGGTAAGTCTAGTATGGCCTCTTGTGAGCCTAGTTATAATAACTTCTTCCCTTCTATTACCACTCTTCTACTCCCTACTCTTCTAGATTTTTATCTCTTTTTTAAAAAAATCACTTTTTTAAAAAATGAAAAAGTCACGTTTTGCATACATTTTTTAAGTGTTGGGCCATTTTTCGCCGAAAATCTGCCGATAGTTTCCTTATCAGAAACAGTAGACATAAAATCTGTGGATTATGCATAGACATGTCCATGATCTATTGTTTTTTCCTCTTTGATGAAATTTTTTTTTGTGAACAAGGTATAAATAATAAATTTATTATATTTAATCATAAGCAATACATTTTAGAGGGTATATAACATTTTTGATGCGATTGTTTCAGCTGAATTGTTTTTTGACATCAAATTCATGGGCTTTCGCTATTTTCTAATATATATCATGGTTAAACAATGCGGGGACGTAACCAACTCAAAATAAATTTTAGCTGAGAAAAAAAAAAAAAAAAAAAAAAACAGTGGAATTTTTTTCCTCTCAGGGTATTTTTTAAATGTATCATATAAATCACATATGTTATGATATTAACACACACACATATACCTACATAAATTAGCATACAGTAAATATTACGGTAACTTACCATTATCACTGCACCTATTGCACTCACCACATCAACACAAACACATCGAATGACCGGCCCTGAGACGTCTGGAAGATATCTAGTCTCCCCACCCTTACCCCGTCCGCTGGGGGAAGTCCGCCATTTCTATCTGCGTGAATGGATTTCTGTGAACCCTATCTCGTAAAACCCTTTCCCCATTGATAGTTTCTTAAATTATTTCGTGAATTTAGTTACTTTCTAAGAATGGAGTGTAAGCTGACAGACATAGCGGGAAAGCTATCACAACAGCGAGGTCATAGGCCGATTGAACCAGGAAATCAAAACAGTTGTTTCGATCATGAGCTGTTTAAAAACAATTAGAGGAAAACTATCTCCGATGATATCGCCGTCTTTTAAGAGGAAATCTGGTAATAGCGTACCCCCTGTAAATCTAAGCCGCATCGCACATTATTTCCATGTTTCTGCATTTTCAATATAGTTTATTTAAAAAATTGTACTAATTTAAAAATATATATTATAATCTATACTAGTATATAAAAGAACAAGCCATTTTTCGTTCGAGGTCACCAACGACGAAAACTACCAAATTTTAACTACATCATTTTCATAGTTAAAAGAAGGTTTAGCAATAGTAAAATTTACTGACTTTCAAAAATTAAAATACGTTGCTAAAAATACGTTAATAGGCGTCATTCTAAATGAGAGTTTATTACGGTGTTATCAACAGCATGGAATTGAAAATGAAATTTATTTATTTCCTATTGACTTGCTATTAAAAAAAAAATAAACACGTGGTGTAACATGGGAATCCCAAACACAATAATATTATCTGTTCATCATGGATTACCAAGTTATTCATTAAAATTAAAACTTGGATTTCCAATTGTGCTTTTACGTACTCATCAACCATCCAATCAATGTATTAGTAACAAGTTAAAAAATTATAGATACGCGTGGAAATATCAGTGAGGTTATAATTCTAACTAGAACAGTGACTGAAAAAATCCCGAAAATTCCTATTAATCTACCATTTCAATTCAAGTTATTAAAATTTTAGTTTCTATTGTTATTACAGTTCAATTACGTGTTGGACTTTCCAGAACTGGAAATCCTAACAATCAAATCATTCTCGTATCAGAAGATAAAACTCGAAATGTAGTATATTCGGATTTTTTATGAATTATTTTTCCCCTTTTTGCATGCTGTCTCTAACAGAAGATTTTCATTGATAAGTATATTAGTTAAAACTATCTCAGTTCTTTACTAATGAGAGCGGGCGAAACCCCAACGAGGAATGCTAGTTATTTATAAAGGTTCTTGAAGAAATATTATCAAAGAATGATTTATAAAATAATAAAACTAAATATTATTTTCCTTTATCAATAAAGGTTAAAATTTAGACATCATAATCAACTATGTTTAGATATTTTGAAACAGGGCCGGATTTAAGCATAGGCTACATAGGCTCGCGCCTAGGGCAAAACAAAAATAAAGACGTAGTTTTCTAACTTCAAACTGCATCATTGATTTGGTTTTGTATGTGCAAATATAAATATGAAATAAGCTTTTAATTTATAATAACACTAAGCGAATGAGTCAAGCTATTTTCGTAAAATTTGCGAAACAAATTTAATGCAATCCAACTGCATTACTATAAAAAAACTGGTGAGAAATTGGTTATATTGGGTAAAGTTTATTGGATGTATTTCGAAAGTGTCTTGTCCGCAGAAGCCTCAATATTCGAACTAAGGGAAGATATAAACGTTTTTTAAAAGTGAATGTATATTTCTACAGTAACTTTAGTCCAGTCAATAAACATCGTGTAGAGTGCATGAAATATGCGATTACTTTTTACCTCGGGGCTTCGAAAAGTCCCTGCCCCTGGGGGGTGAGCTAAGTGGGAGGGAAAAAGGTCCCATTTTTGGATTTTTCGATTATATCTCGAAAACGGTGAACTCTAGGAAAATATGTTTCAAATAAAAATGAAAGCTGATTAGATTTCCTATATAACTAGTTCTTTACACATTTGTCGAACTTCCAACTGATAAATTCATAGTTAAGAATCTTGGTTCTGAATCTGTAGAAATTAAATTGCGAAAAATGGAAAGGTTGTCTTCATTCAATACCCATCATACTCTGAAAAGCAAAACAATTATAGCCTGGTTTAAAATTTACCCAGCATTTTTTTCTTGTTGTTGACAGGATGCCCTAAAAAAGCGTCATTTGACACTTAAATTTTGAAATTACAGACCCCCCCGTGATTTCCCCCCTTTTTTCGGACACTCGGAATACCTCATCTCAGGGGGGCCGCAGAGAAGAGTGCGCCTAAGGTCGGTACAGCCTAAATCCGGCCCTGTTTTGAGCTTTATTCATTATATAAAATAAGTAAATTTGAAACATTATTACAATGACATGAGAAACACTTGTAGCACTTCAATAAATGTTCTATATTAGGTCTCTCGGCCATCTTTTCAGACGCCACGTAGGAAGTGAGAAGCAAGTTAGGAGACTTGTGGATACGAGTGGGAATGGAGTTTACTATAAAAGGTCATTTGGTTTGGGCCAAATCAACACATAATCAACAATTTTACAATAATACTGAAGAGTGATATTTTTTTTCAATAAGTATGTACGTTTTACAAACTTATTTTTACTATCACAAATATTACTCAGAAGACTGCACAACATATGTTAAGAAATCTTATTTTTGGGCAATTGTAAAAACACAAATAACAGTTAAATTATTACCTTTGCCATCGATGGGATGTGCAACCTGTGTATATAAGAATTCGAGTTTGAATGGTGATCCTGTTCTTCAAAATATCTTAGAATAAATGTAGCATGGTTCTTAAAAGGGGATTATAATATGCTTTAACACTCGAGTGGTCGCGCAGATGACGATTAAAATAATAATTTATTATGTCATAGATGAATATGACGTGCATAGAGTACACAAGGATGGGCTAGGATATTATTCTAAGCCTACACCTATTGGATATTAACGACCTGCAATTCCCGCTTTTTTTAGTTGGATGACGATTGTTCAACACACTGCCTTTCAATTAGTATTTTTTTTTTTTTTTTAAATCTACATTGACATAATTTATACAATTAGAGTTTATTATAATTACTTTGAATGTCCCCTACTGATATTTCTTGAAGTGCGGTACTATTTGAGCGAATTATTTCATTTATCATCCACGCGACCTTCACCGTAATTATTATTTCCAACTTGGTATATGTCTATAATGATTATTTACTTTCTTTATATTTTTTTTTATTTAAATCCACACGGATGTGGAAATAAGAAAATATTGGACTTCTGATAAACTTTATCACATTTATTTATCTATTATATATTTGTCAAATACCACTCACTCACTTAACACGAAATCTCAGAAACCACCGAACGGATTGGAATGAAATTCAATAAGTAGATTCCTCTAGGGCCGTAGGTGCTCGCTAAGAAAGGAATTTTAAAAAATCGGCCTGGATCGCGGCTAATTTGCGAAAAATGCGATTTAAATTTTTATTGGGTGAATAATAAAAGATTAATTATCATATGGTATTTGGATATAAGCTAAGTTAAAAAATAGGTTAGATCTTTAAGCCGCAAACTTTGACCACCCTTTAAGTTCCTTATAGTTGTAAACAAACAAAAATACGATCGATGTCGAAACCTTATAATATTGGTACTTTTTGTGAACTCAAGGTAGCTGCAGAGGTTACTTACAACTTACAAGTTTGAGTTGTTTCGTGAAGAGAAGCTTTTAAAAGACTTATGTTAAAGAGGAGGTTAAAAGACTTATGTTCTCTGGTGATGACATGTAAGGCCAGTTCGATGTAGGGACAAAAAACAGATAAGAATCAATAGTTCTACCAAGTGTATAATTCTCTTTAGTATCGTATCATGTTCTACCATGGAGAAGAAAGGTACAGTATTAACATCCCTCAGCGTGACCCAAACTCCAATACATCACTTAAGAAAATTATGTCTGCAGCTGATTTTTACGCCTAAATGTTAGTGGAGCAAGGAGGTGAAGAACCTTATTTCCTTTGACTAAACTTTCTTCAAAAAAGTTGAGAAGTTGAGACTATATTCACTTAAAGTATGCCATAAGAAAAGCTGATGGTCTGGTATCAGAGCTGGGTAAGATGGTAGTGCTGCCTCGAAGCTTCGCTGGAGGACTATCAAAATAATATAAAATTAACTTTTGCAAATTGTCAAATTTACTTATTGAAATTATGAATGGAATTGTTCAGGTTTATTTAAGTAATAATAATTATCAACGTTAAGCTTAACTTTTACTAATTAAGTTGTCTTTATCCTAATGATATTAAACCGTAGCGGAGCGGGGTACTTTCAGCTAGTTTTATATAAAAGTGTTTTCTAGAAATAATATTACAATCTGCCGTACCTTAAGGCAATAAGTAATAAGCAGTAAGATTTATTTATGTTGGAGTTCTGGCACTGGCCAGCTTCTCACTAATGCCCTGAGTTACTGCTAATGCGCTCTCACTCAGCCTCCACTGCTTTTTTTGTTTTTTTTAACCAGTGACGCAGCTGAGAGAGAAGAGAACTCATCTGTGCCGGGCCTTTCCCTCCATGAGTGGATTTGTGATACTTTTATTTAGGATTGGGTCATTCCATGTCAAATCAACCAATGGTTTAGACCTTGACTTCTCCTCTTCCTACAATTTTTTATACAGAAGTTGTACCTACCAAGAATAGTTAAAATGTAAATATTAAATTTTTCTGACTTATGGTTTTAGAATTATAAGCTTTTAAAAAAAACTGCTATTTTCGGTCCTCACTCGATATATTCCAAATTACGCCATTAAAAAACTATTGCACCTCAAGTGTTGGAATTTTCGGCATTCTATAATCAACAATTACTATAATTAAAAAAAGTGACAATACATTTTCTTTACAATATATTTTGCAAAGCAATCTCATCAGCACTTTGTTGTATGTAGAAAAAAGAAGGAGATGTACCTTTTGGATTTAAGAAGACTGATTGTTCGCGCCAATCGGCGCTCTTGTAAGGGGGGAAAGGAAAAAAGTGGAGTTTGTCGTTCATAGACGCCCTCTATAAAATTTCCTAGGTAAACTAGCCTTTCCTAGTAAACTAGCACTAATCCCTTCAGGAATAGTCCTCACTCTATCGCTGTCTTCTGAACCAGTACGAGCGAATTACTTTTTGCCCAAGGCCCTATGGTCTTCCTGTCTATTTATTCCCTAGGCTAAGATTAGCCTTCCAAAAGTTTGTTATCAAAGTGTTTCTTATGTTATTTAATAAAGACCTAGTATCCCCTGCAAATGAGTGGTGATTTGAGAGGAAGATATCTTGACCGAGTATTTCAGCCTGCTGGAATCATTCATCCGCCCGCGATTCTCTTGGAGGCCTCTGGGAAGTCGCGCAGGTACATCGACGGCTCCACCGAGGTGAGTGATTTTCTCTTTAATATTTGGTTCAGTTGTCTTCTGAATAAGGTTTCCCCAAAATTGCGAACACTCGTTTTTATAGCTTTACATACAGTCCATTACCTAAAGGCTGGTGCGGATTTCTGAGGAGTCGCATCAGAAAATATCACGATCATTGATCAAACACTGACTATTCTTAGACTATTATATTTTGTTGTTTTGTTCCTCAACATATCTCAGCTTCCAAGAGATAAGTCACCAAACCTGAAAAGACACGTTCCAAATCCATTCATGTATACACCCCTTCGTTGTTTGTTACTAATAAAGGGGAAATTGAAAAATCTTAAATATGTCTTCATTTCAGAATGTTTGGAGCACGATACATTTGGCTTTTCCATTAGGAATTTCTCTAAATTTGAAAAAAAAAAAAACTGCCTTTTCCTTTAACAAAATCACGCACTTCTTTGATGGTAGCGCCGCTCAATATAAGAATAGGAAAAACTTATATAATCTATATTTGCATAAAGAAGATTTTGAAGTAGTGGCTTAGTGGCAGTTCTTCGCAACATCTGAGGGTAAAAATTCAAACTTCAAGAAAATATATTTAGTGGAATATCAAATTAATTTGCAGAATAGAAAAGAATGCAGCAAATTTCAGCTCTCTGGATGCGTTTTAATGGCGTAATTTTGAATATATTGAGTGAGGACCGAAAACAGCAGTTTTTTATTATTATTAAAAGTTTATAACTCTAAAACCATAAATCAGAAAAATGTAATATCTTAAATTTTAACAGATACAACTTCTATACCAAAAATCATAGAAATCAGAAGGGTCAAGGTCCAAATCTAATGTTGAATTTGTTGATTTGACATGGAATGACCCTATTCAGTGGGTTTTTTACAAATTACCTTTTACACACAAGAGTATTACTTAGAATATTCCAATTAATATTAAGAAATATTATTTGTTTGGCATTTTTAAAAAGAAAAATGACAGATAAATTATTACAGTTGTCATAAATGAGATAACATAATGAAAAATTATGCGATAACGTCGATAGCTCTGATAACAAGCATGATAGTTATTGATAATTATTCAATTTAAACTAATAATATTGGATTATTTTATGTATTTTGGTATTTTAGAGTATCATCTCAAATTACGTATTCAATATAAGTTTAATTAAGTAATAATGATACCCATTGTTATTATTTCTTTGTAATTTTTAAATAAACATTATACACAACAATATTTTTTATTATTATTTTATTTTATTTATTTTTTATTGAACTGAATAAGACAAGAACAATGATGATTAATTTAAAATTAATATTTAACCAAACATTTATTTTTAAATTAATCCATTATCAGTAATTCTATTTAATTCAATTTTGAAGATTTACCTTCCTTCAACCTAACAATTTTAATAATAGGGTGTATAAAAAAAAAAAAAAATGACCGTTTTCTGAACAAATATTTGTATTGTTATTTCTTTGGTATAAAATACAATTAATACTCAAAGTATAGTCCATTGTTATCTACCGTCATTACCCATCTGCTAGCCAATTGCTCGATGCCCCCATCCTTTGGGATGGCTATCAAAGAGCTCATGGACAGCATTTTCAACTTCCGCAAAATTAACAAAATTTTTCCCTTGAAGAAAATAGGCCATGGATCGAAACAAGTAGTAATCCGAAGGTGCGAGGTATGGACTATAAGATGGATGAGGCATGAGTTCAAACCCATGAAGTTCTGTTAACTTTTCTGCTGATTGTTGAGGAGTAAGTTCGTGAGTGACCAGTCTGCAGGTCTTTTTCACCTTCCCCAAGGAGAGAAGATGGAGACTATTAGTATCTTTCGACACACTACACTCCCTGGCAAGTTCGCGAGTACTTGTGGAAAGATTTGTCTCAACAGCTCAGAACTTCAACAATATCCATTAATAGCCGCCCGAAGCCCTTCTTCCGTTCCAACGTCGTATCTCCACTTCTAAATTTTTCAAACCAACACCGCGCAGTGCGCTCTTCAAGTACACCTTCCCCTTCATGTTTACTAATTTCACGAGTTGCTTCAGCGGCTGTGAAATTTTTTTTCTCATGTTTCTTCTTTGAAATAAATAACTGAACTGAGGCTTTTTTTTTTTAAGAAGTCCAGTGTTAGTAAACAAGCTTAGAGAATGCTCTAAAGAGATTATTAAGTATTGGTAAATAATAAATAGCATTAAGATATTTACAGACTTTTGAACTCTGGAATTTGATAAAACGGTCATTTTTTTTTATACGCCCTATTATATTTTTTTTAAATAAAAGGTCTGTAATTTTCATATTATTTTTTCTATTAATAATGAACCTAAAATTATATTAAAAAAAAAAAAATTAAAATCAAACATTTTATGGATATAATGCCCCTAAAGTTACAGTCAATTATATAACATGAGTTAATTAAAATTGGTGACACGTGAAGTATGCGATAATTACTTATTTATTATAGTAACTTTTTAAACTTTATTTAAGATCAAATTCGGAGTTTTATTTTTAAGTCATATTTCAATTTTAAGTATCTGTAAGTAAGGGCGCAGTTTTTTTTTTTTTTTTTTTTTTTTTTTTTTTTTTAATGTGATTGAACTGCATTAGGCGAGATTAATGAAAATTAAAATCAATACTTCAATCATTATCAATGGAAAAAGAATATAAACATTACAGACGTTTTACTTAAGAAAAATGTATTAAAATAGTGAATTTGTAAACGAAGGTAGATATTTAAAATTTAATTAAATAAATATTATTGATAATGGATTATACCAAAATAATAAATTTAAAAATAAATTTTAGGTTAAATATTAATTTAAAATTAATTATTATTATTCTCACCTTATCCATTTCAACACAAGAACACACAAAAAAAGAGAAAAATGCCTGTCATCATCAAAATTTATATGAAAAATGTTTCTTCAATATTACTGAAAACATTATTCAATTTTTATTTATTTATAAATAAATTTATTATTTATTGAATTAAATTTTTAAGATTTACCTTCCTTCCCGAATTCACTATTTCCATATATTTTTCTCAAATAAACCGTCTGTGATGTTTATATTATTTTTCTATTAGTAATAGAATGAATACTGGTCCCATGAAGTATTACAATATATTAAATTACATAATGTATTGAGATAATGGATATGTTAAAGAGATTATTTATCAGGTTTTGGTAAAGAGATATCAAACAAAACTACAATTTTACGTGAAAAAATTATTTCTCTATTTTGACTGAGAGGTGAGAAAAAAATAAAACGTGATTTTCATTTTTTTCTCTCTGCTCGCAATGCTCATTGGCGGCTCAAACTCTAGAGATCCCTACTACCCACACAAAAATCGGTAGTCAAATCTGTGAGTTACAAGTCACAGCTGAGAACTGGCTGCCCTAATGTGATAAAGACCCGTCTGCTTCTTGTGTATAATCCCTAAAAAAAATAAATAAAAAATATCCCCAGTTCCATAACTTTGTGTATAATACTTATTTACTAAACATAAGATAATTGGAGAACATAGTAATATCTAAGCTTTTATAAATCGTGGTGAATCGATTAAAACGTGAACTGGGAAGTAACAGAAGCGAATAAAATGAAATATTTGATAATTTTATAACAAAAAAAAAAATTGATATTTTTATTAAAAAATGTTCTTATTTATGCACCATCCTGAATATTAGGTAATTGTATTTAACTATTGCTAATCAAACATTTTAAGAAGTTAGATAGCATCGTTAAGACTCAAATAAAACAGATAAACTATAATTATCAGCATTAAAGAAGTCACTAAATTTACAATTAGCTGCTGAGTAATAATTTAGATGTGACTAATGGACATATTTTTCGTGGTGATTAAAATACCGTAACGAGGTGATGACGAATCCCTATCGTTTCTGTGATAGCTACTTTAGATGAGCAGAATGTAGCAGTAGTAGTATTTTACTGAAATTACTAGAATACTGAGTAGCTAGCTCATCAATAATTAAAAATTAATAATTAATAATATTAATTATTAAAATTTTGGGTAATGGCTCGAATGCCTGACACCAACCCCCTACGCGCGCCCAGAATACCTTTTATCGATTCTAACCTTGTTCCGATTTATTTCGATGTTCTAGTCTTTACTTTTAGAGGGGAAAGGTTATTCTCCTTCATTTACGGAGAAACTCTAAATCCCTGTTCTAAGTAATATTAAGTTTTGTTTACCTTCTAATATTAAAATGAGAAATAAGGAAATAATAAAGTGGAAATAAGAAAATACCAAAATACAAGACACTAAATCAATTTTGAATTAATATTAATTCAATTAATAGAGTGCTAAACAGCCAGTAATGTTAATTCCAGATAAACTTTCTGTCAGGAAATTTATTTGACATAACTTTTACAATTATATAATAATGTGTCATTTACCTCTTAATCTGTGATTATTTTCACATTGCCTATTCTCCATGTTATAAGCCATTATATAATATAAGACAGAAGACAGTTGAAAGTGGTGATGTTAATTTCTGCTATATTTTCTCAAGGGAAGTGGAAATATGAAATCATGAAACCTGTGGTACACTTTTTCACATTTATTTTCATATCGATATGTTTTATTGAATATATAAAACACCAAATCCATGTACAAATTAATCTTCTTAAGTTTTGTAACACTTTTACACATAAGATAAGATGAAATAAGAAAACATGAGTTGATAAAACATTTAATCCTCATGTTGTTAACTTCTGTTTGACCTATTTACATTTAAGAAGACTAAATATCAATATAACACACTGAACAACACAATCCAAGTTGAAACTGTAGAAGTGATTGTTTACATGTGAGGTTATAGGAATGAACGAAACTTTTTTCGAAGAATGTTTATAATTATTAATTGTAGCTGGAATTATTATCAACGAAATGAAAAAAATTACTCCGAAATCGTACCATTTACAGCGAAGATATGGTCTTAGGAAACAGTGTAGAAATTGGCCAACTGGCGGTCAGTCCCACTACTCCACAAAAATATGTTTGTCGTACTTTTTTATCTAGAACTACGAAACTATTTGTCCGATTCAAAATTACTTTTTTTCATCTTAAATTTACTATTAGACTATTAAATATAAAGTTTTAATAATGTCCCTTGAAAGCTCGCTAAACAACCTGTACTGTTGTAAAATCCACGTTTTGTTGCACATTTTTCGCTATAATTCAAAAACTGTTGGTCTGATCCGAAATTTCATTTTTTCATCTCTAAGCTGGTTAAATTTACTACTAGATCGTATATATGTAGTTCATATTAAATCCCGTGAAACACCCACGCCAGCACACTGAACATGTTATAATTGTCATATTTTGCCAAAGTGTACACATTTAGCATGCTAGCGCGGGTATTTTACGGGATTTAATATAAATTACATATATACATTCTAGTAGTAAATTTATCCAGCTTTGAGATGAAAAAATTATGTTTCGAATCGGACAAATAGTTTTGGAGTTATAGCGAAAAATGTGCCAAAAAATGTGGATTTTACGACAGTACGGTGTTTTTTAGTGAGCTTTTAAGGAACATTATTAAAAATTCATATTTAATAGTCTGATAGTAACTTTAATCAGCTTTAAGAGGAAAAAAAATAATTTTAAATCAGACAAATAGTTAAGTTTATCATAGCTTAGAGATTACTATGTTCTGCAATTATCTTATGTTTAGTAAATAAGTAATAAGTATTATATACAAAGTTGTAAAACTTTGGGGATTTTATTTTTTTTGGGGGGGATTATACTTGTTTAGATCTAATGAAGTGATTAGAAACAAGAAGCAGACTTCTCCCAAAAGTTTCGGATAATGACTTCGGAGTTAACTATATTATTTTAGGATAATTATAAAATTATTTCTATAGCTTTTCCAGATAATTGGCCTGTAAAATTAACATTAATTTTATTCACGCAGAAGAGATGACCATTGGACTTCATCCATAGATTTTCTTCGCCATCCTCTTATTCCTAGATTTTTCAGGTCCGCCTCCACATTATCCTGCCACCTTATTCTAGGCCTTCCTCTTAATTTGGTACCATCCGGTCAGTCATTCATCATCCTCTCGTCCGGCATCCGTTGGACATGTCCCAGCCAACCTCAACCTTCCTTCCTTGATGACCGCCACTATATTCGGTTCCCCGAATAGCTCTTCTCTAATTAATGAAATTAAAATTAAAATCCTTATCAGAAATTTAATAGACTATATATTTGACAAGGTTAAGTATTTTGGCGGGGAAGGTTGTAGGGGCTTTGTAACCTAAAGTGTTGCAATGGCTACCCACTTGTAACCTTTTTTTTCACATTCAGAAATGTAATATTTTGACATGCTCTACATCTGTTGGTGTTGCCTTGATCGAAAGTTTGACCAAAGGCTTTTTGTGAGAAATTTAATAGAAAATATTTGTTGTTCTATAACATTTGCCGCTAGGACCCACCCTTTTGGAGCTGTATTGGTTTGAATGAAAAAAGTCATGTTTGAAGTCCCTATTTTTCTCAACTTATTTATTTCGAATTATCATTAATTGTTAATTTAATATAATTATGAATTTAAGTAATTTGATCCTTTTAATTCTACAATATTAATTTGGAAAAGCAGCTGATTATAGATAGTATATTCATGGTCTATTGTTTTCCCCAGTCAGGGAGATATTGAGATTCTTAAATAAAAGCTGGATCAAAAAAGAAAAATGATGTGTAATCCAGGGTCAAAGGTATGTGTAACATTTGAGAAAACAGAGACACAATGATGCGTTAAGTTAGAGACTTACAATATGCGGGTTTTTTTTTCGTCACTTGCATTACAGAAAATAAGTAGTAAAATCAACGCAATCGGATGTTCACCCCGAGTTGTAAACAACAAAAAGCTCGGTATTACTGAATTTTAACTTGCTAAAGCTATGCTACTTTTGGATAACTCATCTGGACACCCTAAAGAAGAGGATCTACACTCCGAAGATAAGCAAATTCAAGTCCTCTACATGCCTCCAAAAACTACACCACTCTTGCAACCTATGGACCAAAATGTACCCCAGCAGACAAAAATTAATTATAAAAAATCGCTCCTTTGTGATATAATAAAACAAACTGGCGGAATAAACATATTTTTTTTTAAAAACAACATTATAGATGTCGTTTTTAATCTAGCTAACTGCTGGAATAAAGTTAAAAGTGACACTATTGAGTGTTCCTGTAAAAGATTTGGCCACCCCCTGGGCCCTGCTTTCAAATCACAAGTCATAGGTGATCATGCTGAAAAAGTTAAATCGACTTTAGAATTGACTTTCTAATTTGTGCAAGAGCTTTCCGAGAGATGTAAGGCAAGTGTTACCCTGACAAAAGAAGATATCATTGATTGGCTTCAAGGAACAAGCGGATAAAATTTTCAGTCACTGTCTGAAGAATAAATCCTCGACCAAATTCAGTCCCCGGAAGACGAATCTGATGATGACTTCGTGGGTTCGAATCGGAGAACCGTCTCCAACAGCGAAACTTTCAACGCTCTCAATGTGTGCACCAAATGGGCCGAAGAGAATGGCCGTCCCAAATAATGATGTCATGGTGCTTAAAGGTCTACATGAGTGCATTTTTGAATATATAATGCCAAGAAACAAAAAACAATTTCCCTAGTAAAATTACATATATTTGGGTACAGTTTTTATTTATTTCTATAATATGCAAACATTTTCAATAGATCTAGAGACATTTTCTTTTTTTTCTATTACTCTCGATAATCCGGAATTCTTTGATAATCCGACGGTTGCGTGGTCCCATATGTGTTGGGTTATCAAGATTGTATTAATATTTGTTTACACGACGCTAGACAATAGCAAGCCTAAAGTATGCAACTAGTTTATTTTTCTATTTTTGTCCATTATTCAATCCGCTTTGTGGAGTATTTTTAAAAGAGTGGATTAAAAACAAGCAAAACACAATCTGCTTTAAATTATCATGTTAGCGATTTGAAGCCTATGATGTTTCTAAAATAGTTTTATATATTTGCAATAGGTGTTTAATGCTGCCATAAAACTATTTATTTAAAGAAAAATTATCAATGGGTTCCTACAATAATATCAACTGAATATTATTATTTTCTTTTTTTCTTATTGGCCAGCTAGTGACCATTGACTAGGTCTGTATTTTTTTTTATATATATTTTTTTAAGTTTGTCCATATTGGTTATTAAAGTAAGTATAAGTATTTAGTATTTGCATAATTTTCAATTTGTTGACTGTTTAACTTCAAATAAAACGTGGATAGACGTTATCGGTTTGCTATTGGTAGTGCTTCCAAGAAATAGCAACAAACAATGGTCCTTAAAAAGATAGCAATCAGCGTAAAAAAGAATATATTTAAAAATCAGTTTTTTCCTTATTCCCAGTCATTTTGTTTTTCCGTAAAAGTAATTTTACGTCAAATTAAGAATTCCGGTTGTCTTTCATCCTTTTCAGGATGGCCTTCACTCCAAACATCCTGACTTGAGTAGCCTACATATTTTTACAAGTGTTTTTAATGTATTACTAATGGGTACTATGAATTCTTAACATAAAATAAATATTACACGGTTTAATCTAATATTACAACAGTTTACAGAACAAAAACACATGCTAAAGAAATCTTTGTTTCGATTATATTTAGTTGTAAATAGGTAATTATAAAAGTAACACAAGGTCATATGAACATTCTTTGTTTTTTGCTCCTTTTTACTGCATTTAATACCGGTTTTTAAATTGTATTTAGTTGACGCATACGTTAATCCTGACGTAATAAATAATTGTGGGATCTACGTCACAACTTCACGGGGGATCCAGTTCACATATCAAAGGATGGACGCAGGAATAGCTTTTAGCTAAAACCTGTTCATACATTAAGTATTATGACTAATTTTTCTTTAAATAATTCAGTGGTTGTTGTGAAGAAGTGGATAGGTCAAATTATCTTTAAAACTATTAATCCTTAAAGCAGGACTTTTACCATCTTCGTTGTGAAAAATGGTTAAGTTTTTCTTCTTAATAAGGCCTTAAAGTATCTATCTATTTAATAGCAAAAGGCATTTTGCTTCATGTGTTATTTCATGATATAGGAAAGTTATCAAAAATGCGCTACTAAAAATATCACAAATTTGACCTGTCTACTTCACAACCAAGGGATTATTTGAAGGAATGAATCATGTTATTATAGCACTTTATATTCAAATGAAAATAGCATTTTGTTTTTTACAAAATGAAAATCCAAAACTATTACCATGGTGGTAACAATAAGTAAATTAATATGTTCATTGCATAATAAGATTCAAATATAATAGTTTTTTTTTCTTCATATCAATCTGAGATTTCAAAACAAATCTTTAAATTGCTATCATTCAGCTGATATCCATAAATATTTTAAAACATCTGTTGTATTATTAGCAGTGAATTGGTGGAAGAAAAATTAATTAGATTAGGTAATTGATCATTATGTGACATTAATTTAATTATAAAAGGGAGCTTCATCAACATGGATTTGCATTAATTCACACCAAATTTGTTGTGGAATAAACTAATAAAGAAAAATAATTGTATAGTAAATGTATCCTATTGTAAAAATAGTAATTAATTTTTTGTTTAAATCTTTTAAGTAAAACCAAACACAATTTAAAAAAATAGAAACTTGCCATAAGTCTTTATCCCAATTTCTTAAAATAATATCTTCATTGTAGCCATCTATTCAAATCTTTAAACTTGAAAAACATATCTATATTATTAATCTAATAAACCTTATGTTCCACCATATATTTGGTTTACCTCAAGAATCAAAATCTCAACCTGCTAACTTTTATATCCCTTCTCATCAGCGCTTTTACATTACATTCTTATAACTCTGCTGTCTAATTCTGAAACAATACATCCACCCTTAAGCCTCCTCTCTAACTTTTTTTTAAACGGCATTGATTTTCGTTAAAAATCAATTTCTAAAATATTTAGTGATTGTTTTATCTCAGTATTCTTTATATTATTGATCATTACTTATAATTTCAACATTCTATATTATTTTTTTGTTTAATTAGGATTTATAAATTAATTGCAATTCTATTGGAATGATTGATGAATTTATCGCCACTTCTATTGGAAACGATAGTTATTTCTATGGGAATTGATGAATGAATTAATTGCCACTTCTATTTGAATAAATTGATCCACTTCTAATTAAATTGATCATTCTATACCATCATGTGTACATCAGGTTATAAATTGTATCCATTTGTAAATAACACATTTTTTAATATACAATATTCCTCTTAAAATTTGAAAGGTTTTAAATATGGATGGTGGTTGTTCCATCTCATTGAATAACTCTTTATTAATATTTTTTAATCAGGAATCAAATATTCTCACAATAATAAAGAATCAAACATCTCAGTAGTTTTCTCAGGTCAGAGACCCTTTTTAAAGATAATGTGGATCCAGCAATTTGAACTTTTTTTAAATTCAAAAATATTTCCTCATTTACATAAAATGTTTCCTTTATCAGCATCCTTTGTTAATATTTAGTCATTTTTTGTCACCAAACAAATTATATATATTTCCTGACAAGATATATAGCTGTGGTCAAGAAATCGATAAGTCAAAATTGTGCACTTTTCAGTAGGACAATGCAAATGCTTGTTCGTTTGTCCTGTAATTATTCAAAAAATACCATTTGCACCAAAATAGATATTTTTAAGGCCTTATTAAGAAGCACAAGTTCACCAATTTTTCATGACACTAATGCAGAAAAATTGAGCTTTGAAGGCACTTAAAATGCTCAAGATAATTGGACTCCACTCCTTCACCACAACCACCAAAATAATCTACATTGATAGGTTATTAGAAACTTTTATATGCAGATTCTAGGTACTTCACTTTCCTTAACTGTATACAACATTACGTAGGACATACCAGTTTTCCTTAATTAACTACTGATTAGTTCTCCAACTAAAGTTTTCCTCCGAACACGATTAATATTGGATTTGACAGTTATGTTTTTGTACACTCCATACAAATATGTACTTAATTTCATGCATATTACAATGAGCATAAAATATAGTGTTTTCAATAAACTACATGACAACAAATATAAAATTAATCACATTTTCACAAAAAAAAAACAAAATTTTAATTATAATTTAATTGCCTGTGCCATGGAAAGTAATCTGTAACCATTTGACTTTAAAAATCAATCAGGCATACACTGGTCAGCTTAGCTCCCTCCTTTAAATACATAACATCTAGTAAATACAAACACACCTTGTTTACTTATGTATCTAGAAAATATAAAGGTGGTCTCCTCTAAGTAACCTCCAAAGATGGACCTCACCCAAAAAAGGTGATGTTGATTAAAGATTTTAAAGGAGTAGTCTATTATCAGCTTCTTCCAGAGAATTAGACCATTGATTCCATTAAATACGTGAACAACAGGACTGGTTGAGGGAAAACATTAAGGGAAAACATTGTATGGAAGCCTCCAGGGTTGGACTACAGAACAGGCCTCAGCTTTCATCATGACAATGCTCCATCATATATGTCTCTATCTGTGAAAAAGGTTGGAGTTTGCCTGGGATGTCTAACCACATCCTTTTAACAGTTTCAACCTTGAACAATCTGATTACCACTTTTTCCACCCTCAGCAAAATTCTTTAGCAACAAAACAATTTCCAAACCAGATTGCCATCAAATAATACCTTGAATCTGACAGAATGGAATCTTCCATTTAAAATTAAAATGTATGAATAATAAAAAATTGGTTTTCATTTAGGTCAAAAAACCACAGGGATATAACAACAGATCCTATGCAGGAAAACTGACAAATTTATCACATATTCTTGAATGGTAATTTAATTAAGTGAAAATCTTAATAAATGATTTTACATTAAGTTAAAAGAATTAATAAAAATTGTTAATGATCTAATTATAAAAATAAAAATGAGTTAATAACACTGGGTTAAGAATAATTAAATGACATTTAGACATGAATATATTTTGAAAAGTAAAACATAATTACACATTTATAACAATATTGTTGAAAATTCATAATTTGTATTTTGAAAACAGAAAATTTGTGAACAGTAACTTTATTCCTATTGATATATTATTATGGAATAACAAACATTCAAAAATTTTATTTACTACCATAAAAATTACCTATATATTAAGATTTTTAAATTAATTTTTTATTTCTTAAAATTATTTTTATACATTTTTTAAAATATTTTATGTAATGTTTAAGTGTTTGCGAGATTCAACAATTTTGTTTTGAATAAATTTTTTGGCAAACACTATACAAAAAATCTATCAAAAACTATATTTTACACAGATAACATACATATAAATGTATAGTTATTAATAATTCATTTCTTTCATCCGCACGACTTATGCGAAGCTCACAAGGCATGCCTATTTTATACTTACACCATGCTTGAGACAACGCATGTAAACAAAGTTAGATTTAACAATCTAAAGAGAAACAATACTTCCTCTACTGTTAACATTTATAAATTCAAAACAGGAGTTTACTCGGGTCTTCCTCATTGACACCGCTAAAACAATGATTGTTATTAGATCATTAATTATAATATAGTGGCAGTTTTCCTTATTATTTTTCTTAAAAATTAAAAATTACTAATAATAGAACATTTTATTGTTTTGGCGGAAATGAGAGAATGAGGGAGACCAATGGTTAAAAGCGTTAAATATTCATCACAATCCAAGAAAAAAAATACACATAAAAAACACTTGTGTTATAACTCTTTAAACGGTGGGAAGGGAAGGGAAACAATTAACAATACACCATCTAAACTCATAGGTTGGGAAAACAAAAACAAAATAAAGAATATTATAAATTAACATAAAAAATCATATTTTACAATATTATATCTCACTCGAAAGAAAAACAAAAATAATAAGAAAAAATAATATATATTTGAAAAAGCTATTAAGATGTTTACATATACACAATCAAGGACCTGAGCTTATGCCACTATCCTCATTTTCAATAAAATTATTATATATATTTATATTTATATAAACTTTATATATATTTATAAATTGTAAGTATTTATACATTTATACTTTAAACAACTAACAAGAGAGGCCTCCTTAAAGTGGGTCCTTAGATGACACCCAAATTGTCGGACCGGACTGATCCCTGATAACCATGTTGACTTTTTGGTAAATTTCTTCAGGTGTGTCACCCTGAACGATTGCTAAAACAAAGAAAAACAATTTAAATGGTTGAGTAAAAAAAAAATCTTTTTGTGGCTATAAGATGCTGATAGGCAGAAAAAGTTCCCTTTATCTTTACAAATTTTTTTTTTTCTTTCAATTGATATATTAATTTATTTTTATCTCGTCTGAAATATTTATTATCATATTTATGAAATATGAATTTTAGCACATTTTGAGCTAGTTTCTATGAATTGCCTTAAGCATGCTGATCTCCAACTTAAAGCAATTACTATTTACAAACTTCGCTTAAAGATGAAAAATATTGAATACATTGTATGTGATCAAAACTATAGATGGTATGTTTTTTAAATATGTAGTACTAATTATGTTATATTTGGAAGAAAAAAAAATGTTTTATACAGGAAGCAAAGAATAAAAATTCATTTTTGGGCATTTCATGGAATACAAGTTTTATCAATTATTTATATAGGTATTTTTTATAAGTACATTCGGAACCCAATTACTTAAAAGTTTCAATCAACCGAGCCAACTAATTTATTTATTTATTTTTTATTGTATTAAGTGTTAATATATTCCCCCCCCCCCACAAAACATTGCAAGCATTTTGAAGAAGGCACTTCAATATCTGGGAGATGAAGCTAATCCAATATTGTTGGATTTGATGGTTTTTAGACAATGGAGAGAAATTAAAGAAAAGAAAATTACTGATTTTTTCAAACCATAAATTCTTTTGATTTATGTATGTAATAATGTAACTTATGTATATTATTATTTCATACATAAATGCTACATAATATGTAGAATAATGTTAATAATAATTAAACTGCAATAGATATATGTATTCCGTACGTTTTTGGGATCTGGATAATATAAGGATTTTGCTGTCAAATCTTAGCCTAACGATCAATCCATTTATTGTATTTCTTGCTTTTCTAAGCCAAGATTTAAAATATCTCTTAGATGTAATGTTTCATCAATCTTTAATTTGCTAGTTTATTTATTTGCAATGTTAATTCATATTGAAATCACATCTAGTAATTTGCAATGTCATATTTCATCTTGAGTGAAACTGCCCAGTTATTCTCATCTTGTTGGACCAATAGCTTGCCTCAAAACACCCTGATTTTTTTTTTTTTTTTAAACGCCCAATCGTGCCAACATTAATGTCAAATAACTCAGTTTTAAGATTTTTATTCTTCAAACAAATCATTAAAAAAAGAAAAGAAAAAAACAATCTAGTATTGGGTGTTTCATCTTATAAATAAATTTCATTTTCTCATAAATAAAGAGTAATCAATTGCTACAAAGTTTTTTCCATAGAGTGAAAATGATGCTAAAAAGTGAAATTATTGGGCATGTCATATCTCTCGTATTAAGATATTATCTACTAAATACATTTTTTTATGGTCTCGGTAAATAGTCAAGATTAAATTTTTAAAAAAATGATGGACTGATGTTTTAGTAAAGTATATGGACCATTCCCAAATATTTCAGGTAATACATAAGTGACTTTATATATAAATAAACGTAAACCTCAAAAATATTTAAATAAAGGAAATAGTTATAGTTGTAACACAATTGGGTAAAAGAAACAACAAAAAAACATGTAAATATAGTTATTCATGTGTATTTTAAGAGAACAAAGAAAATATTTTAAATGTAGCAATATCTAGTAATCTGACTAAAAAACAACTAAGACATTCAAAAGAATTTTGATTAGATAATGGTACCCTATCGAAGCTCAGAAAGATTAAGAATAATTTCTGCTAATGGGTTACTCACTGCTATGTTTCACCTTTTCTGATAGTGATGAGTAATATTGCAGAATACTTCTTTTAACTATTTTTTCTGCGATAATATGAATAATAGTGTATGTAGTGTAATCTTAACAACTATCCCCAGTCGATAAGGTTTGTGCTTAATGGGTCCATAGACAATAAGGCATTATTGGAGCTGATATGTGAAATTTTCATAAGTCTCAGAAAGGGGAGAATTGCAAAAACATGACGAAATAGCCACTCATAACTAGAACAAGAGACAAATAAAATCTACATTGTTTCTGGCTGGCTATTGCAAGAAAAGGAGTGAACAGCACCTGCAGGATTAATTAACATCTATATCAAATGAATATGAAAGATTCCACAACCTGTAGATTCTTAGGGAAGGAGGATGAACTCAAATATCATGTTCTTTGTGTTTATTTGTTTATTGGGGCTTAACATTCTTATGATTTCCAACTAGGGCAGGAAGGAACGGATCATCCAACAGATTACCAACCTATTCTAGCCAGGGTGGAAAGGTCAGCATTTAGTTTGTGGGGACCACCACAAAAATAATTTTTATTTCATGGCAAACGAGTGTTCTTTGTGTTTAAGATAAGCTTGTGAGACTAAGGTTCATTCATATTGATGAACTTAAAAAAAATCTCAGTTGCTATATAACTATGGACCAAATGGAAATTTTAAGGTTCGGCTAAGCACTAGCGGATTATACAGCAGCACAATGAGCAATTAAAAGGCTGGTAGCATCTGCATACCAATCCTGAAGCAGAGTGCAGGATATTATTATCCTGATTTTAAAAATCAAATTTACCCATATTGCTATAGAACATCAAATAAAAATATAATATTGAAGAAAAATATTAAGATAAATTAGATATAAGTAGCTATTAAGAGGTAATAGCAGATTAAAATAAAATTATAGAAATGGATTTCAGAGAATGTTTTTAATTTGTGTGATAAGCATGACCTATGAAAATCTACTAAAAATCTCTGTCTACCCATCAGAAATTTACCTGACACTAATTACTTTTTTTTTTTTGGATTAGGTCATTATTAAATCAAACTGCTTTAAATACTTATTTTAATTGTTGATGAATTAAGTATAATATTACCAGAACTATAGAAACAGGATAAATGAACAACAATTCTGCTTTGCATGGCCTTCTAAATGTTTCAGTCTGCTCATTTTTTTTTAAAGCCAAATGTTCTTTCTTTCTTTATAATACTTTTCTTCCCTTAAGGTAATTGGCCATTTTAGGTACCCTTAAAGAACTGCATATTAAATAATTGGTTTGTGAATTCTAATTTCTAAATTTTTAGATAGTAGGGAAGACCTGAACAGCTTAGTGACTAATAAATAACAAGCATTAATGTTACCTTTATTTCTTAGTAAATTTCATTTTTTTAATATATTGTAGACCTTAAACTGCACTTATTGAACTGCTCTAATGAAATGGCAGTTAAAAAAACAAAAAAAATAATTCTTCTGATTCTTTAATGCAGGCAACGGTTTAATCTAAACCATATTGATGAAATAATATATAAGATATCTAATTAGAGATAAAATTGTAATTGAAGTAAGAAAACATGTCATTGAAAAAATGTTAATATGAGAGAAAAACTATCCTTGTAGGAAATTAGATTACCTGTAAAATATTCACTAAAATCTTGCTCAAGCTTAAGAGCCCTCTCATACGTTTTCTTGGCCTGTTCCTCTGTCATCCTTTTGCTCATTTCCCTGAAATGCCAATACAAATTAGTCTTTTTTTAAGTAGGACTCTTTGATGATTTATTATGAAAGTGTAGATGAATTTATCATTGGCTATTAACAATACTGTTGAATCATGTGTACATTAAACGTATTTTATATACCAGATGGTTAAAGTAGTTCTAAAAACATGATTGTCTGAGTATAGCTTATAAACAAGAATGAGACAATTGAGGATGTGGCTGCATTAAGGGCCTCAAGTACCAAAGCACCTTTTTGTGAACATTCTAATCTCTTCCCTATCAATTTAAGAAAATTGTGTAAAAAATTTGATTCGATAAGTCGATTCAGCAAAAAAATAGAACAAATTTTGAAACTAGGTTTTATGGGCCCTTACAATTCATGGTTCTTGAGCTTGCCATGGGGAATTTAGAAAGTATTCCCTATAGAAAGAGTCACTGCCAAACTACAACAAATCTCTTTTACTTCAAAAATGCTGCACGATTTGTTTCTTAAATATTATTAGGACACGAGCAAATCTCTCTCTGTTAAACACAACATTTATCACAAATTTGTTGGGCAGACTAATTTTACATTTTCCAGAACTAAAACTGATGTTTGCCACTTCTGCATCGAATGTAAAAAAAAATTGGAAGTAACTGCAGAGGATCCATCCACAATTTAAAAGTTATAAGATATAAAGCACTGAAAGAAAATTTCTGGTGCAATGTTCAGCCTTTAGGGATCCACTGAAGGAAATTACATTGATGATAGTGTTCTAATTTCAAGTTTTTATTTTTTGGCACTTCTTTAGGGGGTAGTTTTATGCTTTGATACATATAATTTTCTTTTTTTATTACATATTTTTTAATATGACATTCCATTTGTTTATTTGATCCTCCAACCGAATAGTTGCCCAAAAAGTAGAAAGTAAAAAGACCAATACAAAGTTATGCACAAATCATGAAAGAATTTGAATGCTCATAACTGGGATGTTGCTTTTGATGTATGTGCCCTTTTTGCAGCCACATCCTCAATTTATTATTTAATGTTGTATTATCAATAAATATTTTCAAGATCTTAATTATCGAATTTAAGATTTTTTTTTTTAAAGATAAAAAGAGAATAAATTACATTAATATAACAATAAATACAAATCAACTTACATTATTGATTCAACAGACTTGGGTTTGATGAAAATGGCAACTGGATACAGCTGAGCAACTTGAAGCCTCTTGATAGCATTTCCACTAACATCCAAAATACAGTGCTTTCCCTATAATAACAATATTTAATTAATATTAAGTATACACTGGTATAACTAAAACATTAGTCAGAAGAAACAAATGAAACATACTATAAAAAAAAAAAGTGTGATTTTCATAAGTCACAGTTTCAATTTTTGTAACCATGTGACAGAACAATATTGCCTAATTAATAAATTCTAAAAACAAAGTCAACAGCATCTCAACAACACATAATTAACAAACTGCTAAATATATTTTGCTAGCATACAGGTGTGATGGGTCGGCTACGGTAACGTAGATCCGGCAACATCACTCCCCTCCTACACAGGGACATGAAATAAAAACTGAAGAACTTGAAATGACGCTTGTTTAAACTAAGATCACTATTAAATAGACTTAATAATTTTTTTTTTTTTTTTTTTTTTTGGGAAGGAAAGGGGGGGGGGGAACTAGGCAGCTGTTCTTCTATCATAAAACAGAAAAGGATTTTGGGAACAGTCTTTTCTTATTTTTCTAAAGCATGATGAGTTTCTTTTCGTTGCCGATTCCTCTTGAGACTATCCTCTTACCCAAGCTGATGCCCACTCTAAATTACAAGATGCACCCATTTTACCAACTCTACTCACAGCGGAATTTATTCTTATACCAATTAAGATAAGTCTATAGTTGACGAGATTACGGATAGCTACTGAGTTTTAGAGAGGAGGGGAGTGACGTTGCCGGATCTACGTTACTGTAGCCGACCCATCACACTGCCAGCCCCTTTAGGCGCCAGGTTATTTTCACAAATTCTAATATATGCACTAAATTAAAACTTAACTACCTCCACCACTTATAAACCTCTTCTTCTTCTTCTTCTTCTACTGGCTCAACAGGCGCTGATGCTGCCCTTGGCCTGCTCAACGATTGCCGTCCATTTTCCTCGATCAGCCGCTTCTGAGATAGGGATCTTCAGCTGCCGCAGATCCTTTCCTGCGCCATCCTTCCATCGGCCCTTTGGCCTACAACGTGGGCGCTGGCCATCCGGCACATTTCTGTAGACCCTACTGGTCACTCTATTTTCATTCATCCTCCTCACGTGGCCCAACCATTTTAGCCTCTGTATCCTGATGTGAGAGGAGATACTAATGTCTTCGTAGATCTGGAGGAGTTCACTATTTTTCCTTCGTCGCCATTGACCATTCTCACACACAGCCCCTAGAATTCTCCTAAGGACTACTCGTTCAAACCTATCAAGTAGGTTGACATTTTTCTTGTTTAGCGTCCAGGTCTCTCCTCAGTATGTGACTACTGGTCTTATCAGGGTCCTGTAGAGCATAAACTTGGTTGAACGGCTGAGAAGTTTGCTTCTGATTAGCCTTGAGTTGGAGAAATAGGCTCTATTCCTGGCTATTATCCTCTTTCTAACCCCTTCTTCCTCTTCCAGGTTAACATTAATAGTAGAGCCGAGGTATTGGAAGCTTGTCACTATTTCAAAACTGTAGGTGCCTATTTCACAGTGGCTCAGCCTCCGGTCTAGCCTTTTGTTTAGAACTAAGACCTTGGTCTTCTCCTCGTTTACGTGTAGGCCAATCTTCTTTGCTTCAGCATCCATTGCTTCGAACGCCGTCTTTATGCTCTGCAGGGATCTACCAATAATTACAATATCATCCGCGTATGCCAGAACTTGGGTCATCTTTGTAAATATTGTACCCTCCTGCTCTATTGATGATTGGTTGTAGATCAATGTTAAACAGGAGAGGAGCTATTGGATCCCCTTGCCTTAGACCACCTGTAACTCCGAAAGGCTCCGACAGGCCTAAACATTTTACTTGATAGATAGTCTTCTCCATAGTGCATTTTACTAGACGAATTAATTTACTTGGCAACCCCAGTTCATGCATGGCTTCTATGAGCTTATTCCTAACTATCGTATCATAGGCTGCCCTAAAATCAATGAACAACATCCAGGTTGTCTGCTGGAACTCTTTCATCTTCTCACAAATTTGCCTTACCGTGAAGATTTGATCAATAGTGGACCTGTTGGGCCGGAAACCACCTTGATAATCTCCCAACTTTTGTTCTACATAAGGGAGGAGCCTGTTGTAAAGGGATATGGAGAAGATTTTATATGCTGTGCTGAGCAAACTAATCCCTCGATAGTTGCTGCATTGTGTCGATTCTCCCTTCTTCTTATACACGGGCACTACTATAGCCTCATTCCATTCCTTGGGTATACTTTCCTCTTCCCAGATCTGGGCAATCAGTTCCTGCAGTACCCTGGCTACTTCGTGCTGCCCTGCTTTAAACAATTCTGCGGGAAGTCCACCGTTACCAGGCGATTTATTATTCTTCAGTTTGCAGAGGATGTCTTCGACGTCCTCTATATCGGGTGGAATGGTTTCCACATCATCCTCATCTATATCCAATGGTGACTGTGCACTTATAAACCATCTAAAACATTAGTCAGAACAAACAAAAGAAACATACTATAAAAAAAAAAAAAGTATGATTTTCATAAGTCACAGTTTCAATTTTTGTAACCATGTGACAGAACAATATTGCCTAATTAATAAATTCTAAAAACAAAGTCAACAGCATCTCAACAACACATAATTAACAAACTGCTAAATATATTTTGCTAGCATACAGGTACCACAGGAACATGAAATAAAAACTGAAGAACTTGAAATGACGCTTGTTTAAACTAAGATCACTATTAAATAGACTTAATAATTTTTTATTTTATTTTATTTTTTTTTGAGGAAAGATCAGGGGCTGACCAGTTCTTCGTCAGCTTTTGGTTAGGTTTTCTATCTTTCATTTATTCCATTCCAAAATGTTATATATTAAGTAGTTAATAGGAAATATATATTTTTTTTTTTGGGGGGGGGGGAACTAGGCAGCTGTTTTTCTATCATAAAACAGAAAAGGATTTTGGGAACAGTCTTTTCTTATTTTTCTAAAGCATGATGAGTTTCTTTTCGTTGCCGATTCCTCTTGAGACTATCCTCTTACCCAAGCTGATGCCCACTCTAAATTACAAGATGCACCCATTTTACCAACTCTACTCACAGCGGAATTTATTCTTATACCAATTAAGATAAGTCTATAGTTGACGAGATTACGGATAGCTACTGAGTTTTAGAGAGGAGGGGAGTGACGTTGCCGGATCTACGTTACTGTAGCCGACCCATCACACTGCCAGCCCCTTTAGGCGCCAGGTTATTTTCACAAATTCTAATATATGCACTAAATTAAAACTTAACTACCTACACCACTTATAAACCTATTATCTAAACTAATAATAAAACCAAAATGGTAAAATGAGATCGCAGAGAACTTGTCTATAGCAAGGCTCGATATTGAATGAAGTATTCAGTTGGAGAGCTGGCAACTACTCAGAGCCAGTGGCCATCCGTAATCTCGGATAGTATAGATTTTAGCTTTTTTGTGTTAATATTTAAGAAATTATTGTAAATTATTATCTCAGTTCCTAATGTTTCAATACATCTTATTCTTACATTTCACATTAGTTGATTCTTGTTTACAACTTATGTCACACAATAGATTTCACTTAACTTTCTTCTAGGTTCTTTCAAATAATTAACATTACTTCATAATCCTAAATAACCCTTTGTGATCATATATATGATGGTGATCATTTTTAATCAAAATTAGGAGAGAATTAGGGCTCAATATTTTAAATTATTTATTTATTTTGGCATATATTTCATTCGCCAGGCAAATACATCCTGCTTCAAATGAATAATAACCAGGACTTATAAGTCGGTCCCAAACATTTCCTGGTTCAGAACAGAAAAACCAATTACCCATAGAACTTGATGAGAAACCCTTAATTTTTCAGTCGTCAAACAGTGCTGCAACAATAAGAGCACCTTTCCCTCTTAAACTTGTTGAGTACCATCATTACTTTTATGTCAACAATGTTACATTTCAAATTGCTGGTATTTTAAAAGTTTTAATGTTTCTAGAGCTAAATAATTTAAGAGTGGCAAATTATCAATTAATTAAACATAAAACATTATACAATATTGACATTAGTTACCTTTTCAGCAACTTCTCTGACAGATGATACAGATGTTCCGTAGAGGTTTTCATTATACTGGCCAGCCTCTATGAACAAATGGCTCTGTATATCTCTTTCCATCTCCTCACGTGAGCTCACAAAATGATAATCACGACCATCTACTTCATATTCCCTCTTTGGCCTTGTAGTGTCTGTGAAGAGACAATAATTCAATGAATTTCATTTGATTGAACTAATTTTAAAAAAGAATAATAAGAGTAGTCATTTTATAATGCATATGAAAGAAAGTTACTAAATATACTCAATATCCTTAATAAAATCCTTAGTAAAATATAGTTTTATTTATTAATTTTTTGTTATTTTCGAGTCCAAATATAAATTCTTTATCAAATATAAATGGTAAGATGGGGTAAGTGCGTTTATGGGGTAAGTGCATTAGACCACCATAATTTATATTGTCTTTTTTTTTACATCAACTGCCATCTCTTGTATATAGACAGAACTTCATACGTACCAAAACTAATATAAGGACGATGACTCGTCATCCTCCTTCTCCTTACAAGTGTGGTTCGGTGGCCCTGCAGAAGACCTGCAACGCAGGTCGAAACGTTGGCACGTATTAAATAATTCTTCTTTGACGTGGTGTTACTTTGACTGCATCCCTGACTATCTTCTTCTCCAAAACTAATATACTAGAGTGCTCTACTGTAGAAGATAACCTCTCTAGGAATTTTCATAGTTCAACCTGTTGATCTAGGTGTAGTGCAAAGTTGCATGATTTAAAATTATAAAATTGTGTTGTATGTATTTTTCTCTATTTTTTTAATTTCAAGGAGTGAAATGATTTATGGGAGTTGCTTTTTTTTGCACTTACCCCATCTAAGAATCAATTCACTGCTAAGGAGTTTACAAGAGATTTATGCACTTACCCCGTTCAGGTAGGGCAAGTGTATAAATGGGACTTCAAATTGATTTTCCTTCGCACTGATAATAATTGTTAGGATATCAGGGAAATCAACTGTATTGCTAAAACGAGTATAGTTCAACATTTTGCAATATAACAAAAAATATTATCCTAGCATTAATAGCTGATTTTTTATGTTAAGTTAAAGTTGAACTTTGCACTCCATATGACGCACTTGCCCCACTTCACCTTAAATAAAAAAGTTAGGTCTTATTACCTGCTTCAACTGCCTACATACCTTCAACTGTCAAGGAAAATAAACTTATTTTTAATATGGTAACAGAGAAAGAAAAATAATAAAAATTCTCTGAGATTACAGACATTCTAGTCAAGAAAGTCTCACGTCTCAAACTAATTGGTCCAGAGATTGAAAAAAAAAAAAAAAAAAAAAAAAAAAAAAAAAAAAAGACTATCTTGAAGAAGAAAAATAATGCATTCAATAATTTGTTATATCCCAACTCAAATAATGAGCAATTTTGAAGTTCACACATTTTTTTGGTGACCAAACACAAATTTTCTTTGAAGTAAATTTTTTAATTTCTTAGAGGTCCATCATGTTAAATATAATATTGTAAAAAAGAATTAAAGTAATATCTATGAGGAAAGATAACAACTTTTTATTCACAAAATCTTTTTTTTTTTCTCTCTTCTTCGTAGGCATGACAGATGTAATAGACGATCCTTTTTACTGGATGTAAAACATGTTATCCACCAAACATGGAAAAATAAGGTTGCATAAAATATTATTTGCAGTCGACTCTGGATAATTCAAAGGACCAATAAGTTTTTTCCTAATAAATAAGAGTTCAAAATATCTTGTTTCTACTATAGGAGGTTTCAGATTTTTTTTCTTTATTTTTATTTTAATAGATGAATAGTACATCATTCATCAAATAAGTTAATTAAATTAAATTTTGGAGTAAGATGAATTATACAAAGTCTATTCTCAAAATTCAAAGTTGCACGGAGCTCAAAATATCAAGAGTGGAAAACAAAACTCCATAATGAATAGCTAAAATAACTGTATTTCAGGAAAATTGAATAAAACATAAAAACCAATATTTCTATTTTCATTTAATTTTTTTAAGGAAAGATCATACGAGTAACAGAAAAAGAAGATAATAACAGTACAGTAGAACCTCACTAATCTGTCTCCCACTAGTCCGATTCTCAGTGAAATCTGACCTTCCCACAGAATCCAGGAGGGGGGACAATATTTTCTGAGAATCCTTAGTAGTCCGGTGAAATTGTAGATTTTAGTGTGACAAAGGTCAGGTAGTTTTGATTTATTTATATATTACGCGCTTGTGTACTCAGCTAAAATCCAAGTTTTGGACCTTGAAATACTGCCATTCACTAATTGGTTGTATCAAAGCCTCAAATCATTTTCTAGGTTTCACCAAGATATCTGCTGAATGGTTGGTTCTAAAGAAAATCTGTTTATATTCAAAATGAAACCAAACTAAATTTTCAACAATTTGGGCTGGAAATAAGCTCTTTAGCTAAAAGCTTAAATTTTTTTTTCAATTCTCTCAAAAAGTGGGGAAAATTTTGATTTTTTAACAGTTTGGCTCTATATATCCTTAAAAACAACTTTTAGAGCATACTTCATTACAAATGATTTTAAAGGCGAGTTAGTTTGCTACAAACCTCACTAACTGGATTAAGTACTGCCAATGCTTCTATACCAGGTATGCAAGTTTAAAATGTCGTTTTAATTCCAATAGAATGCGCTCTTAGCCTATTGAAGGATTTGCTTATCTCTAAACGCTATTTTGTTTGTTAGTCATTTGTTTACAAAAGTCAGTTGTTTTTAAGTCGTTTACGTGGACGAATCATACCTTTCTTTGGTGTTAAAAATGTCTAATTTTAAGCCAAATAAAGAGCATTTGCGGCATGTCATGATTTTCTTATTTAATCAAAAGAAAAAGGCATCTGAATGTCATCGAATTCTTGTTGAGACTTATGGCGATGTTGCTCCAACCGTCAGGACATGTGAACGTTGGTTTCAAAGTTTCAAACGTGGTGATTTTGATGTTACTGATCAAAAACGAGAAAATCGACCAAAAAAGTTTGAGGACTTCGAATTGCAATCTTTATTAGACGAAGACAATACCCAAACCCAACAAATGATGGCAGAACAGTTGAATGTCACTAGGCAAGCCATTTCCGATCGCCTGAGAGCTATGGGAAAGATTCAAAAGGTTGGAAAATGGGTTCCACATGAATTGGACGAACGACAGATGGAAAAACGAAAAACTGTGTGCGAAATGCTGCTTTTACGCCACGAAAGAAAGGGTTTTTTGCATCGAGTTGTAACTGGCGATGAAAAATGGATTTATTTTCAGAATCCCAAACGAAAAAAAAATCATGGGTAACGCCAGGACAACCATCCACATCGAGTGCAAGACCGGATCATTTTGGGAAGAAGACAATGCTGTGTGTGTGGTGGGATCAGAAGGGAGTAGTCTACTACGAGCTTCTCAAACCCGGCAAAACAGTCAATACCGAGCGCTACCGACAACAAATGATCAATTTGAGTCACGCATTGATCGAAAAAACGCCCAGAATGGGCTCACAGGCACGCCAAAGTCATCTTCAGCATGATAACGCTCCTGCACATTCAGCCAGATTGACTAAGGAAACGATTTCTTCGCTTGGTTGGGAACTCCTACCCCACCCGCCGTATTCACCTGACCTGGCGCCTTCTGATTATCACCTCTTCTCATCGATGGGACACTCATTGGAGGAGCAACACTTCAACAATTTCGAAAACGTACGAAAATGGCTCGATGAATGGATTTCAAATAAAGATGAAGCATTCTTTTGGAATGGTATCCATATATTGCCCGAGAGATGGGCAAAATGTGTAGAAAGCGAGGGTCAGTACTTTGAATAAAATATATTATACTTTTTTTTAAATTACTGTGTATATATTTTAAGAAATAAACGACATTTTAAACTTGCATACCTGGTATATAAATTGAAGGCTTAAAATATCTATGCAAACATATTAGTCTATTAATATTAATAACATACATTTCTGTTTATTAAGGAATACATAACTTCTAATATAATTATAATATACTTTTAACTATGAAAAATATGTGTTTCATAGAAATCTCCAGTTAATCCAACCTTTTGGTTGTTCCGCCCTATACCTTGATCCCTCAGGGGTCGATTTCTTGAGGTTCTACTTTGTATCAAAATTCCTGGCAACATCAATGTTTGCTTCCACTTTTGAAGGCCCTTCTCCACCATGAGTAATGAAGATATACTGAGTGAAGTCCATGAGGGAATTCAATGTGTAATGTTCCAAAAGGGTACTACTTTTTAAAAACTCTGAATTTTAGCATGTTGAGAACTGGACAGCTTTGTATTAAAAAGAGCAACAAAAGAAACTATTTTTCTTTAAAATATTGAGAAATCTTCAAGGAACCACTCTTATGCTCTGACTAATTATAGATTAGTTTTTACAATATTTTGAGTTTTTCAGAGTTGATTAAATATAAGAATCAAACTAATCACAATGAAATAACAGTTACTTACGTGGTACACATGATCCAAATCTATCAGGAAATTCTGAGATGAGATCGTCGTTGATCCTATCTTTGAGTGGTCCCAGGATGATAACAGGCCTGGCATAGGAGATAGTTTCTTGCACTACAGGCTCGTATGACATCACGGTCTCTTCTGTACCTAGCAAAGGCTCATTTAGTAATAACTGTTATCTTGCATGAATTATATTCTACTTCTACATAATACTGATCAGCTAATGAAGGTTTGAAAATTTAATATATTAGAGGAAAAAAATAAAATAAAACAAAAAAAGAAGGAAAGTATAATTATTAATGAGTATATCAAAATGAAGTTTAAAATAGTCATTATTTGATCCTACATGAGAATTATTACCTTAGTTGATGCAAGACTTCAACTTAGAAACAGCTGAATGATACAAAAGATTGATGAAATAAAAAATAATGAAAGATCAAAAATTAAAATATAATGAAAATGAAGCAAACTAGCGAGGAAAGGTAATATACGAATACAGGATGTTAATTAGCAAACCCTGCCACATAAGCTTTATGAGGCTGCATTATGAAACAAAAGCAAACTATGAAAGGAAAAGTAGAAAGGCACACAAATTTCGTCACAGTGATTTGTGTTCCAACTATTTCGATTTCTACACTTGGATACTTGTCCAAGCTGCCAATACATAATGATATCCATTGTCTATTCCTTTATAATGTGGAATAATGAATATAAAATTATTTATTATCTATTCTACTAATCAAAACCAACTACAACTAGCTCTGAGCACAAACTGAATTCGTAAAACTAAAAGAAAAATAATAAAAAAATACCATCCTACCTAAACTGTAGATGAATTGGTAATGGTACAGATAGCCTATAAACCACAATCAGTTTTTTAACATATCTTTTTCAAGTAATAAAGAATATAATTATTTACTTACTTCCTGATATTACTACTCATTATATCCTCTAATGATTTTTTACGTTCATAAAATCAATATAAAAAAAAACCCTCCCTTTTGTGGTGTAGCAAGAACTGACATGGCACCAGATCAATTGACCAGAAAGTTATTGTAATAATAATAGAAACACATTAATGACACACGTCTACAAAACAATCTTATCCGAATTAGAATTGATAAACATCATCTGATCTTTTTTGATGAACTTTTAAACTCATTTTGCCACCTAGTATTTGAAAACCCTTTAACATGCATTCCAAAATGTTTTTGTGGTTGGGACCTTTGAAATTCAACAAGAAAATTTTTTAACATCTCAGAAAGGAATAAAGGCTTCCTTCTCCTTGCTCTTTTCATCCATGGTCTGAGCTTCATGCCTATACCACCAACTCAGGAGAGTAGTTTTGTTAGTATTTATTATATTAAAAACGTTTAAGGAAAAAAAGAAACGAAAAACGTTATGTCTAATAAAGACATAAATACAAAATTCTACATAACTGATATTATAAAAAAATATAAAGATAAGCCATAATTATCAAATCAAATTTTTGGTTGTAGACCTGTGTAATGATAGCACACAGTATGTGTAAGGGTAAAAAATAAATTTTGTCCATATATAAAGTTTTTTTTTAAGTGTTCTTTTTATTTCTTCATCAAACAAAATAATAAAGAACAAAAACTAATCTTTTCATTTCACAATAGTTTGAAGATGGTTATGAAAGTATAATTTTATTTTATTTTCCCCAGAATTTTTTAAAGCAGCAGTAATAATTACTTTAAGCTCAATAAAATTAAAGTTATGGAGAACAGACTATAATAATTTTTGTTTAAATTAAAAAAATATACTCAATGAGATTACCTATTGTTAGATTGATCAATAAATGTACTTTGTTTTTTTAATGCTTCTTCTGAGTAACCAACGTAAAACATTGAAGTAACTACCACCTCAACAAATTATTTGCAGTTGATAATTGATCAAAATGAGTCAATTTTATGATTAGAGATATGATAATAGGAACTAGGATTTTGTTAAAATGCAAAGTAGAAGGGAAGAAATGATTAACTGAAAAGTTTGGCACAATGATAGGGAGTCTAAAAACATTAAAGCCAACCTCTGAAATATATATATAAAAAAAAATAATAATAATAAAATAAAAAACTTCGATTTCATGAAACTGGAAAACAGAATAATCAAACTAGATAGTAAATAATCAAATCATTATTGTATGATGATGATAGCCAGAAGAAACTTATGCTTGGATAAAAGTTATATTTATAAAACTATATATAATATAGTTGATATAATTAAACTTTTTGAAAAATATTGATAAAACCTATTCCCTTCCTCTATATCTGTGCATAAATAGTGATTATGACAACTTCATTAGGGCTCTGTTAAATAAACTTTATAAATTTGTAAATTTATACTAAAGCGCAACTAATGCTGTGATAAATTAAGTTGTGATGGATTTCAATGGCAAATATAAACCTTATTCTATTGCTTTAAAAAGGAAGCAGTATGGCAATAAAAAATAAATAATTGTCTGATACCATGCACGACTCAAAAGACAAAAGAAGTTTTCTTTATAGTGAACAACTTCATAGAAGCAAATAAGCATAACACATTTTTCTTTAACATTATTCCTTTAATTAACCTAGGCTCGACAATATAAAAATATTTATAATATAAGACTTGACACTAGCACAATAAAACATCATATATTATGTTAGTAAAACCACTCATTCATATTCATATATGTTTTAGTATTGACAAGTCAAAACAACACAAAACGATAACTCCATGCTGAACCAAATCCAGGTTCGGTATACGTTTTGAGCAACCTCTTCGAATGAATGGCCTTACCGAAGAGTATTTCAATAAGACTAATGCTGCTTAGGCTAATACCTTCAGAGGATGGGTCTTCTTGAGCATAACAGAGCATAAACGCTGTAACAACAAAATAACAATTAGAATAATGCACTCATATGATATTAATAAAAGATAATTTAATAGATATAAGAAATGATTCTTATATCTTTTGATAAACTATGAAACGTCATGCAATAAATACAATGTGAAAAAGATCCCTCTTCAAAAGGAAGCAATAATGATATATTTTATTTAATAATTTATAACATAATAAAGTTAAAGAAAAAAAAGTAAATATGCCATAATTGGAGAAAAAAAAAAAGAACAAGAAGTTTCTATTAGAAAAAATGAATTAAGTATTGTCCTTTCCTTTTTTAAATTATATGACTGTTTAAGGCATATGTGATTTTGCATACATTAATGGGTTACCAGGAATCAGTTATATAAACAATAGGGTTATGTTTATTCTCCAAAAATGCTAACAAATAGTTATTGAAAAAGTCAAAAACGGATAATTATTTAGAAAGTAACAGTGAAAATGGCTTCCTGGGTTAAATGATTTGAGGCATGAAATTTCTTCAATTAGTATTGCTTGATTAGAGTGGGGGAGGGGGGATAGGGAATATAAAAAAATATATTTAATTACACTGGGCTCTTACATTTCACTATGCATGAATGTTACATGTGATGAATTCAGATATTAGCATTGTTTTCAAAATTGATGCAGTTGATGGGTTCAAAATATTAACAAGTAAGAATTTTTCACTTCACAATTATTTACACGTTTCCCTTGTCAGTCTGTGACTTAAAATTAATATTTGATAGAAAACCAATACTTCGATAAAATTATATTGGTCGTGATCATACATAAATACAGTAAGGAAGTAATAAGTCAAATACATTACTTAGCTAAGATATGAAATAGGATTGGTTAGTATTAAGCCTTTATTAAGTAACAACATCTTACATTACAAAAGTAACGAGAAAATACACTAAATAAGGTTTATCTGCAAGCTTTGTGTTGCCAAATTAATATGAATGATAAGCGGGCTATTTGTAAGTTCATTATATTTTCTTTTTTTACATAATAATAGTATTTATTCTTTCATTTTACATGATTATAACTATCATATAGCGATTAAAAAAGACAGCACAAAACCTGAGACATGGGATAAAATGGTTAGTATTCAAAGAGTACTCACGCAGAGTGGCCTGGTCCACCTCAGTGTTAGGAGTAGACGGAGACTCTGATGCAAGCAATAAGAGAGATAACATACAGAGTGTGTGAGAGAGAGAAGGGATTAAGCATAAAAAAACCTAACTGTCTGATGTTCTGGCTATATCGAGGGAAGACTGAAGGTAGTAACTATTAGACTATTAACTATTAAGATAAAAACTATTGACTAGTTTCTCATAAATAAATCAGTTTAAAGCTAAAAAATACTTCTCATATTTTTGGCATAGAAAGTATTTTACAAATTTTATTATAAATCAAAGCTTAGTAACATAAGAGCAGAATGCTTTTACAGAAGACTTTTACGCTCTCACTCTGCCGCCTGACACAGTGAGAAAGAAGAGAAAGAATCTACAGAGGTTCTGCCATGTGCCCTCACATTGGTGTTGATTATATATAATGGTCTAAGAATCTCTAGCCTAGAGGTAAATTTTGTAAATAATTATAAATATGTTTTAATTCTTAATCGTGTTTATTTTATTTTTATTTGTTTTATTTTCACTTTATTTATTATTTATCAAATGCATTAAATAATTTGTAACACAATTAATTATTGCCTTTGATTGTGGCAGAAAGTAATTATTACATATTTTTTTAAAATAATATAAGAAAAAAATACCCATCATTCAGTTCAATTTCAAACAGTAACACCTATTACATACACTTTCAACACTTATACATAAAGAACTCATACTTATTAGTAATTTAAAAAACCATATTATAGAAAAACAATAAATATTATTGTAGAAATTAATAATAAACCTAAGTGGATAAAATATCTGCTACAAAAATGAAAAATCCCACACGCTAAAATATGATTTTTTTTTTTTTTTTAAATATATACATTTACTCCTTTTTCTAATTTGCTATGTATTACATAAATACTATAGAGTTCCCACTAAATCTCATAAAGTATATATTTCAAACATTAACACATGATATTTTAAGCTTATTTCCAACTTGTTCATTTGAACACCCAAGTCATGTTAAGTCAAAGCTTTATGAGAAACCAGACTTTGTTTTTTTGTTTAAATTTCTATTAAAGATGTAAAAGAACCATTACATTATTTGAAATCAGTGTAAATAAATAAACACAGCTATTCCACCTTCAGTCTCCCTCTTGTGAAAAAAATTATTCTAAGTAATAAATTCAAGCATTGGTTAGGTTTTAATATCTAGAAAGACTTTTTTAAAAAGAAGATGAAGGCTAATTAATACTCAATTGATAACTTTCAGATAGTTATAAAGCATTGTGCTAAGATTGGAGAAAATTATTACAAAACTATTTCAATTTGTCAACATTATTACTATTGCAAAACTTTTATAACTAATAACAGCTAAAGAATTCAACTAAAATAGGACAGTAACAATAAAACCTGATCAAACCCTGGCTCAAAATAAAATTAATCTAATGCAAAACTAACAAGAACCTAACAATCTGAATGAGTGGAATGAATGCTCGATCTATCAAGAATTTTTAGTACAGACAGGATGTTCCAAAAATTAAAAAAATTATTCCATCAACATTAGAGTAGTAGTTTATTAGAAACACTGAAGAACATCTATTAATATAATTTGGAATATAGAAGTTTGAAGTTAAGTATAACATGAAGATATGAAGTAATATCTCAAATAACACACTAAAAACTATAGGGATCCTTCTAATAATGAAAAAACAAAACAAATAAAAAAACAAGGAATATTTGAAAGCTTAACAAAACATCAACCTAATGTTTAATACTGTAGAAAAGGAAAATTGTAGTTGGCCCATAATAGTGAAATTAACAACTAAAAATCAACAAAAACAGAGTTGTTCAACAAAAAGAACAAGAAACCAGGCTGATTATTAACATCCAAATGACCTTTAAATTTTTAAGAACAAAGTGCATTTATATTTAAAACTTTATTTATTCTTTCTCTCTCTCTCTCTCTATCTTACTTCTTAGCACACATATTAAAAAACACAAATGCAAAGAAAATATTAGCTATAGTACATACAAATAAAAAGTCCATAACCAATAATCACCCTTAGTTACATAACTAATTACATTTTTAGAACAATTTATCAAGTTCAAAATATCTAGTTTTATTATTACATTGTCAAGTATATTACATTTAATCTCTAAATGTAATAATAATTATGCCTAAGGTAAAGATAATATGTGCTTGAATTAGAATTATAACTTCAGATGGTTTTAAAAAGTTGGACTCTCTACTGTACCATATTTTCAATAGATAGGGCTTTTCTGGCGTTTTTTTTAGAAGATTTTTTCCAGGAGAATGTTTAAAGTGCCAACAAAGCAAACGATTATACAAGTTAACAAAGTAAGGCATTGGTCAAAACATCTTTTACTGGCTCAGGAAAAAGTTTTTTTTAGAATTTTTTAATTGTTTCTTACAGTTTATAGAAAAAAGAAATTAAAGCATTAAGAGAATAAAAATAATCCATTTTTCATATACAAAAATGTGGCAACTGAGTTCAAATAATGAAACCTGTAATTAAGGGTTGATAAATATGTACAATGATATTGAAACAACAAACAGTACAACACTAACAAGAGACAAAAAAATGATGCCTGCAATCATTCTTAGAAAGAGTAAAAATGGACATACAAGCTCCAACAAGAATAACGCTACATGCAATTTCTAAACAAATAAACATCAATAAATCAAATGACAACCAGTTTTATCCTTCAAAAACGAACAAAGACAGTCTTCTGACTCAATACATCACCCTAAATTCATTTAAAATTATCTGTCACATTCTAATCATTCACAATTGAATGAATATCTATTTATAAAATATGTAGACAGTAATAAATAGAATTAACAAGCAAAGCAATTCAAATTAATAATAGATAATATTCATTAAATCAAACAAGCTTTAAGATAAGCAATACAAAATCTAGAAGTATGATATAAGTTTCATAAAGTATGATGTCTTAGAAATAGGTCTATCATCAAACAATAAAAAGATAAATAAAATTAAGAGATGAGAAAATGTTTTTTTGCACTCATATATAAATTACTTACGTTCTTGATCAGAACCGTCTTCAGATTTGTCATCCTTACTCTTCATAAAGGGGAATTTCCTACTGAATGAGAAATTCTTCTTTTTTCTTTCTAATGTAGATTGCTAAAAAAAAAAAAAAAAAAAAAAAAAAAAAAAAAAAAATGAATATTCATATAAAATTCAGTGACATTAAAGCAGGATATTTTTCAAAGAGGGTTAAATAATTTCAAAATTGTTTATTATTCCATAGAAATATCTTAAATATACTCCAACAAATTTAGAAAGGACAAGTGAGAGGTCAATGTATTCTCTGGGTCTACCATAAAACAAATGATCAGCTGGATCCGAATTGGCAACACTTCTGACTCAAGAATTCTAGGGAACTGATTATACTAGCTTGGGTGCCACATTCTAAATAATAACTAGGCACATTCTTGTTTTATTTGTTATGAAATATATATATGTAAATGATACTAATTGGTACACTACTGATTAGTAGTGTAGATTTCTTTAAATAGACAACGGTCTTGTTAATAACAAATTTGCCTCACAGTGCCTGTTTAATGTGAAATATTTCAATAAGAATTCCTGCCAAGATCAAGGTAAGTGCAGTCATATACGGTTCTGTTACCGAAAGTCAACAGAGGGGAATGGTAATGAAAGGAGTTCTTGTTGAACAAAACAGCTAAGTTCACTAAGGCTCTTTTGAATTAGATAGGTTGGGACATTTTGAACCGCCCTGCATACTCCCGTGACTTGGTGCCTTCAAATTTTCATCTTTTCACCTTCCTAAATAGTTACATTACTAGAAAGAAAGGCTACTCCTCCATGCTAAATGGCAATGTAGAGTTAGTGAAAGCATAAGAGCACTCTAATTTTAAATAAATATAAAACTATAAAAAAATTATAAATTTTAAATTAAATATAAAACATCATCAAAACACAAAAATGAAAGGATAATTTCATAAAATATCAACACTCCAGAAATTGAAATTTCATCTGTTTACATGGCAAATGAATCATTAGTTAAAATATTCATTATAAATTTTCAAAACCTAGATGATAAAACAAACTTACCTTGTCAATTAGCACTGGAAGGTGGCCTTGGAACTTCACGGAACGATCCCTGGCCCGCTGCTTTCTTTCCCACCTACGCTTTGAGGGGATGATCCCAATACCCTCTTCTTCCCCAGTCGGGAGAACTCTTCTTGCTTGCCACCACTCATCATCAGAAGCATTGGTTACATGGAGAATATCACCGAAGTGGAAAGGCAAACCTCTTGAAGGAAGGCCATCATCTTTGTTAGGGTCATATTCAAACAATGCCCTAAAAGAAAATAAAAATTCCAATTTTAGATTTATTTATATGATTTATAGATGTATTACAGATGGACCATGGCTCTATCTGTTACTAAACTCAAATTTTAATTAGGAGAAAGATTGTAATTGTGACAAAGTAGAAATCTATTATTTTGTTGGTAGAGGATTGACTGTGGGTCTAAAGCCAGCTAGCAGGCCACTGACGATAATTCCTAATGGAGCAATGGAATGATGGAGTGATGACAATTTTAAGCATCTCGCTCTACTACATTCAGCTTTAGTCCACTAAATCAGTAAAAAAAAAAATGGATATTCTGTGCAAAAGGTCCTATATAACGATGTTTAGAGAAAACTTCAAATTATCAAATTTAAAGGTGAGATGGTGTGCATTGTTGCTAGGAAAGAGCAAAAAATCATTTTTCAGTAAATTACAATAAATTGAAAGCCTGTACCTCAGTCCCTGCTTAAGCTATAGACCTCTCTTTCTGCTCAAATGACAGTAAATTTAGTCAAGTTTACTACATGCAATTGTCAGTGGTCAGCTTAACATTTAAATGGGCCAAGGCGAGTACACATAATTGACAATTAAATATAATTCTGACATTGCTTGAGCTACAAATGATGATCAACAAAAAGTTATCAAGAACACTCATTGCATTTCTTTAATTTATTCATTTTTTTAAAATTAGTAAGTAGGTACATCAATTCAGTGGTATAACAATCAAAAAGATGGAATGAAAACTTAAAACGTAAAATTAGAAAATCATTTTTAAAATGCTTGAATAAGTCCAATATTTTTTTCTTTTATATTAAATTTTCATTTAGTTCAATAAAAATAAAATAGGCCCACCTAACATATAGACTGCGTTTTTGAGAAGTTCTTAGCAAAGTGGCAGTGGGCATCTGTTGTGTTAAAGCCTGCTGCTTCAGATCGTGAATCCTGGCCTCAAACCTATGGTACTCCTCAGGCCTGTATTGAGCAACGATCGTCACTTCTTGCCCAGCTCCCTTCAAAGTTAAAAATTTAAATATTAAATAATAATAATGAGTAGTTAGAGCTGTTACAATAACAACATGACATTGCCTTATTTTAGATACATAATGAATAATATTAGGTCTAAACATATTTTTAAAAAAAAGTAATTCAAATTTAATACATAACCAAAATGTAAAAATAAATTAAAATAAGAATAATATGAAAAAAAGAGGGGGGGGGGAGAAAAGAAAAAAAAGAACATGAAGAAATATTGATTATGATAGAAATAAGCATTGTTAAATTTCATTATGTAATATTTAAAAGTTAAGGGAACAAACAGAAAACTACAAATGTTATATGTATCTTACGACATATTTTCTTACGAACATCTTCAAATTTATACTTAACTTTATAAGTATTAAATTTTCTTTCACGCATTAAAATAATTTATTTATACTTATTTTCTTCTTTAGTCTTATGAACCTTTACATTATTGTTTCATAAAGAAAAGGTACAACCAATTACAACACTTAATATTAAATATGAATACTAATAACCATAATTTATATAATTTATAATACATTTTCATTAAGAAGCCAAATAATGAACAATGATATTCTACACAGATTAATTATAATTTATTAAAATAGTAAATACTATTCTATTTTATACTACACCTTAATGTTTATAGCTGTTAAATTGAGTATATATTTTAAAAAATAGTTTTAAGGGCTAAAGTTTTTTTTTAAACAAATCTAAAATAAAGATCACACAAACAAGCTTAATATATGTAAAAGCATAATTTAATTATAATGAAAATATTTCATAAATAAAGATTTTTATACAATTTTTAAACATAGAAAAAAAAGTAAGTTCCAAATTCAAGTTTTAGGGAATGAATATTTTTAAAAGGATTTATACAGCAAATTTTCTTTGTAAATTGTTATTTTAAGCTGAAATTTTTTTCCTCATTATCCTGATAAAAAATCCCTGTCAAAAAATCTTGATCATAACATTTAATAACATATTTAAATTGCAATGATAAGGATATAATTGTAATGATAAACCAAAGGTTCCATAATTAAATATATATATTTTATATATATATATATATATATATATATATATATATATATATATATTAATTTAACTGGAGGGGATATGTACTGATGTTTATGTTATTTGTTCAATAAACAGGTATAATTTGAGGGAAAAATATAATTGAAAAAAATAAAATAAAATATAAAACATATCCTCAATTTTCACACTTAATATTTTATCAATTAAATTTAAACGAGTGGAAAGTTTAATTATATTTTATTGAATTGAAGAAAAAAAAATTGCATTTAATCATGAAATTAATAATTATATTATTCAAACATCACTTAAAGGGCAGTGGTATAGTATAAATATTTTGAAGTTTTTGATAGACTGGTTAAATAACAAACGCTGTGCTCGTCCTTCATCTAATTATGAAAATTATTTAAATTTGTAGTAAAATTCAAATTTGTAAAATTTAATACGTAATGCAAGGAATCAAAGTACATTATAAAAGATTATAAAGAATCAAAATTTATTTTAGAAGATTATATAGTTGATTAAAAATAAGTAGTGATTTAACAAAATAGATGATGCTGATTAAGAAGGCATTGAAGCGAATGAGAATGGAGTTTTTCGGAGGAAGCCACTGTGAGTTTTGGATCTAGTCAAAGAACATCTCTTGGGCCCAAGACAACAAGAAGAAAAAAACATTTGAAAATTGCTAGCTAATGAAGTGAACTACAGCTGTGAATGTATAGCAGATAGCTGAATATTCAAAAAATAAAATTGAAGGTTATACAATACAAAGTTTTTTCTTAGTTCATGAACTCATAAAATTAAAAAAAAAAAATATTAAATAGGGTTAACAAAAAACTTTTAATTAATAAATAAATGTGTAATTTTTAATTATAATAATATATAGAATTTGTGCTCATGTATATCATATTTTTGATACATTAATTTCATTTGTACAATAAAATAATTTTGAATTTTTTTTTTTTTTTATACACTGCATATACATTTTCTATATTTATCATCTATATATGTAATTAATTAAAAAAGATATTTCATAAACCAACATAACAAAAATAACATTTTTTTTATAATCAAAATAGTTATATAAATCATCTTTACCTTAAGAGCAGCTGCAGCTTCTTCATGAGTGGCCTGGCTGAGATCTTGGCCGTTGACAGATAACAGCCTGTCCCCACGACGGATCTCACCAGATAGATCAGCAGGACCGCCGGCCAGGATGTAAGACACAAATATTCCTTCTCCATCTTCTCCACCAACAATATTGAATCCGAGGCCTGTAGAGCCTTTATATAGAATAATGGTTCGTGCCTCCCTGAAAAAAAAAAAAAAAAAAAAAAAAAAAAAAAAAAAAAAAAAAAAAACTTTTAAATGACGGTTCCCACAAAAACTACAATAAAAAAAAAAAATTGTAGAATGATTCGGAGTATTTGATAGTATCAAAAATTTAAATATAAGCCGGTAATGTTACACGCTAAAGATGTAATATTCTACAAGCAAAGGCTGCCTGCCTACAGGACACCATACTTCACAGACAATTCTTTTAATCTAAAGGGTGACCTCATTGAGCTTGATTAGTTATGTATTACATATTGCACAACAAAATCAACATCTATTTCTGAAACGATTAAAAAATCTGTATTACTGAAATATCATCATGATGAAATTGCATAAATAGTATTTTGAGAAGGTTTAAAAAAAATATATATATATCAAATTAGCTTCAAACCCTGCTCAATTGTCTCTCAGAGGAAGACCTGTGCACAAATTAAACAAATTTGAAAAGTGTGCTATTTTAGGCCAAAATAATACAATTTTCAAATTAGTAAATGACAAAGGCTGAGGGGTCTTCTTAAAAACCGAGACTCCATTTTCTAATGAATGGTTGAAATAGGAAGCTAATTAGGTATACTTTTGACATCATGATGCAAGACTGCATTATTACTATGTTATAATTAAAAAAAAAATGATTTTTAATTTGAGCCACTTTAGAAATACCTGAGAAATACAATCATATGCAAATTCATAAGAAAATGTAACATAAAAATTGGCAAAATGATTCAGAACAAGATGTCAGTATAATTTAAGGTACCCATGATGGTATAGAAGGATAAATACAAGTAGGATTGATGAATTACTTAATTGCACTTTTATCAGAATTTTTTTATTTTAACTATTTTCATCATGCTTTATATATTTCATAAACATTCATCATCTCATAAAATATAAGGCATATATGAGGCGTCATATTTCAAAATAGGGTAAGTGCAAATTGTAAAAATTTTCCGGGGATCCAAAAAGTGGCATACTTTTCAGACCATAATACAAATAATTTCCTTGTCATTTATGAGTTTCCATGAACTTCCAAAACGGATACATCCTCTTGAAGAGATTCGGGAAATCACAAAAGAAATAAAGATGGAATGAACATATTTATAAACCGAATTTGTAATATACACAAAATTTAAAATGATAATTATTAAGCAATATGACAATAATCACAGTTTTATATTTTTACCTGTTAAACATATTTTCTTAATGTCACATCTAGATAATAAGGAAATCTACACTTTGATCTTACATTATAATGACATTAAGTACGTTTTGAATGTAAACCATTTTACTTTATATTTGGAAAAAAATGGAAAATTAAGAGAAACATTTTTTTCTTAAAGTAATAATAATGGACTCATCCCATTTTGAAAGTTTTTGTCTCATATAATTGATTATTTAAAAAAGGGTTTGCTTTGATAGGTTATAGAGGAAAGATTGTTTAAATATAATTTTAATAATACAAATCTTTCTTAAAACGATTTTTCCTCAATAACTTATCAAAGCATACCCTTTTTAAATAATCAATTATAAATTCCTTGTGATTTATTAAAGTTTATATGAGACACCAACTTTCAAAATGGGGTGAATTCATTATTAAAAAAAAAATAATAAAATAAAATAAAAAAAATGCTTTGTCTTAATTTTCTAAGTAAGATTAAATAGACAAATCTACAAAATGAGAGGGTACAAGAGTGCTGGGGGTGTATCAAACAGATAAAGGAAGAAACTGAGAGACTGAAAATAACAGACCAAGACTGTTTTGATAGGGATGACTATAGTAAAAGAATAAAAGAAATTAAGGTCTTTGTGGGAAGAAAGAGAGATGCGAGAAAAGGAATAGCATGGACCGAGGAAAGAAAGGAGTGGAGGGGTATGAAAATAATGATATTCGCGTGGTCTTTAAGGCCGTTCCATGAAAAAATAAATAAAAAAAGTTTAATTAATATTATCAAACCAAAATCAACTTGTCCTGTTAACTGTACCAAACATACCCGAACCTACAGCGGGCCCTAGGACTGTAATACCCGATGAAAAAGTTTATGCTCTTCATTCAAGAATCTATGAGAGAGATATCGTAGATGAGATGGCACCAGAGGAATACCAAGAAGCAGGATACTCCCGCCACCAAGAGCGCGAACAGAAGAACACAGGTGGACCTCACAGCGAGCAACATCACAGGGCACTGGCCGACTGTGGAGAGTGTCCCGAAGAGATAGGAGGCAGACAATACTCTCCTATAGCAGGGGCCAATATCCACGGTATATGCTCAGGTAGGCGGGGGGTTGTGACAATGTCAATACGGGTCGGGTCTCCGGGGGTGGCAGCCGAATGCAAGCCGCTGGGGCAAGTCATCAAGGGAATAATCACGCCTACCAACTCCCCAAACGATAATTTAGAACAGGGTTGAACCAATTTTTTATTTATGACTATATGTAAGAAATAAAGGCGATATACTAATGTAACAAAAGAAAAAAAAAGTAATCCAGTGATAGAACAAAATTTAAATTTAAAATGCTGTTCAAAGTGGTTTTCCCCAATAACTCGTGTAAATATAAATCGTTTTCTTTTTTGTCTTCTTTATTTATTTTTTTAAAATTCATTTTGAACACACAAAATTTCAACAGCCCAAGATAGGCAGACGTGGAAGACCTATACAAACTCTCTAAAGCTAACATAAGAAAATAATATGAAGTGCGTGCGTGTGTATATTATAATTAAAGCGTAATGATACACAGCGATAACTCAAATGATTTTCAGCTCTAAATTGAAGACAAGAAGTTCGGCCGACAACATAACCGTTATGAAACATATTACTTAATAAATTGAAAAACCGAATTGAATGTGGGATCTAATCCACGAATCGATCGGAAAGCAAGATCTTACGCAAAGAGGTTTCTTCATAACAACCGCAGGCTCACGATGGCGGAGCATTGTTTCGGGAGTGCAATGACAGAGAGGATTGCCAAAAGGTCAACACTCCGCAACGTAACTTTTGAGAGAAAGCCGAAATGACAAAAGGCGGCGTATCCGTCGCACTGCACTCTGGGAAACTTTCATCCGGAGTCCCCGGTTCTCGGGGATCGTACATTAGCAGATGGCAGGGAAAGCAAGGACCTGGGTCAGAGGTCTAGGCGGGACCGATCTGATTGGGGGGGGGGGGGGGGGGTCAGCTAGGGAATGAGGGCTATCTGGCTTTATTTATGGGAGGTGAAGAAACCAGGTCGGCTTGACTATTGTGCTCGTAGTTAAGCTCGCCAAAAGCGTATTTATGGTATATCAGTTAGTTAGGTAGAATACGATATGAGGAGTCGACTTTTAAACTAGGATAAATTCATTATACTTATTATAATAAAACGTACCAAATGCCATTATAATGTGAGATGAAAATGTATGTTTCCATATAGTTTCAAATCCTTAACATTCATCTTCAGTTTTAAAATACACAACATTTTCAACATATCAGCACTAAGTTACATGGACTATATTAATTTTTTGTCTTACATTTTTAAAAAAACTTTTAGTATATACAATCCATGTAACATAGTGCTATGTTAGAAATTTTCTATTTTTTAGATCTGAAGATGAATGTTTAGCGTTCGAAACTAGTTTTCTAATAAAATAATTTAAATAGAAATGGCAATTATTTAATCAATCCTAAATTTTCGTTTTCTATTTATTTATTTATTTTATTTTTCTCGTTCAGCTGCAAGTTAGATCTTAAGCTGTTGACATCTCCATATTCTTAAACCAAGGCATATACTACGTGTTAGGAATTATAAAACATTAATTAAAAAAAAAGTATTTGATAAAAATAAATTCTGAAATTTAACAATTAAAGCGGTTATTTACAGTTTTGCATTACGTGGGGTATATCCCTCAAGAATGTATTCAAAATCACACCCCATCGAATGCAAGAAGATTCTGCTATCTGTTTTTTTTATTTTATTTCAATAATTTATTCCCAACTATTTTAGAATGCGTTGCCTTGTTCTTGTCCTCAGCAAGAACAGTTAATGCCTTTATTAACTATTGAGTGAAACCGCGGGGTTATTATAAAATTTAATAGTATAACTAACAAAAATAGAAATTTTTTTAATAAGAGTCCTAGCCAGCCTTTGCACAGACAGTGAAATGAACGTCAACATTGACCTTGTTCCCAGGTGAAGGTTGCCCAGGGTATTTTTCTTTTCTTTTTCTTTTTTATTTTTGAGTAGACCTATATCTCTCTCTCTCTTTTTTTTTTGTTTGTTCAATTTCAACTAGCTTTCGTGTCCTTTTAATATTTCCAAATATCTTAGGGATATTTCAGGCGCTTTGCTATTATTTTTATAATTGGTGCAATATTAGGAATACTTTAATTGTTCACTAAACTAAAATATGGAATGGTAAATGTAATATAAAACAACGTTATAATAATTTGAAATTTAGTAAGATTAATAATAAATTTTATTTGGAAAAAAAAACAAACAAAAAAAAAACATTGATTAACAACTTATGACTTCTTTTCAGAGGAACTCACGAGATGTTGAATGTTTTTGAACAGAAACAAACAACTGTTTTTCTTCTCCAATTATTCGAGACAAAATAACTAAAACACGAAGACCACCTGAAAGTGTTTACTGTTAGAATTATTTTGGAAACCTATGACAGGGACACAATATACAATACAGAATTAAAATTTAAATAAGAGGTATAAGAAAAGGAAAAACGTGGGAGGCAAGAATAAGGGATAAAAAAAATTACTGATATGAAAAAGGAAGGCAACAAACGAGGACGCAAACCGATTTTTTTTTTGTAGGAATAAGTAGACAAGCTGCTGTCCGTTTTTATAGAATGAAAAAATGGTCAAACGTATACTTGTGAAAGTGACCCCTATAATATTGCAGAATGCAGCTTCTATATATAGTTTCAAACATAAAAAAAATTTCAAGCGGAAATTCCTAAGATAGATGAGCTTTATAAAAAAAAAAGAAATTTCTGTAGAACTTTCAGTTTGTTTGAGGGTTTTCACAAAAGATTGGAGTAGTCAAATAGGAAGAAGTAATCTAGGACGTATTAGATACGTGAACTTTGGGATAATTTTTTTCACTCACACAGTTTCGTATACAAAAGTATAAACAAACTGAATGCGGACAAGCAAGATATTTAAAGAACAGATCGAAACCGCATTTGATCGTTTTTTTTTTTGTTATCTTATTGATTCATTAAAGCAGACAAAGAGGGATATCCCTACCAGGAAAAGATCCAAGGATGGCACAGACCACTGTCCCAGCCGAACATTTTATGAATCAATGTGGGCGCGAGGTCACAGGGTTAAAGATACCACAAAAGTACTGTGTAATCATAAGACCTCCGGGTGACGGTGGAGAAAGATGGATTCCGGCGGCCGAAAAATGGATTATAAACGTATATTAAAGAGAATTATTATGGAATGCCTAACAAGTAACATTAGGTTGCTCAGAAACAATTGCAGGTTTATGGTTTTGAAATATTAAAAATGAAAAAAAAAAAAGAAAAAAAAAAAAAGGTCTATAGCATTCTCTGTTAACCAAAATGATCTTCATTACTCTCAATATATTTCAGGCAATGAGTTACTTCTCTATGCTCTGTGAATCAAAGTTTGAGCCTTTGGCATTCGTAAATTCTTAAAACGCATTTTCTGATAAATTTTGATAATGAACTTTTCGAGCATTTTTTGCCTTTCCGATTTCCTTAAGGTGGTCAGCAACGGTCGGTCGATTTAATGATTGAGAGAGATTCTATGAAAGTTATCTTCTTTCACCCGAACATTCGGGGATTTTCTTCAGAGAAAAGCTGCCAGAAAAACTTCTTCAAGGGACCTTCATTGTCTTCAAGGTTTAACAGTGCACTCACATTGTTATCACCCTAGACTTCGCCTATGTTTCTTGCCGTGTTTGAACTTACACAACGAAATGAGGTAAAAATCAGGCTTTGACATCTTAGTACAACCTTTTGATTATATCCTAGCAGTGATATGATACAGTGGTAAACAAGCAAATTTGTATGGAAGAGAATTAACAAATCAAAACATCCATATAAAAAAAATATAAAGAAGAGATTCAATGAAAAAATGAAATCAATCCTCCAATAATTTCCGGACAATAGCTATACAGATACACATGAAATGCCGATACATATATTCTATCTACAATTATAAAATCAATAATGCTAATGTCCAATCTTAGGATTGGCTTCTTAGTATTAGATATGATAAGTCGTATATTGTAGATTTAAAATACAATTACTGGACCAGATCAATAACAGGAAGGACTGCCTATGACTCATTCCCATGACTAATGAGCCGTTGGAATTTTATCTGCCGAAGGATCGGCCATTATCGAGAGGTCAGTTGGTCGAGACCTGGCCAAGGACGAAAGTGACACCCGATGTCCAATAAGCATAAAAGTACTTTTGCAATAGGATAAATGATATAATTCAAGCTAAAAACAAAATAAAGTAAAAAAAAATTTATTAAAATTAACGATTAAATGTATGATCTTGGTGATAAACAACGATGCCTTCTTTTCGAATTTTATTTTATTTATTTTTTTTAGTTCTGTGGTCCAAGTAGTATCACTCAGATTTAAAAGCAAAAAAATAAATAAATAAATAAATATATATATATATATATATATATATATATATATATATATATATATATATATATATATATATATATATATCGGTGGTTAACATAAAGAAGTGGATAAGACAAATTACTTTAAAAACGAGTTAACTATTGACCTCCCAAGAAATGAATCTTAACCTTTCCACCCTGGCAAAAATAGGTAGGTAACTAATAGGATAACCCCTCCTTCTTGCCCTAGTTCGAGTACAGAAGGACGTTAAGCCCAAATAAACATACTATTAACTTTCAAAACAGGATTTTTAATATTTGCCAGGGATGTTTCGATTCCTTAAGTCGATTCTTGATTCCAAGGAACCAATCGATACCGGCGTCTTTGACAACAGTTATTGCAGTAACACCTAATTATTTAATTATTATAAATCGATTTTCACTCCCTAATGGAAAAATAAAAGAAAGTATTACAAAGGATATTTTTGTAACATATTTTTCATTGTTTAATTTAATATGATTGAAACCTCAAATATGAGTAACTTCTTAGTACATTATCTGAACTGTAAATAACTCATATATTTTCTAATATTGATAATTGAATGGAACCGTTAAAAAAAGGTTTTAAGCGACAAACATCAAATTTTGAGTAATCAGTGATAGAAAATCAAAATCTAAACTTTTTGTTAGTATTGTAGGTAGGATTTTATACTTACATAATAATTCTATTATTATACATTTAAAATGGCCATTTCGGAAATTTTGTCGCTTAGAACGTTTTTTTGGCGGAGCCATTCAATTAATGCTAGTAGGTTTTAACAAATTTTTTGAACTTTAATTTATAGTTTTTTAAAATACATCTGGTTTGTTTTATTATTGGATTTTGGCAATAGTAATCTATATTTAAACCGATTTATCGGTAAAGTAAAATTTTGGTTCTGACACAACACCTGATCTACAACAACTATATCTGCTTTATAAAAAATTGGTTAAGTTGTGCCAATTAATAAGGCGTTAAAGTATCTATTTTGGAACAAATGGTATTTGTAGTGTAATTGAAGTATTTAGGAAAACAATTAAAAATGCCCTACTGATAGTTGCATAATTTTGAATTATGCACTTCTTCACGACTGCAAGGGATATTAACGCTGCCGGTATAGAAATTAAGCAAGAAATCATGTTCTGGTTTTCTTTGTTGAAATAAAGTGATTAGTACTGCTATTAAGTCTTAAAATGATTATTAAAAAAAATAAAAAAATAAAAATAAAATTTCGCTCCCTTGAGAAATTGTTCCTGATTTTTATATTTTTGTGTGCTAAATTCAAATCTTAACCCTCTAGTGCATAGTGGAGCATATCTGCAACATTATATTTATACTTATGGAAGCGAACTCTCTTTGCCTTTTCTGGAACTAAATCTTGTATTAGAGATGCTTACACCATCTCTCAAGGCATGAGAGGACTTTGCATGCCCTAACTGGACCAGGCATGTCTCTAATTGTCACTAACATCTTCCTTCAAGTCCTCAATTGTGGAGACTCCTCCTTCCTTCCAGTAAAGTGTTCTTATTTATTTTTATACATTGTGTTTTTTTTATCAAATAAAATTTCTTTGGCTTTTCCCAAGATATGTAGTTTGTAAAATATCAATGAGGATAGAATTCTTGTTTTTTATTATCGAGAAAAATCACTCTTTAGTTATGTGCAACATAATGTATATTATTAATTAAAATGGTTTGTAGGTAAAAAATATTTTTTTCAGTATTTTTCTATTAATAACCTGACCAAAACATATGCAAAAAAAGTTATTAGAATGAAAAAATCATGCACTAAAGGGTTAAGTCGAAAAAATTCTATCTAGCATTATTTTTGAGAAATTACATGTTATTTAAAAAAAAAAAAAATGAAATAACGTATTCCCCCCCCCCACTTCCATTAATTTTTTTGGGATTTTTATATTTACAAGTATGCTGAATTCGAATCGATAGCAAAAAAAATCTATCAAGCACCAGTTTTTAGGGACTGGCGGTTGTTAAAAAAAACAAAAACAGATTGCTTCCATTTCATTTTATTATTATTAAGTTTCATGTCAGTATCTTTCTTTCAACTATACAATGAAGCCTTTACCAGAAATTTCGTATTTTTTTTTTTTTTTTTTTTTGTAGAATGGTAGAAACTCATCCACATCCTCACGAAATAAAATGCTATAACAAACGGCTAACAACTTAGCGGATCCCGCGAGCTTGGTTCGCTCCCATTAATTTTGTTTCTTACCTATTTCCCATGAGAAATTTTTTTTTCACTAGTACATTAGGCCGAGAAATATTTTTATGAATAAAATTTCTCTAAACAGGTTCCTAGCCTAGCGCCAGCAGGAACAACCAGACTCGACTCAATTTCACCTCTTTAAGGTTTTTCGAATTCGACAGTAACGACACGATTAGAAACACCTTTCTCCAGAAATTAGTAACAAGGTCAGATTTTCGACCTCTTTGAAATCACAACGGTCATGTTCCCGATTCTGCTATTAGACCATTAACTACCATCGGAACTTTCCCCGTGATAATAGTACGTTTTCAGATGAACGATTCGACTCAGCGAGGATCTCTATCGTTTTCGACACGAACCTTCGATTCCAAATATCAGGTAATATTTCAAACATAGAAATTCATCAATCTTTAGTTTCAAAACGGAATTACATCAATTCAGAATTATGCCAAACATATAACCGTTCCAATTTCAAAACAAAATTAATCCTATGCATTTTACATATTTTATATTACTGGTTTTCTGTATATATATTTTTTCAATAATAAATTCTCACTTTTTACTAGAGATTAATAAAATTCAATTAAACAGGAATTTCATAACATAGCAATTAACTATATAAGGATTATAATTGATATTATTAATTACTGCTCATGTAATTTAATTAGTCATCCTTAAATAAATCCACATTCCTAATTACATCGCTATAATTTTTTTAAATAGCATTCCTTCATTTTTAAAATAGGAAAAAAATTCAAAACATTATAAACATACTTTTGGCTTTCATTAAATATTAACCAATAATAACAAGTAAAATGAAAATATAAAATTATGGGTGAAAATAATAACAGGATTATGACCGGAAACCTTGCCTAACGTGCAAACTTGGCCACTTTAAATCTTCCCTAATATCTAAAACAACTAATATCAGACTTCATAAAACCTTCATAAGGTCAATTGAGACATATGCAGCCGAAACATGGGAGTACCTGCAATTCATTCATTATCTTAGAATATTTAATAGAAAAATACAGCGAAAAATCTATGGCTCTTTCCGAGAGGCAGTGGAATGGAGTATTAAAGAATTAGATTTAGGTGTAACAATTGGAAGTGGAAGGCTCTTCATTGTCTATTTTCAAAGCCAAAAAACACACGACTGTAGTGTGAAGAAGAAAAAGAAAATTACAATATTGAAGAAAAAAAAATTATTAGTCCGCGTTTCTCAAAAAGGCAAAAGTAGTGTATACAAACAAAATTAATTAAAATACTCAAAATCTTGTAATAACAAGAGTATTCAAACAATTAAGCTAAAATTTATAGAAACTGTGAATTTGGTTATGGTTTACCTAACCAAAACTGAATTTTTTAACAATCACTTAAAAGAAACCTTAACAAGCAACATACATAGGTATGAAAACAAAGGAACTGGCCGTAATAAATAACAAAATAAAAGAATTTATAGAGAAAAAAAATTATCACATAATTATATCGCATGGATTTAATGGACAATAAAACATCTAAAAGTATAATTTCATAGTTTTGAGATAGAAATACTAGCTAGTACATTACGTCCGTCTATTTGAAAAAGAAAAATGAAAAACTGCTACCCTTTCCTCAGTCAGCTTATGAATCCATTTAAAGTTGAACTGTCATGGAATAGAAATCTTTTATAAGCCAATTTAAGAGAAAAATCATGATGCATGGAAATAAAAAATTAAAATGACTAAACAAAAATAAAAATCGAATCATAAAAGTGAATACTTTTCATGATAAAATATTTTTAAAAGTTTTTTTTTTGACTATACAATATTTTCTTATAATTTATTATGTACTGTATGGGAAAAAAAAAATGACTACTTTTCATTTTTTTTTTTTAACACGGGTTTGCTTGGCTTTTTATAAACACGTTGATAAGGCGTAGATAAAGAATATCAAATTTTTTTTTTTTTTACACGATAATTTTTATTAAATATAAATAATAGTATAAACCACTTAGTTATTGCTGTTGAAAATTTAACAAGTATTCAAAAATACTTTCTGAAAGTTTCACATGGGATCAATCTGATATCCACCTTTTTTCCAAAACAAATCATTAAAATATAATATTTAACAAAAGCTTCTACCTGAAACAACAAAATTTTGATATCCAAGAGGAGAAATCTACCTTGCCTTGAAATCCTCCCCTCAATCTCACGTAGGCACTGTTTACGTAGCTCAGGGGGTTGGCTTCCATTTCTTTTAAGATAGCACAAATACTGAAAAACCTTGATCCAAAAACGTTCTACAAATGTGTAAGCCTATATATTGTGAAGAGAACATCACTGCATCTACAACATACACGCGTGTATGGTCATGAACTCACACACCTGATCTTTTAGATCAAACCATACTGCAGGTTAATCACTAAATCTATTTCTGAGAGCAGTATCAAGAATTAAGATAAGAAGAGCTTATCAGTTATGATTAAAGGTGTACCCAGAGAGAAGACTGATTCACCAACTAAAATTATAACGTTAAAAAAAAAATAATTAGGATTGATGAATTAAATGCCACTTCTATTGAGATTATTTTATTTGAAAACTAGTTTCGAATGCTAAACATTCATCTTCAGTTCTAAAACATACAATAAAATTTTCAACACATCAGTACTATGTTACATAGATTAAATATACTAAGGTTTTTAAAAAGATAAGACAAGAAATCAAGCATAGGCACTCACCTTCGAGGTAACTAAAACACTGAATTTGTGAGAAGTAAAAGGGGGGAGGCAGGTAGGTTACGTTTTAGATTTACAACGGGGTTTCCCTTATGACTCATTGGGTTTTTTTTTTCGTTCCTATGGGAAATAAATTTAAAATGGGGCTATTGGATATGTTAATCTGATCATTTAAACAAAAATCTGGATCGGTTTTAAACGATTTTATTATTTCTAGTGATTCAAAAGTATTTAATTTTAGGCTATTTTCTACTTGATGTAATATGTATGATGACAATGGCTTATCTCATCATGCGTACCTCAAGGATTTTTTTTTAGGATTTTTAGGATGGGTCTCAAAACATGATAATCCGATATTTTCATATTGCTATTTTTTCTTACAATATATCGATACGTACCTTAAGATTAAATCATTTTCTCTATACTATAAAAATACAACATACAACTACACATATTTTAAAAAAAGTAACAAAACGTTATTAAAGTGGTTTGATTAAAGAAAAGTTTTTAATGCCACTTTCCTAATTTTATGTAAGTCGCCTAAGAAATAAGTGGCTACTGTCTACTTCAGTGCCAACAGAGCGATTATTTTTTAGAGCAGGGAGAACTATCTACCAACAAGTAATTAATTAAGAAGAAGACTTTTGGGAAAGTTACTTTTCCTACAAACGACTACGATGATGACAAGATGTGGGAATTAACTTGTTGACCTCATAATAAACTAATTTTAAATTTCAAATATTTGGAATAATGATGTTCCTAATTATGTTATATATAAAGTATGGTGTTATGTTGACATTGAACCAACCGCTGCTCCACCCCTGCTTCCACCCAAAATGCTCGCACCTTTTTATACCGAGATAGAAAACACTAAATCAATGTTGAAAGTTATGTTAACTTCGGATAGACTTTATCACTTCAGGTATGACAAGGAATCTATTTAAACAATATGTACTAAAAAAATTCTTACATTAGGGAAGTGGATATAACAAAATATCAATATATAAAACATTAAATTCATATTAAACGAATATGGTAGAGCAGTGGTAAGATATTACCTAAATTAGATAAACATGAATATCATTATAATGTGATTGGAATATTTCATATGGTATTTCACAAAAAAATAAAAAAATAATAAATTCAAAAAAATATATATGGGTATATTTTCTTAAATATTACTATTAGATGTTTAATAAGGTTCTTGAGCTTCAGTTAATAAAATAACAACTTATTTCGGCGACGTTTCGAGACTATATTGTTCTCATAATTATGTCCTACAGTGAAAAAAAACAGGTTACAACAAAATTATATGAGTTACACACGTTATTATAAAACATAAAGTAAGCTACAATATAAATATATATATATATATATATATATATATATATATATATATATATATATATATAAACACTATTATAACAATTCTAGTACACAACTGAACTAGGGAAATTTCTGAAAAAAGGTAAGAGATGAGAGGTTGATGTGGGTATTTACAGACAAGTGGTATTCTCAGGTACAGGTTAAAGTGATTTCCGTATATCTGAGTAATATAATATATAATATATATATTATATTGTAGTTAACTTAATTTTTTGAAATAACCTGTTTAACTCATATAATTTTATTGTAAGATGTTTTTTCATTGTAAGGCATGATTATGAGAACAATATTGTCTCGAAACTTCGCCAAAATAAGTTTTTATTTTATTGACTAAAACTCAAGAACCTTATTAAACATAAATCTATATTACAATATATCGATATTTTTCTTACGATACCCATCCCTACGGTAAACTAATCTTCCTCACCCCCAACCCCATATTACTAAGGAGCCCGCAACCCACTTCATAGTCCTCCTTAGAAGACATACTAAACAATAATTAGTTTATTTATTTTAGTTGATTGTCCTATATACAGTTGGACAAGTAATGTTGTATACCTATCAAATCATCAAAACATTTCATCCACAGTAAAGATAACTCAGATATTCATTCAGAGTCATACAATGAGACCTTAAAGGTGTTACGCTCTTGTTAGACCGATCCGAAAACGTACCTTACATAATAAAAGACAAAACAACAAAAGAAATTGCTAAATCAACTTTTTAAATTGAAGGCCATAACCCCACGTTCGGGCGCCACTCCTCTACTATTCAAAGAAAGAACTTGCGGTAGGAAATGGGCTAGGAGCAGGCACGGACCTTGGCCACGGTAGACTGATTGAGGGCCTTCGATGGCGGTCACTCGAATTATGTCCAATGACTCAGGCGGCCTCTGGATCATTCAGCACGTTCCAGATCAATGGGGGGGGGGGGCAGTCCTACGATTGAGAGCTCTTTAAAGCACAATACAACTGAAGTGCTTTCAGGGTGAACAGGTTCAAATCTGAAGAAGGGGCTGATATCAGATTAATTAAATAGATACAATAACAGATAAAAATCCAAAATCGAGACGAAAATAATAAATAGGTCATTAATAATTCGTTCTACCCAAAGATCCTTCAATTAACAGTTATTTGATATACTTAAAGCGTCAGAGCCAAGTTAACAACTAAGTTTATTTTTATATTATTTTAACAGTGTTAGAAAGACATAGGGACTAAATGAAAAATAAATTTGTATACAAATTTATATAATCGTCTTGGCAAGCTGTTAACTTAATTATGACTTAATGTAACAGTAATTTCTAAAGAAAAATTTACGCTTTACGTTAGAGGTTGGAGTTATAGTTTATGCAAGTGCGTTAAAAATCAGAACAAAGGATTACATATAAATAAAATATATAAATACAGATCTAGGTGAATACGGTGCCATCTACTTTAACCAGGGTATATCGTCGTTTAAAGCATGAGAGTCAAAAGAAAATTACAATATTACAGGAATTTGAAAAAAAAAATTTTTAATTCATTTTTTTTTTTTTTTTTTTTTTTTTTTAGGTAAATATAATAATATAATATAAATATAACCCGGAACAATAATTATTCAAAAAATATATTCCACAAAAAACTGAATTTTCCATACTTTTTTTTTTCGATTCTTGTAATGTAAACGAATGTAACCTATTAGTTATTTTAAATATATTAATGTAACAAAATCAAGCAGATTTAAAAAAATAAATAATAATAATAATAAAGTTAAGTATTTTTATTTTGTTTTATTTATTTATTTTTTTCATTTTGCATTACATAGGATATATCTCAGAAGAAGTTAATCAAAATAGGGTGGATATAAGCCTAATTAATTGAAACTTTTTCGCAATATTTTTAAATACAGCTTACTTTTAATTAATTAATATTTTTAATAATACTTTATATATATATATATATATATATATATATATATATATTTATTTATATCTCTATTTATTGAAATTTACAAATGTACATAAAAACATAAATCTCGTAAATATGATAATGACAAAAAAATAATAAAATGACAATTGCTTGTGAAGCAACTACCCATTCGTAGCACTTCAATAAAAGTTTTATTTGAGAAGGTCCCGAGGCCATCTTCTTTTCAGACGCCTCGGAGGGTTGTCAGGAATAGAATGGGAAGCAAGTTGAGAGACTAGTAGGTTTGAATAGTTTTGGAGTTTACTATGAAAGGATAGGTATCTGGTTTTTAATAATACTGAAAAAATTCTTTGCTCTAGTAAAAGTATATAGGGACGTAGGAGCAAATAAAAATGAATGAAACTTATAGCCGAGAAAGAAAAAATCAATTAGCTGGAATGTTTTGCTTATATATATATATATATATATATATATATATATATATATATATATATATATATATATATATATATATATATATATTGCACATCATTCGCATCTTAAAAAATCTCAGAAATGTAAGGATCAGTATTTCTCCTTATCTTGTTTAGTCTCGATGTGGCGTCATACTTCGGCTGGTGCCTTTTCTGGTCAATAAACTAATCATCTTGTTGGTAAAACCCTTATCAAATTTATCTGGATTAAACCTAACGAAACCTTATTGTGAAACCAATAATTTCAATCGGGGTGCAATTGATTTTAGATCTGAGGTACCAGAGACTTAATAACATGGAAGGATATAGAAGGTAGCAGGCAAGAACCTTCGAAAAGACCCTCACAGAGAAGGCACGTTCACCTACTCACTTCGAAATGTCAGATGTAAATTAGTATTCAACCAAGAGACAATGAAACAATGCCTCTTGAGATACAACTTAATTGGATAATTAAATTCTAAAAAATAAATAAATTTGAGGACACTCAAGTGCGAATTTTCTGTTGAAAGATTTACAGCAAGGTGGCAACCAAGTCAGGAAAAAGAAATTCAAGCACGATTCCAGGTTTCCCAAGTTAATTTATATAAAATTCCAGGTGAAATTGAATACATAACAAGTGCTCTGTTTTTCCCTAGCATGATTTTCATTGATTTTATTTAATATATTTTGTGTGATTGATAGAAGTATTAGTACAATATTTTCTGTAATAAAAAGTTTTAAACCTAGATTGTTGTAATTATTAGAAAATTTTTTCTTGGGAATTTTTTTCTTTATCAATAATTTTGTTTTAAATACTTAAAAAGTTCATAAATTAAGATAAAATTTGAAACAAATAAGGGTAGAATATGTTTTCCGTGTGTTTAGTTAATAGGATCAGCTAAGGAGGATACCCTCCCTACATGAAAACATAACATAATTTAAAAATAAATCAAAAAGCTATAATCCGAAAAAAAAATATAAAAAAAGTATTTTGGGCGGAAACAGGAGGAATTATGGTTCAATGTGGTCACCAAAATGCTATTCATAAAATAACGTATTCATCAGGAGTCAGGGATAAACCTGCTGTACAAAAATATCTAATGGGCCCCTCAATACGGCTCTATCAATATTAAGAACAGTTATACGATAATACGAAGGGAGGGGGAGGGGGGAGGGCAAACTGTGAATAGTGAATAGAGCCGTCGCATCGGCACGCGGCCTCTTCGGCATTCTGCCCCCGGCTCAGGAAGTACACGCAGGAATCCTGAGTCAATGGGTCCCTTTGTCGCGGCAACAACAACCAACTGTAAAAATATAACCGTAACCTAGGTTCCGGGAACTGTTAACATATCGCGTCTCTATTATCTATCTTGCGTCACTGGAACTGTGGAAGCGGCAGCGGCTTTGATGGGCAATGAGGCGAGAGGTCCAGAAATATACGATGGGCGGAGTCCCCATCTGTGAATCAATTCAGAAACAGTGTCCAACTTCCAATTCATTTGCTCTTACTTTATATAATTCAAGTACCGAACAACATAACATTTTATTAAGTTACTTGCAGTGTATTTATTAATGATAAATTCATAAATAATATCCATAAATTATTATACATTGAAGCTTAAGCGGTACCTTAGTGTCTGAATTTCGGCAGGGACCCAGTTAGGGTCTACTTTTTCCTTTGTCGGCAAGATACTTTAAAGAGGTTTAGCTGAAAAAGGATTCAAAAGTCGAGAGTAACAAAATATTAGATAGAGGGGATATACTCTTATTTAAGATGTATCGTAGAAATAAGAAAATGTCTTTTGGATAGTCTTGTGATAGAGCAAGTAAATGCCGGAGGGACTAAGAGCCCTATTCTGATGAAAGATGAGAAACCAGGGAAGAAGATGTCGAATTATAATGGTACTGAGATAAGTACCTAAAATAGATAAATCGTAAATAGTAAGGAATATGTTAATAATATAAATTGAGTGATGACCCATTAGTAGAACGAGTTTAATCCAGAGATTCAGATTATTTAAAACAATAATATCATAAAATAAAAAAATACTTAATAATTATTATTAATTATTTCCTAATTTCCACTGAATTGGTTATAATGATAATTGGAATCAAACAGATCATATAGCTCAGGCATCAATAGATGGGGATATTATGTCGCTATGGGCAAGATCCATATTAGTAAAGGGAAAAGATTTAATATAAGTTATTGAAGGGGACCTTCAGCAACTATTAAAGCAATATCAGAGTGAAATAAAGCCTATTATAATCAGAAGTCAATAAGATTTAGCGGAAACACGGTTGTCCAAAAATTAAAGCAGGATTTTATGTCTTCATAAAATCATCTTTCTGCATAACAAACAGAATACGTTTGATGTATGTCTTCATTTCTTGATTTGCTCCGAAAAAACAAGGTTCCACACCTCTGTTGCATGTTACTGCTCGGATATAATCCAGTTTATAGAAATATGTCAAAAGAATTATTTTTGTCTAATTTCGGAAGGTCCAAACGGCCAGAAACAGTTACGAAGTCTACGGTGATAGCAGATTAAATGAGTGCACCGTTGATCAGAGGGTTGAAAAAACCTCGGGAGGAAGAGTTCTGCCAAGACAAAAAAAAGGTCATGGAAGGACTTCGTTTCTTGATGAAGATCTTCTTAGAGCTTTTGTCGAAGGAAACCCTAGGACGTGTTCGAGAACACGCGGAAAATCTCGCCATCAGCAAATCGACCATCGCTGGCCACCTCAAGGCAATGAGAAAGGTAAAACAACCCGAAACTTCGGTACCTAAAACATAGACTGACCAAATGTGTTACACATGTTCTCGCGTAAGTTATTGAGATTGGTTATGGGACTCAGCCTCATAAACACTACTCTTTAGAACTCTTCGCAAACAGAAAAGCTATTCAATATACTTGAGAGTATTTTTGTAAGAAAAAATCTAATAAATAATTTATATACCATATATTATTTAAGAACTCAAAATTGCAGTTAGCATTAATTCAACATTAGGACGCGCACATAAGGAACTTTGATGGATGACTTGGGATTTGGCTGCTGCGGAGAGCTAATCATTCATAGTGAAGGGCGTTGCCTATGTTCGACTCGGCAGTAATTTGTCTTCCTGTTCTGAAATCAATGGACCGTAGGCTCTGTTCTTGGAGATTAAGGACGAAATTAACGACGTTTTAAATTAAGACCTCAACCTAAGTAGGATCCACTAACGGAATGATAATTCAGGAAGCAGTGACATTTGAATCAATCAACGTTGATTAACAAGATAATTTGTAACGTGCTGAACCTTCTTACATTGATATAATCGATATATATATTCGTTACATTGTTGTTTTAAATTTTGTACAGCTAGAAGAGAGATATCATCAAATATATTTTATATTTTTCAAATGGTCATGCTTTTAACTGGGGCTCTATAGTTCGTTCTTACCTTCAAAAACGTAAAATTTTGACATTCTCTAGCTCTGTTTTGGGTTGCTCAGATCGAAAATTTGAGGGGAGTTCCATAATTAGAAATTTAATAGAGAATATGTTTTGTTATATAACATTTATCGCCAGGACCTACCGTTTAAGAGCTATATTGCTTTGAATGAAGTCACGTTTTGCCTAAATTTTTAAAGTGATGGGGCTTTTTAGACACTCTCAAACTAAGTTGATGTTTCTGGGATAAAAAATTTTTTCGACAGTTTCCTTATTAGAAGCTTTAGCTTAAAGATAGGAATCATCTATTGTTTTTCCGAGGAAGGGAGAAATTGATTTATTTTTTTCACATTTTCTTCCGTGTCAGGGAACTATTGATTACTTCTCTATCTCATACCTATCAGGCCGGCCAATATAAATTGACAGCAAATTAAAAAATTACAGCATTTGTACAAGTATGAATAAAAAAATTAATGAGAAAAAAAATTAAGACAAATTTTTAACGATATTTACTGTTTACCGTCTTCTAGTAAACTAAAATAAAACTAGCATATCATTTATAAATTCCCAATTGTATTGATCCTTCTATACTATCATGACTATGGCAAAATAAAGAAAACATTGTCGATCGATCTCTAATGCAAATGTGGGCATATTTTTTCTGCAATCGTCTTTCATTTTTATTTTAATAAACAACAATTTGAATTATACACTGTTCTAACTGAACATAGTTATTGAAGCTATTTTTTTTATTTATTAGAAAATGTAATTATAGTTATTTTTTAGAACAACAGTCTGCAGGCTAAGAAATGATTGTATAACTTGCACGTGGATAGGATGTTCAAGCGAAAGGTGTTTTTGACAAGGCAGCTACTGAGGGGTATGTAAACATCCGGCAGACACAGGAGGGACCTGCTACACATTTTAAGGCATTTGACTAAACATTTCCTATAAAAGCTAAAAATATCAGCAAAAGGGTTTACTACTACAATATAACATTATAATCTATATATTATATATTATTATAATATATAAAGTGGAATTATGCATTAATGGCTTGTCTATGACTTGTACGTAAAGTAACTTCCATTAGTAGCACTTCATAAAAGTTTTACATTAGGAGTTCCCTAGGACGTCTACTTAAACTTCACGGAGTGTTATGAAGAAAATGATGGGGAGCAAGTTAGGAGACTGACTAGTGGATTCGAGGAAGTATGGTGCTTATCACGGAGGAATAGATATCTGGTTTGGACCAAATCAGCGACATGTGGGACATTGAGATCTTTATGGATAATTTTATAAAGAACACTGAGGATTCTTCGGAAGATTATAAACGAGATGAAATTTTGGATTATAAACGAGATGAATTGGAATAAAAATTTAAATTAATTTTCTTATAATTTTTTAATCGTCAAGGTTTTTTACACTTGAGCCTAAGAACATTGTTCAAGTCTTTGTGGAAAAAATAAGTCGAATTATTTTTGCAATAATTTTAAACGTAACCACGTTAATATTTTTAACGTACCAGTAAAAACCATATGTCTGATAATTTTATTATTTTTTTTTTACTTCGGCTCTGAGACAAGTAAATTATAGAAACTATGGAAGCTACCAAAAATCACAGACATTTTTGAATAATACCGTAAGATCTGGAAAATCTTTTGAATTTTATACGCTGTAAGGATTGTAACACCACACCCACTTGACTGCTTATTTACGTTTCTCCTAACTCTAAACTCGGCACTTATTTATTCGTCAGGTGTCGTTATAAAATAAACGGTTCAGCAGACCATGAAAACAAAAGGTTTTCATAAATATGGGGCAACAAGGACAGAACGTGATCTGGACACAAAACTTTCGACTTATTACCGCACTCTATATATATAAGTTATTTAAATGACTTGCTTCTCATTCTATTAACAACTTTGAACATATTGGACATTTATAAGAACTGTTAAAAAAAAAAAAAAAAAAAAAAAAAATAGATAACGAATTATCGTCTTAGTGACAACCTGGTTACTGATTCCATATTTGACAATAAATACCTGCATTTGGATAAATATTTATTATATGTATTCGTAAGATGGATAAATCTATTGTTATTGTTAGCATTTGAAGCAAGAAAATTTCTGACTTAAAATATGTTTTAATATTAAAAGACTAGTTTTCTATTCGTGGCCAGGAAATTTTACACCGAAACTTCTTATCTTCACCATTTATCAAAAACTAGAAATCTTAAAAGCAGACTGATGAGCCAGCAAGTAACCTATCGGACTGGAAAATCTAGGAGTAATCGTTCGAAATCAGGATTTTTTAGGCCATCAAGAGTCGAATGGCAACAGTAGCCAGGGATTCCGAAAGAACCTGAGAACTAACTTTCCCCCCGGATCAGAACTTGAGGCTTATAAGTTTTTTATTTCTGTTATCGTGGGAATATTTCCAGTTATAGAATTACTTTCAATAAGTTTTGAAAGTACGTGACAGACAGTAACGGACAAAATAAGGTAGTCTACCGGGTGAGGAGTGTCAGTGAAAGTCGTGAGCCTTTCAAATAGCTTTTTCGGAAAGCAAACGGTTCTGGGTTCTCTTTTGGAAGAAAAGGTGAAAACAAAGGTCTTAAGAAAGTTTAGACATATGGGGTTGTCCCACATAAAGTATCCGTCGGAAACAGGAAGCATATAAAAAATGTATAAAATAAATATTAAGATTTCATGTGGGGCAACCCAACCCAAAATGTTAAAAATATTAGAATAAAAAAAAAATAAAATAATAATAATAATAACATGCCAGACTTAAAAGACAAGAAACTGCTCGTCGTTTTCGACTGCTCCAACATTTACAAGTCAAGTGTTCAATGCCCCCTATAAATAACAAGTCTTATTTACATGACAGTGATTAGAACCATTTGGACATACGTAGTTGAGCTTTGAGGCCCCACTAAACCTTCCAGTGCTTCTCGTATACAATCCTTAAAATCGAAAATCCTCAATGCTCCTCATCATCACAAACAAATTTATCCATAACGATCTTAATTTTCCATATGTTGCTGATTTGACCAAACCAGATACCTACCCTTTCATAGTTGACTCCATACCCACTAGAATCCATTAGTCTTCCAACTTGCCCTACACTCAATTCCTGATATGTTCCGAGTCGCCTGAAATGAAGATGGCTAAGAGACATTCTAATGTAGAACTGTTATTAAAGTGCAATTAGCGAGTAGTTCTTAACATGTTATTGACATGCCATTGTATTCATTTTCCTCAAATTTAGGTGTGGTATATACCGTTGTTAGTATCAAGTTAATAAATAAATAAAAATAATTAGTCATCTTTATGTTCTACTGAATATAAATGTTAAAAAATCACAACCATAGATATAATAAGACCATGAAAATTTCTCATTATTTATATATAAATTATATAAATCTTTATATATACATATATATATATATATATATATATATATATATATATATAATACATATATATATATATTGCTAAATAGAAAGGCAGCGATGATAGTTCTTAACTCACAACCCCTTCAGTCAATAACAACTCCAACTACTCCACAACTGCTGAATGGCCTTGACGGCTGAGGTCATAAATTTTGTAGGTCACGTCCAATGGGACCATCGCTGGAGTCATCTTCCTACGCTGCCTTGTATGTTGACATTGACAAACGGCTAAATACCACTGAATGTTGTCGGTTTTCAATTTTTTATTTTATTCTTTTTTTTTTTTTTTAGAGTCAAAAAAAGCCTTTTTTCGAAATAAATCTTTAAAAAAAAAGTTATAGGGAGTAAGTAGATACATTTGAGTTTCAAGGAAGGAGATTACAGCAGAAGGAGCAACATACATAAGTAAAATGATCAATCAAAACTTAAACATTGCTAACGTCAATTAATTGTTTAATTAATTGAAATAGACCAGGAAGAGTGAAGAGACAGGAAGATTTGCACGATTCCTGACTGCATAACTAAACCTCAATCAATTAACATTTGAGGCCAAAGCTGAGTTCAAGGAAGCATCCGTCAAACCACAACCCTGAATGGAATAATTCAGGAAAAAAAATCGTAAGTACTACACCCACTAAAATACCTCCTCATCGGTAAATAATGGTGGAGAGTGTATTATATTTTACAATTTATACAATTCACAATAGACCAAACCTATACACCATCGCAAATTTTGTAAATTAAAAATTGCTTGCTAATAATTTCTAAATACTGCTTCCTTTTATCTAATTATTTTTTAAATAATCCTGAAACGTTTTAAAAACTCTGATTAAAGTATATGGGGACGTAAGACCCTTACGATTTTCAATTTGAAGCCGACCTCATGAAAAATGTAAATTCTGTAAATAAACCTCGACAAACCGGAAAATGGCAAATCGGGTGCGACAGGTCCCCAGAAGAAGCTTTGCTGAGGGTGTCATATAAGGAATGATGAATAGGGGAATGTGAAAGAGACTGGTTTGACAGACAAAATGGAAGACATATGACTAATAGTGTTAAAAAATCAATATTTTATCATTGATATCATTTATTTTTTTTTTATTTTTTTATGAATATTATATTGCATGTTATCATATTTTTTACGACCTATTACATGACTCATTTTAATGTTTTTTGTTGTGTAAAAATCAGGGCATCATAGTATTAGTCATTGAATTCTAATTGTAAATTATTTTTTATATTCAACAATTGATGTAAATTTTGTTAATTCTGCAGATTCCACTAAATCAACAAGTGACTAGTAAAAGGTGTAACCTAAACACGAGGAAGTAAGACAGTTATCGGGGGCAGTCCATAAAACAAAATTTATTGAGCCAACGTTTCGGCAAACATTGCAAGCCTTCATTTGAAAAAAAAAAAAAAAAAAAAAATTGTTTTTGCGTGTTTTATACAACGCAGACTTCATAAAGGCCCTTATTATTCTATCAATATTTTTTATTTCTTAATTGTTATGTTATCAATATTTTTAACTTAATTGTTATGTATTATTTTGCTAACTTCCATTTTCCCCCACAATTTATAACATCTGCACCCTTCTTCTTTTCCTTTCCACTATGCACTATTTAGTTTATTATACAACTTATGCCTGAATCTTAATCATTCCTTAATAGCTATGTACTATCTAATTGTTATATATTATATTTTTATTTTTCAACTATATTGACAACTGCATACTGTTATTCTTTCTTTATTTATTTTATCACTTGTATTTTATCTTAATATATTTTTTATCATTATAAAAACAAAATATTCAATTTTATTTTTAATTTCAATTGTTTTTCCCTAAAGATAATATTCTTTATTTTCATACTGCTTCTCTTTCTTTCGTTTTCTTCAACTAAATTACTTCAATGTAACCCAAATAGTTTGTCAGTGTTTTCCTTCCAGCAGTAACCCTGTAGGAAGGAATTTTATTTATTTCTGTACACACCATACTTAAATTTACAATGTACAGTTGTAAACATTTCTTGTTATTATTGTTGATTTATTAAATAAAAATTGCAAAAAAAACAGGAACCCTAATTAAAATTTTTGTAATACATATCTGAGCGAGGAGCGAAACGATCTGAAAAAGGAATGAAGTCAAATTTGCCCGCAGGGATAAAACAAGCGATATCTCATTAAAAAAACACAAATTTGGACGAGTGGATATTACAAACGATATCTGATATAAAAACACGAAGTTCTACGAGGGCAGGAGAGGCAATGGCTATCATAAAGCACTAGTTCCAAAGCCGACTTTCGATTTTACGACCCAATTTCATAGCCACTTTCGGATTTTTTTTTAACTTTCTAAAACTTGGAACGGCAATCTATAAAGCATCCAAAGATGCTATTCGGGAGAAATCCATAATTACGCCATTAGGAGCCGCATATGGTCATGGTCGCCATCAGGTGGAACAAACATTCCGCCAAAAAGAGGCATAATTGCTTGCAACTTGCAAAGCCACGATTTTATAGTTGAAAGAAAGCTACTGGCACGAAGCTTAATAATAATAATAGATTGAAGGAATCTAGCCATATACTGAGGCTGCTTCACACCCTTACACACTAATATTGGCTCGCCCCGCATAAAATGTCCGTCAGAAACAGTGAGTATATAATAAATCTATCAAATGAACATTAAGGTTTAAAAAACGAGACATTTCATGTCGACCAAGAAAATTTACCTTTCAGAAATATATGAAGATAACTTGTTCTGGACACGGCGAAAGGAGATAGGTTGTGTAAAAGTAAGTATACCAATTCTTATTTTATTTTTTTACTATTTTCAATAACAAAATAGAAAGGCAGCGACAAGTTCTGAACTCACAGCCCCTAATATAGCAATTTCTAAATAGAATCGATTTCAAAAACACGAATGTATCGAATAGATTATAATTTGTTTAAAAAAAAAAAAAAAGATATTTTTTAAAAGTAAAGTTTTGTGCCCATAAAAGGCTGTAATATCACCATGTAAAATCTTCAAGTTAAAACTAACTAACAACTAAGACGATCCAGCTATCAAAAGAAAACTAAAAAATGTTTTTATAGCTTTAAAATTCTGTGTAGTTGCAGAGGATGGTGCTCTAAATATTGTCATGAAAGTCTTCAAGGCTGGGAGGGGAACAGTACGGGAAAATGGCTCTGTTTTGTAGGCCAATTTTGCAATTTTTTTTTAAACTATTTATTGATTTCAACAACTGTATACATTATATACAAGTAAATTTGAGAAAAAATATTATAATGACAAGTCAATAACATGTAAAAAACTGCTTACTAAAAGCACTTATATAGTTCTACATTAAAAGGTTTCTCGGTTCTCTTCTTTTTAGACAAGTGGAATCGAGTCGGTAAGGAGTTAACTATAAAAGGATATCTATCTCGTTTGCGCCAACTCAGCAACATATGGGGAACATTAAGATCCTTAGAGATAAGGTTGTTTGCGACACAATAGAGCATTGGGGATTTTACGAAGGATTTTGGATTTTAAGGATTTGGATACGAGAAGAAGAATTGGAAGGTTTTGTAGAATCCCAAAGCTCAACTCCGTACGTCCAAATCTAATTACAGTCATGTAAATAAGTCTTTTTTAACTTATTGGGAGTTTTGAACGCTTGTGTAGAAAATGGCGGAATGGTCCGAAACGACGAGCAGTTTCTTGTCTTTTAGTTCAAGTAAGTTATTAATTTAAAGTAATGAACTGATTTGTAGCTAATTAAATTTTATGTAATGAACATACTACTCCATCCTTAAGGCGTTCACGAGGAGACTCACCACAGAAATAAATTTCTTCGTATCCAGTTATTAAATGACAACCAAAAAAGACATTTCAAAGACACTTTGATAATTAAAAGAAAGCTAGTGGCATAAAACTTAGTAATAATCATAATAATAAAATGAAATTTCAGAAATCCGTCTATCGAGGCTGCTTTTATTTTGATTTTTAAGGAATATTATTATCATTTTAAGAAGAATTTATCGCAGTAAAAATCTCTGTATTATATATATATATATATATATATATATATATAAATATATCGTGATATATATATATATATATATATATATATATATATATAAATTAAAAATCGTGATTGCTAAATTTCTGTAGGGATAGAATATTCATATTTCCAATAGATTCTGTAATTCATATGGCTGTTAATAAACTATTACTTTCTGAACTGGCGTTGCTTAATACCAGTTGTTAAAATGTAAATTAAAAACAGGTTTTTTTTAATTCATAGTTTGACTTAATATGAATGAGTTGAACTATAAAACTTAAATTACCACCTGATTTAGACAGTAAAATTAGCCGTCCCAGAGATTGGTCGGCTATAAGCTGATTAGTAATTAGTATGGTATAATTTTTTTTTTTTTTTTCTGAAATAGATTAATAAAGGTTCGTTCTAAAAATAGGTTAATTTCTTACATGAAATTAAATTACTTGCAAAGTTTGCAAGTCTCCTGCGGTACTGAGTCCTGTTGTGTCAATCATAATCCATCATTTAATGTACACGTATAACAAGAATGAAATAATATTTCCTTCGCTATATTCAGGTTATATTTAAAAATATGATTAAATTGATATTTTATAATTTTTTACATTTTTTATTATTTTGTAAATATATTTTTTTTTATAATACCGAATCATAACTCATATAAGGATGAGATGATTTTTTTTTATATGATTAATATGATTTTTCCTGAGGTAAAATTTAAACAATAAAAAATTATAGGTTTTAGTAAAAAATAAAAATAGCAAATTTATCACGTGTGTTCCTGACACTTATTGATCTACTGTCATCAGCAGGTTGTTGCATAAGGCTTCTAATCCTCGTTGTACGGATTTTTATTTAAACAAGTATTTATTTACTGAATTTTGAAAGAATCCAAACAAAGGAATTTCTTATACTGCTAATAATAATAAAAAAAAAATAAATTAAAAAAAAAATTACAAGAAAAGACCAATCAACTATTTTATTGAAGGAGATTTAATTTTTATATTCATTTTAAGGCATAACTCCTATTTAATCTTTAAATTTCTCTCAAAATGTTTCGGAGGACACTGCCCCATCTTCATGATCTACAACTTTAATTATATCCATTCACAATACTATATCAACTGTATTATCCACTGTATAATCCACAACTGTACAAATACAGTAAAAATAGAATGTTTGTGTAAGCACCAAATTAAATGGTCAATATGTAAATGAATTAAACAAACAATAACAAAAGTGAACATTGCTCAGTTGAGTGTCTGTAAGGACAGCATAAATAACTAAGTGAAAGGAATCACAGTTGTAAGTAGAAATTTAAGCAAAATTGGATGAGATCGGATTGTACAGTTGATATAGTATTGTTAATGGATATAATTAATAGTTGTAGATCCTGAAGATGGAGCAGTGTACTCCGAAACATGTAGAGAGAAATTTAAAGATTAAATAGGAGTTATGCCTTAAAATGAATACAACAAAAGACATTCATCAACAGTTAATCAAGACAATATATTTTACAGGGGAATGTTGCGTTTATAATTATTAATTTTCAAAATAATTAACTAAATTAACTAACTAAATAATATTGTGTTATTTTATTTTATTTTTTTAATAATCCACTATGGAATATGTTAGAGCCATTATTTATAAACGCTCTTGCTTCCGAATTCTTCAATATTCCTTTAATCACAAGATATGTACTATAATAAATAGGTTTTTTTTTTTTAAATTATAAATCGACATAAGTCGTTCAGCTTGTGACAGTAGTTGAGATGCATCTGTAACTACATAGAATTATGTATTACTTTCAAAATATTTTATAAACGCAGACCTCTTTATCAATACCTTTTTTGCCTTAGATTATAACTGACACTTTTCCGTTGGCTGTATTTTTGTTCAAGTAGTTAGAGATGTCCATTTAGTTAGTTATTAAAGCATTCAGGTAAATTTGTAAGGTGTAAATCCATTGGGCTTTTACTGAATAAAAGTATATATAATATTTTATAAAGAAGTGATTTTAAAAATCTTCATCCTTAAGTCAAGGTTGCATAAAACAATCATGCAAATTTTTTACAAGGATCACGTTTTAAAAATGTTATGCTTAAATCCTGATATTTTTAATTAAATATTTAATTATTAGTATTTATTATTTATTAGTTTAGTAGATAGTATTTCGAGGACTAGTATGGAATATGAATACATTACAAAGAAAATAATGCTACAATTTTATTTTTTTATTTTTCATAACGTCAATCACCTTGTATATACAAAAACCCAATATAGATTTATTTACAAAACGTCGAGGCACGGTGTGTTAACCGATAACTAATCGAAACTAGGCAGCTGATAAGAGGAGAGAGTAAGTTGATGATAGAATTATTTACTTTCGGCGATCGATCACATAGTACTAACTATACAAGAAGTAACTTGAATATACATATAAAAAAAGCAGGATTTTTTGGAAAATGAAATCGAATCTATGCTACCACAGTTCGTGTGGTATGGACATTACAACATTGTAATAATACCTATAATACATACAAGAATGTTATCACTTTTAATGAGAATTCATTACCAATACTTATTTAGGTTATTCACTTACTTAAATATACACCTATTGGAAGGTAGAGGTATAATTTAAAACTAATACTAAAGCTCTACAAACCCAGTTATAACTATTATGTAGATGCTGTATCCATAACTAGAAAAAAAAAATTGTTACGAGACCGACGGTTATCAAAGAGATGATGTCAGTATTAAACCACCAAGTTTTCAACTCCCTTTATCAAGAAGGCTGGATGACGAAATTTTATTTATCCAAATATTTGTATTTTTTTAAGGTGCGTATTTGTCGCAGTCCCGTATATCTGTGTGGCCTATGTCCATATGGGTTTTAATGTTTATGAAGGATTGGATACAAGCTTTAGTATCTTTTTCATGGCCTGGAGCATTCTTCTATAGAATGTAAGTAATGAATTTCATTTTTCTGTGTAATAAATTAGCCCACTCTCATAAATAAAGAACTTAGATTATTTGAACTAATAATTAAATTTCATTTGATTATCAATAAAAATATTGTATTGATCTATGGAATTAAGCATTATTTCTTCAATGATATTATTACGCATGGCAGTAATTTTAACCTGGTTGAAATTTGCATTGATTAGGTGTTTAAGAGCCATGATTAGACAACCACTTAGACAGAAATAATTTCATCGATCCATCTGGTTGGATTTTAATTTGTAACCATAAAAGTACATGACAGTTTGGCAAACCTCGTTTCTTGCACTCAAGACTATACATTCCAATTATAACTATACCTTCCTGTAACTACGAAGATGTTGTAGTTAGGTTTAATAGTTTTTACATTGCAAACTCTGTTGGCCGTATATCGGTCGATTATCAAACTTCACTGCGCACCACATGTTTACCGCTTTTTTTTATAGCAATCTAATTGAAAATGTTTAAATTTAATTATTGCTAAACCTCCCTTGAACTATGTAGATGATGTGGTTAAAATTTGGTTCAGATTGGTTCAATAGTTTTTGCGGTCGGTGATCACAAACGAAAAATGGCTTGTCCGTATATAAAATAATAGAGACCTATTATATTTTATTAAATATTTATGTTTAAACTAATATGTCAGATCATTATTTAAAAATATCTGGATGTTTGAATAAAATACTGAATCAAATCTAAACTTTATTCCTTCCTATGTCGAACAATCGTTGATATCCTCTTACTAATCGACTAAGCAGATTACAGAACGGTTACAGCACTTCTGCCCGCCACATTAAGCCATTCGTTTCCCCTTGCGACATTTTCAATGATCTTGGCGACTGTTTCGAGACCAACCGTAACACAACCATATTACAGCCGGAAAATCATTGTTAAAATGTTTAGGAAACTAGTTCTGTCTGAACTGTCTTTTATGACTCAATAATTAATAGGTGATAGAGATAAAACTGTTAGCACTTTCTAATCTCTAAGAATTACTTCATCAGCACCAACCTATTCCCGGCTGAGTATTACTAAATAAAGTGGTAGTAGACGAGGATAAGTAAACTGCTTTCTAAACAATAAGTTTAATAAATGTAAATTATTTGTAGAAAAAATCTAACTTCCTCTATGTGACAGATCAATAATTATTGCTACAAGTCTTTCGTGTATTAATGTGAAAATCTGTTGTGAATGGAAATATCCCATTACGATGGATATTTTATTCAGAAGAAGCAGGTGTATATACTAATAATACAACATTAATTATAGTTATGTATTTGCGAATTTGTTTGAAATATTTAATGTTTTTTTTAAAATATAAGGTAATGGTAACATTTGTCTGAATGGTTTTTTTAACAAAATATATCGATTAAAATAGAAATACAGCTGTATTAATATTATCAAAATTTTTAATGCTTATAAATACATTGACTGAAGTAAAAGATCTAAATTATATAAGGACAAAATTAAGTGCTTAAAATAATGAGAAAAGGAATCCTAATCTAGAAGAGAAAGAACAAATGTTTTTCGACTTCGAATTAGTCATTGTCAGTTCACACATAGAGGGGTGTGATGTGTCATGTCTAGGATGGATAAGAATATTGCCCTTAACTAAGAATCACTCCACAATAGTTGGATGTATCAGAAACAGTGGTGGAGGTTTGGAGATAATTTTTTTTATTTATCTACATATTACAATGAACAACTGTATATGAAAAAAAATATATTCCTAGAAAATATTATTACAACATTAACAAGATGTCGATTGTTTGTAAAATTGGTAGCAATTCATTAAAGTTCTATATTAAAAGGTCCCGAGGCCACCTCCTTTTCAGGAGCCTCGGAGGGTAGGTGTATCTGTTTTCGGCTAAATCAGCAACATGTGGAACGTTAAGGATTTTTTGAAGGATTGGATACGAGATGAATGAATTAAATAGTTTTTTGTCATGTAAATGAGTCTTTTGTTATTAATTGGAATCTTAAGAGTGTTTGTCTAGTAACGTCCAGATGGAGTACTGTGTAGCAGATCTGTTCAACGGAGATCATTGAAAAATTATCTTGAAGATAACGAACGAAAAATTAGAGCCCTGTTCAAATTCGTAGACAAAACTAAATATTTCAATTTAAAGACTTTATAACGTTAAGACCCTGGCGAAAAATTAAGAGGTTTTGTTATAATTTGAAAAATATATTATTACAATTTTTTTAATAATTCATATTGTATTTCATAAAATAACAGTTTAATAATAAAAAAAAACATATTTTTTATAATGAATGATAATAAACAAGTATTTAGATTTGCATGATGAATAATACGCATTTGTTATCTTACAATAATAAATATGGTAAGACATAGTTTGTGACTAGAGTTTAGCTTAAATCTTAGTTATTAAGTCTCTTGAAATATTGAATTCTATCATTTATAAGCTTAGAAGGTGCTTGGTAAGTAGCTTAACCAAGGAGAAGAATACGCAGCTTACTGACCAGGTCGGGGCATTATGTAAAGACGTACCTGCGGAACACCCTCTTTTTATACAGCTCAATATCCGTGGGGGTGACATATCAGTGTGATTCATCCTACGACGTATGTGGAATGTGTGATCACCAATAAGTTAACGTTGCGTGCAGTTGTATAATAATTTGTTTTGAATTCATAACCTTAGTTAATGAATAGGCGGAAGCATGATTCAAGTAGAAACTACGATAAGAACATTTTCTTGTTAATCCCTATCGTGATTCATCGAATCGTAATAAAGTAAGTCCACCAATGCGTGTACCAAATTGCATTTTGAACTATAAACTGAGAAAACATAGCCGGTTTTTTTTTTTCATTTATTGATATTTAAAACTGAACAAAATAATATATAACAAGTAAATGTGTTGACAGCGAATACAATGGCATGTAAATAACTTATGAAGAACTACTCACTAGTAGCACTTCAATAAAATCTACACTAAAAGGTCTCTAGGCCAGCTTCTTTTCAGACGCCTCGGAGGATTATCAGGGATGGAGGAGGAAGCAAGTTGGGAGACTAGTGGATTGGAGTGGTTATGGAGCTTACTATGGAAGGATAGGTATCTGGTTTAGGCTAAATCAGAAACATATGGAACATTAAGATCTTTATGGATAAGTTTATTGGTCACAAAGTAAGGAGCATTGAGGATTTTTCGAAGGATTTTGGATTGTAAGGATTGGATACGAGATGAATTGGATGGTTTAGTAGAGACCCAAAGCTCAACTCCGTACGTCCAAATAGGTCTAATCACAGTCATGTAAATGAGTCTTTTGTAATTAATTGGGAGCTTTGAACGTTTGTCTAGTAAATGTTGAAGTAGTCTGTAACGACGGGCAGTTTCTTGTCGTTTTAGTCTTGTATGTGGATTCCAAGTTAGACGTTTGTCCAAGTGGAGTCCTAGGTAGCGGATCTGTTCAACGGGGATTAGTGGAATATCATTTAAGGATACAGTAGGACAGGAAGTCGTAGGTTTACGACGTAGGGTAAATGTTATTTAGTGTGATTTATTTTAATTCTCCATTTTTGACACGATTCTTGAAGGTTTAGGATATGGAATTGGAGTGTTTGAGAGGCAATAAAGAGATCATTGTTTACTGATAACACACATGTTATCAGCGTAAGTGGTGAGGACAGAGGTAGGATGAGTTGGGATGTCAGCTGTGTACACTGTGTAGAGCAAAGGACCTAGGATACTACCTTGAGGCACTCCGGCAGATTAGGTAAAGAGGGGAGAATAGGAAAATTTATGGTCTACTTTGAAGGTTCGGTCACTGAGATAGGATCTAATAATGAGGAAATATGTAGAAGGTGGGAACTGACGGAGTTTATACAGCAGTCCCGGGTGCAAGACTCGGTCAAACGCTTGTTCTATATCAAGAAAGGCTCCCGTGCAGTACATTCCGCGCTCCAATGCAGAGGAGACAACGTCCACCACACGATGACATTATAGCAGATTTAAAACACAAGAAACTGCTTGTCGTTTCCGACTACTCCATTAACAAGACAAGCGTTCAAAGCTCCCACTAAATTATAAGAGACTTATTTACATGACAGTAATTAAACCCATTTGGACATCTGGGGTTGAGCTCGGGGCTACGCACAATCTTCCTCCAATTCTTCTAGTATACAATCCTTACAATCCAAAATGAACTGGATGTTCCATATGTTGCTGACAGCCTGAACCAGATACCTATCCTTTCATAGTAAACTCCATGCCCACTCTAATCCACTAGCCTCCCAACTTGCCTCACACTCTATTCTCGATAATCCTCTGAGGCGTCTTAAAAGAAGATGGCCGAGAGATCTAATGCAGAATTTTAAATTAAAGTGCTGCAATGGAGTGGTTCTTTACATGTTATTGACAAGTCATTGTAATAATGTCCTCAAATTTACTTATTTTATATATGCATACAGCTATGATTTCAAAACTATCTGGTAGATGGATATCTTCTGAATAGAACCAATGACGAAAAGAAATAATTAACTTGATGGACTGATAGAAATAAAATAGACGCCACACCCTCTGGGATAGATAGTAGATAAGATGGGCTCCCCACTGGATGTCTTATCACTGGCAGAGTCAAATGGCGTTCATCCGGCAAGCTATTTTACGGCTCACTTATTAACTATAGTGACTTACTTCATGGCCCATCTCGATATTAGCTGCCATTATAGGAGATTATATTTTTATCTAGTAATAAATGTTTTAATAAAACAGTAGTTAAGTCTTCTGTGACCCCTTTAACATTAACTTGAAATACGTTCAAACCTTATGATTAATTACAAAAGACTCATTTACACAATAGTCATTTTGGAAATATAGTGTTGAAATTTAAGGCTTCGCTAAACCACCCAATCCATCTTGTATCCAATTCTTAAAATCCAAAATCCTCAATACTCCTTACTATGTCACAAACAAACTTATTCACAAATATCTTAATGTACCTTTCTGACTCAGCTCAACCCAGATATCTATTTTTTCATAGTCAACTTCAGTAAACTATTTCAGATAACCCTGCGAGGCGTATGAACAGAAGATGGCCTCGGGACCTAATATAGAATTTGTTGTAGTGCAAACTATGGTAGTTGCTTTACAAGCAATGGGCATTTCATTAACTAGATGCATTTTTATTTTATTTGTATACAGTTGCAAATTTCAATAAATGGCTAAAAAAATAAAATAAAAAAGCCTATGAGTTTGGATATCATTACTATAACTTCTAATATAAAATACCTATTTTGTAGAATCTAAAATGAAAATGGTTTAAATGACCAGATAATTATTTCCAATAGTGTTGATTGAATTCCACTAGAAATAGAAAAACCTACCATTCATAGGGAAAATCTGAAGGACTGCCTATTTATCTACTAAATGTAGAGATCATAATGTATTTAACAAACTACCCAACTCCCCATTTTTGTATCTTTACACTTAGTCTATTATAAGTAGAGATATCTATTAGATTTTCGATTTTGCTCCCTTAGTTGAATATCAAGATGTTTGGTTTCTTTTCTTGCGTTTTTTAAAAAAATTAATGCATATAGTTTGTGTAACAAAGTTTCGATGTTTTAAATTTATTTAAATGTTTTTATAACTGATGAATGAAATTCGAAACTAGTCGAATAAAAAAATATTCATTAAAAGTGGCTAATAATTTATCAATCCTAATTGAAACGATTATTAAGATTTTTAATTCTAGAAAAAAAAAAAAAACTATTCAAGTTGGATCAGTTAAAAGCTCATACAGTTGTATCAGGACCTAACAGAAGCTTATGAATTTGATTTGTAAGACTGATTTTACTTTCTTGAGTAAATTTCATATTTATATTTTTTTTTAATAGAAAAACACTACAAATAAAATTATCTGCACTAATATGAATAAGGATTATAGATTCTTGCAAGAGAATGAATCGGAAACGGCATAATGGTCACTACAGTAGCTCCTGAATGACAATTGGCGTTCCTATATTTAGAGCGGATGTAAGATGTGAGTAGGGTTTTTTTCGGCCCCCACGGAGTCACCCACCAAAGAAACAAATCAGAAACGGAAGCCAATATGTGAAAGCTAATTCACTCCAACAGAGAACAATCACGACGCTTGACTTTATTGCTCTTGGGAGATTATGTTGTAAGGGCAATGATGGGAACGAAATAATATAAAATAAGTCAGCCCCCATCTCTAGAATTATCAAAAAAAATATTGTATAAATAATTAAAAATACAGATGCTATATTTTTACATAATTTAAAACATCCCTTCTATAGACCTTACAACATCACTTCTTGTCTAAATAAAAAAACTGACACTTGACTACATTCAGGTATGAGAAGTCCAGCACAAATGCTTTTTGGGAGGAGTTTAAAAACTAAATTATGCCGCACTAAGGAAGGATTGAATCAGGAAGTTAAATATGGTAATATTCAGGTACAGCTTAATAAAAAAAAATGTTAAGATATAAAAAGACATATGACAATACAGAAAAAAAAAGATTTGCACGATTGAAGGTGTAAGTTAGAGTTTTATTAAATCCCTCTTCTGACATCATGTGTTATTCAAAAAAAAAAAGTGTAAAACGTTTCAAAACTGAAATGTAATATCAAAAAAAAATATTGTATACATTGATCACCAAAACACATAGTTAAAAATACAGATCATGTATTTTTACATCCTTTACAACAAAAACATTATAAAATAACATCAAGCATAAAATAGTTATTTATTTGACAGGAGAGAAAAGTACTTTTACTCACTGGAGGCAAGGTGTAAATTGCTGAGAGTGAGTAAAATTCTTTATACTCGAGTTAAATATTACATTTTTTCTGCAACTGTTAAAAAAAAAAAAAAATATGAAAATTTTTTCAACCAACAAAAAAAATAGTGGACAAATTTCGGCGTTAACAGAAAGGATGGGCCCTGGGAATTCTAATAAAAGTTCATTAATTATTCTATTTTTAGAACTAATTAGTTTTGAATTTTAATTATACAGTTGATTTAATTAAATTTAATATATCTTTAAATTAAATAATAATGAACTTTGTATTAAGGTGGCACTGAAATTTTACTTTACACTCTAGAGAATTAAAGTTAAACTTTTTACTCACTAGAGAATAAAATGGAACGTTAATCAGCTGTTTTTAATTGAATAATGTTCCCATTATTTAACGGTTGCAGAAAAAATAAATTAAATGTCAGATATCATTCTATGCAGGTTCTTCAAAATCTAGGAACTTAACAAATTACGAATACGATTCAAGACAGAATGGATTCCACTGCCTGGAAATACACAGATAAAAGGGGCAGTGCATTCACAAGTGAAAGTACCTTCTCTGCGTTCTGGATTGGTATAATAAATCCACAGAGAAATAAAACGTAATGTCATATTAATAAAAACAGATACATTGGTTTGTATATGAGATTATATGGCAGCATGAACTTGACATTTTTATAGGCAATTAAATTATGCGTAGGGAGAAATGGAAGTAATCAATATGCAGAATAGTGAGAAGCAAATTGAGTATTTAGTATATTCGTTTAATTGGATTTGTTTCTTTTAGGCACTTATTGCATGGTCATACAGTGTAACCTCGCTAATCGACCTCCTAGTCTCTCCGAGTAATCCGATCATTCCGTAGAGTCCGCTGGAGTGGACAATATTTTTGCGTAATCTCTAATAGTCCAGCAAAATTGTACATTATGGTGTGAAAAAGGTAGAGTAGGGTAGTTTGATTTATTTATATTGTTAGTGTTGAGTTTGTTTGCTAAAATCCTATTTTTGAAACTGGGAACACCGCCGCTAATTGGTCAAAACTTTCGACCTTTTCTATGATTCACCTAACCTGTTGAACGGTTGGTTCTAAAAAAAACCTTTTTATATCCTTTGGGAAGTCAAACTAAACCAAATTTACTACAGTTAGAGCAAAAAATGAGCTCTGTACCTTAAACGGGGACTATAATACAAGCTTTTAAATTTTAGGAATTCCCACAAAAAGTGGAGGAAGTTGTTTTCCCGGTTTTACTCTACATGCACTTAAAAAAGACGTTTAGAGTATACCTTCAATATGAAAGATTTTAATGGTGAGTTAGTGTGCTTCAAATTTAACTTACGTAGTGCTACTACGGCTAATGCTTCAATACATAAATATCTGGCTACAAAATATCAATTCTAACATATTATATAAGTGTTCTTCTCACTATCGATTTTGGCCGCCCAGGACCGAGTAAAACCATATGCAATTATTTCTGAACTTTTCCCCTTGATTTCCAATATTTCTTCATCCGTTCACTTTGACGTCTCCTTCTCTCTTCAGTCGAGATTACCTTCTTCTGGAACCCTTATAGTTTAGTATCATCTCCTGAGCTGTTCTGTCTTGTATTACGTTATATGTTATACCAATCTCTGCCATGTCTTTCTTAATTCTCTGAATCCATTGGTTACCGTTTTTCTCTTATGAACATTATTAAAAATTTGTTTCTTAAACTTGGTGTAATTCATCCTCGTTATGTGACTAAAGAATTTGATTCTCTTTTTCCTGATTGAATCTAACATCTTCTCATTCATGTTCTCTTTGTACAGGTCCTTGGTTTTTCCTGTTTCTAAATTTTCCCTTGTCTGTTTTCAATGAATCCAAATTTTTCTTAGACTTTTTCTTCAATTTTCATGGTGAACATACATTCTGTAGCATAGAGACTCTGTTTTAATTACTGAATTGAAATGCTTAACTTTAGTTTCCATTGAAAGGCTTCTCCTGTTATGAATATCATTGGTCAATTGGTAAACTAGTTCCAGTTTTCTCATTCTTGACTTTTTCGCTTCTTTGTCTAGTCCATTTACCTGAATTATTTCACCAAGATATTTAAATTAAGTAACCTTGTTGAGTTTTCCATATTCTATTAGTGAATACAAAGTACGTTAATAGTTCCTTTATTTTAATAAAATGTTATAACAATTATGATACACTATGAAACTTTTGGTCGCTACACCATATCCCGTGACACCTTAGGAGTCGGATTAGTGAGGTTTTACTGTATTATGCCTCGCATCTATTTTAACAATGAATATACTGATATTGTGTTTGTGTATATTTTTTGCACTAGCAATGCTTAATACACCAAGTATATTATTACAAATATAGAATATGAAACTAATCTGAAAATAACTTTAAATAAACGTTTATAAACCTGACTAATTAAAAGTAATGCTCCTTGTTAAACGTAGTTAACCTTCAGGAGAATAATATATTCAAGATCAATAGTGCTTCAATTAAATTTAAGTATTTACTACAATAAATATTTAATAGCTACAAATTGGATGATTGGCTCCTGGCTGGTAGAGATAATCCACGAAGAAGGCCTTGACAACGTATACATCACTCGGCGCTGAGTCACTTCAATGCTAAGTAAATCTGTGGGGTTGGGAGAGGACGGGAGGGAACGAGGTCCCTCCCTACTGGCGAGGAGGGTGCAAGGGGAGGACATATCTAACCGAGGGGGTCGTCGGAGGTAAGGTCATTTACCAGATATGAACTAAAATAAATGGAAGCTCTAGGCGTTCCTAACGATAAGAGCATACCAGGACCTATAAAAAAAAAGAAGAAAAAATTTTTTTTTTTAACTGTAATATAATTTATCTTTAATATATACTATTATATAAAAGGATAAGCCATTTAAGCTATCACTAACCACGAAAACTACTGAAACAATCCATACCAATTTTTAACCACAGCATTTTAGTTCCAGACAGATTCAGAAATAATAAAATCTACTGATTTTCAATTACTTCGTTATTAAGAAAGCGGTTATTAGTGGATAACAGTAAAGATTGACTGAATAGGTGGCGAACGCCATTTTATATGAGAGGTTCTAAGGGTACTGCGTTGTACAGATCTTGAAATTTATATTAAAATTGACTGCTATTAACAAAGCTATACTTTAGTGGAGCTACATGAGGTTCCAAATAAAGTTTAAAAATCGACCGATATGTGGCTTAGTCTACTCTGCAACATAGTTTGCAATTTTTTTCTTTTTTTTATACACCACAAAATCAGTAGTGTTGAGCAATTAGAGTCAATTTTAATTAAGTAAAAACTACTACTTCTAGCCCTTAGTACAAAAAACAATTCTTAATACTGCCGTTTTCTGACAAAATATTTCCTAAAAAGTAAGAGAATTAAAACTACTTGATAAATCGCGAAATCATCGCGAAGTATTTAATATTTCCAAGGCAAAGTAATTTTTTTTTTTTTTTTATGGAATATGATGAAGTTCATTTTGAAAGTTAAATTTGTAAAATGAAGAAACTTCAATTCATAGTAATTACATATATTTCCTATGTAACAATTGAGTAATAACAGAGTACTTACTTAGAATTTTAACATTTAGGTTCTTAACGATAAATAGAAATCACAACTCTGCAGGACATAGCAGATTACTCATTTATTTGCCTTTAATGAACTAGACAGGGCATCTGCACCATAAAGGGACATAAATAAAAGGGAAGAAAAAAAAAAAAAAAAGGGGTTGGCCAAGGAAACTATTTTGTGAAACATTTATTAGAAGCGCAAAATAAAAAACAAATTCAGATGGTTTAAAGCGAAAAAAAATGCATCAAACGTCTAACTGGAGACAACTGAATTAATAATCATCTTCCATTTAATGCTCCAGATGAGCTCATGGATTCATTCCTTAACTTTTAATGTTAATTTTAGAGCCAACATACGCATGCGCACGCAAACATTAACACAATAGCTAAAGTTATTTTATTTTTTAGGTATTTACAACATAATTAAAACATAGACGAATGAAACTAACAAAAAATACTTATATTTTTTAATGCTACAAAAATAAATTTCATTTTTACGTTTATCAATAGAAATACTACAAATTTGGATAGCTCATATTGACTATCAGCTAACTCAAGGCGAATGGATATGGTTTAGTTCAAGGCGGTAGATAATTGTAATTTGTTTCTAGAAATACCCAACCTAAGGCCATAGGATTGTTATTAAGAACAATGTTATGTGTGAAGGATAACATATGAAGGAAATTTAAAAATATATAAAGTTCATTGATAAAATAGTAAAAGCTGAAAAAAAAAGAAGAGAAAAACCTACAATATCTCACTGACTGGGAAAACAATAGATCATGAATATTTTTATTTATAACCTACTGCTTTTCCCAATTTTCATTTAAAATCAAATTACTTACATTAACGATCAAAAATTATTCGAAATAACCAAAATAAATAAATAATAATAATAATAAAGTTGAGAGAAAATAGAGATTTCAAATGCGACTTTTAAATTTTAATTTTTATTCAAATCAATGTAGCTGCTCCTAACCGGAAGACCGAAGTGACAAATATATAAAAAAAAAATATATATTTCTGATGATGAAATTTTCGATCAGAGTTACATTTTTAAGGACGAAAAAAATTTACACAAAAAGAGTATAGACCTCCATCCAAAAGATATATCCATTTCAAAATTAATTCATCCATAATTGTTAAAAATATTGTTAGAATTACAAAACTAATTTAGAAATTTATTAAAATATAAGTTTTAAAAACATCTTAATGATCAAGAAGACATTTAAAATAATGGAACCAAACTTATTTTATACTAAATTTAATAATATAGGCGCTCATTTATATGAAGAGATCATCCGATATTTAACATGTAGTATACACAATGATTTATTATTTTCCTTATCAACTAATAAATTTTTCCCTAATCTTGTCTATAAATTAATAGTTATTACGTCGTAAAGTAATGAAGTACATATTAATAATCAATAATCAAACTAGAGATATTGAAAAAAAATAAAAAAAAGGTATTTTAGATCGGTTTTCGCAAAAATCTTACTTAAATGCATAAATTGTATTTATATATTGGGAAAAGAGTAAAGTTAAATATAGAACAAGATATGTTGCCCTCAATCCAATATAGGTTAGGGAATGTACGGATAACCTTCATTTTAAGGCGTGTTCGACTACGAAATGGCGATTATTAACATAATCTTCGAGGGATAAAAATATCAATTAGTTTGAACATTCACCCATGTTCTACATTTAGTAAACAACGCAATAAAAATTAATTTATAATAGCTTATGTTAAATATATCAGATAATAACAGCTGATTTTTTTCGAGTTAAGAATAGTAGGTAGACAACAAGCCTATTCAACAAACTCGGTAAAATACTTTAATGTTAAACATACGAGACCTACTTTAAATAAGCGATTATGATTCCAGTTCTAGATTTTAGTATACTGCATAAACGTTCCTCACTGATATTATAAGACAGCGACTAAATACATACACTCCCAAAATCGATTTGTACCTATGCATCGTAAATTTCAGGGACAGTCGAAAAAAGAGACTTTTATAAACCAACTACAAACATTTCAATCGTCATTTCTTTGTTACACTCAAATTTAACTTAATTGGTATTGCTGGAAAAAAGAGAGATCCAAAATATTGGGTGGTAATACGCTTGAAATGTCTTTAGTTTCATCTACCTATCTGGTTTGAAAGACAACTTAAAAATCAAAATGTATTTCGGATTTTCCAACTTTTCCAATAAGTAAGCATTTATAGATACCAAAATAAAGCTGAGGCTCTCTTCTTTCCAGAGAAACCAATTAAGTTGATTTTGCGTGGAGTGTAACAAAGTAATGGAGATTTAAAGGAAAGTAACCAACAATCGGTTTAAAATTTGATCCTCCTTGAAGAGGGTAAAAAAAATGATATTTTTGTTTTTATTGAAGTGAACGTTTTTCAATGTTTTTAGAGAAATTAATTAGAATCTGACGTCAAATTTTGTGTGAAAAAATCTATAGACGTGCTTGAAAATCTAATACTTTTATTGACCTAAACCAAAATCTATAAAGCAACTGCATTTTTCCTTGAATCCGCAATCAAAAATAAAAAACCTTGGTACAAGAATCATGTCTTCATTTTTTAAACTCGAGATATAAAATAAATTGGATTAATGCTATTTTATTTTTTTTTTCTCGGCTTCTAGGTCGGAACGGCAAAATAGGTGTCTAATATTTTTTGACCAGGAACCTCCAAATAAATTGCCAACAAGATCCGTGAGAGATTGAGAGCGTCCTCCCCTTGTAAGACCAACACAAAACAACCGAACTAGACCACGTTAAAATGTAATAAAAATTATTTTAAACTTTATGAGCGTCATGTGAACAGCCTTATATAAGAGAAGACTGCAACAAACATACCCGACAACACATACTGAAGGCTCTAATAAGGTGTTGGATGAGTGATCTCCTAAAGTTAGAAAAAAAAAAAACTGAAATAAAGCTAGAAAGTACCAATGGGTAATTATCTCCATCGTGCCTCACACTATGTTTCATTTTTTTATATTTAGCAAATTCTCTGCTAATCTGCAGTAGAAGTCAGGCGAGTATTGGAATGTTTCCAAAAAATAAAATAAAAAATAAGACACTTTGTAGACTGTATTACTCTATCGAGAAAAAACAAAGACTTCGTCATCAGAACAAACATTTTTTAATTTACAATAGTTGTTGTTTAAACCAAAAGTAAAATAGTAAAAAATCCAAACAAGATAAACTTATATCTATAGAACAATCTAAAAACATCATAAAACTTTTTAAATTAAATTATAATACTAGCTTCGATTGTGTATGGTAGTGTTTATGATATTTAATTTAATTTAACCTTAAATTTTTTTTTTAATGTATTACTTCAATAATAATCACCGACAATTAAATTCTAAATATGTTAAAAAGACCTTTTTCTAAATATTTTAACAGACCTATATATTGGCAAATATAGGATAGCAGTATGTTGATTCAGTTTTATATACCTGAATTATAGCTCTTAGACTTTCAAGTAATTTAAAAATTAATTTTTTTTTTTTTAAATCGTAGTTTTGTAGTAAAAATACCTATACTAGGAAACACCCAAATAATACTGAAATGGAGTTGGTTGAAGGATCGGCATGGATAAGTCATTTTTATAGATTATATAATAAGTAAGTACCGCAAGGTCCTGACCTGGCAAGTCGATTATACTATTTTGACCGTGACCCCACTCACGGCCGAAAGCAGAGCGACAGCTGTGTATAACATTATAGATAAGAACCCAAAGTGTCGTTCATTCATTTTTCTGTAAGGATTTTAACAATATTTTGAATTGATCTCACTCATTTTGTGAGATTTCTTTCACAACTGTAGCCAACTCTACCTCAATTTTTTTTAATAATGAAAAGCAACAATCCAGAGTGATTTTACATAACACCTAAGTCACTTAAAGGCGGTTGTTTGTTATTCTGTTAAATATGGCAAGGAATCAATGCTAACATGTACGGTCTAAACGAGAAGTAAATAAATAAATTTAAAATACTTTACAAAGGAAAATTACTTCCTAAATATGCAAAACTATAAGGTCTCCACCTTTAATGGTTCAAGAACAATCCAGATGCTCAAGCTTCCTATGAAGATTGAATCCTGAATATATTGGGTTGTTTCACATGAAATGTCCGATTTTATAATATTTGAAATACATAGAGAATTTAGCGAGTCTCTGTTGTTTACTTCCAAAGTTCACATATCATAATCAAGCAGTTACTAATCCTCTACTTTTCTTTTATAAACATTAGCTTCCCAATCAATTACACACTGTTTAGTATACCTTCAAATATGAACATGGAAACACGCGATTTTCGTGTAATTTTTTTTTATGAGTTTAAACTAGGTCGTTCGGCAGCTGGATTGCTTATGACAATCAGCGTCGGTCAGGGCAGTGGTTAGACATCGACGAAAGCCCAGGACAAATGCCAAAACCAAATTTGCACCCGAAAAAATTGATGGTTACAGTATGGTGGTCCATGGCTGGAATCATACATTATTCCTTTTTGCCTAGAGGTAAGACCATTACCTCCACAACCTACTGCAATGAAATTGGCCAAATGCACGAAAAATTATAGAAAAAACAACCTGGATTGGTAAATAGGAAGGGCCCTATACTCCAACACGACAACGCTAGACCCCACGTTTCAAAACTTACCATGCATAAATTGAAAGAGCTGGGGTACGAAGTTCTTCCGCACCCACCATATTCTCCCGACTTGTCTCCAACAGATTATCACCTTTTCAGGAATTTAGACAACTTCTGCAGAGGAAAAATTTTTGCAAATGATGCTGAAATCAAAAGTGCGTTTTCAGATTTTGTTTCACTTCAAAGCTCAGAGTTTTTCAAATCCGGGATAAAAAAGTTGTCACGTTGGGAAAAATGTGTAGAAAAAGAAGGTAAATACTTCGAATAAAATTATATTGTTTTTATATTGTATTTTTACTAAAATCCCTTTACCTTTAAAACGGACATTTCATGTGAAACAACCCAATACGAAGGAAATGACAGCGTCATTGAATATGTAGATGGAGCGCCGAATGATGATGCTACATAACCAGAAAAACAATCAAGGTCCTCATTTTTCACGCTACGATGTTTGACAATAGATTTCTCTTTTGTAAACGTGCATATTGAATAAAACGATTATGTCATCGATAATGTTCTGCGATTAAATAAGTTAAAATAATTTTTCTATGATCTATCTTCCCCGCGACTTTTCATATACTAAACTAGTAGAATAAATAACCTTTCCTATATTATCTGTGTTTATTATTAATTAATAATTAAATTACTATTGCAGTATCACGGCTTCAGAAAGTTTAAAATATTGAAATAAGACAGAGAGTGGAACAAACGGATAACATCCTCAATACTGACTAATATTCCAGTCAATGAGTGTTGGAATGAGGGCAGGAAATATGCTATAATTTTTGACTTCATAGCCTCGTTAGGAGTAGTTAAAAGGTAAACTTATGAAAAGTCCGCGCCCCTGGGAGGTGAGTTTACTATGGGGTGGAGGTAGAAGGTCACAATTTTGGGTCAAGAGGAAAATATGCTACAGATAAAAATTAAAACTAATTACATTTCCTATAAAATTTTTTATGTACATATTTGTCGAACTTTGAACGGTTTTCGAGATATACGATATTAAAAATCGATAACTTTCGAAAATAATTATGTTTACCTCACTTTTTGTCAAACATTTGCTTCAATATTCAGATATATTTTTGAGAAACGATCGTGGAAGGCACTAGAAACAAAGGTTTGAGATAAAGTGAGGCAAAATTTGTTTTTTTCCCGAAAAGCATCGATTTCCAATAACGTATATTTCGAAAATCGTTGGAATTCCGACAAATATGTATAGAATCAATTTTATAGAAAATTTAACTTGCTTGAATTTTGATTTGAAACATATTTTTCTCGAGTCAACCGTTTTCGAGATGAAATCGAAAAACAAAAAAAAAAAATTAACTTCCCCCTCCCCCCACTGTTAGCTCATCCCCCAGGGGTGAGGACTTTTAATGTTTATTTTCTAACAACTCCTAACGAAGCTGTGAGGTAAAAAAAAGCATATTTCATGCACTCTACAATATGTTTTTGACTGGTCTATAAGACTATGAGGCGATAATGGTTTTGGCTTGTTATAGGAATGAAAAAAAAAAAAAAAAAAAAAAACGATGGCCCAAAAGAATTTTTAAATAGAGCCAAGAAAAAAAAAAACGTAAGAAAGGTTACCCAAGCAGATATTGGGCTGTCATGGAAATAATGAATAATTTCCTTATCATGCGTGAAGGAGAATGGCTGGACAGAAAAATATAGAACGAACTCATTTTTGTCGAAGAAATATGATATATAGTTATAAAAAGACTGATAAAAAATTACATTTAAAAAAATCTTCGATACGGCTATGTTTCCCAAATTTAATTTGAGTAATTACTTTGTACTTTTAAACTTTGATGCGTTTGGAATAGGGGGTGGATATCATAAGAAAAATATTGGCACTCCATATCGAATATTTTCTTATCTCTGAATATTGATACACCCATATATCGTGATTTTTTTTTTTTTTTTTTTTTTTTTTTTTTTTAATGAAATACCAATTTTAATACTCCTATAACGTTGCAATGGCATTTCTGTTAATATCATAGTTTTAGTTTAAATGTTTAAAATTTAAGACATTTTATAATGAGATCATATATTCGATTCCCACGTATAATCATGGATTGCAGGAAAAGTAACTCCCAAAAATTTTCCATTTAATTTATTCCTTCTGGTTACCACCAAATACAGTCAGAAGTAAAGAGGATTTCTGTATTTTTTCCATTAGAGCACCTAAGTATATAAGTCTTCATAATTTAAAAAAAATATATACAAATATATTTTGAGATACAGATATTCGTGGACTTTTCAGGCACGTTTATAGCTTCTGTGTAAAGATGTACACAATACGATCGTAAAAATAAAACGTTTACAAACACAGACATGAAAACTAAGATGATAAAGATCGTTAAAGCAGATGGTCAAGAACAATCTCAGCAGGTCAAAGGGCCCACAGGAAGTCTTTTTTTGTCTCTCGCTGGACAGGCACGTGTTAAAACAGGGACCCAGTAAAGTATAACTAAACGGCTGATATAAATCTAGTCTAGTTATTTCCATTAAGTAATTAATTATCTCTAATTAGTTATCAATTTTTTCTTCTAATTTCTGAAAACGATTCATGAGTAAGTTACTATTACGAATGAGATAATCATAGTAATAGCTCATGCACAACTGTAACCTAAATTAAATATTCAAAATCAATTAATAAAAATATTCAAGAAAAAACTAAAATTCTTAGAATACTATAAAATAAAATTTTAATACTGTAATAAATAATAAATCGAAGTTTTTCTATTCCCCTTGAATCTGCCTACCATTCCTATGTTATTTTTACCTCTACATATCGAAGGGTTGGTTAAGAAGGCCTTGATATATCGAATTTTCGAAGATTCCTTAGCTTACAGCACACTTCTAAAAAACGTAGTTTTTATCGGAAAACTAATAGAGGTCGAACTAATCACAGAAGTCGATTAAAAATGTGTATGAAATAAGTTATTTTTCCAAAATGCTGAAGTATTCTAAAGGAATTTTTTGACTGTACCTCTTTCATTATAAAAGATTTCGACTTAGGAAAGTTCGTTTTGAGTAAGCTGTACTATCTCACTGACTGTTTTTAAAAATATTGTTAGAATTCTAATTTAGAAATTTATTAAAATATAAGTTTTAAAAACATTAGCTTACAGCACACTTCTAAAAAACGAAGTTTTTATCGGAAAACCTTATGCGGTACGTTTCATTTACTGTTGTTCCACAATATTTTTTTGATTCTTAAAAATGCGTATGGTAAAGCGTAAAACCCTTTTCGTATGAAGAGAAATTGATAATTATTCCAGCCGTAAATGCCGGGGTTAACAGAAAGTGCGATATTGCAAAAACGTTTGGAAAAGCACCTTATCCACAATTTTGAATGAAAATCAAGCTTTCGACTTAGACAAAGTGTCGTTTTCAGGTAGACTACTATTTCAGATTTTTTCTAAAGGTCTGCTTAAACTAATCACGAATTTAATAATTATTCTTTCATTATTATTAATTCAACAAAATATGTACATATTTTCTATAGTTACATTGAGTATTTTATTATAAACCTCTATATATCGAAGTGAGTCAGAAATCACCTCATTAAATCGAACCACGATAATTCGAAGTTTTCTCGTTACTAATTATTCATTAAGTATAATCTTCAAGACTTATCTTAAGGACAACAGCAACACGAAAGGTGGTATTTTGAACCAAACTATAATAGGAACCATAACTTAAAATTTTTCGTCCTAAAAAAAAAAATATGTGACGGGGTTCATTTTTTGTTTTCATATTCAGCTTCCGCTTAAAAATATGACAACTATGACCTATTGAATGATCCGAGACGGTTCTGGGAAGGTCAGTAGCAGTACCTCGACCTATAATAGATAAATGACTACGAAGGATGTTGATATTCAAAAGAATAATTCAAAAATAATTGACAATCAAGGACTTTATCTGGATCCATATTTGTAAGTATATAAAGATTAATAACAAAAAGAAACTCTATGTAAGATAATAATTTAAAAAAAAAAAAAAAAAAAAAAAATACCTAGCAGAACAATAGAGATAGAAAATCTATATTAAGTAATATAAATTTATTTCACACATTAACAATACTAAATTCAAATTAAAGAAATATGGAACATTATAAATAAGGCAGGCATTAAAAAATATTTATAGATAATTAAAATAATTATTAGACAATGTTTCAGAAACGGATACGTCTTTCAGCCGGGGTCTACAGTTTTGGTGTTGTTCATCCTCAAAATGTGTTGTTTTTTCTCATTGAATCATTTGACACTAGCTCTGGTGGTATTGCTTGTGTGGAAAATTTGACGAAAGCCCCTTATAGGAAATTTAATGGAGAATTTTTTTGTTATCTAATCTTTGTCTTTAGGACCTACCGTTTAGAAGCTATATTGTTTTTAATGAAGAATGTCACGTTTTGGCTACATTTTTTTATTTTTTATTTGAGGCTTTTCTGAAATGCTTTATATAGGTTTGTTGGTGTTGCTCGGGACGAAAATTTGGCAACAGTTTCCTTATCAGAAGCAGTAGATTATGGATTGAGAGTTTAGTTAGAAGGTTAGTATATAAAGGTATATATATATATATATATATATATATATGATATATGTATGTATATATATATATCTAGAAGTTTATCAAATAAATTCAATTGTTTAAAAAAAAACAAACCATAAATATGGGGTGCGACACGCGGATTCCAGTGCAGTTTAAAAATCGACCGATATGTAGCCATTCTGCCACTGCGTTTGCAATGGTAAAACTATTAAACCAAACTGTACCAAATTTTAACATTTTCATAACTCTAGGAAGGGTTAGGAACAATAAAGTTTACTATAGTAATAATTAAAATGTATCGTCTGGAGTGCTAAAACGAGGTTTGCTAAAATGTCAAATACTTTTATGGTAAGAAATTAAAATCCAACCAGATGAATGGATAAAATTATTTCAGCCGAATTGGATGCCTAATTATGCTTTTACGTACTCTCCAAACAACTAATCAATGCAAGTTGAACAAGGTTGAAAATTACTGGCGTGAGTGAAAAAATCATTGATGAAATAATGCTAAATTCCATACTTTAATACAGGATTTTTATCGATAAACATATGATATTCAATTATTAGTTAAGATAATCTAATTTATTTATGAGAGCGGGCGAAGCCGCGAGGGGGTATACTAGTAAATTAAATAACATTCCAATAACAGTATAGTAACAGATTTTAATGTTATAATAAAAGGTAATTGTTCGGATCGGCGACACCAACCCCTAAACGCGCCCAGAATACCTTTTATCGATTCTAACCTTGTACCGATTTATTTTGATGTTCTAGTCGCTGCTTTTAGATTTCCCCTCTATTATGCTATTCTCCTACATTTACTGAGAAACTCTAAATCCCTGTTCAAAGTAATATTAACTTCTGTTTACCTTATAATATAAAAATGAGAAATAAGGAAATAATGAAGTGAAAATAAGAAAATATCGAAATAAGAGACACTAAATCAATTTTGAATTAATATTAATTTAATCAACAATTAGTATACTACTGAACCACCAGTAAAGTTAATTCCTGATGAACTTTCTGTCAGAGAAGTGAAAATAACAAATGATAAATATACAAAAACACAAAATCCTTAAGTATTTATTTGGCACAACTCCTAGTTATTTAACATTTGTAGCTACATGTTTCGGTGACAATGTTCCATCATCAGGCTTCTAATTTTTTTTTTAAAAACACATTAATCTATAACATTATACCAATAGTTCTACAATTATACAGTAATGTGTCATTTACCTCTTAATCTGTGATTATTTTCACATTGTCAATTCCCCATGTTATAAGCCATTATATAATATAAGACAGAATCCTAGTTGAAAGTGATGATGTTAATTTCTGCTATATTTTCTCAAGGGAAGTGGAAATAAGAAAACATGAAACCAGTGATATACTTCCTCACATTTATTTATAAACTGATATGTTTTATTGAATTAATTATACAATCTGTCTCATTTTAGGACAAAAAGTAATATGGATGAAAAAGAATCCATTCACAAAATATGTATACTGAAATTGAAACAACAAATAAAAATATGTAAAGCACCAAATCCATTTACAAATAAATCTTATTAAGTTTTGTAACACTTTTACAAGTTTTAAATTTTATCACTTAAATTGATAGAACAAATATAAATATGTAAAACACCAAATCCATGCACAAATTAATCTTCTTAAAACACTTTTACACATAAGATAAGATGAAATAAAACATGAATTGATAAAACACTTAATCCTCGTGTTGTTAACTTCTGTTTCACCTATTTACATTTAAGAAGTCTAAATATCAATATTACAAACTAAACAACACAATCCAAGTTAAAACTGTAGAAGTGATTGTTTACATGTGAGGTCATAGGAATGAACTATCGAAAAATGCAAACATGAAGTGAAGCGTAAGGATCGAACTGGTCGGTGTAGCGCGGGTCAAGCCAGTTTGGTGGTATCGCCGATCCGAACAATTACCTGATATAATATAGCTTTTATCAATGTGATACCAATGTATAGTAGCTTTGCAAGTTATTGATATGATAATAAATTCATAATCATATTTATTGTACAATTGTTCTCAAGTAGCAATAAATAGAAAAAAATCTGCTCAAAGAAGAAATATGGGGTGAATCCAGTAACAGATGACCCCATACAATACAAAAACGTTGAGCCCCCTCCGACCAGAAGCGACAATCACCTGCCAATTGTGAATCAATTCCACAATGATTCCCTCACAAACCACCAATCTACTGGCTGAGGTCAGTTATTAATGATTATTGCCTCCGTCAAGTTTATATTTTGCCCAGGTCATTTATGGCAACGCAATTTGCATAGTCCATCAATGTATTTCAGTTGAATAAATTGAATTAATTTGATGCTAAATTGGAAAATGTTTTAAGCGATAAAATCAAACAAACATTTGTACAGGCTGAGACCGCAGTTGGCCAATCCAATCTTTTTTTAAAAAAAGAAGAAGCATTGTAGTTTCAGCCTTTGATTCACATATTTGAACGACATATCGCACATCGAGAATGAAAGAGGCTCAACTCAATAAGTGCCTATATTGAGTTAGTAGCAGTGTACGAATCACGGGAACGGTTATTATATTTGTCTTACAGGCCTTTTTCTAGTGTGAGCGTTTGCCGCTACTAATGTGAAAAGGCACAACTTAAAAAAATAAAAAAATAAAATAAAATTCTATTTCTTGTCGTTGAAAAACAAAAATGGGAAGGGTCGCTACATTAATCTAGAGTTATTAAGATACACATATAGGGTTCAAAAAAGTAAAAAGCTTTAAACGGGAATTCCTGAAAAGCATCACTTTTTGAGTTGTGCCTTTTCCATTCTGAATATGCAATATCCATGTCAAAAAAATAAATATATATATATATATATATATAATATATATATATATATATATATATATATAATATATATATAAAAAAAAAAAAAAAAAAAAAAAAAAAATAGAAACAATAAGATATAGGTATGTACCTTCAAATTCGAGAGAGAAAAATATGACACTGGTGGCACGACAAACATAATTTATAAATACTAATTTGGGGTTTCATGGACAAGAACGTTTCCAAAAAAAACACATATTTCATCAAACAGCTGCTGAGTTGACACTGTCCCTTGCCTGCCTGATACCTTTGGAAGGAGGGGGGGGGGGGAAACCTTAAGAATTTAACCCTAGTTTCTATCACTTTTATGCAGACAATTAACTCCAAACATACCAAAACAACCTCGAGACAGCTTTTGGCTTTAACCCTTTTCAGGTCAAGCATACATATTTAAAAACATTTAAATTCACTGGGATTTTTCTTATTTATTGAATCATTGAATCATGGTTTATTATTTAACCCTGTGGGTTAAAGGGTTAAATAATAAATTCAATAATCAAAATATATAAAACATTAATCAATAAATACGAATGAGTATAATAAACTAACAAAAATTAGAATTATTATTTTTAAGCAAATAAAAATTAAGGAAACATCTAATTTTATAAATTTTGTCTAATAGCAACGTTAGTAACTATTGATATTTTTTAATTTTTTTATCAAACAAGACTATTGTTTTTTAAATTATTTTTTTGTCAATATTATTAGATAATATGATAAATGTTTTATGATCTAGAAAAAAAAAGATATCTCATGGATGAGAAAAGAAACTGTAACATTACCAAGAAATGAACAAAGTAGTTTTTTTTTAAACAGTGTTTTCAAAGAACTTTCCACAGTCACAGGCTTCTTCGTTTGTAAAAAATACAAATCTTAGTTTGGCTTAAAAAAAATATGACAGAACCTTCCAACGTTTTCCAAATATAAAAAAATAAAAATAAAAAAATCAGTAACAGATTGTAGAAAAAGAAATCTTGCAAGGGGAAATCCATATTTATCATTATCTTCCTGAATATCACAAATTAGAAGAAAACATTCGAATGTAATTTTAAATTTAAGAAACAAAACCATTTTATAATAATTTAGTTTGTAACCATTAAAAACTTTCTTAACTTCGACATCGTTGAATGTAATGTAAGCGTTTTCATAAAGGTTTAATTTATAATTATATTTAGATATTTAATTGTTTGTATTGCCTCAGCAGACCGAAGTTGGGGAAACTTTTTTCATGATTAAAAAATTGACAACTAATTTCCTGGAATTAATCATCTAATTTAATCATGATTAAATTTTGCCCAACTCTTCTGCTGACCTACCATATTTTCCCGCCTAAACCAGACTTGTCAACGTTTGCTTGTCTTCAATTCGCAGCTTATAGTTCTACGATTTCTTAGTCTAATATTAAATGTTTATTAGTTTAAAATTTAACAGATTATCTTGTAAAAGTACTCATATTTAATGATAGATAGCATTTAGGAATATCCTACCATTTTAAGTTTCAAGTCTTATACATTTATAATTAAATTTACATGTCTACGAAGATGACAGGTATTTCAACTATTTAAATAATTTATTTAATTTTCCATAGTTATTTATATGTAATTCGCATCGCATAGATCATTAAGTAAATATATTTAAAGTAGTAATGTACAATAAGTAGAATGTCATCAATAAACATTAAAATAAAAAAAAATTAAATCCATTAATAGCTCAACACTTACTGCATCGTTAACTGACAAGGTGATTTATGAATGACATCTGGAGGCCCAAGGGTACTTACTACAATTAGTGACCCTAGCAACCGATAATTACATTGGCTTTTGTTCTGCGAACGTGCTTATTAAGTGTTTACAGAAAGTAGTTTTTGACGATATTAAAATAAAAAATCAAATAACAACAATTTGTGAAAATTGCCAAAGCTTTGTCTTTGTCATTACGAAAAAAAAAAAAATCGAAGAAACGATGATAGCTGTTAAATAATAATTTAGGAAAAAATGTTGATAAATAAAAATAATATAAATAGTGAAAATAGAAGTTAAAAAAATAGAAAGACCAATGGTATAATCTAAATTTACATAATTAATGATAATATGTCTTTCATCGAAATTATTCCAATTTTATCATATCATAAACTGAGTACAAATAAAATCTGGTTGAATTTTAATGATAAAAATAAATAAATTATGACTGAAATTTAATAAATTGAAATTAGATATAAAACATTTAGAAATATCTATTTATATATTTCTAATAAAAAAATATAGATATTTTTCAACAAAAAAAATCTAAACGGATGAACTGACTTCTGGATTTCAAATAACCGGGATTGATTACAGATTACAATAAACTTTTTCTGGCTACCATTTTAAATCAAATAGAATTTTATGCCATTTTTCCTAATAAAAAAAATTCCCTATTTTCATGCCTCAACTAATTATTACAGAAATGATAAATTTGCATAGCTTCGTGAGGACACTGTAAACTAATTGCAACGTCACTAATTTAACTAGTAAAAGTTTTTGTATCAGGTTTCAAAATTTGGCCATATATACGTCTGCAATATGATACTTTTCTATTAATTTTTTTAATTGAATAAATATACAAACTGCCACACTCATTGGCAATAATAAATACGGATGACAATCCAATTCATACAATATGGACTACGAAAGTAAAAAATAAAAATAAAAAATAAAGAAATAAAGTAAAAAGAATATTAAGATAAAAAGTCCTTTAATGTACAAGACATATAATAAAATTTAATAAATGACAATAATAAATAAATTAGGATAATAATTGTACAAACAAATAAACTAATAAGAGTGAAAAAGAAAACAATCTAAAATACAATGAATGATGCTGTAATGTTTAGAAAATTAGCAAGAATTACTTCTTTTGGGAAAGGAAAAAAAAAAAAAAAAAAAAAAAAAAAAAAAAAAAAAAAAAAAAAAAAAAAAAAAAAAAAAAAAAATAAAAAAATAAAGTAACCAAAAGTATATATTAAATTTAGTACTAGAACTGTTTAAAGTAGTATCAGATACCGAATATCAGATTTTTTTCAACCACTAACTTGCTACTAACACACAAACTAAATCACAATAACCATCAAAATAGTAGGTTAAAATAAAAAAATAATGGACCATTCACCCTGAAGCAACAGATGATTTTTCGCAAATGTTACGACTAACTTGACAACAAAGCTGATAACTTCTTACCTATTTTTGGCTTTCTGCTTTTTGGACGTCAGCTTCCTGTTGACACAGGCAACCGGTGGTCCCATAAGTCCCATCCTAACGACACAAAAATATCAACAAACACAACCGCCGACGATAACCACCACAACAACCACCAATCAACCACGGACTGACTATTCAACGCCGGTGGGGATGGAGGGGATAACGGTCGTCCCCACCCCTCTCGCCAGTGCCTCCTTGAGTCGTGTTTACTTCCGCCCCTTCCGGATTCCAGAATTATCAGCCTATCGTTTTTTTTAGATTGACTTTACCCGATGTTACCTGGGTGTAAGGCACTGCACTTAACTTATCTTGTAGTCGAACCTACTCGTATTGATGTATGTGAGTTTCCAATGGGTTTCTTTTCTCCTGGGGCCTAGGTTTGAGACCGGCTGGGGTGGAAAATGTTCTGTATAAAAGCGGTGATCGACTCTAGGGTCAGGAACCCCCCAAGGGCACACCCATTCCCTTATATAGTGGATTACTGGCCCTTGCATGACCGTTGATACACAAATTGTACTTCCATATTAAGAACAAACTATAATCCAACGGATTGTAGTAGTACCTATTTACTTATATAATAAGGCCCTTAAATAAAAAGTAATAAAGGTCACCATGAATCATACATGAAACATACAGAATGAAGGATGTGATTTCACAGAGATACCACAGAGATCCGAATATTTTTTCAGAGGCCATTATTTACCAAGCAGTAATGATAGAGGTAGAAAAACTAAATTAAGTAGTATTAATTTATTTCACACATTAACAATACTAAATACAACATGATAAAAATAGGCATTACCGTAAATAAGGCAGACATTAAAAAATATTTAAAGATAATTAGTTATTCAAAGCTCCCAATTAATTACAAAAGACTTATTTCCAGTTCGGTAATTAGACATATTTGGACGTAAGGAGTTGAGCTTTAGGGCTCCACTAAACCATCAAATTCATCTCCTTATAATTCAAAATCCTTCGAAAAATCCTCAATGCTCCTTACTTTGTAACCATTAATCAGATCTTAATGTTCCATATGTAGCTGATGTAGCCCAAATCAGATACCAATCCTTTCATAGTAAACGTCATAACCACTCAAATACACTAGTTTCTTAACTTGCTTCCCACTCAAATCCCGATAATCCTCCGAAGCGTCTGAAAAGAAGATGGCCAAGAGATAATCTAGTGTAGAATTTTTATCGAAGTGCTACTGAGGAGTAGTTCTTTTCCAGTTTTGACATGTTATTGTAATCGTTATTAACACATTTACTTGATGTATATATTTGAACAGTCGTAAATATCAATAAATTGAAAGAACAAAAAAGAAGGAAAATTGGTTAGATCATTTTTTTGACATGGATATATCTTTTGGCTGGGGGTTTTTCTTGTGTTTTTCATCCTCAAAATGTGAGAAAAAGCTCCTAAACATGTATATAACCAAATGTCATATGACAAAATATATTTTCTATTAAAGATAACGGACTATTTTTTATGGCTCTTTTTCATTAATCTATAACTTTATATAATTTTAAATATATAAGAGCCCTGGATTAAGTACTATAGTAAGGCTGTACTGTCACTAGGCCAACGGTTGTGAAAGGAGAGTATAAGGCCAAAATCACATACAACCGCCAGGTTTTTTCCCCCCAATTAAGGGTATTCCCTTTATAGAGGTAAGGTGTTCCACAGGAGGGTCTCCTAACCAAAAATTCGATTCACAAAATAATTTAATATGAATTTCCTGCCTTAAGCCGGACTCGAACTCGTGCCCAGAGAAAATGACAGTTAAGAGACTTAACTTAATCAACATCAGAATTTGTATTCATGTTCTTGTTAATCTTGTCCTTGTATCAAGATAAATGTAGCCATTCGTTATATTAAAATGTTTTGAGCTTCAAGGAATTTTTCGTGAACATAATTCGTAAATATATGATTGTTGGAGTTCATTAACCGCCGAAATAATCGGTTTTTATAGTTGGCTAATAGCATACCATGGCATTTGTCTGATATATGATTGATTCAAACTGACGATGTACAAAGTGTCTGGCGATACGTTCAATTTACATTGTATAAATTCCAACTTGTTTCAGTAAACATAAACATGCTTAATTTTGTCACTAAATCAATTTAGTGCTGCTGCTAAATAATAAGCATTATAAGTTATGACTTAGAGAGATAGAAGTAAGAAGCATTAATATATATGATAATACTGCAATCATTTTGCGTGGTTCCGTATATCTTAGAAAGTCATGAGGATTAAACTTAGAAGGATCCGATTCAAAATACAGTAAACTCTACGAGGATCTAAAATTATTAAGGTTGTTTACTATATTATTTTGTTGCGAATTTACGTACGACAAACAACATATAGCTTTTTCTACACTAGAATTATACTACGGTGCAGAATATCAAGCGGATTGTACCAGCAAGGATCACGGCACATTTTCAGAATCATCACGAACGATTTGTCACGGCAAAGATTCGTTGGTCCGACCGGTAAAATAATGTTGGGGACACACAGTCTTCATAAAAACGGGGTTATATTTTGAAAGTATATCACAAACAAATACTTTAAAGCGCCATTATCAACAGTGAAAAAGTATGCATTGACTTTGCCCCGTTCAAGTTCTTTTTAGAACTGTTTTGACATTTGTTCCATTTTGGTTTTTTTTTTTTTTTTCAATGGATGTATTGCGTGAATTGTCTTTCTACGTTATTTTTTCATATGTATTTCCCGTGTTTATGGGGTCTCGATTAACCGAGGATTCGGTTATCCGAAGCTATCTCGGTACCGCCACGTAGGGTTGATCAAGCCCCAAGTCTGAAGGGGGAACCGGTATATTTATCTATAAACAAGTCTGAAAATAAAGATAATATATTGATGATATAAAACACTTAGAAATATGGAAAAAGCAACCAAAAAATGTGATTACTTACACCATTCTCTAACCAATTTAATATGACTGAATTAGCAAAAATAAAATTAGGCATATATTATTGCACTTATAACAAGAAGGCTTAGAAATTTATTTAAATAGAAAGCGGTTCAAAATATATAAGTAAGGAGCTAACTATGCGGCCAAGGTACAGTAAGATGAATACCAAACCGAGTGGCATGCTATGAAAGAAGTAGACTGACAGTAATTGAGAGGACTATAGAGACAGTGAAAGGACAAGTGGCTCCTGAAAGGGCTAATCGTTAGGGCCCTTAAACTAGAGTAAGGGAAAGACAAGGGACTGTCTTGATATGCCACGAACAAGTAAAAAAACCATCTTTACTTTAACGGTTAAGCATTTGATAATAGTTTAATGATAATTGGACTATGGATTTATTACTATTACAAAATTATACTGCCACACTACGGCTAAAATGTCAGTAATTAAAAATATATTGGCTAGTTACTCAGTAATTGATAAATCACACAATTATATACCCTATCATAATTGTATAATTAATATAACTCAATCTATAAATAACCCTTAACTTTAAAATCCATTAACAAGTGAAATGGAAAGACTATCAACTTTTAGTGCTTTAATTTAGTTGTAAGAATACGGCTTGGAGCCTTAAACAATTTCAGATTAAACAATAACATTTATAATAGGGATAAATTATCATAAACAGAGAAAATTTTGGACACCGAAGTAAAACATGAATACATGTTGTATGTATCAAATATAAATCATAAGACATTTAGTTGTGCTCTTCCAGGATTGATGATCATCAAAACTGTTTAACCTTCAATTCGAAAAATACATAATTATTAAAAAACACAAAAGGGGGGGGGGGACTTCCAACGAATTCATATAACTGTAAAACTATATTGTTTGTTTTCAAAGAAATTATTTTTAAGTTGTCCTATGAAATATTTATTTCTTTAAACAATTTTTTCTCAAACGAAAAGTTGAGTTAGAAGTAATTCCAGTTACTCGCACAGATGCTGAGTGTGCCCTAAGAGGTCACCCGATTTCAGTTTCGATCCTTAGCTAATATAGAATAAATAACTATTAGTTTAGTGCCTTATCCACTAAGCTACCACACTTCCTAAGTATCTTATATAAATTAAAATTATAAAATAACATAAAAGAATAATACAGTTAAAAACCACACTTATATATAGGCCAAAATACAGAATTTAAAAAAATAATAAATAAATAGATGAGAAATTAATAACATTGTAAAAATTAACGAATAAATGCTTTCTATTACGTAAAATTATTTGGACAAGATATTAAATGTATGGTATAAAATGAGATGTAGGTATGTATCACGTAATGGTTTTTAATTAGTTAATTAATTAACAACATTCATTATATCTTAACTTTTAATCATAACACGAGAGTCATACCCGACAAAAAAATTCGGGGGTCAAATCACACAATCGAGAAAAAATATACATAACCTGGGGGGAAAAAAAACAAAAAAACTATTACTTATTTTTTATTAAAAAATTTAGTTTTCAGTTTTGAATGGTGGTCCGCAACAGATGATTGGTAATGAATCTCGAAGAAATGAAATTTATATAATATCAATTTTAAAAAAAAATATGTCAAATTATTTTTTTTTTCTGATTTAACTGTTAATCTTTTTCTCCCTTATCTAACATAAAATCTTAATATTTTTTTATATCCAAGAAATAAAGCAAATGCAGAATCCTCCAGAATTTCTGTATGAACTGTAATGGATTAATAACAGTATAATAAACAGCATTTAAACACCTCTTTATTAAAAGTATAAATGTTCTTTTATTAATGACTGCTTGGATTGCAAAAAAAAATTATATTGGAGAAACGAAGCAGAATTTATATAAAAGAGTTAATCATCATAAATACGACACTAAAAAAATTAGCAAATCAAACAGCAATAAAACAGCCCTTTTAAAACACGTACAAAAACTGAACCACAAATTCAATTTTGATAATGTTAAAATCTTACAACACGAAACCAAAACACATAATAGAAAAATAAAAGAAGCAATATACATTAATAAAACAATAAATAATGCAATAAACTACAAAACAGACACAGATAAAATAGGATCTATATATGCTAGTATAATTAATGAATTAATAATATAAGATTGGCCAACTTAGTACCAAATAACAACTGTAGAAATTAGGATTGACCCTTGTACCCATAAGGTAGATGAATTATTCTATTGACTATGTAAAAGAGAAACAGACACGGTGTGTTAACACCAAGAAATCATTTTAAAGGTAATTTATAATATATACATTGTGATAGATAGAAATATGAATAGTATTGTTTAAATGTTGAAAATATAGCGTGATTATAATAAATTGTTAAATACTGTTTTCAGTCTGATGATGGGACCTTGTTTCCCGAAACATGTCACTTGTTTATACTTTTAATAAAGAGGAGTTTAAATGCTGTTTATTATACTGTTATTGATCAATAAAAGTAACTCCTTCATTGAAGAACTTATTATATAATGGATTAAGTCAAGGAAAGTTTGCATCAGTATAAGTTTACTACATTAGGAAGTCATTAAAATTAAATTTCATTAAAAGTTATTATATATTATATATTATTATTATTTCCCAAAATTTAGCTAAATCACTTAGTAAACGGCCATACAAAGCATAAGGCCTCTTCCTTATATAGCAGAGAAATTTTCAAAAAATGGACTTGGCTGGATTTAGATTTCCTGTTAAAATAAAACAGTTGAATCTTTGAAAAATAAATACGGATGTCATGTTGCAATAGAATCAACTACCGCACCAACACAGATCAACACTAATCATGTGAGTTGAACTCAAGAACATTCGTCGAAATTACACAGGAATTGTTTTCCGATGGCCTCCAGACCCACCACAAGGTCTTGGATTTACATAAAGCGGACGGCGTAAAGACCATAGTGCCATTGCCAAAATGTTTTGGGCTTCAGTTCAACAACAAAAACAATAAGAATAGTTTAAATATTTATATATAACGGCCAAATGACAACATTGCATGAAAAGTCATTAAATACTTCTGTAACTTGTACTCAACTTTGCAAAAGCTATTTTAGTGTTTGGTGTCAATAAATTAATGTGTATTTTATAATTAAAAACTAATAAACTTTTGAATAATTTTTTTATTATTAAGGCAGATTTGTTTTATCGCAAAAAATGTGCTCCATTGATTTACACTAATTATTTTATTGTTTGAGTATAATAGCAATTTCAGGTGCAATATACTAATTATTTAATCAAAAGTATAAAATTAATGAACCTAAAGAATAGGTAGGTGAATCCAAAATCATGCCCATAGTCAAAGTAGGCAGATCAAGGTGGTTCAATCATGTGCGAAGGATGAGAGAAGATAGACTTCCAAAAAAGATGATGAACAGCAGACCGGGAGGAAAAAGATTGAGAGGAAGAGCAAGGCTGAGGTAGCTGGACAATGTCCAGGATGACCTGCGAAGACTGGGAGTGAATGGTTGGAGGAGGAGGGCGAAATATAGACAGGAATGGCTGTCTGTACTTCGTGAAGCCGAGGTCCGAATAGGACTGCAGCGCTCAATAACAAATAAATAAACGAATAGGTATAAATTAAATATATAATAAACGATTTTAAGGAAAATCTATGCCCAGGAAAACACAGGAAGGTTACAGGCGAATAGCTAACAAAGAGATCTACAGAAAAATCAAAGACCTGGAAACCGATATAAGAATCAGAAGGCTGGTGTTCTATGGGCACATAAAAAGGAAATATTGAACAAAACGATGTTTAACAAAATTTTTAGTTTCAAAAGCATGGGAGGAAGCAGGAAGCAAACAAGAGAAGAATTGAAGAACCTTAAAATTTCAGATGCCAACTGTCTGGATAAAGACATAAACAGGAAAACACTAAAAAATCTCACCAATATTAGGAGAGGAAAACGAGGGGTACAAAGTGGTCCGGAGAAAGGAAATCAATATTCACAAAGAAGCATAACCAATGATATTAGCGTGGTTCTTAGCGGCCGTTCCTCGATTACAAAAAAAACAACGAAAAAAAACGAACAAATAAATTGGAAATGAACATGAAAAATTAAAAACATTTCCACAATAATTATTTTAAATATGATCAAACACACTCGATACTCGATTAACCGGTCCTAAATCAACTGTATATTGTTTATTTCAAATAAACATAAACTGTTAATGTAATTTAATTCTTTTCAATAAAAAATTTAAATTGGTAAAAGCACTAGATAGATAGACATCTACGATCTATTGTTTTTACCGGTTAAGAGAAATCGAGTTGTTCTATCCTCATATCCTTTCTTCTTTGATTTACATATGTAATGTATATTATTATTGCTTCCATAATAAGTATTATAATATTATTTAATCGATATATGTATTACATGAATTACCTTAATAATTTTTCTTATGCTCTCATGTTTTTGGATTATCAATTGACCGAGGAGTTGGTTATTCGAGCCTATTTCGGTCCCAACGCCGGTTAATCGTGTTCCAAGTGTAAATAGTACACAAAAAGCTTATTTCAGTTTTCTATAGCAAGACTTAACAATATTTCTGGAACAGGAACAAAGTTCTGGAAGGGAGAAACCGCGAGCATATTTCCACAAAGGGTATAATTTTATTATGAATCAAGATGTACTCATTTAATCTTTAAAAAAAATCTCTGTCACGACCGAACAGCACAACATCGGAAAACTTCGCAATGCCGTTAATCACAAGACATAGGAGTCAAGACTTTTCGAAGAGTTATTAATTCTGTTAACAAAAGGACTGGGTACACAAAGCCTTGGGGGAACAATACAACGGACAAAGTTCACCTGGAACGGAACCCGGTGGTGTCGGAGCGGGCTGCTTTAAGTAACTTGGGAACGCTCTTACTAATGCCATTTTTCTTAACATAAGTTCTACTAAAATTAACTGTCAATAATTCTTAATTAAGAAATATTATTAAGACCCGGGATATAAAAAATTAATTCATTTATACAAATAATTTAAAGACCTCCTACTCCAGTCATTAAAACTTCAGATGTCTCAATGTATGTATTTCAACGCCTTCATGTTAGAAATTAAAGATCGTATTATTTTATTTGTTTCATTTATAAGTAGATAAATTTATTGGAAGAAAATTCATTCTAGATAAATGCCGCTCACTCAGTCCTTTGTATTATAATACCTACATTCGATATTATATGTACATCGGTGTATTATTTCATACACTTCAAAATATTATACACAATCATAACTGGTACCTTATTAATTCACGCCATCGGTAAATGGAATTTTTTCTTTGGTCTCTTAAGGTTCAAATAATCGAGATTCAACTATACTAATAACGAACTTAAAGTTAAAAATAAATAAGCTCAAGAATCATAAAATGTTACTTTCAAGAACTGTATTTTGCGGAACAACAGAGTAGATACAGAAATATCTCAAACTGATAAAAATGATCTAAAGATTCTTACACTTAATAAAAATTTTTTGGAAGAAATTCCAGACAAAACTAAATATTTTGTACAGTTTTTAAAAACACGACAAAAACTTAGATGATAGAACTTTTAATAAACGAAGTTTGTTTATTTCGTTTAACGTCACTTTATGCTGCTATGGCTAATCGGACGATGCTACGGTGGGAGTCCTAAATTTTGCCAATCCAGGTATTATTAGGAAAGGGATCTTTAACGAGTACCTGACAACGCACTGGCTCGGGACTTCCCATTTTACGTCCCTTCCGAAGGACGGCATTGCTAAGGATTTTTTACTCCCTTTAAAAAATCCTAAGGTCATCTGCCGGGCTGCGAACCCTCATAAACGAAGTTTTACCCATGTTGAGTCTAATAAAAAAAAAAAAGAAATGGACTGAGAGATATCGAGGCGATAAAAATTAAATTTTGTGTTATTTTATAAACTTTCAGCGATGATTGGTGAGCTACCCCCCCCCCCCCCCTCAAACAAAAATAATAATAAATATAAAACAGAATAAAATATTCTATTTTTCCTACGGAATCGCGGTTAAATTTGCATCACATAAGTCGAATTTCTGCAAGATAAAAAAAAAGAACAAGTTGCATACCAGACCAGGATACGCACAACTACCACCCTAGAACCAGATGCTCACCCACATCATACCGCGTGGTCAAGACTTGCTACGATACCAACAGTTCATAAATAGCCTTAAGTCCGGAAACAAAGGCGTAATGTCTTCATAAGTTGAAGAAACTCCAAGGCCGCGGCGTGCTCTTTGCAGGGTTTCTTCAGCTCTATTCCCTAGGCTGAAGAAAGGCATATGCAGTTTTTGCGGGCCATTTAGAAAACAAAAAACGACGTCCTGGCTTTAGGCTGACGTTAAATAAGTGTTCATAGCCCCACCACAGACGTCAAAGACCAGACTGTCGCAACACCATCCGCATACAGATGTGTCGGGTGCACTACCCTGAGTCAGGCCATCGGGAATCAGAATTAATGAGGAGTGGTATTCGTAGAGGAAAGTAAGACAAAAATATGTAATGAAAGAGAAAAGAACAATGAAAATATAATACAAAAATGATCTTTTAAATGATAAATTTAATAAATCGAAAGGAATGTAACAAGGTGAATCGTTGAGTACAAGCATTTTTTTTTTTAATACAATTATATTATATCACTAAAGAGTACTAAAGAAATTAATGAATAAAAAAAATAATTGAAAAATTAGAGGCGAGAGATCTCTGAGAGGGAGAAAGCCCTACAAAATAGGTTGCCCTCGTCAGTGGTTGGTACTAATTACCTGATGTAATCTGCTTTACCTGATACCTCGCAACCTTATAACCTCAATTGCACCTTATTAATTATTATAAAAAGCGTAAGAACTTAATTATTACAACACATTAGGTCTAAAAGGAATATTTATTTTAAAAATCAGAAAAAATAGATAAAGAATTTTTTCAAAGAAACTTGCACATTTTTTCTTCTAATAAACTATTTAAAGGAGATATGGTAAGCCCTCCTTTTTTCATCACATTAGAACAAGTCTTCTAACTCAATTAATCCTAGGACCATTTGAAATTATTACCGCTAAATTATTTTGCAACATTAAAACGAGGAAATCAGCAATAAATTCATCACTATAGCTTTTGATATTTCAATTTATTTATTTTCAAAGTAGCATAAACTATAAGTCTTATAACAGAGAAAAATTTAAAAAAAAAAAAAAAGTTCAAAAATCAGAATAAGATTTGAGAAAAACAAACCGAATTAAGGTATTACTTCAAGTTGAAACCGAAATTCGATAAAAAAAGTATCAGATAGGTATATGCAATTACCTGGAAAAAACAACATTAATCAGAACATATAAAAAAAACATAACAAAACCAAAGTAGTTTTTATTTTCCTTTTATCTAAATTATCCCACAATTTAAAAAAAGTTTTTGTATATAAAATATCATCTCACCCATTAAATTATAAAAATTCAACAAATCAGTTATTTTCTTATCATTTTTAAGAAACAATCAGCTTTAAATTAATTACGATTTAAACATTTCAATTTATTTATTTTATAGATAACATAAAAATGTACTTTTAGTAAGTAAAGAGCGCATGAACTATTTATACACTTTTATGTTGTTGTTTTATTTAACAAAAAAAAAAAAGGAAAAAAAATTAAAACAATAACCCATACATAACCATATTTGACGTATATGACAATAAAAAAACCGATTCGAGAATACAGACCTGATTAGGATAATAGTTTAATCAGAAACGGAACTTCGAAAAGAAAGTGTTTCATAGATTGGTACGTGAAATTACCTGGAAAAACCAACTTTAATCAGAACTCCAAAGAAAACCACAACTGACTAAATTAGTATTTTTTTTTTCTTTTCATCTACATTATCCCACATTTTGAAAAAAAAATTAATAGTATTTTCATTGAAAAACATTAATTCTACAATTCAGTTTAAGTAGGTAGCTTCGTTCAAAGGGAATTTTTTTTTTTTTTTTTTTTAAATAAAAATAATAAATTTTTAACAGTGCCCAATTAATAATAATAAGTGAAAGAGTTATCACTAATTATTAATATAAATTATCATGTGACTTAAATCAGAAGTTTGGTTTAAACCATGTTATGTTTAAGATCTACTATGAATGTAAGTCGAACTCGAGTTAAGTTTGAACTCTTAATTTATGAGAGCATAAATAAAAGAAAACAAAAAGCTATACCCACCATTGAGAAAAACGGTAAATAGGAAGAAGCAAGACAGTAATTATGGCTACAATCAAGGACAAAAAACTCACGAATCATTAAAAAAGGTTTTCGAGAACGCATTTTTGTTCACACTACTAACACACGCTAACAGATCGTGTTCCCCAAGATAAATAGATTAAATTGCAATATATTATTTTTTTTTTTTTTTAACTTATTCCTTTTAACTTGGTCCAACTCATGTAAGGCAGTGGGATAACGTCGCTATTAGAAAGTAAAAGCTATGCAGAGTCGTGCTACGAGCAGTACTTTCAATTTCGCATTCAGTTAGCGGAGATATTAAAGGACCCCTCACCCAATGAAGAATTAGGATTGATGAATTAAATGCCACTTCTATTGAGATTATTTTATTTGAAAACTAGTTTCGAATGCTAAACATTCATCTTCAGTTCTAAAACATACAATAAAATTTTCGTACCTCAAGTGATGCCAATGAAGAATGTTTATCAACCAATAACATTTAGAAAACTTTAAACTTTACATATTCAAAATATAATACTGACGATAGTTTATTAAGTAATGAAAAATAAATTAAGTTAATTATTTAATCTTATTAAGAAATGAAAAATATTGACATGGATATGTGTTTTGGGTGGAGGTCTATAGTTTTCTTCTGTAACGTTTTTTTTTCACCTTCAAAATGTTTACTGTTTTTTTCACAATCAAAAATAAAAAAGTTGACTCGCTCTAGATCTGTTGGTTTAGCTCAGATCGGAAATTTGATGAGTTCCTTGATCAGAAATTTGATGGAGAATATTTTTTTAAATATAATATTCGTAGCTAGGACCTACTGCTAAGGAACTATATTGGTTTGAATGAAAAAAGTCACGCTTTGCCTGCATTTTTTAAGTGTAGGGACTTTTTTGACACACTCTAGCTCTGTTAATGTTGCTCAGATCGAAAATTTAACGAGTAAGTTTCTGAAGCAGTAGATACAAAGGCAGTAGATTATAGACTATAGAGGAAAATATGTAAAAACGGGTACTGGTGTGAATATGGGCACCCCTACCTACTGGCTAAGGGAAATATTGAAGAACGGCAGCGAGGACTGTCTATGGAGCCATTTGCTAATCTAATAAGATAGCAGTGAGCAGTTGGAACCATTCTTGCAACTAGTGTGGATGCAGCCTGAGTTATAATGCAAATTGGTCTTCATTCTGGACTGTAAACTTTTGAGAGACGTGTGAAATAGTTTTCGTTTTATGTTTATTTAAAAATAATTTCACAATGATATCTGGAAAGCTGAGATCTTAAGCTACTTTTTGAAGCACACCGTCAGTCACGCACCGCTTTAAGGTTATATGTGATAGTGGCCATCTTTCTTTGGTGGAGAAGGTGTATAAATATGGGCACCCTTACTTGGAGTAAATATGGACCCCCATTTCCCCGGGAACTTCAACATATCTTTTATTAGAGATCAAAACTTGCATCTTTTGTGATAATGAATTCTCTGAAGAGGTGAGAGGTATGGGTAAAATGTTCCCAAATGTGGGAGTGAGTTGATTTACGATTTTTGTAAATACTCTTTTTTTTTCCTGTAATAAATAAACTCTATAAAGTTTCGCATTGTTTTATCCGGTTTTAAACTATTTTTGGTAATTATTTTGAAGAGAGTCCGTATTTACACCCCAATTTCCTGGTGCTATTTTGAAAGATTTTTGTAAATCGTCGTTTTTGAAATAAAACAATTGATGTTAATCATCGTTTGTTAACTCACATTTATGAAACTTGTTATAGTTATACATTTATAGAAAGACAAGAATCTAGAACTTTTCAAGTTAAAAGTAGCTTTAAATAAAAAACAATAGATGAAGTCCATATTCAAACCTTTTCCTATATATATACATATATGAATTATGGACATAAAACAATTTAAAATGCAGTCTAGAACAGTCTATAATTATTCTCAGGAATAATATAAAAGCAATATTTATAGTAACATTACTCTATTAAATTAATACTATTAAAAGAACAAAACTATTCTTTTAAAATTTTAAAACTGTTTAGTATGTATTTTAAAGCTATATATTCTTTTATTTTTCATGGCTTTTTTTCTCTTTCCTATGATCTTTTTACGATCTCTAAGGAGTTAAAAATTATCAAACGAATTTACAAAAACTTCCCGTTCCTCGTAAAAATACGAATTCTTATTAGACGATGGTACAGAATACTTAGATAACATCGAAGGCAGTCGCTATCTTCACCTAGAGCTTCATCGAAAACTATTCAACAGTTAGTTAAGGTTGAAAATGGAGTATCTAAAAATAAGGAAAGGACGCCCTGCAACAATTTTTCCTTTTTTATGATTACAATTCTTAAAATCTTTATCACCGAGGAGCAGAGAAATCAGCAAAGACTCTTCGTTTTCACTATATATAATATTTTCATTAAAATGTATTAACGTAGAGTAAGGCAGTGAAAAGTCCTTATGAAAAACCATAGAATTTATTAGAAATGTATGATTGTATTATTTATTTTGAAACCTCAAATTTAATTTATTTCTTTATATCAATTTTATAGAGAATTTCCGTTATGTGTAGTTAATCATTATATCTTACCTTGTGTACTTTATACTTATACATGCATACTTTCATTGTATTGTTATTATTTCAATATAAAGGATTAAGTTCAAATATAATGGCATTAATAAGCGGAACAGTTATTTTCGCTCTTTACCAAACAACAGCAAAAATCAGAACCGTCGCACTTAGCATGTTAATTTATTTTTACCATGAAATAAAAAAATTAATTTTTAGAATTTTTTAATTTTTAATTTTAATTTTTTAGAAGAAATTCTAAAACGTTCGTGTATGTTGAAGAAACCTAGAGAACTTCAGCAGAATTTTCGTTAAAAAAAAAAAAAAAAAAAAAAAAAAAAAAAAAAAAAAAAAAAATACTACTTCTAAACAATTTTAACTAAATTTCTTAAAGGATAGTCGGAAATTCGAAACTAGTATAAACTAAAATAACTAGGCTACAAAGAGAACTGATTCTTTCCTAACAATGGCAGATATTTCCATCAAAGGAGAAGTAAGTCCACTTAAATCAGTAATAAAGCCATAATAGAAAATATAAATATTTGCAATCTTTTTTTCTTCCCCCCCCCCAGTTTCTAACATTACAATGGTATTTTTATTTTTATACGAATAATAAGTAATATAAATGTTTTAATAATAAGTAATTTCAATTACAAACATTTTGGATCTCCATGGTACGTATGTAATAGGAGTAGAACACTGCGTACATAACTACACATAACCATTTTCCTGGAACATACCGAAACAAAATACAGGATATTTCACCGGTACCGATGGGTACTGGTCTCCCTCATGCTTTATATGCGGGTTGTCTTCATTCGAAGAATTACTGTGAATCAGTAAATAAGGTTAAAAAAATGTTTTTTATAATATCATTTATTCAATCTAATGTTCTATTATGAGATCATCTGAAAAGAGAGAACGCTAGCGGAAAAAAAAGCCCCGTTGTTAATGACCCACTACGACACGTAACGCCCTATTTGCAGAACACCATTTTCGGACATAACATCGATCCGAACAAAACAACAGTTTGTTGTTTTCAATAGCAAAAACTTAACACCATTGAAAGGCAGATACGGTTCAACGGCTCCAAAAGGACGACAGATAAATCTGAAATTTAGATCACAGAAATGGGTCATCAGCGATAGCGTTGCGTATCACTGCCGTCCACTGCCTCCTGGAGATTGGACATCGAAATGGTTAGTTACAGTTAAAAGAAAAAGTAAAAGTGAAGCAAGGCGAACATTATATTGGCAGTTTATCTCCGGTCAGAAGCAATAATAAAAATGGTCGACCTGTATCGGGTGAGAGTAACGAGCTGTAACCATTGCAACATGGAGGGTTTCAAAACAAGACGCCGAGGCGCACCTAAGCCTACCTCCTTATTACAGATAGCAGGGCAATCGTTTCCGCTCATATTACTCGGTCGGTTAACATGGATTACTTCACCAGCTAAATGAAATTGTAAACAAGAAAAACGACAAGAAAAAGTATTCCAACACGATAGCTAGTTTCCTTTCTAAAGGTTGGTAACACTATACTCTCCATTATAAGAGCTTCCATAAATTAAATACAACCTTCAACCAACAAGAAGGAAACAGTGATATCATTTGATAGTTCTCAAAACAAGACATCTCCTGCAAACATACAATGTAATGAGCTTCAATATAGTAAAAGAAAGGTTGTTTTTTGGGGCTTAAGGTCGAACTAGGGCAGGAAGGACGAGTTATCCTACAGGCTACCGGCCTTTTCTAGGCAATTCAAGATTCATTTCGTGGGCCCGCCACAGAATAAATTTTAACCCGCCCAGGTGGGATTCGAACCCACGAAAATACTATTCAGTGCTGAGCGCGCTGAGACCCTCACCCCAACTCGCTCGGCCGTTGAGTCCCAGTAATGTTTATAAAGATGTGATGCTTCTTGAAAAATGGCTGTGCAAGAATTTTATCTTGCATCAGCTTCATCCAGAAAGAATGGTCATGTAATCGGGCAGGATTGAATTGCTCTACATGTATTTATATAGATAGCATCGCCTGTCCCTTCTGGTCCTGTAGATATATATTGGGTAGGTGTAAAAATAATTTTGTGTGATTTATAATGTAGAGTGGTTAACACTAACTTCTTTCGTCCCGAGTAGTTTTGCTAGGGTTTTATACTATCTAAGTCCTCAGATGGTCCTGATCAACAGGAGGCCAACTGCGACCTTCCTTGTCTTTGAGATCAAAATCTCCAAGACGAAATTTTCCATCGCTGCACTGCACATGCAGTGATACTTCCTTCAGCATCGATCTAGTTTGGACTCCTAAAAATAAATTTGACGAAAATCTGGTTTTGTCATAGTGAATTTTAGGAGTCCAAACTCATAGAAAATGTAACACAAACTAATCAACCAAGAAAAACAACATTAATAACCATTGTTCAGCAAAATTTACCAAACCACTTGCCTAAACAAAATGAATATTCAAAGCGTGCATTATTTATGCAAAAACCAATATATAATTAACCTATTGAAAATATTCTAAACTTTCATCAGCAAAAAAGTTTAAAATATCTAAGCTTTACTATAGCAGATGGAATATTAAATACAGTACTGAAAAATAAGCTGTGCATTAATATTTTAAATTTATTCATTATTTACCAATATATTAACCTATTTAACCAAAGAATATTGACGATTATAACAATTTTATAATCACTGCTTGTAAAAGTAAGAAGGAAAAATAGGAACTAACAGTATTGGCCTTGAGTGTTCAATATTCCAAGAATAAGCAAACACAAGAAAAGTACTTGATTGAGCGAACTTGACTCAGACTGTGGTCAACGTTTTGAATTAGTGTGACAAAGGAGTTCTTATCCAGGAATCAGAACCTCCTCCATGAGGCCACCATATAACTCTAACTTAACCTTTCAAATATCACAGCTCTTTGAAATTAATGAATCATTCTGATTTATTCTCTGAGAATACAGGGATTGCCTATTTACATTCTTAACCTCAGACAAGAATCTATGATAACCCTTTTCTCACATATTTATTGGATGTGAATATTTGACATTGATCTGTGTTAATCTAGTTTGTTAAAAATAAAATTAACAGAATACAAAGTGATGACAGATAAATTTAGTATGAAATTTCGTTATAGTTAAAATTTGAATGGGTGACCAGTTACCAAGGAGGGCTAGGTTGCCTAGGGTCCTCAGGAAACTACCCAAATCTATTGGGTAAGTGAAGCCTGTTAGACTATTGGACTACACTGAACGGGCTTGGAATGATAATCCCACTCTGTATATCTTAATCAGGATTGTAAGTGGTCTTTTATGATCAAAGATATTCAGTCCATAGACGAAGCAAATCAGTCTGTTGGCCATAGCAACTATAGTCCAAAAATCAGCTTCGTTACATGGATTCATAGCAATGTGAGGTGAGTAAACGCTTCAGGGTCATGCAATTAATAAATGCCTGTAAACAGAACATTTCACACTGTTAAAAAAAGAAAAGACTTACAACAGCCTAGCAATTTATTACTGCAAAGGGAAAATACAGAGGTAGTCCAAACTGTTTATGGCTGGTTGCCGCAAGAAAAGGAGTGAGCAACTCCTGTGACTTGACCGAGCCAAACTTAAAACCCTGACAGAACTACATATGGGTCACTGCAGGCTAAACAAACATCTCTTTAAAATGAAAATAAAGGATCTCCAATCTACAGATTATGCAGTAAGGAGGATGAAACAGCAAATCATATTCTTCAGTATGCTGGTGAGGTAGAGGTTCTTATACTTGGGTGAAGAACTCATGTTAAATCCCAGTAGGTTTTAGAATATGGATCCAGAAATGATCCTAAAATTCATCAAAGGGCTAGGACTGCATTATCAGGAACTACAGCAAGCACAATGAGTCTCAAAGGCTGAAGTGCACTTGAGCTGGGAAAAAAAAAAAAAATTGTAGCTTTAAAAAATATTGTGCCAAAACCACCATAACCACCTGTTGCAGGCTTTAAATAACATTTATCTAAGCTCATGGGTAGTTTCAAGAGATTAAGCTAGGATGATTTGTCCATAAATAAAGATTTTTTGGGCATGTACCTGTGGAATCTAATCAAATGCTATATTGTCAATGACTGTAACTTTAGACTCAGCACAGAACAAAAGGCTTGTAGTTTTTCTAAAGTCATTCTCTACATTAGAATTCAATATTTTTATCTTGCTTTTTAAAATATCCGTGATTTTATTTTATTTTTTTATAGTTAACTTCTGACTATAACGATGTTCAAAGAACAAAAGCGACTAAAGCACTCACTATTAGGTTTGCCTAGCTTCTCTAGATTATGAATTTCATTGAAAAGAATAAACTGGAGATTTGTTCAAAACTTATACCAACACAGTGAGCAGGAATTGACAGACCAATTCTACATTATATATTATATAAAATTAACAGTTATAAAGCATGTTTCGATACAAATTAATGCATTTATGAAGTTGGTAAGGTTATGAAAGAGAAACATTGTTATATCTCAAAGCGATAACCTATCAGAAAGATTGATTCTGTGTGGTGGAGTGTTACCGAAATTTCTAATTAGAATGGAAATACAATGAAGTTGAATAACAAAGATTAACTCCCAGATATATGTACATATTTATTCAATAATAAATAATTCTTGACACCTTAAGTTCATAATTTGGGGTATCCATTAGATGTTTCAATATATCAAATAAAGATTGCAAAAATCAAAGCTTGATTGGCTATTATCTTTTAGGAAACCATTATCTTTTATTGTTATTCTTTGTGAGATATTTCAAATTTTTTTTTCAAAACTACTTCCATGATAAGATGAAAGTTGTCAAGTTATCGAACCACAACTTTCAAGTGTGAATTTAAAAAAAACTTACCTTGAAGAAATATCTTCTAGGCTTACACCGCTTGGTGTTGGAGCATGGAGCTGTACAGTAGAGGCATGTATTGAATCTTGCAGAGCTGAAACATTACAGTTTTGATTAATACTTCAATTTATAAAAAATATTACTGTATTATTAAGTCTAAAACCCCTCCAAAATACTCTTTAACCATATAAATAATCATGAACAATGGGCAAAAAAATTTCAAACCATGTAAATATACCTATTAAATTATCTGCAACACTACATATCGAATGATCATATTGGGTTGTCCAGAAATTAATGCAGGTTTATAATTTTAAAATATAAAAATAAAATAAACGATCTAAAACATTTTTTTTTATATTAAATCAAAATGCTCTCCATTACTCTCAGTACATTTCTGACAAGTTAATAGCTTATCTATGTGCATAGAAGTTTGAGTATTTGGTATTAAAAAAATTCTAAAAACATTATGAAAATTTTGATTATGAAAATATTTATCTCTTAAAAAGTGGTCAGTAGTCTAAAAAATTGTAGTCAATTGACAAGAGGTCTAGAGAGCAGGGTGAATGAGGCAGTCTGATAACTAAACTTAAACAGTTTTCATGAGGTCTTGCATGATACATTGGGAAAAGCACTGTCGTGCAACAGAATAGGGTCTTATAGGTTTACCAAAGATGGCTTCATTAATGCCAAATTCTGGTAAATAGCATCAATTTGAGAAGATTAATTGTTTTACCAGGATTCAAGAAGCTTTAGTAATCAGCCCAAATGAAGCCTACCGAACAGTAAGCATTACCTTCTGAATAAAATGAGAGTTTTGAAAAATGTAATTTTCCTTCGTAAAGCCAATGCGCAGAACATTTAGAATTGTAGAAAATCCACTTTTCATCATAAGTGACTATTTTGTCTAGAAAAGTTTTGTTTCTGTTTCAGAAAACAAATACAACGCCAACTTCATAAACGTGAATGGCAGTCAGTTAATGCATAAGGCACCTAAGTTTTAAGATGGTCAGCGACAGTCTATTTTCTGACAGATTCTCTGCAAGTTAACGAATAGTAGTTCTGGGAATTTCTTCAACAAAAGCTCTCAGAACATCTTCATCAAGGAAGTCCTTCCTCGATCACCCTTGTCTTGAAGGCTGAAATATCCCACCCAAAATTTTTTGAACCACCATTGAGTGGTGCACTGACTCACACAGCCATCACTACAGACTTAATTAATGTTTCTGGCCATTTGGGACTCATTCTGACCGAGTTTAAAGTCATAAAATGAAAATAGATAAAAATCACATCCTAGTACTAACTGGATTATATCGAAGAGTGACATGCTACAGAGGTAAACAAATATTTTTGTTGGGAACTAATAAATGAAAATATGATTTCAACTATAAAATATATATACAACTATGAAGAGTGTTAGACCTGTAAAAAAACAACCCAATTGACTCACTTTCCCAAATAAAAAAAAAATAGTTTGTCGGGAAAGATGAGAGAAATTGAAATATTCAGTCGTCAAACATATTTCGATATACTGGCAGATTTGTAAAGGAGTATCTTTGACAATAGCTCTGGAATTATTTCATCCAAAAAAAGAAATAATTTGTTAAATGTAGACAGTTTATTATTTAGAGAGTTAATTAAATGGCAACATGAAATCCTGCATTAATGTCTGGACATCTCAATATCGGTGGCACTTGTAAACAGTTGATTAAGTGTATTTTGTATGTTAAGTGTATTTGTGAATTTTAGGTTAAGGGTATCACCAGAAAGCTAATGTTTTTCATCTTTATTTGTGTCTAATGGCTTTCCTCAAGATGCTATTATAGATATGAATACTAATTTATGAATTATTGTGGGAAAAATTTTGCTTTTCCGAAAATACAATTTTTGCACACCCACAATTCACAAATGCTACATATATATTGTTTTACTAATTGTAAGAATAAAAATTAATATTTAATTGGAACCATTAATAATAAATTTTAAATTATGAAACGACACACAGAATAAGCTCTTTCACCCATTATAGATTCACAGCCTCTTTTTTTCCTTCACATATTCAGCAGTACCCATGATTATTCAAAATTTTATTTGTTAACACATTCTTGTATTCTAGAAATACACTACCAACCAATGAATCTTTGGCAAAGGATCTTGCTCACAGCTTTATAGATGACATGTGTTATTATTGTTCTTTAACTTTAAAATTTATCATGGTCGAATAATTTAGATACTTTAGTATTTAGTCAGTAATGGTGATTTATTTATGGATATAATATCTTTTTTAAATTTCGATTCAGATGTCTACAATTTATTTCTTGGTATACATTGCATTTTGATCAGACCATCAAAATCATTTAAGATAGAATAAAAACCTCTTGTTAACCCACACATTAACCCATAAAAAATAATAATTACATGATAAAAAGTAAACTTACAAGGTTGTGGACTACTTGATTTTTCAATGGTCGCACGATGAGTAAATGAATGGCCAAGAGCATCTGACATGTGGAGGGCATTATCAGGTTTGCCAACAAGGAGGACAACTCGTTCATGAGTGGCTTTTAGAGTGGCAACAGCTTCTTCATGAGCTACATTTTCAAGGTTCACATCTCCTCCCTGTTAAAAAAAAGAATAATAGATAAATATAAGTTTCATTAACCATAATATTTCATAATATAAAAATAAATCAATTGAATAATACAAAGAAACAAGACTAATGTTTTGATTGTAAATATTCTTCCTCAAAATTAGAATAAAACTAGACAGAGAAAGGCTGAATGATGATTTGATGTCACAAAACACCAAAAGACAAAACAAGAATAGAGATATTATCCTAATAGATAATAGCAGGATGATAAGATACCATGCAATATACGTGGTATTTTAGACCTGCATGGTGTGGAAACACAATAGATGTAGAAACAGTAAGAGATTCATATTTTTCTTTGAAGAGAGAAAAAATGTCCGCATCATTGTAGATTTTTAAATGCAATAAAAGAAGGAGATACATCACAGCAATGTAAAGTAATAAAATGTACTGAATTTTTACAGACCATGTTCTTTTTAATGCAACATGCAATTATTATTTTATATATATAAAAAAAAAAAAGGTCCAACAAAAGCTCCATCTCATGAGCATGATACCTGGCTGACTTAAACCAAGGTACCTATGCAATGAGAAGCAAAAAGAGGAAGATTAAGACAAAGAAGATTTTTAGAAAAATAATATTTAATTAGGTTTCCAACACTTTTTAAATTGTGGGGACTCGATGGCCCAGCAAGTTGGAGCGAGAATAGAGAATGTCATGCGTATGAATTTAGGGGTTAAAATTCTAAAATCCGGGTGGATTAAAATTTATTTTGTGGCAGACCAACAAAATGAATCTTTAGCTTCCCAACTGACTAAAATAGATTGGTAACCTGTAGGATAACTTCATCCTCTCTGTCCTGTTTGGAGAACATAAGGAAATTAAACCCCGATAAAGAACAACTTTTTAAATCATTCTTCAGCGAATTTATAGAACTCCCAAAAAAATATCATTTGACTAAGATAATTATAAAATATGGCCAGTTATACAGGAGTGATGCTTAATTAATTAAAAGGTGGTTAGGGAGCCTATAGTTACCAAACATATCCTGAAGCGATAAGAGAAAGGTAGTTTGATTTTAGCCAATAAGTTTTTACGTTTATTTCATAGCAGATCCGAAGAATGGTGGATTGTAGCCTAGTGATAACGCACTTGGCAAAAACTCCAGCAACTTGGTATACAGTAGATTATACAAATCAGAATTTGGCCATTAAGTACTTAGGCTCTTAATTTCCAGTCCAGGGTTTAAAAAAAAACAAAAAGAAAAGAAAAGAAAAACCATGTGTTCCAAAAACAAAAAATCAAACCCAAAGAAGAATATATCGCTCATGGGCAAGAAAAGTGACACAACTCAAAAACATCAAATTTTTCAGGAGAGGCAAAAGAAGTTTTAGAAGTTACTATAATAATATCGCTCATGGGCAAGAAAACCATCCCAACTCAAAATATGACACTGTCCTTAACTCCCCGTACAAGTTTGTACCTTTGTGAAGGTCAAGACACAACAGAAATATGTTGCTTCCAATGTTTGCCAACGTAACTTTGGATAAATCACACATAACACAATTTTGTGGCCACCCGCTAAGATATCTTTATAAAACTTTTCCTGTGGCAAGGCATTATTTCATTCATTATTCTGAAATAAAACGTAAAATGAATTTTTTTGAGTTGTGTCACTTTTCTTGCCCATGAGGGATGTCTTTATACTCATGTTACAGTAATTTAATAACTTCTCACTTCCTGACATGGTTAGAGAGTGTATTTAAAGATGCGAAACCCAATATATATAAATAAAAAACATGTATTGGCATAGTTCACTTATTTTTAACACTATATGAAATTTTTTTTTTAATAAAGAAGCATTCTAGTTATTCATCTTTTCCTTCCTCGTTCTAGCTCTTAGTGTAGAGAAGCCCCAATCCATTTATAGCATTCCTCCTGATTTTGAGCAAGCAGCCTTGATTCATAGGTCCTTTTATATTTTTCACACTCAAGCTGGTTATTACAGGTTGATTTATTTGGGTTGCCAACATAAGACTAAGATTCATTTCGTGGACCACCATAAAATAAATATTAACCAACTCAAATGGGTATCAAACCCACTACCTTCCCTACTACCCACTGTACCAAGTTCTCTGAGACCCTCGCTGTAATCTGCTTGGCGATCACAGCTGTGATCCTTAATGGAAGTTTATCATTATTTTATTTCTGATATAAACAATTATATGATTTCATAATATTAAAAAGATACATGAGAATCAAACCAGAATGATCAAATTATTATTATATAACGAAATAAGAACAAGGCTAAGGCTGTGTGGTTAATATCATGATTGGATAAACAAATATTGTAGGCTTTTGAAAGAATTTAGCACTGCATCTATATACCAATGAGACGGACAGATATATCACAGCAGATGTAACCAAAAAATATTCCCCTTCTCAGAGAACAAGACATAGTAAAGAACATCAAACTGGAATGATTGAGTGAGCCAGCCATGCTCCTGGAAAAAGAATAAAAAATAAGATTGCAATAACAACAGGCAAAAGAGAAGAACTTAAGAAGAAGTGGATCTTAATAGTAAGGGATTTGAGACATGTTTAGGCTTTTGAAAGAATTTAGCCCAAATATACCAATGTCATGTAACTTGATGGAAATAGTATTAAAGAAAAAAAAATAAGATTGCCAAGTAAAGTAAACTAGTCTCTCATAGGGGAACGTCAAAAAATAAGACAAAAACTAAAAATATTTTTAGTGAAAATGATTTGAAGACATATTTTGTTAACAGATAAATTACATAGTTCCACAGTCCAGTTACACCTGAATAATGCTTTAAAACTCCGGATCCCCTTTATTTTAACAATAGAGTTATTTAATTTCATAATACTCTTTCTAGGGTGGATTTTAAGGCTGATTTCATTATCATATCTTATATTCTCCTTGAACATGTGAATCTCTTTTACTATGATTTTTTTTTTTTTTTAAATCAAAATCATGTGACTCCTGCAGTGAAGCCATAATCTTGAATGACCGAACAGTTATAAATCATAATAAAACAAGCCATGGACTTTTAACTTTAGCCCATGGACCTATTTTTCACAAACAAGGAAATTCATGTTGACTAAAAAACTCTTCTCTCAGCTACCTACGTATTTTGACTGATTTGCCACTGGTATTGAAATTGTATATTTATGGCAAGCTTATGGACAAATTTATGACATGATTGAAACAAACCCTGGTAATGATGCTCTTGGAAACTTCAGGAGGGTAATGTCATTTGTTGGGCCTTAAAATCCTAATGTACTCTACTAGGGAAGGGCAGACAGGATTATCCTATAAGTTACCTACCTATTCTAGCCAGTGTGGGAAGGTCAATTCATTTGGTGGGTATCGTAGAAATCATTTTCAAACCTTACAAGTGGGATTTGAACCCAGGACCTTATGTACTGGGTGTGCTCTCCAACCTAATGAGCTCAGCGAATGAGGCCCCAGTAGGTAATGGGAACCATCGTTCACATAAATGTGAAGCTAATTCCTTCAAGGAAACTCATATTTCTAAGTTATAAATAAATAAAAAATTAAGTGAGCTAAAGTTATGAAGAAAGGTCTATGAAAAATAATTTTATCATTTGGATAAAAGGGACCTTTTTATAAATCTCAATTAAAAGTTTTTATTGTTAATTTGGTATATTAATTAGGAATATACCATAAGATAAATACAGTATTAACAAAGAAACATCAAAATAAATAAAATAGTGAAATGTACAAATTTGAATTTAATAGCTCAAATTACTTACTGGTAGATTTCGGACAGCTATGAGTTTGTCACCAACTGCAAGCCTCCCATCCACCTGAGCTGCACCTCCGTCCATAATTTTAGTAACAAAAATCCCATTATCGCCTGGGATGTGCTGATTACCGATGCCACCCGCAATGCTGAAGCCTAAGCCTTTGTTGCCTTTAAGTAATTCGATTTCAACCAGCTTAAGTGCCCCGGCCCTTCTTCGCCGGACATTCTGAAACAGAAAATGTTGAATATTTAAAATATATTATTTGGATAAGGTTGTTTAAAGATTGATCAGGCAGATGAAAAAAAAAATATATATATATATATATTAACCCACTTAGTATGCCATTAATCTAAACCATTACAAGCAGAAGATATTATTGATGAAATTACCTACCTAGTATATTTAAAAATAAAAGGAAGTTTCTTAGGTTTATGTTATCAATAAGGAATTTTCGAGCAAGTATATGTTAAAACTTTCTAAAAAGTATTTTGTACAAAACTTTAATACAAAAACCTTATAAAGTGATATTTCAATCATATGAAAGGGTAAAACATAATGTTTCTCTATAATTAATGAAAGGCTTGGTACATTACATTAAAACGCAATGGGTTGGAAAAAAACAAAACAAATAAAAAATATAAAGAGCTTTGGCTTTAGCATTATGTAAATTAACATAAAAGTATTGAGATTTATTTTTCAAAAATTCCAAATCGCTCAACATAATTACTACTTAAAACAAATGAGTAAGTTCATTTTTTAAAACCTTAATATTTGGAATAAGATACAATTTACAAAAAATAATAAAATTGGTTGAAAAAAAAAGAAGTAATTAATGAATATTAATTGCCTAAGTTCTTGTAACTTTAATGTTTTACATAAAAAAAGATATATTATTTTATGTGATGCAATGATATAAATCAGATGGACAATAAACTAGATAATTCTGATGGGTAAGGGTGCTGGAATCACTTGTTTGTGAATTATAATATTGATTTATTTCAAATTAAAATAGCGCCATCTAGACTGGAAATTTCTGTTATTTTATGCTCCGATGGTTTTATGATCAGGGGCTTTAAACTTTGAAGGGCTCGACAGTTATATTGGAAAACTAGGACAACATAGTGAGACACAAGTTGACAAATGAATAATTACCATGTATTTCAACAAAATGAACAAGAGTAGCCAGCATACAATAGTGATTAGATCTATGCTATAACAAATATTTAATAATTTTAAATTGTTTAGAATACCATATTACAACTGAATACATGTAAATGGAAATTTAAAAATAAAGAATAGCTATTATTCCTAGAACAGAATTTTCTATTGAATAAAACAAGAGAAAATAAACTTTTTTATCAGGCTGTTTAAACTGTTCGACAAATAGAAAAAAGGAAAACTCATGAAAAAACATTTAGTCCTTAACTGTGCCATATGGAAAATTTAGAAGGAATGCACCACTTTCTTGTTAATGAAGAGACTGATTATTAATTAATTCAAACATATACATTATCAACTCTGTTTTAAAACTTTTTGCCATTCTACGATTTGAATAAATGAGTTGGTAACTTTCAAGAGATTTAAATAAAAAAATAAATAATAAAAAAACTGTTGTGGAGTAACAAAATTGTAAACCCTTGAGTCTTGATATAAAATAGAAATGAAATTTTTTTAGTTTTTTTACTGGTGATAATAGAATCCCAACAATCTAAAATAACAATACATTTCATAAAGAATAAAAATTAAGGTTTTTGAACTGAGAAATAATATTAGAAATTTTTTAATTTGTGTAGGTGTCTTTAAATTATGAGCACACCAATTTATTTTGAGTAAAATTATGAAGTTAATACAGATAATATAATCTATTTCCCTCACAGCCTACTACATCTTCAATTAGACCAACTGATTATTTCACTAATCTTTTAATGTGTAAAACCTGTTCCACTCACTGAAGCATATAATGGAAAAAAATTAATACAGCCTCTTATCAAACAAGAGAACACACCCCCAACAGATTTAACCGAATCAATACAACTTTAAACTCTCATTTAGCTGTATTATTTTTATGTCATTATCCTGTTTTAGTGTCATGTGCCATACACGAACAGGTAAAAAAAAAAAAAGAAAAAAGAAGTAATTTAACATTTTCTGTTCCACTCACTGAAGCATATAATGGAAGCATTTTAGGTAGGCCCAAGCCTCTTATCAAACAAGAGAACACACCCCCAACAGATTTAACCGAATCAATACAACTTTAAACTCTCATTTAGCTGTATTATTTTTATGTCATTATCCTGTTTTAGTGTCATGTGCCATACACGAACAGGTAAAAAAAAAAAGAAAAGAAGTAATTTAACATTTTCTTGATGAAATGAAGTAATTTTATTTGAGTTATTGATAAGTCATTATATAAAATGAACATATGAAGAGTGTTACGCTAGAAGGGGAATGTAAAAAAAAAAATTCAAAACTGAGATTTCATCGCTATTTGTTAGCTAGTCCCACTTTAGGTGGTCTCGTGGAGGCAAGGAAGAAGATTGTAATATGTTTTGAAGTTTAAGAACCCGTTCCCAATAATAAAAAACATAGACTTTGTAATTTACATTTTCAATTTTTTCAGAACTATGGTTACCGAACATTAGTTATAGTTATAGTTTGTTTGTTTTTTGGTTGGTCCATTTGCAAGAGTCCTAGCCTAGCACTCGACTAGTACTCTACTTATTTTTGGTTGTGGCCTGGACCCCCACACTCTCTCACACACTTTTCAGGCCCCCCCCCTCCTGCACAGGACGTGGAGTTGTTCAAGCCAGGGAGAGGAAGAAGAAAGAAGATTTGGAGATGAGTGATGTGGAGATGGGAGACTCATCGGAGCACCATGCAGGTGGCGACTCCACTGCCAGATCACGAAGAGGTACCCGCTCTAGGACCGATGGCCGAGGGCTTCATTACCCAGACCCCGAAGAGAGTCTTCAAACCTCGGCCAATGGCTGAGCCTAGCTCAGTTCCAACGCTCAACCGTTATGATGCCCTGCCTGCGGAAGTCAGCACCGAACCAGCCAAGGATAGACCACCTCCTCCTATTATCATCTCACCGCCGATATCTTTCACTCATATGAGGAGGAAACTGGCAGAAGTTGGGATCATTAAATTTTGGATCTCCTTCTAACTTAACATCCTTCATATAATATTTTGAGATGGTGGCTTTTATAAAGAAATGGAGTTTATTACGAGGAATATTTCCTTTTTTTTCTTTCTCCTATTTACATGTAAAATGAAAACAACAATGAAAAACTGAGCATTTTAAGTTCATTAACAAATCTGATGTCTCAATATTGTAACACTTTATCAGTTCAAACAAAAAACAAAAATTATGACTGTATTTCAGCAGTCAAATTCCAGGAATAGCTTATGGTAAAGAAACACCCATTTAAAATATTTTCTAATCTCACTTTTATTTTAAACAGTAAACGGTAAAGGAGAAACTAAACAGTTTCATTACAGTCGGTTTATATTATTCCAAATTTATTAACAGACAAAGAGCATCTCATGCTGGATAATGGATATGTCAGGAGCTGACATGGAGGGTCTGAATTCAATTTCCAACATGAGAATGCCATGAAATTCAAATGCAGTTTCACCAATGAAAAGTGGAGAACTTCTCTTGATGTATTCCCGATCCTAAACTAGATTGGGGGTCTCAGGGCAGCATTAATCCTGGAAAATACAAATAGAATTTTCTTGGAAAATTTTCCAACTAAACTAGGAAATGTTTATAATGAGAAATTTAACAAGCATTATTCCAATTATTAAATGCATTAATTTGAGTTTCACTAAAAGAAACAAACTTTACCTTGATTGCTTTAAAACCATTAAATATCTACAACAATTTAAGGTTTTGATATTGGATTAAATTTTATAATAACTTTATTTTTTCAGGGCTCATGTGGTTCATTACAAACAAAATATAATTAAAAAAAAAAAAATTAACTCACTAAGCATTAACCCATAAAACTTAAATAAATTTAATTTTATAATTTAAATAATATTATTTCATCAATATATGTACATCAGTTAACGGAGAAATTTCTTTTAATTAAGAAAAGTATATAAAACAATAATTTTTTTTTGATACAACAAAATAATAGACAAATCCATGTTGCTACTAATTTTCATTTGGGAGCGTAATATGCTGCTTATTTTAATATTAGTTAATACTATTATAATCTGGTTTTGTAAAACATTGTATTTTAATTTTACATGTTTTTTCAAGCAAGGTTTCAAGGTATTTACTCAGTAATAATTTATAACTTATTATTAAAACCAATTTCAACCTACTTGGCTGTAATTTGCAGTTCACAAAACAACACACATTCGTAAAATATAAACAGTACACTCCAAAATATTTTGAACAATTCATTACATGCACCATAGTATATTTTAAATTATACATGAAATGTGATAATTTTCAGATTTCTGAACAATAAACTCTTAAACTGCTTTAATAGACAATTAATTTTTCCTCCAAGCCAACCATTTACTTAGGCTTAATTGTACCCAGCCCAGAGATCTTACACTACTTAATGTTTCATTAATTTAATTTCTTTACGTACTTTTCTTTCAATTTGATTTTCACCAATTTTATTTTAATATAATGAGATCGAAATACATCTTAAACACCAGATGCAGAAAAGAAACTTGGCAGAAGTAAATCCCACAAAATAGATTTTACTATAGTGTTTACTTATTATTTAGTATAATGTAGAATTGATGTCATTACGGATGGGTATCCTAAGAAAAATACGGATATTCCATGCCAATAATGTTTTTTATTTTCTTAATTTCGATACACCAATATATTGTGATTGTGATTTTTTTTTTTTTAAGATATGCTACTTTAAATATTCCTACTATGTTATAATGATATTCCTGTTTATTCTATCTTTTAAATTTATTTATTTCACAACTTAAATAGGAACAAAATATTTTCAAATATTCAAAATTTAAAAGTAGTTCATCGTTCAGCTGAGTCTCTCCTCTTTCCAGATATACCAACCACTGAATTTCGTGACAAAGTAATTGCGATTTATAGGAAAGTAACCAATGATCGGTTTTAAAATTTCATTTCCCTCGAAGAGAGTGAAAAAAAGATATCTTTTGTTTTTGTTGAATAAACGTTTTTCAATGTTTCTGACATTGCTAAATTAGAATCTGACGTCAATTTTTGAGTGAAAAAATCTATAGAGGTAGTTTGCTTGAAAATCTGATTGTTTTAGAATTCAATTAACCTAAACTAAAATCTATGGAGCGGCTGTATTTTTCCTGAAATCCGCAATCAAAACTAAAAATCTTGGTGCAAGAATCATGTCGATATCATTTTTTAAACTCAAGATACAAAATAAATTAGTTTAATGCTATTTTATTTTTTTTTCTCGGCTTCTAGGGCCCATTGGTTGGAACGGCAAAATACGTGTCTAATATTTGTTTACCAGGAAACTCCAAAAAAATTGCCAACAAGATCCGTGAGAGACTGAGTATGTCCTCCCCTTGTTAGTCAGATACCGATATTATGTGGTAACTGGATTGCAAGAAGAGTAACTTCCCCAAAAATGTTACGCTTAATTTATTCCTTGTGGATGAGATGGTTCGCCTTTGGAAAATAATCAACCCATTGGCATTGAACTGGCAACAGTAGCAACATATTTTCTAACCAACCTACATAAAATTGGAAAATTTGCCTCCGACTCAAGCCTCCAAACCCATCCCTAGATGTCATATCAGACTTGTATGACAAATGATACATATGGCAACAGCAGATACAGTTTTTTTGGTGGTTGTTACTAAACATATCACCTCTCATTTACAGGTCTAATCCTTTTGAATCACCTTGTATTGATGTTCTCATAAAATCTTAAATGAACTTCATTAATAAGCCACTTAATTTGGGAAAGACTAGATAAGTTGATTTTTGTCCAAAATAAATAAATACTTTGGGCAACCCATATTGGTGTCCTACATATCTTGTAAAAGTAGACAAGTTTTAATGTCAATGTTTTAAAAGGATAATATTGATATTACAACTTGGATACTTATAAACGATGAGTATGACTCCAATATGGGTTGCTCAAAATATTTATCTTATAGTGGACAAAATGAACTTATTTAATTTTTCCAAAAATGTACAGAATTGTTATATCCTAAAGCCAATCGTTTAAAAGTAGCTTTTATTCAAGATAAAACTATTACCAGTGTGACGACATTGCCGGCCCTCTTCAGGGCCTCGACAGCATCGGTGTGGCAGACATCTACGACCGAAGTCCTATTGACCTCGAGGATGACATCGCCCACCCGCAGCCTCCCGTCGTTGGCCGCCGCTCCTCCGGGTATCAACTTGGTGATGAAGATGGACGGGTCATCCTGGACGTGGGGGTTGTCGGTCCCACCCGCGATCGAGAAGCCGAGCCCTGAGGTACCGCGCTCCAGGCGGATCTCTTCGTACTCCCACTCCGAGTCACCATTGACCTGCAACAGAGTTGATGTCAACAGAGGAACTGAAGGATATGAACAAGAGTTAACAAAATAGTTTAGATTATGAATAATGAATCGTATCACAGTAGAGCATGATGATATTACAATAAAATTATAGATCATTAGTATGGACTTTTCCATACAGGATTCATTAAAGCGTTTTACTATTTTAATTCTCGAAACACTAATTTTTGAGCTGTATTACTTTAGAAATAAATGACAAAGTACACTTTTATTTTATATTTACATCTGTCAAAAAACACAAAATATACAATAATTAAATCTAATGATAGTCTACAGCGTTCCATGGCATGCCGTGGTTGGCACGAGGGAGGCAAGTCTCCGTGGCAATTTTTTTTTTTTTTTTTTTTTTTTTTTTTTTTTTTTTTTTTAATCGAGTAGGCAATCTGTAATGTATGGCTAAATTTTGATAAGGTACTTTGTAAATTCAGGAGGTCCATCTTTCAGATACTCTTTGTTCTTCGGTATGTGTTGTCGGGAATTTCGTAAAAGCCATGTCATGTACTAGTGGTGAGTCTTATACCATATACATATATATAAATCAATTATTAGTGATTTTTAACTATGAAATTATTAATTTCTTTATTTAGTAGGAAGTAATATTTTAGTATAGTATATAATTTGACATTTCTTTTTCTTTTTTAATTAAAAGTTATTTTTTTTATTTAAAAGTTAACATTAAACTTTTATCCACCGTTACACTAGATGAAATTTGAATAATTTATTCAAAGAAGTTTTAGAAAAAGAAAAGAAATCGAATGAAAGTTCTCTCCAGACTGAGTATTCAAATGACAGAAGCAATAAAGAGAAAATAGCAGAAATGGATATTCCGAAGTTACCTCAGAGACAGTTAACTCTAGCTTTAGGAGCCAGCCTCAGACAATAAGATTGTCTACTACCAGTTGAGCAGCGTTGGTGTAACATTTCCTAAACAAAGACGACGTACGGGATTCCATTATTACCCTCTTGAGTTTACATAAGCAGGCAATGAGAGACAAGCACAAATGGCGGAGGAAGCTTCTCTGTCACTTGTAAGGGACTAACTGCCTCAACGAGATTCTTATTGCCACTTATTCATACAACCCTAAAATAGCGACGTCTCATGCATAGCATATACAGTAAAACAGTCAGGGTTATGTTCTTGCTCCGAAGAAAATTACTCACGTCTTCCTAAAATGATCTCGCCTTGGCGACGTTATAAACCAATATACAATGGCTCAACAGATATGAAAAGCAATAAGTATCCGAGATCATGTAAAATAAAGACTAAAATAAAAAATCATCAGCGGACAATTATAGTTAACACAAGGTTGCGAAATCGGTACGATGCGATACCCATTACGGTGTTCAGGGGATAAAAGAAAAAAAAAAAAAATCAATAATACACAAATGACATTGTCTCTTAGGAATACCTTAAAACGGATAGTCAGAAAGTTTACTTGTATAGGAAATACAGAAATATATAAGATTTTATTTGTATATCTGCCGCCTTCTTGAACCTTATAAATCATATTGAAAATTTCACGCTGAACAAAAAAGCCCAAATAAACATGGGACTGGAAATACACCCATAAAATGTTATAGCAAGATATTTGTTTAAAAAAAGTGAGTTTTTAAACAAACAATTTTTTTATGGTAGCAAAATGGAATTGTCGGTGCAAGTTTTTAATACGAGCATAAGGATGAGTTTGAGTTAATGATAAGGATACGTAATTTTTTTTTTTTGCTTATTTTGTCTAGTGTTTTTATTTTTTATTTCAAAAGTAGGCACCTACTCCGATTAGCCCATACTATAGTTATGTTATTACTCAAATTAGAGGAGATACTACTCATTTTCAGGTAGAAGGTTTACCACCTTTAAAGTGTTCATCTCCTTTGGAGTAGCCCAGCAATTAGAACAAACATGGCGTTTGTTCCAGATAAAATGTTGGCAACACCTACCACCCAGCATTGTGAACAACATTTCAAACTAACGGTGTAAATTTGGTTGTTTTCAAATTTAATTTCACAGGTTTGGAGATACCAAATTTTACCTTTTACTGCCTTTTCCTCGTCACGCACTAGGCCTGCAGTTTCTATTTGAAAAAATTAGTTTTAGGAACCTGCAGTATAATGTAGAAGATAAACGCAAATTAACCCACTCGTTGTTTTCATTTCTCACATCTACCAATTTTAGTGCCACCATACCATGCGCAGATTTCGGGAATAGTTAGCAATTGAAGCCAAGATGCATATCTATTACGAATCATGTCAACCTCATTCAATTTCGAAATAAGAAATTTTAATTTAATTAAGAAAATTAAATGTAAGTAGAAAATAGTCCCTTAAATTCCACTTCAGAACCATATAGTTTGTTATTTGTACATAACATTATAGAGTATTTTATATTACAAAACCAACTTCCCCATAACTTTTAGAATTTTTGACAACTTCAAGTTTTGAAGGAGAATTTTTTTAAAAACTCTGTAGGACACAACATGGCAGAAAAAAACTATTGCAACACAGAAGTTACACTGAAAGATTATAAGAAACTTTCATATAACTGGCAGTCAAGAAATATAGTTATATAAATACTTGAACATATTGGAAAAACAAAATTATTACTGACAGATTGAAAGAATCTATTTTTGAAAGACCTGGTTCATCTTGACGCTCTATTGAGTACATCTCAGTGACCGAACCTTCAAAGTAAACCATAAATTTTCCTATTCTCCCCTCTTTACCCAGTCTGCCGGAGTCCCTCAAGGTAGTATCCTAGGTCCTATCCTCTACACAGTGTACACAGCTGACATTCCAACTCATCCTACCACTACCCTCACCACTTACGCTGATGACACATGTGTGTTATCAGTAAACAATGATCCCTTTATCGCCTCTCAAACACTCCAATCCCATATCCTAAACCTTCAAGAATGGTGTCAAAAATGGAGAATCAAGATAAATCCAAAAAAAAATCTCACCAAATAACCTTTACCCTTCGTCGTAAACCTACGACATCCTGCCCTACAGTATCCTTTAATGATATTCCACTAATCCCTGTTGAACAGATCAGCTACCTAGGACTCCACTTGGACAAACGTCTTACTTGGAATCCACATACAAGACTAAAACGACAAGAAACTGCCCGTCGTTACAGACTACTTCAACATTTACTAGACAAACGTTCAAAAAAAAAGTCTTGACTTCAATAAATTAGTTTGATACAAGGATTTGTATCTATACTATTTTATAACAGGGTAAGCCATTTTTCACTTATGATCACAAACCGCAAAAACTACTGAACCAAATTTTAGCTACACCATTTTTATAGTTCAAGGAAGGTTAAGCTATGATAAAATACACTGATTTTCAATTAACTTGTAAAGTTCTTAAAAAAAGCGATATGTGGATAACAGTTAAAAATAAAAGAAATAATAATTCACCGATAGGTGGCGAGTGCCATTCTACATGAGCGGGTACAGTAATACAGTGTTCTACAAAAGCTAGAAATAGATAATATAATTTACTTGTTTTAAATTAAATGTTATTAAAACAGCTATAAATATGTGGTGCGACGTGTGGATCCCAAGGAAGAGAAAATCGATCGATATGTGGCTAGCACCGTTCAACAACGATGTTTGCAATAGTAAAATTTACACTAATATAAATTCAAATGTACAATTTTAAGTGGCTGAAACGTGGTTTGCCAAACTGGCATATATTTTTATTGTAATTAATAAAAATATTGCTGCCGAAAAAAAAAAATCATTACCAATACAAAATACAAAATGTCGATCCTTTACTTCTTTATACGAGGAAGTGAGGTTCAAAACTCGTTCGTTCCATTTTTTTTTTGTTGAAAAATTGAGATGGCAGTGGATTCTAAAAGATATTTTAGCATATGGATTAATGCTATTTCATCATATATTATCAGATCAGAGCAAAACTTGTTATTTCATATGGATTTTAGCTATAAAAACTAGCGGTTTGTTGCAGGACTGATTCGTTCTATAGCCCATTGTGTTTCAAAACTGGTTCGTTACTCGTTGTGAAGCAAAACTCTTTGGTTCCTATAATAACCTCTCACTTTGTCTTGTCTTGTCTTGAGAAGTCAATTATGGGTCTGACTTAGGGAGTTGCAAAAGGGATATTAAAGAAATGAAAACGATTAAGCGAAATCAAGCCAAAGCCTTTAGCAAACGAAGTCAGTATTATACCAGAGAAGCTGAAAGACGTTGATAATCTGCTGAGAAAGGATTTTGGTTACGAGTGGAGGCCCGATATTACACACGAGTTCTCGATATATCTGCCACAGACGAGGGAGACGACGAACAACAGGAGGATGAAGTAGCTATCATTGAAGAAGGCGATGGCCATAGGAACAGTACACTGATATATTTAAAAAATTTATTATATATAAAAAAAAAAATAAAAAAAAAAGTTTTGTCAAATGTTTTAATTCAGTGGGTGATATTATTTTGTAAAATGTTACCGAATTTATAAATAAAATGGTTGAAAACCTAAATATATAGTTGTTATTAAAAAAAAAAAACCTTCGCTTTTGTTTTCTTCACCTCATATTATTATCCTTATTGGAAGAGCAACTTATGCTGTGTGAGTTATAACTCGTTCGTTCCAGCGTCGTGTGCAGCAAAAGTCTTTTCTTTAAACATTTTGTTGCAAAACTTTCTTATTTCATACTTTGTTACCTTTAAATCAGTAATTTTTTTCAATCCAAGCTCACTTCCACAGGGTAGCTGTGTCTTTCGAAGGCAAAAAAAAAAAAAAAAAAAAAAAAAAAAAAAACATTTCTGGCCACTCTACAAGACGAGGTAAGTTTTTTGAGTTTCCTGAAAAACGTGTTCCTGTGGAACGAACGAGTTTCGCACCTCACCTCCTCATAATGTGTGTAAAAATGCAGTCGATTATCCGCAGGAGTTTCATAATAGTCTCTATCCATCTGGACTACCAACTCATACATCAATTAAAAATTGAATGTCTAGTTATGATTTTACGTAATCTTCAAACACTTAGAATCAGTGCAATTTTAACCAGGTTAAAAATTATTGTAATGCATGAAAATGCCAATGAAGAAATTATGCTCAATTGCACACTTCAATACAACATTTTTATCGATTGGCAAATAAAATTTCAATTAATAGTTAAAATTATCCAAGTTCATTACTTATGAGAGTGGGCAAAGCCTCGACGGGGGTGCTAGTTAACTATATTTTTAATTTATTTATAAATTGATAATAAAATATAACGTTTTAGAAGGCCAGAAATATAATATTGTCTATTTCTTAAACATTATACTTTATTAATTATATAACCACCATTGATGTGCACACGTGCTCACGCCTTTCAATTACTACACAGTGGCACAAAAGTATACTAAATCAAAGTAACATAAAATATTGATTTTTTAATAATTAGAATGCACTACAAAATTAGCGATCTCTTTATAGATTGAGCTCACATCGAGTCACTAACCATATCATTAACCATTGAAGAAGCACGTTTAATTTTCATGAAAAGACTTATAAAGGGGCGACATATTAAATTTTGAGCACGAACTCTGAGCGAGGATATCAAAGCAGCCATTAGACCTTTGACGAGCATTGGTTATTAATGAACGATCAAATGGAAATTATTGGCATAATCTCGCGATGAATCACTGTTTATAATTAAGACAACGTACACCTACAATGAAGTGTCAATACAAGAGCCGCACGAGTCAGTGTTTGCTCGAGATAAGATATCGTCGCTTCATTGCTGCCTGTCCGCTATCTCGAGAGGGGATTAGGGCGGGAAAACATGTTGAAGCCTTCTAGGACATAATGGAGTCAACATGTTAACAGAATAGTTGACACATCATTCAATGATAAACACCTGAAATATTATAAAAAAAAAAAAAAAAAAAAGAAAAAAAAAAAAAAAAAAAAAAAAAAAAAAAAAAAAAAAAAAAAAAAAAAAAAAAAAAAAAAAAAAAAAAAAAAAAAAAAAGTAAGATAATATATTACAAACCAGTAAACTCTAAACGCCATGGAGGGACTTGAAACAATACGATTTCCACACCAAAATATTATTTATTGATATCTCAAATATAAGTAAAGGAAGGAAGGATAATTTAAAAAGTAATAGATAGCATTTATACATTGCGAGTACTTCATGGAAGAGGCAAACTAAACTCCCCGTCAAAAGTATCTCAACACAATAAAATATTTGAATTTGACAAAAACGTCTGCTTTTTTATAAAAAAAAAAAAAAAAAAAAGGTTCTGAAGTTTATAATAAACATTCTTAATCTGGACCTAAACAAGTTTCATAACAATAAACCACAATCTTTCTTCCAATAAACAAAAAAGTTAAGAAACTTACTTCTTTAAATTTTCTTTTTTTACAATTTTAACTTTTATATTACAATTTAAAATTTTAATTTAATTAGACCTAAGATTCTGCATGAATCATCAAACGATTCATTGTGAATAAAATTGATTGTTAAAACATACTTGAGGCAAACGATAGATAATCAATATGACGTAAATGAAAGTAAATTTTTTATTTATTTTTTTATTTATATCAATTTATTGAAATTTACAACTGTACAAATATATACATTAAGTAAATGAGCTGATAACGATTACAATAACATGTCAAAACTTGAAAAGATCTACTCATCAGTAACACTTCAATAAAAATTGTACACTAGAAGATCTCTTGGTCTTTTCCCTTGGCGTCTTTCTTTTCAGACACATCGGAGGACTATCGGGAATTGAATGGGAAATAAGTTGAGAAACTAATTGATTTGAGTGGTTATGGAGCTTACTATGAAAATATAAGTATCTGGATTAGGCTAACTCAGCAACATATGGGGGGACATTAAGGGTTTTATGGATAAGATTATTGGTGACAGAGTAAGGAGCATTTAGGATTTTTCGAAGGATTTTGGATTGTAAGGATTGGATACGAGATGAATTTGATAGTTTAGTAGACCTCCAAAACTCAACTCCGTACGTTCAAACAGGTCTAATAACAGTCATGTAAATAAGTCTTTTGTAATGATTTGGGAGCTTTGATCGTTTGTCTAGTAAATGTTGAAGTAGTCTGTAACGACGAGCAGAAAGGAAATTTGGAATAAATAAACCAAAATTCCATAGTTCGTTGGTAAACGGTGAATAAAAATGATGTGTTTAATGCCTTATGTCTCTCATTTATTAAATAATAATACTAATATAAATATAAGCCAAGTATGTATTAAAACTAAGAAAATCTCGAGAATTATGGGTGTTGCAATACTTTTGACGGGTGTGTTTCGAATAAAATATGATCCGTATATTTAGAATCCTACCAGGTTTTCCCTTCCACACTAGTAGTTTGGCAATGTCATGAATCGAATGAATAACATAGACAAATATTTGTCTCTATGACGAAACTATAAATAAAAATTTTATTCTTTCCCTTTACGTGTATAGGTCTCCATATTCTTTAACCAGGGTATGTAAAACGCATTAGCATTACTAAAAACTATAAATTAAATAAAATCAAGCAGTATTTAAAAAACTAAAACAATGGCGAGGGACCGCGACAAATTCAAATCCTGGCTGGAAGCTCCCCTACGCCGAGAGGCACCATAGGAAGAAGTGAAAGAAGAAGAAGTATTTAAAAAAAATAAATCAAAATATGATATTTTTACTTATTACAATTTATTACAGTATTGCATTAGATGGATCTTAATTTATACAAAATTACATTTGACCTATACTCTACGGAATGCAAGACGCAATGAAAGCCAAGGGCGTGTATAAACTTAATTAATAAAATTTTTGTAAATTTAAAGTTTCTTAATTTTTTTTTTATTACGGCTTGCTTTTATTTAATTAATCTTTTAAATAATCCTAATACGTTTAATATTCCCTGGTGAATGTATATATGGACGTAACCATTTAAAAAGAATGAAACTTGTAACCGAGAAAATGACAAAAATAGATTGGGTGGAGTTATATGTATGTATGTATATGTATGAATGTAAATATATGTATGTATGTATATTAAATTTGTAATATAAATGTAGGTATATAAATAAAATAAACGAAAAATTCAAACCAATGGACTCGGTAAGGAAAAGTGTTTAAAAGTTTAAACCTAAATCGGTTTTATTTTTATTCGTCTTTTAAATAATGTTGCTAAGAATAAAGTTAATCCATTGTAAATGCGAGACTTGTAATTGATATATGATTACGATAATAACATTTTGAACGAGTAATCATTACAATAATTATAAGAATAAATATTTTTTTTATTCAGAAATTACTCGACCAGTAACATATCGGGAACTTGCATTTGAGAAGATAACCTTGAAGATTTCCAAACTGAAGTTGCCCAACAACGTTCTATTGATAGCCACTGATCATTAACAGGTAAAGGTATCTCCAGTAACAATTAGGTAACTGATACTGTAGATGTAACCTTAATTACAGCACAAGCAGCCAATAGGATTGGAGAACTGGAGAGAGGGGGGGGGGGAGGCAAGCAATATAATTAACTAGAATTTGCTTTTGGGCCATCCAGCTAACTAGGAGCTGTTGGTTAGCTTTAAAATGCACAGATCACCCGTGACAATTATTTCTTTTGTAACCGGTTACTTTAAAAGTATCGCTGTTTGATAAAATTTGAATAGAACATCATTTATTAGATTATTCATTAAATTATTAATGGTTAGTTAGTGTTAATAATAAGCGTCCCGAAGGAAGATAGCAACCACAAAGATTAGTATTGTGTAATTGGATTTACAACGGCATCTATATTATTTATTGCCCTCAATTGAGACCGATTGTAATACTAACTCAATAAAACTTTTTTTATTAAAGAAAAACTATTTTATTTTATTTTTTTATTAAAAGTTATTGGTAAGATAGTATCGAAAATATGGGTAGTAAATTTCTACAAAAATCGAAAAATAAAAGGAATAAACAAGGGTCGAGTGGAATGGAGAAACTCCAACGGTTCGGGCCCACAAATATAATTATTAGATTTTTATATTACATCAAATAATTAGCAAAATACAGAATATTTCATGCCAAACTAAACCCCCCGTCAAAAGTATTGCAACACCCATAATTCTGGAAGTTTTCCTGGGTTTTACCTAAATCCATAATTGGTTTATATGCATATTATTTATCAAACGTGAGACATCAAGGATCAGACCCAGCAAAGTTTTTCTCTGTTAATAACAAACGATGGGATTTTAGACTATTTTTTTCAAATTGCCTTTAGTCCATGTTTATCATTCATTTTGTTATTTACAAGTATGCCAAGACTAGTGGAAGCAGTCATTCATGCCAGTGGGGGAAATATGTCTTATTAAATATAAATTAAAAATTTTAAAAGTTTTCTCTTTCGTTTATTGGAAAAAATATTGTAATTTTTTAAATAATTGTTTATTATAGACTTCAGAACATTTCTTTATTATGAAAATAAAAAAATACGTTTTTATAAAATTTTAATATTTCTAAGTGTTAGCATACTTTTGACTGGGAGTTTATATGGCTATCCAGACTCATAAAAAAATATGGCCACAATCAATATTCCAGACAGTAAGTACCGAGGGCTTAAAAGGAGCCAGAAGAGGGACTTCGTTACGTAAGAAACAACTTAAAATGTCAGGAGGTACCGAATAGTACTGGTCTTTGTCATGTTTTACATGTCTTATTCATTATATATTATTTTTAGTACATTCGCTGGTTGTCTTCATTCGAAGATAGGTGTGATTAATAAAGTTAAAAAAAATAATAATAATTAGAAATCGAAATTAATAACAATATACAGTCAAAACTCGATAAGTCGAAGTTGAAGGGTGAACAAATTTACTCCGAGTTATCAATTTGTCGAGATAACAAATTTTCGAGATACCATGTTCACAAAAAATATTTTTTCGAGCTATCGAATTTTTCTTATAATATATATATATATATATATATATATATATATATATATATATATATATATATATATATATATATATATATATATATATATATATATATATTTATTTAACTAGGCAAAATAATTTATTCTAAGAAAAATTAACAGAAACGGAGATAGTTGATAATGTAAAAAAAGATATGTAATAAATCTTAAATAATAAAAATAGTCTGTAACTTTCTTCTACATATATGTATGGGTGAAATGATCTATCACACGCTGAATTGGGTGCTAAGTTGCAAATACATTAGTTTCTACCCCCGGTAGCCATGGCTATTAAAAAAAACGATTAACACAATAAACGTCTGCCTTGCTCCGAAATGAAACCGTACTGAGGATAAGCGAGAATAGGGTTGAGGATAAGACTGGTTAGTACGTGTTCATAGTTTTAGAAAACTTCGATTTATAGAGCTGCCCGCTTCAGGAAATTTGAATTAAAGAGTCTTTGGAGTTGTTAAGACAAAAACTTTACTTCGAGTTAACGATTGTCGGTTCGAGTAAACGAATACAATACATCATATAAACATAATCGGGAAATAATGGGGTTCACTTTGACTCGCCGGGTTTTTCGACTTATCGAGTTTTGAATGTACGTAGAGATATTGAATAATTTAAAAAGAAAACACTTATATAATTTTCTAAAATAATATTATAAGACTACTGAAACGTAAATAAAATAAACAGGCAAGAAGAAAAAAGAAACAGTCGTCGAAAAAATAAAATTATATAAAGCAACGGAAAATGGAGAATGTTTTAAGTAATACAGATTCAGGGAAAATTATTCGGAGGGAGTGATGATTCGAGAACAATAAGTTAGAGTACATTAATTATAACAAGAGGAATATTGGAGGCTACTGACGGAACGCAACCGTTCAACCATTTAACTGTGATATTTAATTATTGAAAGAACCAGTTCCTTTGAACTATTCCACCAAAGAGAGCTGTAAGGAACTACAGTTCGCTACGATGAACTACACTAGAGTCTGGGGATAAGATATTCCATGAGCCGAGGATGGCCGATCCCACCCGAACCTGAAGGCCGATTCCACCCGAACCTCCCCCACTACATTCTCTCGTAGCTCTTCTTACCTTGCGGATTAAGATATTCCATTCTCGTCGCCCTCACTATTTCTACTGTAAGACTAGAGTACCATTTGAAATAAAAATTCTTTCTTTATCCTCAAAACACGACCTGGCTTGAGGATGCTCAATAATTCGAAAAATATGGCCAAATTCCAATAAAATCAGCTGTAAATCAATGGAAAATTTTTTTAATGGAAAACTGACCTCAGATCTGGATTCAGAGCACAAGAAACCCTTACACATTAAATTTGATCAAAATCAGAAAATATTTATTTTTTTACCCCTTTCACCATTTTTCGGCGTTGAGATTTTAGCAACCACTTCTAGCGGCTGTAACATTTGCTGTGGTCAACCGATTAAAATAGTAAAGGCATCACTAGTATTGCAAGTTAATAGCGCATGCGCACCCCACTCCTGACCTTCAATTCGGTTCATTGTAGTTCATCTGTTGACCCACAGATCATTTAGTTCGTTGTATTTTATATTTGCAGTTACAGTCCAGTTAATGAACAAAATACTACAATATAGAAATGCAATAAACATTATTATTTTTATTATAACTATTATTCGGGATTTTTTGTCTCTCAAAGAGCATTGATTTTTATGAGGATTAAAATTTTGCAATAATAAATTTACTAAATACTTCATTAGAACTAGTTCAGTAAAGAGAATATAACCAAATTCCGGAAAAGAAATGACTGCCCTTCTCCAATTAAAAATGATAGAGTTAAACATTTAAGAAAAAAACATAATACCAAGACGTTTTAAATCCTCTTTTTTTTTTTTTTTTTTTTTTTTTTTTTTTTTTTTTTTTTTTTTTTTTTTTTTTTTTTTTTTTTTTTTTTTTTTTTTTTTTTTTTTTTTTTTTTTTTTTTTGGGTTCGATTTGTTGGACCAACAGAAGTTTTAATTTGATTTTCTTTTTTTTTAATCTGCACAATGGGGGACTTGATAGTCTACCCAGTCATCCATCAAGCTGGATTGGCACCTGACGCTTTCTGCCCACCGCAATCACACTCATCTGTTCAAGAAAAAATCTTACCGCCTCCACAGCCTACTTTCATCCTCAATTTTCTAAGACATTCATGTCTGTCGAAGCAAGTTCTACTCTAAGAGGTTCTACGTTTCATTTTTCTCTGACACCCATCACCGTAGAAGGGAAAAAGGAAAGAGCGAGGAAAATATTGAAGAAATGATCCCCAAGAACTTATTTCACCCATGTGTTAGTACTTTATTAGATATCCTACAATATTACTCTCCAGTATTAGATTTAATATTATGAAGTATAAAATATTATTGAGTAAATTAACTACTTCAACTACGTAGTTGAAAAGAAAAGGCTTTTGTATATTTTAAACTGTCCGATTAAATAACGCGGCAACCGTTACTTTTACCACATTTTGTGTTCTATACATTATGTGTTCTATACATTATTAAAGAAAGCATAACAAATTTGGTTCTATTCATCCAACCGGGTTATTATACTGTATGCAGTATAATAAAAGCAGGAGCCTTTAAAAGTAAGATATGAATTTGACATTACTTCACAATAAATTTCCCTAGTTGTAATGCAGTCCAGTAAAGTAAGGCTCCAAAAAAGTCCATTTTCAAGAAAAAACTGCCCAAGTTTTATTCTCAACGGATCTTCATGTTTTTTAGGGTGCTGAATCCGAATCTAAAGTTTGCTACCACGGCAAACGTTGGCTTCATACCCAAAATCGCAAAATACCGGCCATTTTTACCTATAACACGAAAACGAAGCTTTCTTCGAAGAAAGTCTTTAAATATTAACTGTAGCTGGAATTATAACCTACGAAATGAAAAAAAAAACTATTTCGAAATCGGACCATTTACCGCGAAGATATGGTCCTAGGAAAAAGTGTAGAAATTGGCCAACTGGCGGCCAGTCCTACCCAGCGAAAACATGTTTGTAGTAATTTTTTGTCTATAATTCCGAAATTATTTGTCCGATTCAAAAATAATTTTTTTCAACCTAAAGTTGATTAAATTTACTATTAAACAATTATGTATGAAGTTTTAATAATATTCTTTAAAAGCATGCTAAAAAAACCCGTACTGTTGTGAAATCCACGTTATTTTTCACTATAACAACGTACTTATTCGTCCGACTCAGATTTTTTTTATTTTATTTAAAAGCTGGTCAAATTTACTATTAGACTCTATATATAAAGTTTTAATCGGGTCCCGTTTTTTTTTTGCAATTTTGGGTATGAAGCCGACGTCTGCCGTGGTAGCAAACTTCAGATTCGGATCCAGCACCCCAAACAACATAAAGATCCGTTGAGAATAAAAAATCGCCAGTTTTGTCTTCGGCAAACCCTTATTTTACTGGACTATTGACTATTTATTTGGAAATTTGTTTTCTATTAAAATCTTTTATCGAGAAGGTATTACAATCTGCCTCAAAGAGGGCACTAAGTAATATGGATGACTTATTTAAAATATGGAAATTAAAGCGAAAAATGTCAATTTTTGCAGTTTCGCTTGTTAGTTTATGGGGACGATATCTAATAAGGTTACTTATGCATATAATTATTGCTTACATAGTAAGTATGTATTATGAGCTTATTAAATAGATTTATGTGTTACCTACTTTATTATTTCCCATGTATTTCCCTTACTTTTTTGGGGTCTCAATTGTCCCAGGGTCTTATCCGAATTGTCCCAACCATGTAGGTTTTCGAGTCGCAAGTTTTTTTTTTTTTTTTTTTTTTTTTTTTTTTTTTTTTTTCTTAATGGGTTACGATATCGTTCTTTCTTTACCTTACTGACTGAAATCTTAAGTGCGACATACCGCAAGTTATTCAATCTCTTCAATTTTTCCCTCCCCAACACCTCTAAACCTCTAAAACAATTGATTTCAGCAAAACATGGATAGAACCAAATTTGATTTGCTTTAATATTGTATAGAACACAAAATGGGCTTTAAAAAAAAAACGGTTTCCGAGTTATTTAATCAAACAGCAAAAACCAGTCTATTTCCAACCTCCATATCCCCTCCCAAACCCGACGCTATTTCGAAAAAGACTTTTTACCACATTTAGAGCAGGTATACTCTAATATATATACTGACAATCGTCAATAATAATTATAGGTACATAAAAGATTTATAAATAAGTTAAGTTTCTACTTACTTTCATACGCTAAATTTATTGTTGTCACCTTTCTAGTCGGCCTTCTAGACCAATAAACAAGTCGATTTTCCTTGCTTAAATATTCTATTTTGTTTAATACATTTTATAGAAAATTATTGCTGATGTGTTTCTCTAAATATCATTCCAATTATCCCTATAAACCTATGAAGAAATGAATGTCGATTGGTACAGCCACTAGTGTCCGAAGGAACAAAGGAGGAATGTACCTATGGACACTAATCAGTTAGTTACAAAACATTATTTTCTGTAAAAATAAAATTAATTTTCAAAATAAAGACACCAGGGTTCGATAGCCCCTTAAATTTAATATCTAATGGTACAATAACCACTCAGATAAATAAAGCACCGAAAATAAGAAAAATTTATAAGTGAAAATTGTCCACAGGTACAGCACCTTCCCTGCTATTCAATAAAAAATATACATATACATATTCATAAAACTTCATGAACATTTCATATTTAGCTGGTATAAAAAACGCTAGAAAAAATACGCCCCTAAATAATAAAAACAAATTTAGAAAATGATGAATATTTTAAAAATGTTAAAATAGAGCGTTTTAAGAGAACTTTAAAAAACCTTCAACTTTTTTTTAAAAGTTTAAAAAAAAGTGGCGTTTGAAGGTTCTAATCAAGTTATGAGCATTCCATTAAGGGTAATTGATAATTTAATTAAGAATAAAAAGAGCGGAATCCAGCGTGCCGTTGTTGAAATATTTCTTCACGGCCAACGCATCTTTGTTAATTAATGTTTCTCCCGAGAATACGAGAATGTTTCTGAAGGCTAGGGAAATAGACTGGATGAACAGAACCCACGACGGCGAGATAGGAGCACTAACTCAACTTCACTCGGTTTATTATACTCAGGCATTCGAGTATTTAACTAACAAGGATTAGGGAGGTTCTAGTTTTCAATTACACTACAACAATCTGATCTGCAACAAAGTTGTAGAGAACTTCAGGTGATGTATTGTTAGATAATAATTAATTCAGAAATACAATACCTACTTGAAGCAAATTAGTTAAAATAACTTATTGGTTACTTAATACGCTAATCGCAAAATTAGAGATTATGGTTTACATAGTACATCAACATTTGCTACACTAACGTTCAAAGCTCGCAATTAGTTATAAAAGACTCATTTACATGATTGTGATTAGACCTATAATGACGTACGAAGTTAAGCTTTGGGGCTCCATTAAACAATCCAATTCATCTCCTATCCAATCCTTACAATCCAAAATCCTTCAAAAAATCCTCAGTGCTCGTTACTTTATAACCAATAAACTTATCCATAAAGACCTTAATGTTCCATATGTTGCTGATTTGGCCCAACCAGATACCTATCTTTCCATAGTAAGCTCCATAACCACTCAAATCCACTAGTTTCCCAACTTGCTTCCCACTCCATTCCTGATAATCCTCCGAAAGCGTCTGAAAAGAAGATAGCCTAGAGGCCTTCAAGTGTAGAATATATAAAAAAAAAAATTATGGTAAAAAAAAAAAAAAAAAAAAAAAAAAAAAAAAAAAAAAAAAAAAAAAAAAAAAAAAAAAAAAAAAAAAAAAAAAAGAGCTATTGATTGAAATACAGATTAGAAATGAACATTTATTGTGGTAAATATGTATATTTACCGTATTACTAATACATTTTTATTATTAAGAGTGATTAGAAAAATCAATTCATACACCGTAAACATGAATAAGCTGAATACACTTATTTCCAATTTCTTATGAAAAAGAAATTAGGAATGAAATCAAAATATAAGGAATGAAGGATCTCCAAGCACTATCCAAATATTAAATACTAGGTGTGATCAAAAAGTTCCAGGACTTTTTATATACTATGGGAATTGTCTCACAGCGATGCGGTGGCAGCATTGTATTGCCTGACTCAACAGGAACACAGCTGTGTTTGCAGATCAATCATAACATCACTGAAAATAGTAACATTAGCACAGTTTGTTTGAGGTTAGTTTTATAGAGATTTGGCTATTTTATGAAAATGAATGTGAAAGAAGAGCAAATTGTGTGAAGTTTTGTGTGAAACTGAACAAAACGTTTTCTGAAACCTTTTTGATGTTACAAGAGGCTTTTGGTGAAGAATGTCTAAGCCGATCATGCTGCCATCAGTGGTTCAAGAGGTTTAAAGATGGCCTTTTTGTGTAAAAAACGCAATGACTGTATTCCTCAGCCCCCCTACTCACCTGACCTGGCTCCAGCCGACTTTTTTCTTTTCCCGAAGCTCAAGAGACACCTGAAGGACGAAGATTTCAAACAGTTGACGAAATTAAAGAAAAAAAACAACAACGGAGCTGCTAAAACCTTTAAAAAGAAGAGTTTTCTGGGGCCTTTGATCAGTGGAAACACCGAAAAGTGTGTAGCTTCCCAAGGGGAGTAGTTCGAAGGAGACAAATTTGAATAACCTTTGTATTAAATAAATGTACAGTCCTGGAGAGTATATGCATTGATTATATTAATTGGTTTAAGACTCGTGAAGAGCCTTTCGTTTGTGATCACAAATATTAAAAAAACAACTAAAATAGTAAAAAACAACTGATCCAATCTGTACCAAATTTTAACCACAACATCTTTATAGTTCCAAGAAGTTTTAGCAATAATAAAATATATTGATATTCAATTAATTTGTTATTAAATAAGCGATAATAAGTGGATAACAGTGAAAATTGAAAAATGGCCGACAGATGGCAAGCGCCATTCTACATGAGAGGTTACATAGGTACGGTGTTATATAAAGTTTGAAATTGATAATAAAATTTACATTAATTCAATTGAATTATTAAAAAAATATTTAAATATGTGGTGCATCACACGGATCCCAGTGAAGTTTGAAAATCGACCGATAAATAAACCGTTCTGCAATAGCGTTTAAATTTTAACATTATTTTCATAGTTCTAGGAAGGTTTAACAATAATAAAATTTACAACAGTAAAAATTATTATTATATACAATATTGCCAAACGAGGTTTGCCTCACTGCCACACTGCCTTATACTTTTATGGTTAGGAATTAAAATTCGACCAGATGAAATCAATAAAATTATTTCTGCCGAATAAAAATTATTATAATATAAAAATGTCGATTATTTGTTTTTCGATGTGTGTAAAAATACAATCCATGGTCCTTTAGTTGTAAGCACTGATAACCGAATCCATTATCCGCAGGACTTTCTTAAAAGTATCTTTCTATCTGGATTACCAACTCATAAATAAAACATGAATATTATTATGAACACATAATCAGCGCAATTTTAAGCATGTTATAAATATCATTGAGGAAATATTCCTCGATTTCATACTTCAAAAAAAGATTTTTATCGATAAATAATCAAAACATCAATTATCAGTTATTTACTTATAAGAACGGGTAAGCCGCGAAAGGGGATGCTAGTTTAAATATGAAGATTAAATTAGATAGAAAAAGAATTACGAATGTGTTTTGATATTCGTATGAATTTTTTCAACCAAAAAAAAAAAATAGTTGAAAACATGTGCAACTAGTATATACAATTAGCAATGCAATACGAACAGTAAATAATTATTAACAGTATAAACATTAAGTAATTTCCGAGTGTGTAATAAGACTTTTTAATTTCGTAATTGTCTACGGGCTCTGTAACTAGACACAAGATAATAATGCCTAATTAGAAACAATAACAGGCAGCTAATCTGATGTCAAGGGGCGTAATTATTTCTAACTGATGTTTATTTTGAAAGCCCATCCTCCTAATTTAAACAACACAGGCAATGCTAAGAATACTTTTTTATGTTTATAAATTATAAGTATAAAAGTATATATTAAAAATTAGATATGATCAAACAAAAAGTATATGCCATCATTTCCAAATGCATATATTAAACTCGGGTAAAAAGTGTGGTTTACCAGTTAAGTATACGAACACATCTTATAATAAATAAAGCAAATAAATCAAATATATTGTAATTAAAATATATACCATCATTTTCAACACACTTTTCCAAAGACTAACCAAGTTTTCAGAACCATATTTAAAACATTTTTTTTTTTTTTGAAGAAATTTTTAACGACTGAATCGTACGTAAAAAAATTTTTAACATTAAGTTATAGCTCCGAAAAAAAAAGTGTAACTGGGATAGCTCAGAACATGGGAGATCAGCTAGGATTTCTAAAATCTGTATCTTTACTGAAGAAAATACACTTTTAGTAAATTGATGATTAGTAGGTCTTAATATACATTAAACATAATGTAAAATTAACATAAAAATTTTAAAAACAGGATATTTCATGTGGGGCAACCTAACACATTTAGTATCCAGCAAATGCAAGATTTTTAGTAAACTTAGCAATTATTTGCAGCATGATTTTATTTGCTCTATTTCAAGTATTATTTACCATGACAAAATTGTTCATGGCTGTTACCAATAATTTAAACTATTAGAAACACATTCACTGTAATTCCGTAGATGCTGATTATCTATCAACCGTGTTACCTGTAACCTACACGTTAATGTATAAATCTAATCAAAAGGATGCTGACGTTAAAATACATTAATAGCAATGATTGCAAATCTTAAGAAATCCAGTTGAAATTAAAAGGGATACTTAAAAAAAAAAATTAAAAAAAGGTATATTTTAATATGATCCGTTGAAATATGATAGATATTATAGCTGTACCATGATTTTTTTTTTATTACATTTATTTTTATAATAAATATACTGAAAAAATAATTTTATTAATCAGAACTATAACTGACAAACGTATTCACATTCTCAAATTCTTCTTGTCGAGATGAAATTCAACATAATTTAACAGACCGTACTTAATATAGAAGAGCAATTTTCTACGGAAGGTAACAACTCGGTGAAGAGTTGAAGTTAAGGTGATCTGACGGGATTCATTTAACATTGTAAATATTATAACGTTCTTCAAAAAAAGTGATATTTACTTGATAATTAATTATTGATAACAGAAGGGTTCTATTATTACAGGATGTGAGAAGAGATTTATTATGGTTTCGGACGTCAGTTTTGTACACAGTATAAAGAATAGGGTCTAGGATCAAACCTTGAGGAATACCAAAAAATGTTAATAAATTTCATATAAATCAAATTAGAGAACAACATAATAATTTAAAGTTCTCTTCATTAATTAAGTATTCTTTTAATACATCAAGTAAATGTGATGATATTGCAAAAATTGACAAGCCACTTGTTTTTAAAAAAACTACCCATTGGTAGCACTTATATAGGTTCTATATAATGAAGTACTACATTAGAAGGTCCCGAAGCCATCTTTTCAGGCACCTCGGAGGTTTATCTGGAATGGAATGAGAAGCAAGTTGTGATAGTAATGGATTTGAATGGTTGGGGAGTTTTATATGAAAGGATTGGATAGATATCACGTTTGAGCCAAGTCAGAAACGTAAGGTATATCAAGATCTTTGTGGATAAGTTTTTTCGTAAAGTAAGGAGCATTGAGGATTTTTCTAAGGATTTTAGATTGTAAGGATTGGATACGAGACGAATTGGATGGTTTAGTAGAGCCTCAAAGCCTAACTCCGTATGTCCAAATTGGTCTAATTACTGTTATGTAAATGAGTCTTTTGTAATTAATTGGAAGGTTTGAACGTTTTTCAAGTAAATGTTGAAGTAGTTGAAAACGACAGGCAGTTTCTTGTTTTAGTCTTGTGTGTGGATTCCAAGACATTTGTCCAGATGGAGTCCTAGGTTATTAATAGGAATCACTTTTACGTAAAAATTGTTTTGTTTTTTCCTATTATTTCAGTTACATTATTCAATTATTAAAATATATACTTCAAGTAATGTTGTAAATATAAATATATAAATTTTAAAAAAGTCAGGATAATTAAAAGCTTAAATAGAAATGAATTCACAAAATTGGCAAGTGTGTCAAGGAAAATATTTTAAATAACAGAGAATTACGTAACACAAATAATCGTGACGGCAGAGAATAACTTGTGCCTAACATATTCTGTGACTGAAGTCACGTTCGTGACCTGTTAATACCAAGCTGATTTTCCTTCGGACGTAAAATGTTTTAAGTGCAAATTAAAACATTAAAATACTCAGATTTAAAATGGATCTGACGTGACAGGCAAAAAATTCAACCAAAATGATTTTTCAGATCCTCGGCTAGAAGTTTCATTCTTTATATGTATTTACATTTTCATATACTTTAACCACGGCAAATAAAGCATATCAGAATTATTAATAATATTAATTAAATACAAGAAAGTAGTATTTAAAGAGAAAAAAAAACTAAAGTTAAGAAAATTTGAATTAATGAGATTTTTTACAGATTTTCAACAGATGGGGCATATTTTTCAAAGATTAATTCAAAATTACATTAGACCTATACATCATCGAATGAAAACAAGGCGTATTAAACGCAAGCTATAGACCTTATTTATTTAATATTTCGTAAATTTTAAATTGTTACGTAATATTTTTTAGATAAAAAAAAAAAAAAATTAGGATCGGAGAAATATTTTATAGTGAGAAATGTGCCGAAAAAAAACGAGGATTTCACAACAATATGGTGCTCAGTGCGTGCTGGTTTGGTATGTTTTTTTTTTTTTTCGTAATCGAAATTTCTTATATGCGGTCTGATAGTAAATTTAACCACCTTCCAGATAAAAAAAAAATAGATGTTGAATCGGAGCAATAGTTTCGGAGTTATTGCATCGGTGAGTAGAGATTTCGCGGAGAAGTGCGATTTGCCGCAAGTTGGCCTATTCAATTTTTCCTTCCCCCAGAGCTCTAAAACTATTGATCTGAGAGAAAAATAAATAAAACCAAATTCGATGCTAATTTGATTCGCTTTAATAATGTGTGTAACATACAATGCGCTAAAGTTAACGGATTCCGAGCTATTTGATCAAAAAACTAAAAACATACGACTTTCAACACTTTCCTTTCCCCACTCCCCCGCCAAAACCCGGCGTTATTTCCAGGGAGACATTTTACCAGGGAGAGTGGTGAACAATATCCAGCAGTCAGAGCTTTTTATTTTTGGAATTCAAGGTTTGGCCATTTTGTGGTCTTATTTCCCTGCACTATTGGTTAAAGTAAAAAGTGATGTAAGCTCCTAAAAAACGTTTAGTCGAGAAAATGAAAAAAAAATAATGGAATAGGTGAAATTTTTCGCCTTTCAGTGTATAAAGTATATATTATTTAATAATTATTATTAATTTTATAACCTCACAATAAGAAATAAAATAACAAATAATACATACGAAAGCATGGTTAGCTGTTCATAGGAGTTTAATTTCCGTGTGTACCTAAATGTTAATTCAAATGTTTAAGTTAGATCTCGATACCACTTGCCTTAATTACGAGAGTGGCTGGTAGTGAATGAAGCTTTCTCAGAACCTAAAGACTTATGCAAATATTAAACCATTAGTAATATTTGAATTTCATCAGCCATTCCTTCTGTATCAATATATGCATTATAAATACCATTTATAACATCCATACTTGATGAACTATTAGCAGGAATGTTAAAATTCTTTCATACATTATTGATTAAGTTTAAGTGGACCCTAATTCAATCTTCAATACTTCATTATAATATTAAAATACAGTTAGAATTAACTTATTTGGTTCATAAGTAAGGTTATGATAAAAAAGAAAATGTTATAAATGACCTTCAGAAATATATGAATATTTTTCTTTTAGTTTTTTTTTTTACTAAAAAATCTACGGCTTTAGCCTTTAGTGTGCAGCAGAAAAAAAAGGCGACTCATAAGATTGAGGACAATGAAAATACTCTTAAAAAAAAAAAAACCTACTGTAAGGTTTCTATAATAATTTTAAAACTATAAGCTTGTTCACAAAGTATATTTGTCAAATTAAATGTAAATGTTACATTTCTCTACCTAAGTTTAACTTATTATTATATTTTATAATTAACAAATAATAAATTCAATAAAAATAATGATTCATAACTTACATGTCTACTTTCGGCGTTTGAGAGTAATGGAGCGTGGGCCTGTAACAAAAAATAATAATAATAGTTATTCCAAAATTCAAACAATCTTTTTTTTTTATATAAAAAAAAAAAAAAAAAAAAGGTAAAAATGAAAAATATGGCTTTCGTGAAAAACAGGATAAGCCAAAATTGTGCAATTTTCAGTAGGACATTTATGATCGTTTTTCTGAATCGTGCAATTACTCTAAAATACCAAAATAGATACTTTAAGGCCTTATTAAGATGCACAACTTAACTAATTATTCATGTTCAAGGTTATTTGAATAATTCATTTCTTTACGATAACCTCCAATATAGGTTAAAAAATAATTGCATAATTGAAATAATAATTGAGATAATTAGATAACTGAATTCCAAATCCAGCCAAGTCCTGGTTGGATTAGGAAGAGGCCTTATTCTTTGTACGGCCGTTATCAATTTGATTTAACTACTTTCGGGAGAAAACCTTTCACCAAAATATAATCTAGACAAAAAAACTATTATAAAAAAATATGACAATTGGACTTGGATGGTTTTCGAGTTTTACACCTCAATCGTAATCCACTCAATAGATACAACCCTTCTCCTCTAGTCTTATTTATATTAAAACCTAGACTAATTTGAGTAGCAATATTTGATTGCATAGATGAATGTCATTGAACATGCATGTCATTACATCGATTATATATACTTAAGTTTTTCAAAAATGTAAGACAAGAAATCAACCATTGCTACTCACCTGAGGTTAAATTAAATTTAACCTACCTGCCCCCTTTCTCTTTCTACGATGGATATAGCTTAGATATCTGTTAGATTTCTTGTCTTACATTTTTGAAAAACCTTAGTATATATGAGGTGTCTTAGTACATATAAAGTTGCAAAACCAAATTTCTAAATTTTTCACCAAAAGCCAAAAACCATAGCAATATGATGCCCAATTGATATGAACGTCATTTTTCTTGCATAATTAGCAGAAAAATAGATGGTAGTAGTTAGGCAAGCGTAATAAGGGCCCCCGTTGACCAGTTTTTTACTTACTCCGTTTTGCAACAGTTTGAGACTTACTCCTTTTTGATAATGAAATAATAGTTTATAGAATGAAATGAACAAAAAATAAAAAAAATGTTAATTAGCTATTGAACAATAAAAACGGATAGTAAAGTAAAAAACGTACATGGGACTAGTATCAAAATATTTTCCTAAAAAAAACCATTATTCTCCTCAGTTTTTTAGACAGGTACTTTTAGTAAAACTTCAAAACAAATATCTATCTAAAAACTTTTTATAAAGTTTAAACAAATTTTTTAGCTATAGTTAAAAAAAAAAAAAAAATGGAGTACAATAAAAAATTTCAGGCGTTTTTTAGTAGACCCTAGGGGTTTTATAATGTTTAAACCTTAAAGCTCTAATAAACAAACAAAAAAATGAAAAATAATTTAAAAAATGGACTAGTCAATGGTAATTAATGGCGATCACAATAACAGGTAACTTTTCTAAACAGCTAATTGTGTTTCTTCGACCTCGTTTATGTCACTTAAATCTGGCAAATAATATGCATAATAAGGCAACCATATTGTGAGATACTCCCTTTTGGTACTGTGATAGGCATGGTTTTACCCCCTTTTGCAACAGTACGTGATTTTTAATTCTAAATTTGAACAGTTTTTCCTTCGTTTTTAAACCTAAAACCTAGTCGGACTTCTGCGTGGCAAGGAGCTGGATCGAAAGGTATATAAAACTCAATTTCGATTTTCGGTGGATTTGCTACGTTTTGCAATTAGGCGCCTCATATAATCCATGTAACATAGTACTTATATAGATGTGTTGAAATTTTGTATGTTTTAGAATTAACAGATGTGTTGAAAATTTAGTATGTTTTAAAATTGAAGACTAATGTTTAGCATTCTAAACTAGTATTCTAATAAAATAATCACAATAGAAGTGGCAATTAATTCATCAATCCTAATAGTGTTGATCCTTCTACACCATCATGCGTACCTCAAGTGATTTAAATCTGAATTAGAAAGGAGACTCGCTCCCATTCTGTAAATACCATTAACTCCGTCTTTCAAGATCCACATTTATAAGAACTTCAAACTATTTCACAAAAAGGTGATTGGACACAAATATTTGCCACCATGAAACTTAAATACGGTGTGAACAATCGGATTCAATCATGCTTAAGCAATCTGAACTAAGCACTAATTGTTACAAATAGAGGTCATAGTCCTATTCGTTAATTAAAATACGAACATAGATATGTAGATGGAGGGCGCTTACTGTCAGCATTGCCGGAGTAGCGGCCATCACACATAACGCAGGAGAGGTATTAGGGGGGAATTCCGATCCCCAATAATGAGGAAATGCCGTCCATACTGCGGCTTCATTATCGGAGAATGCCTCGTCCAAAATCCTAGACAGACAATGGCAGCGTCCAGTTTCCGCTACCAGGGAATCACACATTTATCTATATGTACTTAATATTAGTCTGCAATTGAAAACAGATATGCTAAATCGCTTCATATATTACACATCGCTCATCTGGAGAAACAAAAACGCAACTATAAAACACTAAGCGAGAAACTGAAATGAAATACTTTCAATCAACATTATATGTATGAGTAATATTCATATAATCTAATGGATTGGTCTGACTACAACTCAGTCGATGTTTTTAACTACCATATGTACTGAACTTATGAGAGCACTTCTGACGCATTAACCCTAGTAATATTTTCCGCTGTTCCACCGGATAAGCGACATGTGCACTTTCTCAAAAATTAGTATTTAAACTAGCGTCCCCCATCGCGGCATCGCCCGCTCTTATAAGTCAACTTAAAGAATTTTTACCAATAACTGATGTTTGATTTGTTTATTGATAAAAATCTTGTATGAAAGCAATTGAGCATCATTTCTTCAATCATATATTCACCCGTAGCAGTAATTTTTGATCAAGTTAAATTGAAATGATTAAATGATTGAAGATCGTGTAAAAGAGCATTATTGGACATCCGATTTTTAATTTTAATGAATGAGTTGAACACTCCAATCACATATCCTAAGCCTTCAAGATTGGTGTCAAAAAAGGAGAATCAAAATAAATCCAAAAAAATCTCACCAAATAGTAAAGGCTATCTAGGCTTCGTCGTAAACCTGTCCTACAGTAGCGTTTAATGATATTCCACTAATTCCTGTTGAACAGACCCCACCTGTACCTAAACGTCTTGCTTGGAATCCAAATACAAGACTAAATGACAAGAAACTGCCCATCGTTACAGATTACTTCAAGATTTCTTAGACAAACGTTCAAAGCACCCAATTAATTACAAAGGACTCATTTGCATGACTGTGCTTAGAACTATTTGGACGTACGGAGTTAAGCTTTTGGGCCCAAGAGATATCTGTCCTTTCATAGTGAGCTCCATAACCACTCCAATCCACTAGTTTCCCAACTTGCTTCCCACTCCATTCCCGATAATCCTCCAAGGCGTCTAAAAAGAAGATGGCCTAGAGACGTTTTAGAGTAGATTTTTATTGAAGTGTTACTATTGAGTAGTTCTTCACAAGTTATTTACATGCCATTGTATTCACTATCAACACATTTACTTGATGTATATGTTTTTATACAGTTGTAAATATCAATAAATGAGAAAAAAAAAAAATAAAAATTCTATTATCAAATCCAAGCTCTATATAACACCGTACGTTTTCCTCCTCTCATGTAGAATGGCGCTCGCCACATATCGGTCGATTTTTAAAATTCACTGAAATCACGTATTATCGCTTTTTTTAATAACAAATTAATTGAAAATCAGCAGATTCTATTATTCATAACCTTCCTTGAAATGAGAAAATGGTGTAGTTAAAATTTGATCTAGATTGGTTCAGTAGTTTTCGCGGTTAGTGATCAGAAACGAAAAATGGCTTGTCCTTTTATATAATAAAATAGATTAGTACCGAAACTTCGTTTAAATCAAGAATAATAATCAGAAAATATACAGCACATTAATACCTGCAATCATATCATATATGATCGTATAAACATATAACACAAAAATTAATTTTCACAGTAAACCGGGTTTAAATTCCAGTATGTGTAAAAAAAAATAATTTTTTTTTTAAATCTACATAAATCCATTTATATTGATAAGAAAATTTACTTAATTCCATTAAATTGTTATCAAAAAAGCTATAAATATGTGGTAAGACGTTTGGATTCCATTAAAGTTTTAAAATCGAAAGATATGTAACTACCGCCATTCAGCAACAGTTTTAATAATAATAATAATGATAATAAAGTTCTTTATTTATTTTAGGACCTTAAGTCCCTTAAGAATAAAAAATAATGTACAATCAAGGGCCTTCAGAGCCTTAAAATAAAATAATATTTACATAAAAAAGTAACAGATAATAATAATAATAATAAAAGAGCAGAAAGAAGATATTAATAAAAAGTAACAGAAAATTTATATTAATTTTTTACAAAAAGAAAAAGATTTCTTAAATATAAACTGTTTATAATTATAGTTTATAGTTTATAACAACTAGAAAGTGGCTATTGACATTTTCTGGAGGACAGGATGTGGGTAGATAGTAGGTGGTTAAAGAAGTGGTATTTGAAAGTAGAAAGGTTAATTGAATGACGAATTTTGAGAGGGATGGAGTTTAAGAGAGAAGAGGATCGGATTGCGAAAGATCTGTCGAAAGTGGCTGAGCAATGAGCAGGAGTATGCAAATCTGATGGACGGGATCGGGTTTGGCGGGTAAGAATTGAGGATTTGAGTTGAAGGAAGAAATGTAAGGTGGATGATGGGATTGAACGGTTTGAAAAAGAAAGGATGCCAGGAAATACTGGCGACGGTAGAAAGGAATAAGCCACTTTAACTCCGCATAAAACTGCGAAATGTGGGCGCTCCTCCGGATCCCGATAATAAAACGGATAAAGCAGTTAAACAGTCTTTTGATTCTGGCCTCGAGTTCCCCAGAAACACCTCCATACACAGCACAGCAATAGTCGAAGTAGGGGAAGATGAGAGAGGTAAATAGTAATCTGCGGGTTTCGAAAGGAAGAAGGTGGCGAACGTAATTGAGACGTTTTAGGATAGGGATGTTGCGGCGGGAAATTTCGGATACGTGATTTTTCCAGGATAGGGTTTCATCGAAAACGACTCCAAGGTTTTTGATAGAGGAGTAGAATTTGATAGGATCACTGTTCAGGAAATGGGTGGGAATAGAGGATATGGTTTTTAAGATGTGACTCGAACCTATTACAATCGCTTTGGTCTTTTCAGCATTTAGATTTAGCTTGTTCTTCGATGCCCAGTTACAGATTCGATTCAGGTCTTCTTGGATCCTTTTAGTGGCTTGTAGTAAGTCAGAGTTGGGAAAGGATAAATAGATTTGGAGATCACCGGCGTAGAGATGATACCGACAATGATGGATGGAAAGCGGAAGGTCATTAATGTAGACAGAAAATAGCGTGGGTGATAGTGAATATCCTTGAGGAACGCCATAGGATAGGGGTTGGGCCTTGGCCGGAGTTTTATTTGGAATAACTACATACTGTGATCGTTCGGAAAGGAAGGACTTAAACCAGAGTAAGGCAGATGTGGATAAGGAAAGGTTTCGAAGTTTGGACAGGAGGATGTTGTCGTCACCTTTATCGAATGCTTTGGAAAAATCTAAGAGGATAAGGATAGTTAACTCTTGGCGATCTATTGCGGAAAATATGTCTTGAGATATTTTCAGAAGGGCAGATTGGGTAGCGTATCCGGGACGGAAACCGGATTGATAGGGATTAAGGAGTGAGCGTTCTTCTAGGAAAACTGAAAGTTTTAGTAAAACTAATGAACCTATTTCCACTAAATTTCAACTACATCGTCTTCATAGTTCTAGGAAGATATACAATAGTAATATTACCTATAATAATAATTTGAATATACAGTGTTAAGTGGTAGAGGTTAGTTACGCTGTCATTAGCTTTTAAGGTTAGAAATTAAAATCCAAGCAGATGAAATCGAAATAATTGTTTCTGCTGAGTAAAAATTATAAACCTATCAAATCGATCCTTCGGTTTTTGATGCTGTGTGTAAAAATATGATCCATGGGCCTTTAGTTGTAAGCACTGATAATGCAGTCCATTATCCGCAAAAGTTTCTTAATAGTCTCTGTCCATCTGGTTAATCAATGCAATTTTACCAAGATTAAAAATTACTGCTGTAGATGAAAATATCATTGAAGACATTATGCTCAATTATATTGTTCAATAGAAGATTTCAATTATTAGTTCAAATTATCTTAGTTCCTTACTTATGAGCCGCAACGGGGGTTGATAGTTTAGCATAATTACAATATAATAATTTAATCTTAATAAATAATGCATAATTATAAAAAGGAACAAGGAAACTACAGCTAAAAAATTCAGTTTTATTTAACTAAGTAAAAAAATGCGTGACTAAATACAAACAAGCAAATGATTTTTGTTGAAGAACAAATTTATTTAGTTTAAAACTTCCTCAGGAAAGAAGAAGAAAAAAAAAAAAAAAAAAAAAAAAAAAATAGCTGACTAATTTGTCTAGTTTACAAATACTTTTTTTCCGAGTACCTTCATCGAGTTGAAACTATAGCCACCTAACGAGCTCTTTAAGGATATTTTTACAGCAGAATGCTTCTCATTGCTGTTCCCCAACTTCATTCAAGTTCGTTCGTCGATTTTTAAACTTAGCGCAAAGACTGAAATGGTTAATTTACTGTAATTAAAACATTAAGTTACTGCATAAAATATTTATCAGTTTTGCAATAATATTTATTATTCATAAATCAATAATAATTTTATATTATTAAATCGCCTATTGCTCAAAAAAAAAAAATAAATAAAAAAAAATAAATAAATAATAATAATAATAATAATAAATTGTTATTATAAAGGAGTGATAATATCATATTGTATACAAAATGTGACTTGATAAGTATGACAGTGGGGTATCACCCATTAGAGATTTCTTTTGACCTGTAGTGATAAAATAAAGAGAGGAAAAAAAGGAACGAAAAACTATAATATTATGTAATATTATTTAATATTTATTAAAATTTACAACTGTACAAATAAATACATTACAATAACATGTCAAAACTTGAAAAGAGCTACTCATCAGTAGTACTTCAATAAAAATTCTATATTAGCAGAACTCTAGGCCATCTTCTTTTCAGACCCCTTGGAGGATTATCGGGAATGTAAGCAAGTTGGGAAACTAGTGGATTTGAGTGGTAATGGAGTTCACTATGGAAGGATAGGTATCTGGTTTAAGTCAAATCAGCAACTTATGGAACATTAAGATCTTTATGGATAAGTTTATTGGTGATAAAACTAAAGAGCACTGAGGATTTTTCAAAGGATTTTGGATTGTAAGGATTAGTACGAGATGAACTGGATGGTTTAGTGGAGCCTCAAAGCTCAACTCCTTATATCCAAAGTGGCCTAATTACTGTTATGTAAATAAGTCTAATATATATATAGATATATATATATATATATATATATATATATATATATATATATAGATATATATAATAAATAAAATAAATTTATTATTAGTCCCTCATCCAAGTCCTTTTGAGTCATCGTCGAGGGTTGTGGAGAATGTCCGAAGTAACTTTGTCCTGTATTAGGTACTCAAATAGTCTGTGTGTCCTGTTATAATGTCGTGGAAGAATCTGCAGGATTTGTTAATGAAGGAATAGATTGTCAAAATGTCGAGGTTTTGGAGAAGTATATTGTTTCTGACATATGTAGGGGCCTGTGCAATCATACGCAAAACCGTTAGCATAAATTTAAAATTGTTAAATAATCTCTAGTAATACTCTAGCCTGAGTATTCAACATTCGCGTGTTCAGCGTTCTGCAAGGTGTTATAGCAGATAAAAAAATTACTGATGAATCATACGTCTTCAATAAATCATTTCCTTACGATTAAAGATGTCACTTTTATATCTTTAAAATTATCAAAACCTAAGATCAATAAATCGAAAATTTAAAATATCAAATATAGACGTCAAAGATTTTTTTTTTTCATCCGAGTACTATAGGTGACACAATATCTTCCGAAACATTTCTGAAGCGGCTTTACAAAGTTGCGACACCTGATGGAACAGGATGAAGTATAGACAAAACGAAATATTAGGGCAAAGCCACAATAAAGGCGGAATCCACCAGGCGCAGCAATATCACCGCCGTGTAGACAATATCATCCGGCGAATAAACCAAACTTGGGAGACAAGTGATATTTGTAGCGTTGTATATTGGTGGAGAGGAAGGTAGGGCCGCAGCATTCCATTCTTCTGTACCAGGATCGGAAAGTGTTCGCAGGAGTTCCAACTTCTGGTCCAAACTTTCCTAATTCCATCCTCAGGATGAAGCTACTCCTATTGGACTTCTTTAATTAACAGTCCAACCGACGCAGCTTCCTGTCTGCCATCATAGGCTGAAAACTTCGCCCCTTCTTCCTCAGATTCCAACATTCTATTAATAATAATAACATTATTAAGAAGTTTTAACCGCCTAACTTTCATTGAACTTTATTTCTGTGCCACTGCTTCGGAGCTAAGGAATTTATATCTTGTACTTTTTTTTAAGGCGTTGGAGAGATCCGTACGGTCAAACTTCTAGAGTTGTCCATCAACTAAGAGTAATTCTATAAAATTAATCTTTGAAATACTTCATTATCGAAAGCAACAATATTTTGTTCGTAACTTAAAGAAAGTTTATTATTTAGCATTTGTGAAGTATATGATAAAAAAACGCGTGTCTAACTATATAATTTTTTTTTTATTGAAATTTACGACTGCATAAAAATACATCTAGTAAATGAGATGATAATGCTCGTAATAACATATGAATTGCTCGTAAAGCAACTATCCATTGGGAGCACTTCAATAAGTTTTACATTTAAAGGTCCCAAGGCCATCTTTTCAGATGCCTCGGAGTGGGAATCTAGTTGAGATACTAGGATCTGAATGGTTATGGAGTTTACTATGAAAGGATAGGTATCTGGTTTGGGCTAAGTCAAAAATATAAGGTACATTAAGATCTTCGTGCATAAGTTCATTTGTGACAAAGTAAGGAGCATTGAGGATTTTTTTAAGGATTTTGGATTGTAAGGATTTAGATGAAGAGAATTGTTTAGTGGAGCCCCAAAGCTCAACTCCATTAGTACAAATAGGTATAATTACTGTAACGTAAATGAATCTTTTGTAATTAATCGGAAGGTCTAAACGTATGTCGAGTAAAAGTAAAAAAAGAAATAAAAAAAAATTAATTACCGCTTGCATTAATATTTTCATAATAAAAAAACGTTAAACAGCCACAGCAACGATTCCTTATCAAAACCTCCATAACAATTAAATGATAAATTTTATGCAGCTCGGTTTGTAAACTGGTTTTTATCGAATCAGGTTTTTTAAAAGAATGTTACAGCCTCGAATTTCCGTTCACTTTAAGATAGATTCATGTAGGCAACTTTTTCTTCATTTGATAATTGCATTTTCTTTTAGAAAGTTTCATGGATGAGGTTGAAAAATTTCAAGTCGACAAAAAAAGAAACTAAAAAAAAAAAAAATCACTTTCAAAACACTACACAGATAAGACATTTTTCAAATACATTATCGCAATCGAATCTGTTTTAGGTAAATTTCATCAGGAATATAATATGCGGCTTAGCTAAGAAATTGCAGCAGTCGCTGGGCCAATGATAATGAAATCATAACACATTTATCGGCCGACTTCCGGGCCTCACTAGCGGAAAGATAATTACTAGGCATAAAACACACCTTTTGCAGGAATTTCAAATAATTTAAAATTCAGTTGGTACCTTTGTTAATAAATTTCAACATTAAACATAAAATGTGGAATAAAAATGGTAAAAATCTTAAAACGTATTCAAATTCAGCCGGTCGTAAATTCGTAGGCTCATTGCTTATACGGACGATTAAGTTTTAAAAATATGAATTGAGGTACGCATGATGATATAGAAGGATCAATACAATTAGGATTGATGAATTAAGTGCCACTTCTATTGAGATTATTTTATTTGAAAACTAGTTTCAAAATAGCTTGTGAAGCAAAATACACGAAAAAACCCGGATGATCGGTAAATCAAAGAGTAAATGAACATATAAGAGCATACGCTAATAAGACCCAAAATTCCAATTTCGCTATCCATCTAAATGAAAATAACCACAAATTTAATAAAGACTCGGGAGTAAAAATATTACATCAAGTAGAAAATAGCCTAAAATTAAATACTTTTGAATCACTAGAAATAATAAAATCGTTTAAAACCGATCCAGATTTTTGTTTAAATGATCAGATTAACATATTCAATAGCCCCATTTTAAATTTGTTTCCCACAGGAACGGAAAAACCCAATGAGTCATAAGGGAACTCCCATTGTAAATCTAAAACTTAACCTACCGGCCCCCCTTTTTACTTCTCACAAATTCAGTGCTTTTTACCTCGAAGGTGAATGCCTATGCTTGATTTCTTGTCTTATCTTTTTTAAAAAACTTTAGTATATATAATCTATGTAACATAGTACTGATATGTTAAAAAAATTTTGTATGTTTCAGAACTGAAGATGAATGTTTAGCATTCGAAACTAGTTTTCAAATAAAATAATCTCAATAGAAATGGCACTTAATTCATCAATCCTAATTTAAAAATATGCCCTACGATATAAACAAACCGTCAAAATATATATTCGTGCTGTTATACTTATCGAAGTTAATAACATCCTTTTAGATTAAACTTTTAATTAATTATTTTCTTGAAATATTAATAGACTTTATTTATTTATTTTATTTTTTATTTTATTTTTTTTATTATTTTTTTTTTTATATTCTTACTTACTTCTTCTTTCTTAGAACAAAATTAAAAAATAATTTCAAATGTCAAAAAGCTAATGTGAAACCTAATTATTATTCTCAATTTTCACAATTTCAATTAAAATCAATTCACGAATGATCTCGTTAGGGGCCATTGAAATTCAATATCCATTTAATTAATGGCAGACGTAAGGCAAATTAATTTAAATTATCCTAATTTTAATTAATTCAAGAGCTGAATGCTGTGAAGAGTTCAGGAATCAAACTGTTAGATTAAAAATTACATTATTCATCGAGAACAATATGTTTTTCACGTTTAGTATCAATAATAATTTATCAAGAATATTAAAACATTCATCTAATACAAGGTGATTACACAATACAAATCTAATAGTAAATTAGTCATACATTTAAGAGAGACGGAAATAGCTAAAAACAAACACAGAGAAATTGAAAAGTAAAATTTTAATTAGGATAATATCATTTTGGATCTTGAACAATTCAATAAAAATTACAAGTTGTTTGGTTATTAAATGGAACTCGTCATTCGCGATTCTGAAAATAAAAAACATTATTTGGTAAAACTTTAAAAAAATTTAATTAAATAATGTTTTTTAATTTGAAATTTTTTGAATGAATAAATGAAGGCTTACAAAGTATACCGGAACGTTGAGATAACACTTAGGGACTTCTGTTCACCGTACCCTGAAGTTTTCTACCATTGTCCTTATAACTGAACCTAATTGTTCAATTTACATTAAAACAATAACTAAATAATTGAAATAACTAAATGTTATAAAGAAAAAGTAAAGATGCCAACTTCGCTAACGTGACGTGTTGACACGTCAACTGACGTGTTAAGAAAAGATTTGAACCATTATTTTAAACAGCAGTGTTCACATTACTCTGGAATGTCTCGTGTCAAAGCATGACGCCTCAGCTCTAAATACTAATTTCCAGATCTCGTCAGTAGGCATCAGACCATCAGCAATGAATATCCAGCGATATCCAGTTCTTTTTAACCCGTTTGAAAAGAAGTACAGAAAAATAAAAACGTACGTAACGAAGCATGGGAGGAAATAGGAGGAACCCTGGAAATATCAGATAATAATTACAACTATTAACTAATTTATTGCAAAGTTGACTTTTTTATTAGCTCACACTCTCGAGCAAAGAATTCATGTATACAACAATTTTGTTTAAACATGATAATTGTACCAAATGAGTGCTTAATTTCATGCATTTTCTAGCAATTTTATAACAGTTGGCATGAATTCATCATACGTCAGAACAGTGTGCACACACTGGCTGACGCTGATGTGCTAACACGACGGCTGTCGTAGTCACACGCCACGCCAGAGAATTGTGAATGCACTTTAAGAAGAAAACAAATTAACTAATTAAAAAAAATAAAGAAAAATTAAATTATGAAATCCAATATTCCGAATGAATTTAATTGAATTTATTATGATAAAAAGCATAGTTTTTATTTTCTTAAATTTAAAATCCAAAGAGTATTTAATATCAGGATTTCAATAATGGCTCTTAAAAATCTGAATAAATTGTTAAGCAGGTATGTGATGAATATTTTTTTTTATAATTTTGGATTCCTAGATCAAGCAAAAATCTATTGACTAGATATCTATCAGTTATTTTATTTACATATACCCGAACAACTGAAGTACCGATCCCGACAATACTAACAAACGATAATGAAGTCAGGAAGAGGATTTACTTGGGAGAAAGCAACGAAAGAAAAAATCAACAAGCAGTGAAAGATTGAAAATAAAACCTAGTAGCTTTGATCTTTATCTAAAAAAAATAAAGCAGGATGATAATGAAATCAGGGAGCAATTATCAAAGCTACAAAAGATAGATTAAAAAAGAATGACGAAACAACTGTTGAAATGAAGGTTACAGGCAATGACAATTGTATTTACTATCAATCCAGTTATTAACTGCTTCAGACGTAAACAACCTGGAAAGAGGGCAAGGACAAAAAACCAAAAAGAAGACATTAAACGAGGTAAATGTGTGTTCAATTAATATCAAGATGAAAGAAGAGCGGAAATACAAAATTTGGGTTGTAATTGCAATGTCTGAAATTAGAAGAAAGTATAACCAAGTCGTCACAACAAAGGAAGAATCTGTCTAACCCATAATAGCTCAACTAAAATTTTTTTTTTTTTTAATCGTCTAACCATTCAGCATCAAAATTACGGTTATTTTTTTTCTATGCCTGATCATCTTTTTACAATATAATCATTATATGATTATGATTATCTAAAATCTCCAAGGTAACTAAGTTTTAATTATTAACAAAAATAATTTACATATACAGTCAACTCTCGATGTGTTGTACTTCGATAAGCTAATTCCTTAATAAGTCGAAAAAAATTCTGTACTCTGCGGTCGGAAGTACATTACAGTTAAATTTCACGTTAATGAGACAATTTTAGACAAAGAACGTTAAAAGTTGTGTCGAAAATAAGTAGAACTGAAAATAGGGTTCAAAAGAGAGAACTTCTAGGACCACCTCTATGAAACGAACTATTAGAAGTCATCGCCCCTATAACTCGAACTCAAATTAAAAGAATTTCATGTGTAATTTGTTTTCCTGTTTTCTGTCATTGTTTGTCTTTTCAGTTCATAGTTACACTAGTCACTTATTATTAGTTATTAACTCAAGTGGTTTTACAGTGGCTATTGAAAATTCTTTCAATTAACGAAAAGTTAAAATTGATTTGCTAAGTGCAGAAAGGAAAAAGAAGTTGGGCGTTTGTTGCTAGTGAATTCCGAATTCCACGTAGTTCTCTTTCAACCGTCCTAAAGAATAAAGAAAAGATCGCCACTGGAGGAAGTATTTCTATCTCGAAATCCAAAATAACGAATAACTGATTTTCTACTACATTAAAATGATTAATATATTTTCATCATAAAAAAAATCGACTCTATAACTTTTAAAGTGGTTTATTAATAAAGATAAAAGTGTAAAACCTAATAAGTATTAGGGTTTTTTTAAAGACCTAAATAGAAAATGTGTTATAGCAATGTTGCATAAGGACCATTTATTTTATGTTAGTACTATATTATTAGGCTATTATTTGTTGTTAGTTTATTGTAGCTTAACGTCCTTCTGTACTCTAACTAGGGCAAGAAGGACGGGTTATCCTACAGATTACCAACCTATTCCAGCCAGGGTGGGAAGTTCCAGATTCATTCGTGGGTCCCCACGAAATAAATTTTAACTTGACCATGTGGGATTCTAACCCACGACCTCCAGTATCGAGCGCGCTGAGAACGCCTCCAACTCACTCGACCATGGAGCCCCTTATTATTAAATCTATTGGTGGTTTTATTTATAGTTTATTATACACTTGAAGTTAATACAGCGAACTGCGCTTATAGATAAGCCTTGTCACCTAGTTAAATAGGTAAAAGACTATACTCCTTAAATACGGTCCATAGATATTCAAGCGTAGCAGAATAATAAACAATTGTTTTTAGAAAAGTTGTTTAGATTTGTAGATGAAATATTCAAGTATATATTTATTATCATATAATTTTGTATATTTGTAAAATAAATACTTAAATAAATATATCAAAATTGCTATGTATCAATTCATTTCCATGTTGCATTGAAGGAAGGTACGGAATGAGCTTAAAGGAAGCAATTTCAGTAGGATGACTCAAGTACACACCTAGGCAGGTTATGTCACTATTGGAAGGTCCCTAGGATTAAAGAGGAATTAAGAATGAGAATTAAGAAAGCAGGATTTAATTTTTTTTTTTTTTTTTTTTATTAATGCGTTAATATACCCTGAAACAAGAACTAAAAAATTGTAATTTAAATGTTGTTGGACTCTATTTAAAGAGAATTAACTTTTATTATAGAAATAAGATATAAATATTATAATAAATTAAAATTAATACAATTTTTTTTTAAATCTTTTTTCGAGGAAGTATTAAACTAAAATATACAAGTCATTAATAAGACCTGCAGTTACACATGGAACTGAAAATTGGTGTTAAGTCCAAAATGACGTCCAGAAACTGAAAGTTTTTGAAAGAAAGATAATAAGACGAATATGTGGCGCGACACAAGTAGGCGGAATATAGACAATAAAAACAAATAAAGAAATAAAGAGATTAAGGTGGGCTGGCCATGTCAGAAGAATGACAGCAGATAGAATGCCAAAGAAACTGCTAGATATGAGAATGACTGGAAAGAGAAAAATGAGAAGAACCACGTAGCACATGAGAGGATGAAGTAGCAAAAGATACTACAAGAAATTGGAGAATGGAAGCGGAGCACAGAGGTAGATGGAAAAGAAAAATCCAGGAGGCCAAGAGTCACCCAGAACTGTAGCGGCGAGGAGTAAGTATTGAGGAAGTATTACAATCTGCCTCAAAGAAGGTAATAAGTAACATGGATGGCTATTTTATAACAATAAAAGAAATAAATGAAAATAAAATAAATAAAAAAAAAAATCTCAAACAATACAATACATTAAATAAAATATTTAAAAAAAAATCTTTTTAATAAAAAAAAAAATAATAATAAACCAAGTAAATGTGAAGATAATGTTCATAACATGGCAATTGCTTGTTAACCTACTACTCATTGGTGGCTACCCAATAAAAGTTTTATTTTAGATAGTACCGAAGCCACCAGGTGATAAGACTTGTGTATTTGAGACGTTATGGAATTAACTATGAAAGGATAGGTATTCGGCGTAGGCTAGAACAGCAACACACGAAACATGATGATCTTAAAAGATTAATTCATTTGTGAAAAAGTGAGGAGCACTGAGGATTTTTCGAAGGATTTGGATTAGAAATCATAAATGTAAATTTTAAAATATTCAATCTTCTATTTTTTATTTTAATTTATCTGTTTGTTTGTTGTTGTTGTTTTTTGTGAGAAACAGAAGTACCTAAGAATTTCTATATGTTTGATTGAAATATAATGTTTCACAACTTATAAATTCCTATAAATAAGTTATAAAATATAAAAAACAAATCAATAAAACACAGCGCATTGATAAAAAAAAAGACATTAAACCTTCAATACAATCGGGACAATCATTAGATGTGAGACAGTGTCAGGAGTCAATTCTGCTGACGTTATTGCGCCACTTACACGACACAGTTACTGTTTGTCACCGTTGTAATTACAGAAGGAACAATCGGATTACTTCGTGCTCTGGGCTAGGCAATCGAGAACGGATCGGTGAAGAAATAATGAAAAATGATCCCGATACGTTATATACTTTATTTCCTAATAATATAAAGGAATTTTCATTTCTTTTTCTCGGGATATATGATACCATAAGTAATTATTCGTAACATTTATCAAATAGAAAAAATATATAATGGATTTCTATTAGTTTAATTATTCAGATACAGATTCAGAAATTCAGTATTTCAATATTAGGTATTTTAAAAAAATAAATAAAACGCAATTTCTTCTTGACTGGGAAAAGCAATAGACGCCATGGATATGTCTAATATCAAATTAACGAAAAAAATAAGGCTATGTCCTGTGATAAAAGAATTAGGAAAATAAATACGCACCTGAGTTTTTTAATTTATATTTTAAATGAAAGTTATATTTTTAAACCTGGAATCGTTCGTTTTTTTTTTTTTAATTTTTATATTCTTTTTAATGGTTGGTCGAAAAGGGCAGACCTAAGTTAATATACGAGGGTAAGTCAATAATTATCCGCAATATAGCTATATTTTTGTTTATGTTGGCAGTACTGTTCTTTTGTGTTGATGGCGCATGCTTTGTTTATTCGTTGTTATGTTTATGTGCGTATCAAGCTGGTAGGTTAGTTTTGTTATCGCTGTCGTGCTGTTAATAATGGCCGCTCCACTTTCTATTTGCACCAAAGAAGAGCAACGTTCAGTGATCCGTTTTTTGTGGTCGGAAGGTGTATCAGGGGCCGAAATTCATCGAAGACTTTTGGTACAGTACGGGAACATTTGTTTGCCACAACGGAGTGTCTATGAATGGATTGAAAAATTCAAAAATGGTCGCACAAGTGTTACGCAAAATGAAGGAGCCGTCGATTTGCCTCGGACGAAGCATTGAAAGAAGCGGTGCATTCCTGGCTCGCATCTCAACCCAAAACCTTCTTCCATGAGGGCATCAGGAAACTTGAACAACGTTGGACCAAGTGCGTTGAAAAGCAAGGGGACTATGTCGAAAAATGATGTACTTGTAAGTTTCCTATTTCATTTCAATAAAATTTTATAACTATATTGCGGATAATTATTGACTTACCCTCGTATAAATCACATTCCTTTGAAGGTTTTATAAAATTAAGTTTATTCTTAAGGAAATACCTCGTTCTTAAATATTTAATTGAAGGAATAAACAACTAATAAATGAAAGAATTACACCACAGACTGGAAAAGCGTGGAATTTAAATACCAACAAAGACCAGGAGAAAATAATTAATTAAAAGACCTTCAAACAAACGACACAATTAAATGATTTTACTTCAGTCAAAAGAATTACATAAAACGAATTAGAAAATTTACATGATATTCAATTAGGTAGAGAGATTTTTTTTTTCTTTTTAACTGCATTTATTGATTCACACCTCTGTCTTCAGACTGAAGAAAATCAGGGATTGTGCTAAAAATAAATAATAATAACTTCATAAGTTCTATTCTAACGGTATTCAAAACAAGGATTATACAACAGCCGGCAATAATTTCGACACTATTGATTTTTATCAACGTCCAGGATGACCTAAGAAGACCGGGAGTGAGAGGTTGGAAGGGGAAGGCGGAAGATAGACAGGAATGGCTGTCGATTATTTCTGAAGCCATGGCCCGACTAGGACTGTAGAGCTCAGTATAATAATAATATGTTCAGATGACAATATGTTCCGAGTTTTAGCTGAGAAGAAGAGGAAATACCAGGAGCTGGCAGAAGAACTATATAGACTGAATAAGTGCAGTTTCTTGCCCATAATTATATTTTTTAATGGGCTGGTTCCGAAAGACACAATTTGTTCTATACAGAAGGTGGAGGAGCCAAAACCAGTGCTGAAAAAAATGCAACAAGCGGCATTGTTGGGAACTACAACAATAGTTCGGAAGTTTTTAAATTTCAAATAAACATTCATGGTTGACCATGTTTGGTCCCCAGAATGTTTGCTACCACTAGGTGTGAAAAACAAATAAAAATAATAATAATAATAATAATAAAATACCTCCGTCGACATAATCATGAGGCAGGAATCATCCACCAAGAAATCGGCAAAAAATATGGATTGATTGACAAGACGGTGTCATATTATAAATATAAGCCGAAAAATGTATCGGCAGCTGGTGGATATAGGCTGTACTGGGATCAGCTAATATTGACCGACCATCCAGTAGCTCACAATAAGCCAGCCATCTTGTTGCTCGATATGAACAAGGGAACCGGCAAGACATTTGAAGTGGCTATACCTGTAGATGACAATGTCCATAAGACAATAATGACAAAGATTTCCAGGTATCAGGATCTGGAAGCGGAGCTGAAGGCTATATACAGGCTGGATAAAGTCTACAAAAGGATACATTTTGCCGGTGGTAATATCTTGCAATGGACTGATTCCAAAAACTACAATAAATTCTTTTAACGAAGAAAGAATATTACTTGGAAAATTAGAAGATGCACAAAAAGCAGTACTTTTGGACACAACAGCAATACTCAGGAAAACGCTAAACTTATAAAATTTCGGTTGGTGAAAACCCCCGAAAGAATACAATCACCACTTTATGTGCCAATAATAAAAAAATATTAATAATTGCAATTGTAATTTCTATTAAATACTACTTTTATTTATCTAATAAATGTTTTTAATATCCTAATACGTTTCATAAATCCTGGTTGAAGAATATGGGAAGTAAATATCAAAAGAAAAAGAAAACTCTTAGCAAAGAAAATGAAAAAAAACAAAAAACTTTGTATAATTATTAATATATAAAGTAATAAACAAATTATTTTATGTTTCAATAGATTAGGCGGTTTTACAAATATTTTATTGAAAAAAAAAAAAAAAAATCGTTTATTTAATACCTAAACGAGCAACAGCCAACCGCCTGGTAACGGTTAGCCGTTATCGATTGCAAAGGTCAATAGATACAATAAAAATAAGAAGAAAATTAATCAATAATAAAATACATTCATGCATATTTCCCCTCAGCCTGACTAACCAGCTTACCCTCCAGCAGGCGATAAGCTGGACTCCGATGTCCTAGCGCTTTTCTCTTCCGCGTCACTGATAAACAATTTATATTTTCATATTTCACTCCTATATATGTCAAATATAGTCCAAAAACCATATAGGAAAAAAAATGATAGTTAAACACATTTCCTCCTCTAATTAAAAAAAAAAAACAACTTAGCCATGCTCTATTGACTATTGGACATCTAACAAGACGTAAGGTAAAGAATTCAATAGTTCTCAACTACAAGACCTTCAGAACGCAAGGAACGTGACTTAAGGAGTCTTGACAAAGGTCGGAAATACCAACCCGATTTTTTCTCAGTGAGTCATCATGCATTGGCAATATTTTCTCACGGGACGAGGAAATAACAGAATTCTTTTCAATACCCTATAAATAGCATTTAATATATTTACTTTTATCTATTTATAGGAATTTACAACTTTACATAAAAAATATATCTAGTAAAAATAAAGATAACATTTAAATATCTTATAAAACAACTTACCATTGCTAAAAAGAAACAAAAAAAAACAAGCTAAGTTTGAAAAAATTATAATCTGCCATAGTTATTGTAAATAAGCATACATTCATCCCTTATTCTCAAGAAAATCAAATAAATGATGAAATTGTGATACCAAAGTGTAAATAAATAAATGGATACAATAAGAAAGAGGACAATAAATAAATTTATAACAAAATAAAATAAATAATTAAACAATAAATAAAAGATTTATGTATGTTTCCATTCAGACTGAGGACTCCTGCTATAGCATTTCAATAGAATTTCATTATTATAAGATCCCGAGGCCATCATCTTTTCAGACGCCATTCATCTATTCAGCAATAGATTGGGAAGCAAGTTAATAGACTAGCAGATTTAAGTGGCTCATGGGTTTCACATGAAATGTTCAAATGGCTTTACTTACTTTCATGTAAAAACCTTTAGTTACTGATTAGAATATTTTAATGAGCAGTGTCTTTTCTTCTTTTATTATTTTTTTTTTTTTTTTAGCTTGTATGGGGATTGCAATGAAGGTGTTTATCCAGGTAGAGTCCTATCATTAAAGGATTTTGAGGGACAGGAAGCCTTTGAATAACTACGAAGGGTATCTGGTGGAATTTGATAAGATTTTCTAGTCATAATTAAGATTTTTTTAAAAAGAAACCACACTAATAGTATTCGGTGTAGTTTTGAGCAGGTTGATACAAAAGATTATATGCCTAGGATATAAGATGAAACAAATAGAATTCAATTAAAGAAAAGGGTAAAAAACAAATTTAATTTACTGGGTATAAAATGTACATAAATAATTTCTTTTCACATTACATACCTGCAATGTATGTAAAATCCTGATAGGATAACACATTCCATTTCTTACTATCGTATGTCCCTATCATGAAAAGATTGGCACTTAAATGAAAAATAAACCTACAATAATACATTATTATATTGTCTATGCCTATTCAGTAAGATTGAGTTTAGAAACACAGCCGAACCTGGATAATTAGAATCTCTTGGTGACAGGATTTCAATCCCTCTTAAAGAGGTATTCCACTTAAACAAGGTTACACTTGTGGAGGTCTTTAAGGTTGCATGTACCAGCTAAAGGAGGTTTTCAAACTCAGGTTATTCATAAGCCCGAAATATTTTTATTTTTCCATGTCCTTCTGAACTATCATGTTAAATTTTATTTTTACTAATCGAAATCCGACCAAATTTTTATTACGGCACATCAAGCTGTTGCGACCTCATTCCATGACTTCCCGCTTTCAAATTTACGAACGAAACTTAATTGTTCACTAACTGAGAAAGATTTTAGATTTCGCGACAAGTTGACTGGATGGTTCTTTACTTATTAACTGCTAGGGGGAAAAATATTCAAGTGTAACAGCACAAGGTTAGAATGCTTAATGCTTACACTATCGGGACCAATTAAAACCCATATGTCCATCCCTCCACGTTTTCTTAGTAATAATGTGGATTCCACTAATGGAGATATACAAAATTTGTCCAATTTAAAGTGGCCATTTTAACAAAAATTGATTTCACTTTTAAAGGTGAAAACATTCCAGTAAAAGAGTTTATTTAAGATGGAATTAAGTTTAATAACACTTATTATGCAAGTATCACTAATGCAAGTTCGACTATACATGAAAAAAATATGGAAACTTCCAATATAAACAAGACAATAATGATAAAAAAAAAAAAAAAAAAGAGTAAATAATAAACGCAAACGAATTTTATCTTTTCCAATCAGCCTTCCGAGACTGATGTAACAGATAAGGTTGTAAAACTTTTAAAAAACGGAACATCTTGAAACGAAACTCTTCAAAGTATTCCACTTGCAGGAAACAATATCAGGAGACAGATGGGGAAGGAAATATATATTTCTGGAAAAGAACGGATTCGAGGGCCCAATCCATGGAATTAGTCTAAATCCAGGCTTGAGAGGTCGGTGGGGAACCCATCCAACTTTCTCCGCTGCCTGCCTGGTCCTATCCCACTTTCAGATAGAGGTGACGCGGCCTCCAGAGGTAATTTTCGTTGAGTAAAATATAGCAGGCATCAAGTTCTGTTATTTTTTTTTTTTTAATTTAAGTATATCACCTTATTTAAATTTAAATAGTAGTAGAAGTATTAGTAAATTAAATCCCTAGTGGAAGTAAAAGTGTATATTTCGAAAAAGAAGTAGTTCGTTGCAGAGTAAAGGAGTGCTTTTCAAAAAAATTAATATTCAGGTACCGAAGTCGTAATGTCCAGCTCTGATAATAATTTCACAACAAGATTAATTTATTTATGCCATTGCAAATTAAAAAAATATAGTATATTTCAAGAAAAATGATGAATTATTATTTCAAAAAAATCTCCATAATCTTTGAAACTACAAAGAGGAACAAATAATTAATATGAGCTTTAGAGGAACATTTATAACAATTTTTATAAAAAGGTAAATTATTTAAAGGTTAACTTGTCAGGACTTGTTCGAAATAATGCAAGTCGATACCCTTACTAATTTTTATATACAATGCTATAAGATTACTTACATTGTAAATTAGCAAATACACTAATTTCATGTAATAATACTTATCAGATTCAATATGGAGAATAAAATAAAATATACTTGTATGTATATATTAAACAGATAGGAAAAATCAACATTAAAAAAATATATAAATTAATCAGGGAAGTAAATATTTATATATCAATCAATCATTGATTTATTGTTTTTATATATAAGAAGGTGTAGCAAGAAAATTAATTTAGGTAAATAAATTCATTCAGATAGTAAGTATCATGATGAATTTTATATATATTTGTTCGGGAAAAAAAAAAAAAAAAACTGTTAAAACAGAAAACATAAATATAAAACACCCAAGGGTGACACCTTACGAAAACATTTTTAACACCATTCAGTTATAATACACTTGCAAGCCAGATTCAAGAGAAATTTTTTCACAAAACACAATTATTATTATTAGGAAATTACGCTAAAAGATTTTAATTCAATTTTATTTTAATTCGAATTTCATTTATGGCAACGATCCATGATTGACGCTTCCGTCATAAGCAGCATGACTATCAGTTATTCCGCCATTTTATCGTTTGTAGGTATATCGATGCCTGGAGCTGCCATGAGCTTACTAGCACTTACTTAAATTTATATAAGTCTTAAATAGTGTTCAAATAATAGGTAAAATATTTAAACTAACGAAGAAACTATAAATATTCTGAAGATATAAGCCAAGAAAAAGTATACTGATGATGTTAAAGACGCGATCGATACTAACTTACTTTAAGTGAATTTTCTTGGGTAAAAGAGGGGGGAGGGATTAAATTTATGTAGCCTCAGATATGAGTTATAAGGTCGGTTATATGTCCCTGTTATCTTGTAAGAGTGATTTAAGAACCGTGATGGGAAATATTTTTCCTCTCAGCTCATAGATTAATGAATCAAATTTTTAAGGATGATATCCAGGAGTCCCCTTATCTTCTCACTATCCATTAATAATGTACCAGAACTGTATCTAATTACTTGAATTATAGTAAAAACAAAGAGTAATAAAACTAATGAATTAATTAAATCTTAATCCATGCCATCTCAAATGAAAAATGGCATTTGTGATAACTAAACACGAAATAAACTGTTCCAATCAGTACCAAATTTTAACCATATCATGTTTATAGTTTAAGGAAGGTGTGGCAATAACAAAATTTACTGATTTTACATTGATTTATTTAAAAAAAAAAACAACATAATATGTGTGGATAACAGTGAAGTATGAAAATTTACCAATGCTATTCTAGTGCTATTCTACATGAGAGGTTTCAAACGTATGGTGTCATATACAGCTTCAAATCAATAATAAAATTTACTTATATACAATAAAATTATTTTTTTTTAAAATTAAATAAGTGGTGCGAAATATGGTTTCCAGTGAAATTTGAAAATCAACTGATAAGTGATTTTCCTTCACCTTTCCGCAATAGAGTTTATACTGGTATAACCACTAAACCCATCCTTACGAAATTTTTACTACATCATCTTCATAGTCCTAGGAAGATTTAGCAATAATAAAATTTACTGATTTTCTATTGATTTATTATTTTAAAAAACATAGTATGTGGATAACAGTGAAGTGAGAAAATTTACCAATAAGTGGCGAGCTCTATTCTACATGATATGTTACAAATGGACGGTGTTGTATAGAGCTTATAATCGATTATAAAATTTACTTATATACAATAACATTATTAAAATAAATAAATAAATATGTGGTGCGAAATATGGTTTCCAGTGAACTTTGAAAATCAACTGATAAGCGGTTTGTACCATTCCGCAGATTTTACAATGGTATAACTACTGAACACATCACCAAATTTTAACTACAGCATCTTCATAGTTCTAGGAAGGTTTAGCAATAATAAAAATTTAAATGTACAATTATGAGTGGCAGGAACGAGATTTGCCACATCATCTACATTAAAATCCAACCGGATAAAATCAATAAAATTATTTCTTTTGAATAAAAATTATTACAAAATAAAAATGCAGATCCTATGGATTTTGATATGGTGTGTGAAAATATGATTTATGAGACTATAGTTGCAAGCACAATCCATTCCATTCCAGCTCAGTCCATTGTTCGAAAGAGTTTCTTAATAGTTAATGTTTATCTGGTCTACCAAATAATTACTTTAAATTAAAAATTGGATGTCCAAATATGCTTTTACGCGATCTTCAAACAACCAACTAATGCAATTTTAACCAGGTTAAAAATAACTGCTCTGCGTAAAATACCATTGAAGGAATAATGCCCAGTTGTATACTTCAATACAAGATTTTTATCTGAAAAAAATAATTATTTAATAATTAGTTCTTTACTTATGAAAGCGAATCCGCAACATGGAATGCTAGTGAGTACATAGATCAATTATTAAATTGATCAACATTAATACAACTATACAGCATGAAAGCCTGCAATCTATTAGTAATTAATAATGTAATCAAATACAAGGGGATGTTAAATTTGGATTGAAATATGTTAATCAATGAGGAATTCATTATAATACATTTTCTGAACACAGTCATTATGAGGAAAATCATTTAATATAATTAACTCCGAATTAAATTGGTATTTTAATAAAATACTAATTACAGCCGAAATAACGTTATTCCAATCAACTTTCGGATTAAAACAATTTATTGAGAGAGGATACGTGATTGATTAATTAAGTAAAATGTTAACACAAAATTACATAAATTAAATTTCCATATTTCAATTAAATTTAATTAAAAAAATAAATATAAATTGCAACACAATTAAAAGGCGTCAGAGCTAATTACTACAATTATGGGCGGGCGCTGTGAAAAACTATACTCGCACAATGTTGGCAGAAGTTCATTTTAAGAACTTATTTTATAAGAAATAAAGAAACGAGGTTTTGAATTTTTTTTTTATACACAACCTGAAAATGTCACAAAGCAATTGAAAAAAAAATATGGTTCTATTGGACTACTAGTACGGTACTCAGATTCGAGTCTGGCTGAGAAAGGTCGTTATTTATTCTGTCACATTAACTGGGGATCGCTACTTGGGTTGGAACAACCTCTAGAGAGAACTTTTTTTATTTAAATTAAAAACTAAACCTTTTAAATCAGTAAAATCGCCATTTTGTTGCCAGGGATTCAAGTTTCAGATTCGACATGGGCGGTTATGTATGAATTTTTACGATTTTTTCTATTATTTCACAAGATTTAATGTTATTATTATTATTATTATTAAAGACAATCCATCAAAAAGGTTAACATAAAAAAAAAAAAAAAATATATGAAATAAAATTTCGAACAAATTATGAAATGATAACGAAAAGAACAAAATATATCTTCTGTAGATAATAAAAACTATTCAATTTTTAGATTATGATTATGTCAGCGTGTTTTAACAAAACATTGTTTGTAAATACCAAACATCGGGCTATTTATTTAGTATTTTCAATCAATGACCCTTCATTGATGTAAAAAAAAATCGTGCTTCGTTTCATTTTCATATTGATCCGGTGATAGGAGTAGGGTTGGGCGATAGTCGATAGTTACTATCGATATATCGATAGGTCATGCCTATCGATGGTCGCTATCGATAGATATTTTTTACCCTCAAGTTTTGAAACTCTCGGATTATGCTGATCTGTCTCTGTCCAGTGTCGAGTTCTTTTAAAATTGAATTCGTAATTCCTGGAACTCAAGGGTTCTCTCAAAGATTAAACCAAAGGAAAGCAGATATGCTAGTTTTTCTTTCGGGAAATATGTGGCTCAAGGACTTGACTCTTGAAATTAACTATTTCGTTATTTTTCTTTTCTGAAGATTTAATTTGTTCATTACTATTGTAACCATGTAAATTGTAAATACTTTTAAAATTGAAATCAATTAGTTTTTTCTCTCGTCTTTATGATATAATCTTATAATTTATAATCCTGCAAATTTCAAATAGTAAGTAGATAATTGAATTTAATTAAATTAGTTGAAATTCTTTATTGAATAGCTTTGGAAAAAAAAGGAAGCACACTATCGAAAAACTATCGATAGCAAGTTATAGTTCTCAACCGATGGTATCAGCCTATCGATAGTGCTAACTATCGACTATCACCCAACCCTAGATAGGAGCTTAAAACTACACACAATTGTCATTCATACAAAATCTGATACGAGGTGGTAAATTACCAAAATATGTTCCGTACTTAATTTATACAGCATCTCTTCATATATGTGTATCTATATATATATATATATATATATATATATATATATATATATATATATATATATATATATATATATATATATACACACACACATCTCATTTGACATTCTCTTTTTATCAATTCGATACGCATGCCAAGTGAAGTATTACAATTACTGTAATGACCTCTCAAAGCATTCCTGTTTGGTCAATATGAGCCCCTTATCCTTACTCATGTCATACGACCGCCTCAGTTCTTAACGTATAATCAGGTAAAATAATTTTCTTCTGAAATGGGAGTACAAAATAACATAAGTAGACACAACAATATGATGATCTCATTACGGAGATGTAAGGGAAAGGACAAAGGGGCTAGCTGTCAGTTGCGAACATAAGAAATAAGGAAAATATTACGGAAATCAGCATTTCGTGGTAAAAAAAAAATAATAATAAAATTTACATATTAGTTTTCCTGGTTAATTATGATAAAATTCCAGTTGAAATTCAATATAAACAGGTGATCTGTTCTTCTCTAGTGTGAGCTTTGTTGATTTGATATATATTATAATTAATACTGCTGACTCAAAATATACTACAAAGATAATTAAAAAAATATATATTTTATCAAAGATACTTTATAAATATTTAAAATAATCGAAAACTATTATTATTGTTAATCGTAAAAATTTAATCCAAAAAAAAAATGATCAAGGTATGATTTTTTTCACTTATCATTAAAAATAAAAATCATCACATGATTTTTCAAACCGTGCTTTTACGTAACTAAGCAACAAACATAGTAGGCAAAAACAAAAGCAGCTTTATGAATGAGAATATTCATTTCGATATTTCAACGAATTTTAAGTTTTTGTGGAAAGGCTTGAATATAAGTAGATTTCTATTAAAACAAAATCGAAGAGCAATAATCGCGTTATAGAATACATAGTGTATATAAATGATTTCAAAAATCACTATTTTATGTTGTAAAAATGATACTATTTCGCTTTCCATACCTTTATTCTATTTGTTAATTTTTTACTAATCCATAAAGTTTCTTTTATATATATTACATCACAGAACTATTTTTTTTTCGAAATTTAAAAAAAAAATATTTGATTTCAGCGTAATATTGACCTTCTAAATTCAGTAAAAATATTTTTTTCAATACCCAATATTTTCTTTATAGTGAAAATGGGTGGTTTCACTTACTGTTTTTTTTTTGTTTGTTTTTTTTAATTTTTAAGGAAGTACAATAAAGTCTATTACATAAATTATATTAGAAACAAAATACATTAAAGTCCTAAGAATAAATGAATAATACAAAAGATATAACAGTCCAAAAATCTTAAATTGAATACTTCAATAATATTATAAATAGAAATAATGAAAAAAAGTTTTAAAATGCATGGCAATTTCACATTTTAAAAAACAATAGGAACATTTAGAATAGAACACAAGAAGCTGTGGAATTTTCTGGACGTGTTCAAGCCTTCCAGTAACATGTTCTGACACGCAGTGATTCGTTTGGTTTTGTAGTTACGACGCCACCACAGTAAAGAAGCATTTTTAGTGATGCCGTATGGCTTCAATGGGTCGTAATTGGTTAACTAACCCCAGTTAGTTGGTTACAGAGATTCTTTTCATTACATATATCAAATGCATATTTTATGACGAGTTAACCGTCCCTTCATGCTCAATTTTTTAATCTGCGTTGCTAAAAATGGGGAAAGAGCCTCTTAAAAAAAGCCCTATAGTATCTATTTTGTATTTTTAGAATAGTTACAGGATTATGAAAAAAAAAAAAATAAAATAAGTTAACAATGACCTACTGAAATATGCACACTTTTCCTTATCGACTATTTCATTACAGCCATAGGGATATACTTATCATTCTAGAGAATAAGTGATTAAGTCAAATTTCCTTACTTTTCGAAGCTCGACTTTGATAATTCAATTGGGCTTCGAAAATCAGAACTACGCTAAAAATGTTTGATATTTTTATAGAAACACTGCTATCAATTTTCACATTCGTTCTTTGAAATATAAGGGAATTGGACTTGGAAAACAAAGCGGTGCTGCAGCCCGGCAGATGACTGACCTTAGGATTTTTTAAAGGGAGTAAAAAATCCTTAGCTATGCCGTCCTTCGGAAGGGACGTAAAATGGGGGTCCCGAGCCTGTGCGATGTCAGGTACTCGTTAAAGATCCCTATCCTAATTATACCTGGATAGGCAAAATTTAGGACCGTAGCATCGTCCGATTAGCCATAGCAGCATAAAGTGACGTTAAACGAAATAAACAAACGACAAAGCGGTGCCACATCAACCAATTATATTTTATACTTGCATTTTAAACAAAATAATAATTGATGGGATATGACTTCTTAAAATTCTAAAAAGCAGAAAGAGAAGAGATTGGCAGAAGAAACGGCTATGAGAAAAACAATAAAACATATGTAAATATAAATTCGAAGCAAATATTAGTATATTAAAGTAATACACATATTTCCCAGTCTTGCGGAAGTTGCGTTATAAGAGATGAGTTTTCAGAAACAAAATGTAGACGCAAATACAGGAAGAAGATAAAACTAAATTAAATAAAAATGTATGTATACCTAACTAAATTACGGAATAAATTGAGTCGAGCTGTATTAAGGAACTAAATTAAAGTATTCATTCAACAGAATTGAGGCCATTGCTCTCAAATCTCACGGAGAAAGCTGGAATAGTGTACATCCCTTTCAGCCTTTATAATTCATCATTTTAAAGTCCTCATCTCTCAGAAAATTCTATAATTATCAAAACTCATAACTAAGCCAATGAAAAACCTAATAATTTTTGGTATCTTTACTATTTATATATATATTTTATTAACAATTTTCTCTCCCATTAAAGAATATTATGTTTACAAAATATTATCTATAAAAACCTTAAATTACCTCCATAGAACACCTGAATGACAAGGGTCAAGGATGTGGGTCACGTAACATTTTTTTATGCTCACGCGAGGTTCTTAGCGAAAACAACGTTCGATATTTTTGTAGAAGCTATAAAGTGCAAAATATAGCGAAGGAATAAAATCCTAACCCGTTTTCAGAAGGAATATCGTCGCTATAAAACACTAATAGGAAAAAGCTAGCGATAGTTTATCGGAATAGCTTTATCTTCAATACTCAGTCTCAGCGGAATTCCAGTTTCTAGGAAGAAACTACAATCATACTACGATGTGGAAGAGGCGACTAAAAAATACAAATAAATATCAAAAGTTGCAATTATATAATTAAACATGAAATATTACTGATTACTTCAACATTTATTAGACAAACGTTCAAAGCCCCCAATTAATTACAAAAGACTCAAATACATGACTGTGATTCGACCTATTTGGACATACGGAGTTGAGCTTTGGGGCTCCACTAAAACATCCAATTCATCTCGTATCCAATCCTTCGAAAAATCCTCAATGCTCCTTACTTTTTCACCAATAGACTTATCTATAAAAATCTTAATGTTCCGTATGTTGCTGATTTAGCCCAAACCAGATATCTATCCTTTCATAGTAAGCTCCATAACCACTCAAATCCCCTAATTTCTCAACTTTCTTCCCACACTATTCCCGATAATCCTCCGAGGCATCTGAAAAGAAAATGAGAGATACCAAGTTCTTTTCAAGTTTTGTCATGATATTGAAATATTTAACAACACATTTACTTGATGTATATATTTTGTAAAATTGTGAATTTCAATAACTTGATATAATATAAATATATATATATATATATATATATATATATATATATATATATATATATATATATATATATATATGTACTATTAACAAGATCCAGCTGAATAATATAATTTTAAATTATGATGTGATTACAAAATAGGTTTGATAAAATAATAAACGAATGAAATGCCAAACTTAATTTTCTCTAATACCCTTCTCCATATCTTATAGTTTCATATTTGAAAACTTTTTTGTAACATTTAAAAAAAAAAAATATATATATCTCAGATAAAGGATCAAAACCAGAAAATATAGTACTTGTTTTTCGGATAGGTATATATATTTACATTCGGGTAGGATCAGTATGTACAATCATTTTTCGGTTATAACTAATACAGGTTTATAATAAGTAAAGTAGGTAATGCAGTTCTTACTGATGAGTTTGATATTACGTGCAAACATCTAGTCTATCCAAGAACCGCTACGTGTCTTAACATTTTTTGTTATTACTGAGTCACACCAGAATCTAGTGTGACCATGAAGCAGGAATGTAATATTAAAAATATATATATATATATATATATATATATATATATATATATATATATATATATATATTAATTAATAATATTAAATTTTGTTCACAATGAATAGCAATAATCATTTTTACGAGAGGTGTCGGACGGTTACACACGTGAAACCCAGTTAGTACACGTAAAAACAGGTAAGATTTTAAAAAGTTTCCTTTATTTATTTATTTTTTTCTTGTCCCTGTTCTTACCGTACGTATTTATACAAAAAAAAAAAAAAAATTAAAAAAGGTATTATTTTATTATCACACAGTAATCATTAAAATTTTTTATTATTCTGCTAGATCTTGATAAAATTATTTCATAATTAATTATATAATTACAAAATTCAGTTTATTTCTTTGTTTTTTTCTCCATTTACTATCTACCATATAGCCCTTAAAAAGACCTGCATGGCAGGTCGAAACGTGGGCGCTTATATGAAGCTGAAATTGGATGTGTATTTTATCACTCCTGACTGTATCCCACGCCATTTTCTTCATTATATCCTACAGTCACACTATTTTTATTATAAATTTAATTATATTATAACCTAAGGAAGTTCTAAAAACATTTTTAATATTTTAAATCCATTATTACTGTTTAAGAGATGCAATTAGGTTTTACCAATTCAATGTAGAGAGGTTGGGGGTGTAACCCACAAATTCCCAGAACACGAGAAACTACTTTGACCATTCTGACAATTTCGAACTATTTCCAAGTAACCCATATAACTCCTGAATTTAATGTGATTAAAACTCAAATTAAAGATACCTAATAGACACGAGCTACTATTTAGTTATCAATTTTAAAATTTTATTTTTCTAGATAATCGACAGAAATTTAAGTTTATTTGCGACAAAGTGAGGAGGATTTGGGATTTTCTGAAGGATTTTGGATTACAAGGATTTGATCGGAGTATTGGAAGGTTTAGTTAGTTGAGTCCCAAAGCTCAACTCCGTATGTCCAGATAGATCTAATTACTGTCATGTTAATGAGTCTTTTATAATGAATAAAAGGATGAAGGAGTATACAACGGTTTCTAGTTGTTTTAGTCTAGTAGGTGGATTACAATTATATTATTAAAAATACAAAACTTGTTTTCACTATAATTTTTAAAGCAATCGAAACTATTAATGCCAAATTATCTGATACAGCAAATTGTTATAATTTAATATCTCTACCCATCGTTTAACTGATGTTGCATGACATACAATTTCACAAGATAGTGCACGGTTGACTGAGAGTGCAGCACTAGCACTAGCATTAGCACGTCACGGATACGTAAGCACGACTCCGGATACTATAATCAACAATTGCAATCATTCCCTAGGTTTATAAAACGACCATAACATAGCATGGAAAAATGTTAATAGTAAAAAAGATAATAATTAAAATTAGTGATAAAGAGGGAAGTCAGTAATCATAAATACAATATAAATAAAAGTCATAAAATTAACCTATTGAAATAAAACAATTAAATTAAACTATTCCTCACTACTATTACTCTATTTATTTTTAGTCTCAAAAAAATTCTATATATAATATACAGTTTGCTACTTCATTCCACGATACAGATACTTTCTTATCAGTTTTTATGAAAAAAAAAAAAAAAAAAAAAAAAAAAGGTTTTACACCGATAACACAAATCAACGATAAACTAAGTAATTTAAAAAAATTGATTGGTATGATTTTTAAAATCTTTGTTATTCACCAGCAAACTTTTAAATAGGGCACTGGTGCTAATAAGAATAATACATATATATTTTGTTTTCCCAATTAATCTATAAAAACAGATCCACCAAGAAAAATTAAAAGAATTATGAATCTATGGACACGCCTTTGACTTGCAAAGAAGCTACACATAAATGGAAGCCCTTTATAAAAATGGTATATTAGAATTCGAGGTCATTTTCTTTTTGGTGAGAAATTATGGATTATGGATAGGTATCCGTTCTATTAGCTCACTATTGATAGTAGTTTTATTCATTTTCAGATCAGACTGGTGACACATGGATATTCCGATGTGATAAAAATGTTTTAACAGTGGAAGGAGTGAGGTATAGTTTTATACCCTAAACAGATCACATAGCTTAGGATCATGGAATAATAATCATCAACTGGACGCTACTCGACATAAATGTGATCAGAGTAACTGCGTCTGAAATGAGACTCCTTCACCGAATACAGAAAAAAAACCCAGAGAAAATCGAATAAGGAACGATAGAATAAGGGAAGAGCTGGGTGTCAGAACCTTTCTGAAATAATTGAAGAAAAACTGTTGAAATGGAATGGCCACGTTAGAATGAGAGACGACCGTAAGACCAAGTGGGTTTTAGAAGCGAGGCCGGAAGGAAGACGACCGAAAGGTACGCCAAGATGTATCTTAACTATATCACAAGGCTTAGTTCAACAAGAGGAAGTAAAATAGGAGAAGCGAAGGCCTACTCAGGTTGGAACCTTTGGAAAAGATAGACAGAGGATGCAACTCCACGTTTAGCATTACAAAGGAAGCAGATAAAGAAAAAGAAGAAAGAAGTAATCAATAATAAATTTTAAAAAATAAAATAATAGAAAACAGAAAAAATTGTGGAGATAAAAACAATAATAAGAGGTTCTAAAATAATTAAAACTATGAGATAAAAAAATAATGTTAATGAATAAATAAATTGATTAATGACAGAATATGCATTAAGGATAGCTGACTTTATAGATTGGATAAGGCTAAATACCATGGTTTAAGAAAGCCCAGAAGCTCAACTTGAAATATGATAGCAAAGTGTAAAACAGGCAGTTATTGACACCCTATCATAAAAAGCAGAGAAAAAAATCACGAAATTCCTTTTAAATCCTAAAAATCATATGTGTTAAAGTCCTTTCTGTCCGTATTTCAAAATATATCAATAGGGTGTCATTAACTAATTTTACATTATTTTTTGTTAATATCTTGTATAAAATCTTGTATAATCCAGGAATTATATTTGGTGTGAACTTTCTGACTTAGCTTAAAGTATAGTAATTAAAGAAAATCACTGTAAATTTCAACTTTATGCAACTATTCTTTCTATAATTATAGTATGAATATTTCCGAATATTACTTTAAGGGTTGTCAATAACAGTCTGGTTTACTCTATGATATTCAAAGTCTACAGCACTGGATTTGTTTAAAAGTGATATGAGAATCATATCTAAGGATATTCTGATTTTTTTTTTTTTAAATCAAATTTTTAAAATTCACAACTGAAAAAGTATACATCAAGTAAATGTGTTTAAAAAAAAAAAAACGTTTACAATAACATGCCAAAACCTGAGAAAAACTACTCATCAGTAGCACTTCAGTAAAAAATAAAAGAATCTACACAAGAAGATCTCTGGGCCATCTTCTTTTCATACGCCTCGGAGGATTATCGGGAATTGAGTGGGAAGCAAGTTGAGAAACTAGGGGATTTGAGTAGTTATGGAGCTTACTATGAAAGGATTGGTATCTGGTTTGGGCTAAATCAGCAACATATGGAACATTAAGATCTTTTTGGATAAGTTTATTGGTGACAAAGTAAGGAGCATTGCGGATTTTTCGAAGGATTTTGGATTGTAAGGACTGGATACGGGATGAACTGGATGGTTTAGTAGAGCCCCAAAGCTCAAGTCCATACGTCCATATTGGTCTAATCACAGTCAAGTAAATGAGTCTTTTGTAATTAATTGGAAGCTTTGAACGTTTGTCAAGTAAATGTTGAAGTAGCCTGTAACGACGAGCAGTTTCTTAGTTTGTATTAGTCTTGTTTGTGGATTCCAAGTAAGACGTTTGTCCAAGTGGAGTCCTAGGTAGCGGATCTGTTCAACAGGGATTAGTGGAATATCATTAAAGGATATTGTAGGACAGGTTTACGACGAAGGGTAAAGGTTATTTGGTGTGATTTGTTTGGGTTTATTTTGATTCTCTATTTTTTAAACCATTCTTGAATGTTTAGGATATGAGATTGGAGTGTCTGGGAGGCAAGGAAGGGATCATTGTTTACTGATAATACACATATGTCATCAGCGTAAGTGGTGAGGACAGTGGTAGGATGAGTTGGGATGTCAGCTGTATAGATTGTGTAAAGGATGGGGCCTAGGATACTGCCTTGAGGAACACCGGCAGATTGGGTAAAGAGGGAAGAGTAAGAAAATTTATGGTTAACTTTGAACATTCTATCACTGAGATAGGAACGGATAATAAGGAAGTATGTTGAGGGAAGGAATTTGCGGAGCTTGTAAAGCAGTCCTGGGTGCCAGACTCGGTCAAAGGCTTGTTCTACGTCGAGAAAGGCTCCCGTGCAGTACATTCCGCGCTCTAACGCTGAGGAGCCCACGTCCACCACACTATGACATTGCTGGATAGTGGAGTATGACGTTCGAAAACCAAACTGGTGATCTGAGATGATATGATTGGAATCTAGAATAGGATATAGGCATTTCAGGATGATTTTTTCTAGGATTTTGCCCATAATAGGCAAAAGTGATATTGGACGATACGAGGATGGGAGTTCAGGTGGCTTTTTGGGTTTAGGTATCATTTTAACTATTGATATTTTCCAAGGATCATGGAAATATGTGGTGCGGAGTACCGCATTGTATATGTATGTAAGAAATAGGGTTGCTTTCTGAGGAAGGAGTTTTAGTAAATAAGCTGTAATAAGGTCATATCCAGGGGCTTATTTAACTATTCTTTCTATAATTATAGTATGAATATTTCCGAATATTACTTTAAGGGTGACAATAACTGTCTGGTTTACTCTATGATATTCAAAGTCTACAGCACTGGATTTGTTTAAAAGTGATAAGAGAATCATATCTAAAGGATATTTCTGAATATTAAAACTGAAAATCTGTATAATAAAACCACTCAAGCAGAACAATAAAAATAACTTTTTAATATAAATAAAACTGTAGCGTGCAGTTCAATAATATATTAGAATTCCCGTAAAGAATATAATGGAGACATAAATGAACAAAGACGGTTCCCATAAAATATAGAAAGTATCAAAATAAAAGTGCCGGAGAATATTGGAAATCCAGAATGCCACTGGAAAATGCAATCTATTCCTGCGGTCGGGAACTGATAGAATGTGAACAATCTTATTTCCAGCTCGTTGTAATCTTCTCCGGGGAGAGATGCACAAACACGAACGCCTATTTCTCCTCAAATTATGTTGAAGGGTTTCTGCAAGAGGGAAAAGTATTTTATTGAACTATTTTTAAGTTTCCTCTCAAATGTGTTCTATATTCTCACTGGCTCTACAGTGAATACTATATTTAAAACTTTTATCAGTCCCTGTAATAAAAAGTGTTACAAGTATTATGAAATTAATACCAAAGAATATAATCTAAGAAGAATATAAAATTTATTTCGGAACATATTTTACGAGTCCCCCAAGTATAAAACAGAGGTATAATTCACGGGTTCATGGCAAGTCTAGGATTATTAATTATAACGATTGATAAATTAGTTATAACTTTTATGGGAATTATTTTGAATTGAAAAATAGTTTCGAATTCGATCGATTTTTAAAAATAAACATAGAAAATATATAACTTTAGTGATTTAAAACTTGTAGACTTAATAATAAATTCAGGTTGACAGTGACGTATCCCTGGCGGGCTACGGAAGCTCTGATTAGTTTTGATAGATGGGATAGAATAATGGAACCAGTTATGATAATGCCGAGCTTAATATGTTCACAGTTGAGCGATATGTCTTCATTAAGCGAGCAATCGCTGTCTTTAATTTTTATATAGTTTAAAAATTGGAAAAAACAAAACAAAAAAAAAACATTGATTTTTCCATATGAAGTATTTTAGATGAATAAAAATCTAATACGTTTTACATTTTATATAGGGTGTCCAAAAAGAGTATTTGCTACTTCGATAAAACAAAAACTACTTAAAATAAAAAAAAAAAGTTTATTGTTAATTATTACAATATTAAGTGGAACATTATTTGGAAAAGATGATGTTATGCTGTGCTGCTGGCACTCTTCTAAACGGGAACGAAGATTGGCGATCAGATGCTGACACATAGCTCTCGATATTGCTACCATTTCTGACCTCATGTTTTGTTTCAATTTCGTAAGGTTCGGCGGATTATTCTCATGGACCTTACTTTTAAGGCATCCCCGTGCAACATAGTCAAGTGGACTAAGGCTTCTAGAAGGTCAGTTGATGTTACCTCTATGCGAAATGACTTATTAGGGAATAATTCGTTAACAGCTTCCATTGCTTGATTTGATGTATTGAAAGTGGCCCCATCTTGTTGAAACCACGTTCTTGAGTTTTTGGGTATCCAAAAAGAGTATCGGGTATTCGTTACTTGGATAAAACAAAAACTACTATTTTGATAACATACTCTTCAGTGATGAAGCAAACTTTCATCTGAATGGTTATATCAATAAAAAGAATTGTCGGTACTGGGCAGCGGAAAATCCGTGACAAAGCATGAACGACCGCTGCACAGCCAAAAAGTCGTTGTTTGAGCCGCTATGTCTGCTAGAGGCATAATAGGTCCTTATTTTCATGAAGATCGACGAGGCCGACCACTAAATGTGAATAATGACCGTTATTGCGATATACTGCGAAACTTTTTGGGTCCAGAGTTACAGGAATTTCCAGGTTTCAACTCAAAAACGTTGCTTCAACAAGATGGGGCCACTTGCCATACACCAAACCATAACGAATTATTCCCTAATAAGGTCATTTCGCGTAGGGGTAACATCAACTGGCCTCCCAGAAGCCTTAGTCCACTTGACTATGTTGCACGGGGATGCCTTAAAAGTAAGGTCTATGAGAATAATCCGACGAACCTGACGCAATTGAAGCAAAACATGAGGTCAGAAATGGTAGCAATATAGAGCTATGTGTCAGCATGTGATCGCCAATCTTCGTTCCCGATTAGAAGAGTGCTAGTAGCATAACGGTCACCATTTAGATAACGTCATCTTTTCCAAATACTTTTCCACTTAATATTGTAATCATTAACAATAATTTTTTATTTTATTTTAAATAGTAAAATTTTTGTTTTATCGAAGTAACAAATACCCGATACTCTTTTTGGACACCCCGTACAAGCCAGTTTTAAGAGGACTCAAAGGCCGAGTGAGTTGGGGCAAGGGTCTCAGCGCGCTCGTAACCAGAAAGCCGTGGGCTCGAATCCCACCTGGGCGGGTTAAAATTAATTTTGTGGTGGACCCTTCAATCAAATCAAAATCTTACCACTTTTATATTTTATGAGGAGAAGTATGAATCCTTCAACATTATTTCCTGAAAGGAGTTAAGACTCAAGAATAATTACAGCAACGAGAACTTAACATAAGTCCGAATGAAAGCAAGGTCATAGAAATTCATTCATGTATTTAGGGACGGATCATAAGCAAGGATGGTAGAGTAGACAAGAAGGTTGTAGATAAGGCAAAACTATTTTATTAAATAACAATAACAATCAAAGGCAAGCAGGAAGTAAAATTCAAAAAGAGAAGGAGGAGGAAAATTTAGGTTCTTTTAATCGGTATTCCTTCCGGTGCTTCGGCACTGATTGAAAAGCTGGGGAAAATTCGATTAACACTTAAACATGTACACAGGGAAAGAGATTCCTTAGACGAATAGTCAGATCGACTAGAGGGACTGCAATAGAAACTATAGAATTCGAGATGATTTGGGAGTGAGCCCAGTACGCAGAATTTTGGAACAGCTGAAATGATATATACATTAGTAGTACAGCAGATATCCGAAAGGCTTAGGCGGACCTTCGAAGCTAAATCAGGGGACAGAGGTGAATGTATACTGACTACAATGGAAAACTGAAGACTGTAAGTGATCATGCCGGATATGAGAAGGCTTGCAAGAGACAGACAAATGGGCTGCAACTACACACACAAGGAAGTTTACTAATGATTTTTTGCGAATCGAATTTAGGAGAACAGATTTCAAAGGTCAGATAATTGCAGCATCTGACTTGTAATTTAAGTTTCCTTTCAGGTGTCTGGGTTCAGATTACTAATACACCATTCTTTGTACAAATGGCCTTTGGTTAATTTCAACAAGAAGTCAAACTTTTTAACAGAAAGAAGAAACTTTTCATTGTCGTCTGATGTTTAGCATTAAATTGTTTAAAGAAGCTCTCGTTTTTGAGCGCAAAAGGTTCGTGCTGCCTCTTTCTTCCAATAAGTATATGTGGAAGTATTTCGCCGTCTTCCATCTCTACAATCAAAAGAAAGTTTAGTAACGATCTATTGTGGAGAGTATAATGCAAATCTTAAAAAGTAAAACACGCAATTACTGCAAAATGGAGACACCGAGGATAACGTTCCTTAACAACTGTACATCAATGACATACATAATTCACACTCACCAAATTCGACCCAATTAACTAATGAGTTAATGTTATTCACGCTTACGCTACTTCCCACGCCTCCTGAACAGGCTTGTGCGTGTGAGGTCAACTGTCATCAAGGATATCTGTTAGTCAACTGTCGTTCGCCGAAGGAAATGTGTTAATAATTATACCAGTAAATTTGGATTAGCAAAGAATATTTTCAGTAAACTTAAGAATCAATGTTTTTTAAATGATATTTACAACTGTATACATTATATACAAGTAAATTTGAGGAAAATGATTACAATGACAGGCTCATAACATGTAAAGAACTACTTACGAGTAGTACTTCAATAAACGTTTTACATTAGGTCTCTTGGCCATTTTCTTTTCAGACTCCACGAAGGATTATCGGGAATTGAGCGTTAGACAAGTTGGCAAACTAGGGGATTCGAGTGGGTATAGAGTTTACTAGGAGGATGGGTATCTGGTTCGGGCAAAATCAGCAGCATATGGAACATTAAGATCTTTATGGATAAGTTTGTCTTTAGTAAAATTTTACAATAAATTAATTGAATCAATAACTAACTAAAGTAATTGTTATACACTTTATTTATAACATAAAGAGACACTTTTATTTCAAGGCCTAGTATTATTTAATAGTAAGAAAATTAAAATTATAGCACGGTGTATAAAATCATATCAGGCATTAACAATTGAAGGGTTTGGGGGATGAAGGGGTTATGTAACAAAACAATTTTGAGTAATTTCTGTTTAATGTTTTGTTTTTTTTCACATTCTCCTTAAGCAGGCAAATGCCTCTTCATCTTCTTTATATCTCTTTTTCGAGTTGTTTTGAAATATTCAGATTTTTCCACCTAAAACTTCTGCACATCAAATCTCCATCTAATGAACTAGATTGTAGTTTTTAAAAATGTGACAAAACCCTTCAATTATAATAATCGTTGATTCATCAAGATATTTTAATTACCAAACTTAAAATAGTAGCGAATGAATCTTAAAGAGTCCGTGGACAAAACCTGAGGAAAAAAGGGGTTGATAGGATAATACAGAAAACACTAGCTAGACAGCTGCTGTACTAAAGAAGTATGTTTCAATAGAAGTTAATTTCCCATTTTTCAAAAATTATGGTTTTTAATATATATAAACAAAGCAGGCTGTTTAGACCACTACACTATTCGATTTAATCCACTGATATTTCCGAGCATCAGTGCACCACTATCAGTAGTTTTGTTTAATGCATGGTTAAATATTTATGTCTTAAAGTTCTTCTTATTTTTTTAAAGTATCTGAAAGATAAACACAAACACAGCGACTTGAGTTCTGCAGAATCCTACATGGCGGCGGCATTAGTTGCCAAGAACTACCTTAAAAGATAACAACTTACCAGACACCAGGACAACTTCCTTATCTTATAGATTAAGGACCTTTACTCGACTGGGAAAACAAAAGATTTATCAACAATGCACTTAACCTGTCTGCAATTATTAAGCAAAACATTATAGTGCAAGGGAATCCAAGCATGACTGCATCATTGCTTATTTTAAATTACAATAGGAAATAGGATGACATGTAAACCAAATCCGTAAAATGTTTTAAGTTTCGGTAACAGCACGTACACACTTTAAAAATTATAACTTCATACTTCATATTTATATACGAGGGTAACCGAACGTAGACTAAATAGACAATTTTTCCTTGGTTTTCTAATTAATTAACAATCACAACCCACATAGTAATGGATTTTTTCCAGTGTAAATTCATACAATAAACGCTTAATTATAACAACATTGATTGATAATCTTAATTAAGTTTACGTATAATTCTAATATTTTATATTAAATATTGAATATATATACATATTATATTAATATGAATATAAAAAATATATAATGTAAAATATATACATGGAGATAGATTTTTGGAGATCAGCTAGAATCTCAAGGATTCAACAAATCCGAACTGAGATAATAAAAGAAAAATTGGAAGTAAAGAGGAATATCCTGGAGGAAATGGAAAAGAAGAAGAAGACAATTATTATGAAATTATAATAATAATATATAATTAAGAAAATAAGGAGATGGATAAGGCACGGAACTCGCAGCTCCTGGACCTGAGTTCGAGACAGATAATGCATTTTCTGTTATTTCAAGAGTGGGTCGACTGAAAAGGAGGAAGGGTCACCCCCTCTAAAATAAAGTGGGTACACTTAATTGGGAGGAACCTGGAGGTTGACAGTGGATGTTAACCAGATTCCATCTTTATATGTATAAGTAATATTGTTTTGGACCGTCGGCTTCAAAACAATATTGCTTTTCTAAGTAGTTGACCGAAGATTCTTTCATAGCTTGCTATAAGTACACTCAGGAATAGATAGATAGATAAGTACAATCAGGAATAGATTAACCGAGCTTTCTAATTTTAAAAATTATTTTTATTATGTTTGATTTTCTTTTTAAAAAACACCTAATTGCCAAACACGACAGAATCGTTCTACGAGCATTATTACGGGTTAGGCAAGACGGCCTACTAGGAAACGAATCGTCCCTAACAATTTCTAATGAAGAAGGGTTTGCTGGGTTGGAGAAGGCAGACCTGATGCAACATAGTTCGATTTGTTTTTAGACAATGGAGAGATCGTGCGGTGGTAGATAGAATGTCGTTAATCAAACAAAAGAAAATCTGTGATGTTTTCCAAGCCATACAATTTTTTTATGTAATAATCTTGTTTGAGTATTTTATTATTGCATAAATAAGAATTATTTTGTGCTTAAGTAGGTATGTTACGAAAATTGCATTACTTGTTTGTTATTTTTTTTATTATATATTTTCCTTACTTCTTTGTTGCCTCGATTTATCGAGGATTTTGTTATCCGACTTTATCTTTGTCTTAATCGCTTAGGTTAATCAAGTCCCAAGATTAGATGTTTTAGATAAAACAAGAAAAAAAAACAAACTCAAATTATAAAATAGCAATATCTTAATGGCGTTTTATCAAATCATATTATAGATTTTTATAATTCCAAATTCAAGACTAGCAAAATAGAGAAATCAATATTTAGTCTATTCAAGTTAAGTGCCAGATAGCCAACAAGGGGTATAGATAAGAAACAGGCGGTTCCACACACTATCAGGGGGGGAGGGGTAGTCCCGAGGTAGAAGTAATCTTACAACTAATCCGCTTCAAGAAGCATGTTCTTATCGACTCGTGGAAACAGGTTTGTGTTCAGTCTCTACACCCTCACCTTTAGATACCGAGCTAAGTCAGTCAGACGACATGACGATAAGGGGAACAATGGGACGTGAATGGTCTAAACGAAGTTCAACAATATAATGAACAATCAGAACAATGAACGTTAAGATTCCTACAAAGCCCATTAAACGTAATTTATATAAAAAACATTCTCCTAAATTATCGATTGAAATGTTACCGCCATTTAATAATAATTTAACATAACTTCAAAAAACGTGTTTGATAATTTTTTTTAGTTGCATTATAATTGGACAAGGATCTTATCAATGCAGCATAATTTGGCATACTGACAGTTATGTTAAGTCTCGCGAACTACAAAATAAAAAAAAAAAAAAAAAAAAAAAAAAAAAAAAAAAGTTTCATATATGAATCGGTCTTTGCTGAGAGGGCTTCGGTCCATTCTTTTAATAAAATGAGTTAAAAAATAAAATAAATCTGTACCACTAACAAACTATGAAAAGTCTTGGGTTCAGTACTTGGCCAACGGTTGTGAAAGGAGGAGATTAGGCCTAAATCACTAAATCAAATGTGTGCTGGGTGTGCCCAAGAAGGGTCTCCCGACTTTGAAGCCGAGCCGCAACCGAAATCGCAAAAAATTAATTTTCTGCCTTCAGTCGGATTCGAACCCCGCCCCAGGAGTCATAGTTGTCAAGTGCCGTACCAACTATACTACCGCGCCTCCCCAATAAAATGAGACAGCACTAAAAAAATCTTTTATGAATATAAACCCATCTTAACATGCAGAAAATACTTTAGTCCAACGCAGTACTTGAAATAATTTGAGATTTCTGCATGTAAACGTGGGTACTTAAGAAAAAAAAATTCCGTGCTAACTATTCTATTCTATGGAAAGAATAGACTGAAACCATCATTGCAGAAACCGATTCATAAGTCTCAATAGTACGATTTTCGATTAAATCAAAGCTAGTGAAACTTATTTTTCTTTTTTATAACTTTATATATTTTTTTCACACTTCTCTCACTTTAACGAAATGCAACAAATGTGCTAGCATACAAAAAGAGAAAAATACCGATGACGTCGGAGGCATGATTTTGTGTTGGAAAAATTTTATTAGTTCATTGAAAATAAAATTAATATATACAAAAATAATAATTAAGTACCTTTAACAAAGAGTTATGTTATAAAGCTTGGATTTTAGGAGAAGGTTGGCCAGAATCTCAAGGAATCGGCGATTCAGAAATGAGTATTAAAGAGAGGATGGAAAAACTAAATTACAAAAAGCAAAGTATCGAAATTTTGATTTGTAATCATTTTTATACGGCAGAAATAATTTTATTTATTTCATCTGGTTGGATTTTAATTTCTAACCATAAAAGTATATGAATGTTTGGCAAACCTCGTATCTGCCACTCAATATTACACATTTTAATTTTTAATTTTGTTAATTTTATAATTGCTAAATCTTCTTAGAGCTACGAATAAACGGTAATAATGATGGGTTCAGTAGTTTTACCATTGTAAACTCATGTAAAACCGTCACCTGTCGGTAAATTTTCAAACTTCAATGTTATTCACATATCATCGCTTTTTTTAGTAAGAAATTAATCGAAAATCATTAGATTTTATTGCTAAACCATCCAGGAACAATAAATATGATGCGGTTAAAATTTGGTAGATTGGTTTATTTGTTTTCGTGTTTAATGATAAAAAACGAAAAATGGCTTGTCCTTTTATATAATAGTAGGTATATCTCACATGCCTGACTGCACTGGAATAAAACAGACAAGGAGATGGATTTGAGAATCTTTCAACTGACTCTACTAGTCAATTTGCATCACGGAATAGGCGAGTGCTATTCCTGCTTAGCATAAAATGCAACAGCGAAAAAGAAAAAAAATTACATAACAATTCCTGAAAAATTCTTCCAAACGTTCTGACAGTGTTGACATGGTTTTTAAAAATGGAATGAAAAATGTTATTATTATTAATATTATCATTGAAGGTAGAGGATTAATTGTTGATGATAAAAGGTTAGAACCAGGTCATTTCCGGCTGCAACAAGAGCAAGGTCGGTAGTGAAAAGATTTATATCTCTAACTTCCGGGTTAGGTAACAGTCCCGACCTGCACTATAATTTTCAATATCAATACAAGCTGTGGCTGAGAGAATCGAATAGTTTAAAATTAAATATAAAGATAAATCCACATAGGATTTTTAAAAACTACTTTAACTATATTAAACTAAAATTTAGTTTCAAATAACAAAATAAAATTACATCCCAAAAAGCAGCAATATACTAAACATATATGAAACGAAATCCCTCACATAATTTTGCTTCCATAAGTGAATCTGAAAATATACAGACGAAGCAATTTTTTTTATTCATTTCGTAAATACATCACGTACAGAACGGCTAGGCGAAGAGGCACACGTTGCCTACAGATTAAGTCAGATCTCAATCCTTCGTTGGGTCATTCCACGGCGTAAAAGCAGTCTGGAAGATGAATAAGTAATGAAAAATATATGTATTATTTAAGTAGTCATGTCAATTTTTATAAGTATGTATATCAAACTAAGTTCCTAGATGGGCAATTTTCTTGGCTATAGGTTTCATTTTTCTTTAGGTTTTCATATCCCCACATTCTTTAACGAGAGCTTATAAAACGTATTAGGAATATTAAATAAATAAAATACGGTAGCATTTAAAAATCTTACCAAGCATTTTTAAATCTACCAAAATATAAATTAATAAATGTTTTTATCTTACATTTATTATGTCTTGTAATCGATAATATTATAGGTCAAATATGATTTTGAATATATTCATGCGAGATATGCCCTATCTAATAATAAATCATTTTTTTGTCAGTGGAATGATGATTTAAGTAGTTAAGGCGTGATTAAAAATATTTATTGTGTCAACAAAGTAAACCTTCCTTAGGACTAGAAGGAAAAACAAAAGGATATAACAAAAAAAAATAACAAGAGAAAAACAGTATAAAATTTAAGACGTATCTTAAAAATCAACAAGAAAAAAAAAATTAATTCTTGTTGGTTTTAAAGTTATATTCAAAAGTATTTCTCTTCTTATCTATTTAAAAAAATTAATTTTGTTTGTCATATTTGTTTTTTTCTTTCTAGCACTGATGAAGGCTTACATTGTAGGCCAGAACGTCGGCACTATAAATCAATATCTTTAATTTCTAGAACTGTAAACCCCAACTATATTATCTACAATAGATCATATTAATTTCAAATTCTGTAATTTTATTTGTTTTTTTCAATTATGTTTCCCTGGTCAAAGGGAACATAATTAAAGGTATGAAACTTTTAGCTGAGAAAAAAAGCGTCGAATTCCAAAACCAGTAAAATCTATTTTTAATTCATTTCATAGCTAGTAAAGGTCAGACTGGATTAGAAAGAAGAGTTATTTTTTGTATGGCCGTTTTATATATAACTATTTTTTTTGAAAAAAAAAAAAAAAAAAAAAAAAAAAAAAACATACACCTAAAGATAAGTGAAGTAAAAAACTATCCAATAAAAAAAAGAAAAAAAAATGTAAATTGAACTTAGCTGCTTTGCTATTCCGCGCCTCATATACTGGGTTATAAAGAATGATAAAACAATGAAATAAATACAGAAATATTTATTTGGGCTGCGAAGAATTTCGGTTAGCAGTTCTTAATATTCATAACTAATCACTTAAATATCACGGAACCAGAAATAAGCGTTAGAGAAAACGGTCCTGGGAATTGCCGTTCATTAAATGGGTCAGAGGGCCAGATGGGACTTTCCGATACACTTAAAAATGTGTGAATTCAATGCTGTTTACCATTTAACTAAATAACTAACACTTCATGGCGTAAACAAACTCATTTCTACGCCTTTGGAAATCTTTATCTTGCCAAATTGGGGGCTGTTTGTGACAATAATAATTCCTTAAATACAAACGATATTAATATTGCGGTGAACGTCAAAAGAAATATAATGTTTTGATTTAGACATATAATACCCTAATACTGATTGTAGCTAATCTCTATTCAATGAGACACCAAACCTTTACATCAACAATTATTACATCAAAAACATAAAAATTAGCAGAGGGAATTACGCAATTATGCAACCGTTTTTGTTTTTAACTTTATTTTGTATTCATAATATTTTGGTAATTTATTTAGTCTTATATTTTTAGTTGGTACATATAAAACGAAATATACAGTTAGTAAAACATAGGCTTACAATTTAGGTGATTTATATATATCTTAGATTAAATTTAAATACGTTGAGCATTTATATATTTAAGGTCTACAACATTAAGGAAACATGAAATTCAAGAGGTAATAAAGTTGAAGTTTTCGCAAAACTACACGGTTCGTGTCAACTGTCCAGAAATTGAAAAGTAGGATTCACCAAACTATCAATCTACCTAGAGTCCTTTATCAATAAGTAACGAATTACTTCAAAGGAGGAACAATGCCTTAAAATATCCAAAAATGAATAATATTTGGCCCGAAAAAGGAAGAACCTAGATAGTTTTAAATGATGTACATTTTTTTTTTTTTTTTTAATCAATAAAAATCTAGAATTGAAGTATGTAATTGAGAATTATCAATGATACTTTCACTCATTGCTCAATTCTTTAACCTAGTTAAATTGGACTATATAGGTGGTTGAAGATTACAAGCACAATTGGATATCTATTTTTTAATAATAATGTATGAGTTCTTAATGTAGTAAGAGACTATAAAGTCCAATTCACCTCCTCGCACAACAGTTGGTCAAGAAACAGTTCAACCACACTCCGAACCCAAGATACTTTATGGTTTGTAGTATCGCAGATTCTAATTATATAATAATGGTTTTATAATTTACTGGCATTCCCCACCGTCCGCTGTCTTAAGTAAAGAAATTACAATTAGATAATTTTAACTAATAATGGAAGTTTTATTTGTAAATCGATAAAATTTTATATATTGAGGTATGCAATTGAGTTTTATTTGTTCAATGATATTTTCACCTATAGCAGTAATTTTTGAACTGGTTGAAAATTGCACAGATTAGGTAGTTGCAATTTATGCATACATTGCATTATTAGTTCTTATCCAGATGGACAGAGACTATTCAGAGGATCATGCGGATAATAGACTTCATTATAGTGTTTCCAACTAAAGACCCATGAATCCTATCTTTACACACGACATTAAATAGTAAAGAATTGACATTTTGATTTGGCAGCTCGGCAGAAATAATTTATCCATTTCATCTGGTTGAATTTTAACTTTTAATCATAAAAGTAAATGACAGTGCAGGTGTTTCTATCATTCAAAACTGTATAATTAAATAATTATTATATTAAATTTTATTATTGCTAAACCTTCCAAGAACTATGAACATGATTTAGTTAAAATTTGATGCACATGGATTCAGTAGTTTTAACATGCAACACTATTGCAGAATGACACAAGTCACATATCGTTAGATTTTTAACTTCACTGGGTTAAACGTCACACCACATATTTATAGTTTTTTAGATAACAATTTAATTGATTTAATCAAATTTTATTATTAGTTTTTAGCTCTATATAACACCATATCTGTGTAAGCTCTCTTGAATTGCGATCGCCACCTATCGGTCAATTTTGAAACTTCAATGCGCACCACATATTTGTCGCCACAATGTAATTAAAATATGTAAATTTGATTATTGCTAAACCTTCTTTGAACTATGCAGATGTGTTTAATATTTGGTACAGATTAGTTTAGTAGTTTTCGCGGTGATCACAAACGAATAATGGCTTGTTATTTTATATCATTGTATTGATATGTCATTTTACTAATATAGTAGGGGAAGGTGCTGTACCTGTGGACAATTTTCACTTCTATTTTTCTAATTTTCGGTGCTTTATTTATCTGAGTGGTTATTGTACCATTAGATAAGAAATTTAAAGGGCTATCGATACCTAGTGTCTTTATTTTGAAAAGTAATTTTATTTTTAAAGAAAATAATGTTTTGTAACTTACTGATTAGTGTCCATAGGTACCTCCCCCCTTAGTACCTGTGGACACTAGTGGTTGTACCAATGGACTTTCTTTTCTTCATAGGTTTATTGGGATAATTGAAATGATATTTAGAGAAACACATCAGCAATATTTTTTTATAAAATGTACTAAACAAAATAGAATATTTAAACAAGAAAAGTCGACTTGATTATTGAACACGAAGGCCGACTAGAAAGGTGACAACAATAAATTTAGCGTATGAAAGCTAATAGAAACTAAACAAATTTTTAAACTTTTTAACAAAAACAAATCTTTTATGTACCTATAATTATTATTAACGAGTGTCACAGACTATTTTTAAGGAAAAAATCGAATCATTATAGATCGTATCCATGAAAAGATGTAGGAAAATGTAATTGTTTTCATAATCTTCCAATGCCAGTAATAAAAGATGGTGGTGGTAATTTTCTTTTGATATTTCTTATCTCAATTTTATAATCAGTAGCGATGTCCGGAAGAATAAATTTTGGGGTTTTATCATTTGATGAAATTTTTTTCAAGTAGCAAACGTTGAACGTGAATGAGTCTACTTTTCCTTTGATAAAAGAAAGCTATAAAATGCTTTACAACACAAAACATAGCTACCAACATATATTTCTTCATCTTCAATTACTTTACTTGTTCATAATCATTCATCAATCCATCCAAAAAACTACAATCTTTGCTAGATGGATCAGCCAAGATCACATTTGTGAAATCACCATTTTCACTAGTTGAATAGTTTGTTATAAATAGTGAGTGGCGAGTTTTCTCCTCTTAAAAAAAAAAAGGTTATACGAATAGCAGGTATCCAAATTTAGGCATTTTATATCACGCGGAATGCCTACAAACTTTTCCACAATATTTATAATTGAAAATAATGAATTAATAAACAAAGAGAAGAATCTGTTGTACCTGTGGACACTTTAACAATCTGTCCACAGGTTCAGCTGACAATGGCGTCCACAGGTACAACTGAACGCCATGTTGTGCGGAGAGCTCTGTTTTACAAAACCCGTAAATGATAACAGAAATGAAAACATATGAAGTTATGATATATTTATTGGACAACCCAATGAAATATTACTGCCTTGAAAATTTTTAAGTGTAGGTCTTTAAAAGATTTAAAATAACTGGTTGGTTTGGTGAGGATTTGGAAGACAAAAACTTAAAAATAATAATTTCCACTAAACTGTTGATCTGACAATCTTGAAAACACGTGCAACTGCAGGGAGATGCTTGCAGCACTACCAATCTATCAATTTCAATTTCCCTCCTCCCACTCTCTCTTTATTAAAAATGTTCACTGGTACAACTGTGCTTTAGGTACAGCACCTTCCTCTACTAATCATATTAAATTTAATACTTTAAGTAAAAAAAAAAAATATATTTATTTATGTATTTATGTTATATATATATATATATATATATATATATATATATATATATATATATATATATATATATATATATATATATATATATATAACATGAAATCTTGGATTTGTGTGGGTGTGGGCTTTAAAATACAATATGGTTCATTCTGCCGTTTAGCTCAAACTAGCAGTTAAGGTCTTATCGATATTTAACATGTAATTCTAGTCAACCCAAAATCATACAATAATAAATCAAATAGCTTAGTAAAAAGATTGCATTATTAGATGTAGATACCCACCAGATATTCTACAGTTCCGCATTGTATAGCCCTCTCATGAGAGCGCGCGAAGCCGCGACGGAATAAGCTAGTAGTAAATAAACTAAGAGGGAAATAACGGCCTCTAAGACATCAGTTCCAATCAATTATGAAAACGCTCAAATAAACCATTAATAGAAGACGGGATAGAAGGGAACGGTGGGATTGATCCCGAAGAGATTGGTAAGGCAGGGCGGAGAGGTGAGGAGGGCGCAATCAAATCGAGTTGAGTTGATGGAGTCCTCAAGCACTAATTGCTCCGTTTGTGAGCTGGCCAACTTTAGATTGGATCTAGGTATTTGGTGAGTTCTGTTGTGGCCGTCGTCACAGGCCGCAGATAGTCGCAGGGAGGTCGCCGGGCAGCAAACCAAGGTCAGGGTACCCTGCGTAGTAGCCATTGCAACAGCGCATGCTGCACTCACAACGAGGAAGAATATCCAATTAATATTAATTTAATATTTTAGTACGGAAGAGTCAGAGAGTGCGATGGAAGACAATCTGTTATGAGTGGGTCAGTTTAACAAGGGTAGTACACATTCATAGTATAGTCAATGAGTGATGAAATGAGGGGTGTATAGTGCATGAAATATTCGATAATTTTTGACTTTCTAGCCTCGTAAGGAGTAGTTTGAAGGTAAAGATACTAAAAAAGTCCCCGCCCTTGGAGGGTGAACTAACGCCGCGGGTGTGGGAAGAAGGTCCCATTTTGGGTTTTTCGGTTATATCTTGAAAATAGTGGATTCTAGAAAAATATGTTTCAAATAAAAATTAAATCTAATTAAATTTCCTGTAAAATTGTTAATATACATATTTGTCTAAGCTTTAACGGTTTTCTATGCGTTATTAAAAATCGATAATTCTGGGAGAAAAAAATAATGTTTACCTCACTTTTGGTCATTTGCTTCGAGTCCCAGAAACGTATACACGAAATTAAAGTAAATTTAATGCGATAAAACTTTGATTCAATCGTCTTTTTTTTTCTATGAAACGATTGCGGAAGACATAGATTGACAAAAAGTGAGATAATTATTTTTTTGCGAAAATTATCGATTTTCAACAACGTATATCTCGAAAACCGTTGAAGGTAAGCAAATATGTATATAAACAATTTTATAGGAAATTTAATTAGCTTTAATTTTTATTCGAATCGTATTTTTCTAGAGTCCACTATTTTCGAAATATAACCGAAAAACCCAAGAACCTTCTTCCTCACCCAACTGTTAGCTCACCCCCAGGTGACAGACTTTTAGTATGTTTACCTACCAACTACTCCTTAAGAAGCCCTAAGGTAAAAAATAATCGCATATTTTAGGCACTCAACAATATGTTTATTGACTGGACTATCAGTCTCTCACGGATCTTGTTGCCAATTTTTATGAAGGCAACAAATATTAAAACCGTATTTCTCCACGCAAATTCCACTTTTGGTGGGATTTGGTACCGCTTGAAAGAGGAGAGACTAAACTTTCTTTTGATTTTTGAGGAATAAAAACATCTTTGACAACTTGTAAAATCCAATATACACTTTAATTTTTAATTTAAACAGATAGGAAGATGAAATTTCTAGCGTATCACCATCGTATATTTTTGGTTAAAATATGAAATTGATACGTTTAACCGTGGAGAAAACTTCGAAGTTTGTGATTTATTTTTTTCAATTTGGATAAAAATTTGTGTCGAAAGGTTCTTTTGAATCTACCGTAATTTTTTTTTAAATAAAATCTATAAAGATAGTTTGCTTGAATATTTAATAATTTTGTTTAGAATTTAATTAACCTAAACCAAAATCTATGAAGTGCCAGTATTTTTCCTTAAATTTGCATTCAAAAATAAAATTTTTAGTGCTACTCGACTCATGTCGAAATTATTTTTTAAACTCGATAAAAATGAATTAGTTTAACGTTCTTTCATTTTTTTCCTTTTGCTTCTCGGACCCATTATTAGTTGAAAATACAAAATGGGTATCTAATATTTTTTACCAGACACTTCCGAAAAATTGCCAACAAGATCCGGGAGGGACTGAGACTGAGTATGTCCTTGTAACTGGATTTTAACTATGATTTAAATTTTAAGTATAAGAACTAGGGGCACGAAGTAGTAAAAAAGTTTAACTATTTATTCGGTGCATAAATTTAATGTTATACCAAAATCAGTTTACAATGATACAAAAATGAATGAAATGGAAAAGTACAACACGCGAGACGTCCTATTCATTATCAAACTAGCATAGTATTACACATAAAATAATTTAACATAAATTGTTTAATATTTAAACTACAACATAATTTAATATTATTTTAAGAAAACGCCAAATCTCAACCCTATTCAGCTGTCATATTGTCATTAATGCTACCAGTGTGGTAATTTAGATTACAGAGGTAATCATGACAAACAAAAAAGACATTAAAGCAAACATTTGCAAACAACCTGATTAATCTATAATTAATATAACTAAAAAGGAAGAAAAGGGGGCTTTTGAAACCACCTTCTGATTATAAACGACAGAAAAACTAAACATGAAAAGGGATCGGGTAAAAAAAAAAGTTAATGAAGAGCCCTTTTGAGGGCCAATCAACCGTACCCTCCCGCCTGCCTCCCTTTATTCTAGGACCCAGCAATAACTACAAACAAAACTTTTTTAAAGTTTGTAAAGGCTTTAGCAGACAGTATTGTATGTCTTTAATATGATAATTCATAACCAAAACATAAAAGCGTCCGTTTGATTTCAATGGAACCGATTGATATTAATTAAGCGTGGTAAACTAACAAAAAATTGCATAATGCTGTAAAAGAAAACCCAGCGAATTAATTAATATACAATTTTAATTTTTTTAATTGGATTTTATGAATTATTAGCCACTTTCATTGATTTTGTTGTTTATTCAAATACCAGTTCCAAATGTTGAATATTCATATTCAGTTCTAAAAGCATACAAGAAATGTAAAAAAAAAAAAAAAAAAAATTCTTATCTTATGAGGAAAGCACTTCTAAGATTTGGAATCATTTTAAAATAAACATTTACCTAAATTGAATTAAATTTTGAGCTGTCAGCGATAGTGTGATGAACCACACTCAACACACTTATATTCACCGAACGGGGTTTAAATAAAAAATGACAAATCCATGCAATTATATAAAAGAACAAGCCATTTTTCGTTTGTGTTCAATAACCATGAAAACTACTGAATAAATCTTAAATGAAATATTAGGAAGAAAATCTTAATAGCTCAAAAGAGGTTTAGGAATTATAAAATTTACCGATTTTAAATTATATTTTTATCTATATCTGACAGTGTTGATATGAATATGAAAAATTGCTTTCTTAATATAATACTTCTTTTTTTTTTAGGGAGGAGAATTGATTTATGTATAATACTTAATTACATAATTAAAAATTACAAGACTATCACCAATATCGATAAGTATCGATCGATTCCTAGGAATCAACTCTGGAACATCGATTCTTGTACCAAGAATCGCGTATCGACCCATCCCTACTTTTTTGGTTATTGTGCTCCAGGAAAAGACCATAAACGTATAAATTTTGGCACTAATGGTATTTTTAGAATAATAAAGGAGCTAGGAAAACGATCAAGAATTCCCCAATGAAAAATACACAATTTTGCATTATACACTACTCCACGACAGCCAGGAGATTAAACTCTAGAATGTTTATAAAAAAAAAAAAGAAAAAAAAAAGATGATTCATTAAATATCTTACATCTTTTCAGCGGCCCTACAGATCACAATAAGCACATTATCAATGATTAACGATCAATTGTGATCTGGAATTCAGTTAACGCTAAACGGGTCTGTACACAGCTTACACAAATACTAGAAACCGGCCATTAACGGCGTAAACAGCATTGAAACTGCTGAAATGTTGAACGGGCCATTATTGAGTTAGTCACGTTGGTCAATCGGTTTGTTAACAGCAGTCTGTTCAATCAGCCGCGTCAATCACTCGCTTCAGAGCTACTGTTGGTTTAGCGTTTTCAATGGACGATAGCTCATCATGCTCTGTACAACGGTATTTTTAGAAATTCCGTTCTAGAACATACTTGACATCCGAGATGAATTAATGGTGGTTCTAATAAAGAACTCGAGCAGTTTTGAATTTTTTTAACGTGTATGTGAATCGTTATTTAGGTATAGTCCACTCAATAAACATATTGTAGATTGCATGGAATATGCGAAAATTTCTAACTTCATAGCTTCATAGCTAGCTAGCAGTTAGAAGGTACACATAGAAACTAAAAGTCTCCGCCCCTAGGGGGTGAGCTAAGGGGAGTGGTCCCATTTTTGTGTTTTTCGATTATATCTCGAAAATGGTGGACTATAGAAAAAAATGTTTCAAATAAACATTAAAGATAATTAAATTTCATGTAAAATTAGGTATATACATATTTGTCGAAATTCCAACGGTTTTCGAGATATACGTTATTAAAAATCGATAATTTTATAGATAAAAAAAAATGTTTACCTCACTTTTTGTTAAACATTTGCTTTAAATACCAGAAACGTATAAATGAAATTAAAGTAAATATAATGCTCTACAATTTTGATTCTGACATTTTTTCTGAGAAACGATCGTGGAAGGTACTAGAAGATTGACAAAAAGTGAGATAACATTTGTTTACAATGTGTTTATTAACTGGACTATTTCGCTTTAAACTCCGAGAGCCATTCCACTGAACACGTCAAAATCGTCATATTTCGTCGAAAAAATTTGCGTGCTGGTGTGGGCAAAGTACCACTATCATTAATATATATTTGCATGTATTTGTATTACATTGTAATTTGGGTGGAAATGCCAGCGAAATTAATAAACCCCCAGAATATATTTATTTATTCACTACAAACAAGTACTTAATTCAACATAAGATGATCTTAGATCTTATAGCATTATTCCGTTTTAAAATTGTTATATAACTGTAGATACAATAGAAGGTTGCTGATCCAATTAAAATAACCGAGTTGTAGTTGTCCTTAGAGGCCAATACAGTTCATGATCACGCACCTTTCAACAAGGAAGAAACGAGAGAGAAAATTTTTTTTGTATTCATCTCACAATTTCTTCTTATACATTAGTAATAAAATGGGACGTCACAATAAAATTAATAGTTAAAAAATAAGAATTGAACAAATCACGTTTGATTATTATTGAAGCTGATTTATAATACTACTCACTGTATCTAGTCCAAAGAGCGAAGATACTTTCCGGAGCAGCCCTTCCGTCTGTTGCTGCTTCTTCTTCCTTCGGGACGTCATCCTCGAAGAACTATTCGGCGATCAGAGTATCTTCTGGTGGGCTCGACTTACCACCCGGATCATCGCTAGACAGAGATTGAGGACAAAGTTAGGACACGCCGTTAGTCGGCTAAGCGCCATTTTAACTAGAACAAGACTTCCACAAAGCGCATGTTGAATACTGGTCGGTTCTCATTTCGAGAATATTTGATAAATTGTTAAACTGGAAAAAAAAATAACTTTGGAATTTTCTAAATTATTTTTACTTATTTGGAACTAGTAAATTATCTCTCCCACAAAGGTGTTGTTTTAACTTGTATTTTTTTGGATTTCAAAAAAAAAAATAAATAAATAAATAAAGCCATTTACAACAAACGTTGTTATCTGGTAGTCACTGTCATGAAGTGCTATTCTATGTTATATTAAATTTTGAATGTTTAAGTAAAAGAATAAAATAAAGTCAGATCACCACGCTAGTATAAACCAAATCATACTATTACGTTTTAGCCAATAATAACAAACAAACAAAAATAATAAAAGTTAAGCAATAAAAAATAAAAATGTTTGACTGAAAATTTAACAGTTTCTTCTTCCCAAAAAATAATAGAAGATAATTTAAAATAATATCCTAGATAGGAGGGAGGTCTTACGATAAAATAGAATGTTAATGAAATCTCCATGCCCCATTATTTCAGTTAGACAATATTTTTTAACTGTTTCTTGAAGAGAAAGTTTAATTTAAGAATGATTTTATTAAAAATTTCTGTATATGCAAACTCTAAAGTTAACAATGTTAAATAATACAAAAAAAAAGTTTATGTACACAGATATTTTATTAATTGATGAAAATGCTATGGTAGGTATAATAACACATCCAAGTTAAAAAAAAAAAAAATTATATTTGAAGTCCCGACGTTTCATTGTTTCGTGTCTTCAACCAGACCACAATCGCCCTAAAGAAGACCTACAAGGCAGTTCGAAACGTCGGCACTCCGAATATAAAGTTTTATATTAAAAAACTTAGATGTGTTAATTATACCTGACTGCATTCCGGACCATTTCTCTACTATTTTATAAATTGTTGTTCCAAATAAAACGAATTCCCCACCTTCATTCCTTAATTACACAAGAATTAACTCAGTTTTACTAATCAGAACCTCACAAATAGAGTTGGGCAAATGATTTGTAAATATTCATATCAATCTTTCAAGTCATCATCGAAATAGTGTTAACACTATTACATTCTGTTTTAGATACAAGTTAGAAACCAACATCCGTGTAGAAGAGAAACCTACTAGTCCAATTGTTTTAAGGAATTCTCTATCGAGATTTTATTATTTAAATGAAACGGAAATTTTAGTATGAGATGTTCAAATTTTGGAAACTTGATTTTCACTTCAATTCTGGGAGGAGGGATCAGTTATGAATCACATTATTCGGAAGCAGGGACGTACAATAATTAAATAACATAAAAAATTATGAGTAGAAGAAAGATCATCACACTTGTAATATTGATTGTGTTGTAATACCTTCATTAATTTCTAAATTATGAACTTCAAAGTAGAAACTCTGGTTAAAAAAAAAAAAAAAAAAAAGCAAATTATTTAAGAAATTACATCGCTTTTCTAATCCATGTAAGAGGTTCTTTTGAACTGATTTAATTAAAGGCCAAATAACAAGGGTCTATCCAAACCATTCTTATACCGGCGAGTAAGAGTGAAGGGAGTGAAACCTGGAAGCTCACTGCGGAGAATGATACATTCTAAATAGATAGGAGAGGAAAATTTAGAGGAAGGTATATGGCTCTACTAAATGTCAAAAATTATGTTGAATGGGCAACCCGAAGGAGGGAAGAGCGAGGAAGGACTAGTTGCGCTGGAAGGAAGACGTTGAAGCGAACCTAAAGACCCTCGGTGTGGGGTACTGGAAGAGAGCAGCTGGTAACCGGAATAAATAGAGGTGAATCGTGGAAGAAGCCTAGGTTCTGCATAGACCGTAGCGCCATTTTTGTTGTTATCAAAGAACAAAATTGAAAATTAAAATTTGCATCAATTAATAACTAAATGCTAGTAAAACTACTAGAGTAAAAAATCCAGTCAGAACAACTGAGGTTCTTAGTTTTTAGTTCTCAGTAATATTGAACATTATCATTTAGGATTAAAAAGAATCCTAATTTGAAGTCATTAACCAAAAGGCTGGACGGAAAATTATAGATAACTGAAATTATTATATCACCTATTATAACTGATGACCGAGCGCTATGGAGTCAGGGACTCATAGTACTCTGTATGGAAGACCGTGGGTTCGAAGTCCAACTGGATCGCTTGATTTTATTTTGTCGTAATTCTGTGAAGTGATCCTAGGTCACATCAATCTGGCTAAAACAGGTTGGGAACCCATCTTTTCTACCTAAGTTGGAGTACACCAAGACATTAAGATAAAACAAAAAAAAAAAAACAGATGGTCCGAGAAGAGATATTGCCAACAGTAATATTTTTTTTAATAGGGTTCCCGATCAATGCTTTACGATACTGCGGGACATGGAATAGAGATTAAAACGGTGAATAAATCGGGCCATGATTATAATTGTCTAACAGGAGCTTATAAAAATCAAAATTTATGTGATGGAGGAAATTAATGCTAACATTGAGTATCAGAAGTTCCTGCAAGGAGCTAGCTCAAATTGGAGAGAAACATTCGAGGTGTACCAGGTATGCAAGTTTAAAATGTCGTTTTAATTCCAATAGAATGCGTTCTTAGCCTATTGAAGGATTTGCTTATCTCTAAACGCTATTTTGTTTGTTAGTCATTTGTTTACAAAAGTCAGTTGTTTTTAAGTCGTTTACGTGGACGTATCATACCTTCTTTGGTGTTAAAAATGTCTAATTTTAAGCCAAATAAAGAGCATTTGCGGCATGTCATGATTTTCTTATTTAATCAAAAGAAAAAAGGCATCTGAATGTCATCGAATTCTTGTTGAGACTTATGGCGATGTTGCTCCAACCGTCAGGACATGTGAACGTTGGTTTCAAAGTTTCAAACGTGGTGATTTTGATGTTACTGATCAAAAACGAGAAAATCGACCAAAAAAGTTTGAGGACTTCGAATTGCAATCTTTATTAGACGAAGACAATACCCAAACCCAACAAATGATGGCAGAACAGTTAAATGTCACTAGGCAAGCCATTTCCGATCGCCTGAGAGCTATAGGAAAGATTCAAAAGGTTGGAAAATGGGTTCCACATGAATTGGACGAACGACAGATGGAAAAAACGAAAAACTGTGTGCGAAATGCTGCTTTTACGCCACGAAAGAAAGGGTTTTTTTGCATCGAGTTGTAACTGGCGATGAAAAATGGATTTATTTTCAGAATCCCAAACGAAAACGAAAAAACTCATGGGTAACGCCAGGACAACCATCCACATCGAGTGCAAGACCGGATCGTTTTGGGAAGAAGACAATGCTGTGTGTGTGGTGGGATCAGAAGGGAGTAGTCTACTACGAGCTTCTCAAACCCGGCGAAACAGTCAATACCGAGCGCTACCGACAACAAATGATCAATTTGAGTCACGCATTGATCGAAAAAACGCCCAGAATGGGCTCACAGGCACGCCAAAGTCATTCTTCAGCATGATAACGCTCCTGCACATTCAGCCAGATTGACTAAGGAAACGATTTCTTCGCTTGGTTGGGAACTCCTACCCCACCCGCCGTATTCACCTGACCTGGCGCCTTCTGATTATCACCTCTTCTCATCGATGGGACACTCATTGGCGGAGCAACACTTCAACAATTTCGAAAACGTACGAAAATGGCTCGATGAATGGATTTCAAATATGGTATCCATATATTGCCCGAGAGATGGGCAAAATGTGTAGAAAGCCAGGGTCAGTACTTTGAATAAAATATATTATACTTTTTTTTTAAATTACTGTGTATTTATTTTAAGAAATAAACGACATTTTAAACTTGCATACCTGGTAGATCAGGAAAAGCTAGGAATATCACGAAGGAAATGTAGAACTCAAGCTGCATTTCTTTTAACGGCAAAAAGTCACAGTGACGCGTTCCACGAAAGAGATTAGATAGCTTGCTCAAGGACATTTGAAACTGGAACCAGTTCCAAACTGATCCAACCGCATTCGTTAGTAGTTGAAATATTCAAGTTCTGAGAAGCCATTGGAAATCTTGGACTTTCGGGATAAAATTCGTTCTAAATACAACAGTTCATCATCTTCCTCATTAAACTGTATTTAACTGGTTCGCAGAAAAAAAAAAAAAATGTTCTGCAGTTCATGTAAATTTATTTTGAGGCCTCCTGAACAAGAGAAAAAACTATATATGACAATTTTAACTGAGGTGAATCATTTTGGAACAGCTGTTTTATTAGGTATGTAACAACTAAGGAGAATATAAGTCCTCATTGCAGTACAAAATGTTAAACCCAATAAATGAAGCCTTTAAATATATTATTTTCTAACAGGCAAAAACTATCAAAATATTTTTAATTAAAAAGTAATGAAATGAAATAAAATAAAACCTCAACCACAACCATAGGGAGGCTTTTGAGTTCATAACAAAACCAGAAAAATGATAACTTGATTCTCAAAAAAAACAAAATACAAAAACATTGAATGGGCAAGTACTCCACTGTAGCGTTTCCTAGAAATCAATCCATCCCTAATCTACCAGAAAATAAATCTTTAGACAGACAAACTAAATTAGAGGCATTGGCACCCAAATTTCCCTAATACTTAATAATCCGCTACCAATACAACCATTGAAAAGTCTTAGTTTCAAGTACTTAGGTAAAGAAGTGCTGTTTCTTCGCCAATAATTCCAAAAAACAATAACTATTAATAAATCCCTCCATGAATAAAGAGCATAATCCACCCAAGTAGCACCACTTCTAGACAGGTATTTTGTAAGTAAAAATGAATCTAACTTCAGGATATCGCATCAGCCGAATTATAAGAACAAAAATAATAATAATAATTCAACATCAAACTAGGGCCTAAAAAATCAACTAGGTACAATTAAACTGTATTTAAAATATCTACATATAAATCACATAAAAAAAAAAAATGTAAATTAATTCACTAACTGATTTGAACAGTCATAAAATAAGATATATTACAAGTGTGATGATCAATGGAATCTACTTTCAAATATGTACAAAGATATTTTATCTCTTTTTATTTTCTACAAAACTTTTAAGAAGTTTAATAGTAGTAAAAATACATTTATAAAAAAGGGAACAAACCCTTTCTCAAATGCAAACCCAATAAGGAAAGCAATCATTAGTCATGAAATTGAATATGGTGTTAAAATTAACAATGGCAGTTTTATGAAAAGCCAAACATTTAACGAATACAATGGAAAATTAAGTAAATGATAAGCATGGGAAAATAAGAAGCAATGAATAGGAAGCATTCAGAAAGCAATATCAGTAACAACTCATGGTTTTGTTTGAAAAACATATATACACATGATATTATGAATTTGTGATTTTTATAAATGATACAAAAACGACTGTTGTTAGTAAGCAAGCACGTTTTCACAGAATTGATTTCACACAGATGTCATTGATAAATACTATCCAATGATTCATGACAAAAAAAAAGTTTAGTTAATATTTTTTTATCTAAATTCAAATATAATATTAAATAAAAAATACATAAAATTAATTATTAAATTGAACTATTTAATAATTAAGAATTGATAATAGTAAATACACAATAGAATATCAAATTTTTAAAAAAATCATTAATTTAAACACCCTTAATCCCAAGTATACTAAACATACTAATTTAATATTCAAGCATTTCAACGTAAATTAGTCAAATGGTTATTAAAAACATACACAATGTTTGATTTGTGCATATCATACAGTAAGGCCAATAAGAAGTTTAAAAAAAAATTATTACTTTAACTTTAAAACCAAAATAATTAATAACATGTGTCAACTTATGTTCATTTTAAATAGAAAAAATTAAATATTATTTGAATCAAGTCGATCAAATTATAAATTTCAGAGAGGTATAATCTATTGCTCATAACTACATTTTCACTCAGGTCCTCCATTAAGCTATGAAAACAAGTAATGAGTAGAGATTTATAAAATAAACATACACAGAGAAAACATAAATAAAACTATAATTAACTGAGTAAGACTGGTCTAATAAGTGTTCTATAATGATCACATACCAGGTTCATTACAATGGTTATTAATGTTATCAAGAATTCCTAAGCAAAACATAACGACCATTTACTTATCATGGTACTTGAAAATAACTAATTACAGTCACAAAAATGTAATGGTCAATCAAAAATATAAAAGAAAATATTAATAAGTGAAATTATGAATTATTTCACTGAATAGTTAGTTGGAAATAAAAACAAAACAAAAAATAACTACAATTATTGAAAAAACAGAAAACTAATGTTGAAGTGTTAATTTAATACTCTGTTTGTTTTCAGTCTGAAAATTTGCTCCATGATCCACAACTTATATTTAAATTGCTATTTTTTAGGAGTGTAGTAATGGTTGCGTCAATATTAAATAAAGATGAGGAAATCATTAGGATAAATATTATTTAAATCAATTAAAAACAAAATTCATCTTATAAACACCACATAGTGTAAATTTAACTTTAGTGAGGAATTTCTAACAACTTTTTTTTATAAATTTATATGAGCATAAATTCAAACTATTAGCTATGATAAGCAGGCTATATGTAGAATTGTCAATTTATTGAATGATCTTTTATGTTTTATTTTGATCAAAGTTCGGTTATAAAATGTAGAACTATGCAGTTATAGTAACGTTGAAAAGTAAATACAATAATTAATACGATTATTTGATATTGATAATTCTGTTTAATAAGTATTGAATACTTCTAGATATAAAAAAAATGTTCAGTATAATCTAAACAAGAAAGATGTTAAAGCAAAAAAATTTCTAAACAATCATGACATTGACCTGTAAGACTGTCAAGGTAAGAATCAATAACAATTCCAAAATTAAAAATGTTGTATTAAAATATATATATAAAAAGGGCACCATCAATCTAACAAATATACTTAATAGTAATAATACATGAAACGTTTATATTATATTATGTTTTACAAAAGCTGCCATTAATTTTTTTAAATTATCATCATGAGACTAATGTTATCAGTACACTGACAAATATTTCTACAGTTCATGAGCATATACACCTAAAACATTTATTCTAAATTCATTCAAAATCAAAATGAAAAACATTTGTAGCTCATAAATAGTTTAAACAATAGAAAAATTGGTTGTTATCACTACCTAACTCCGCTTTAAAAATTTATATATAATTTGAACGAAAGTGTCAGGTTTAGAAAAACTGACCAAAATTAAAATTTTCAAAAGATATATGAAAAGAGAAAAAATAAAAAAAGACTAATTCGCTACCTATAAAATAAACACTAAGCAATTTTTTTGAAGTGAATGATTGGCCCGGATTCGTCTTGCATTACTTCCACTTATCATTCATTTTAGTCTATAATATACGTGAAAAAAGGTTAAAAAGTGAAATGTTTAAATGAGAAGCCCAGATTATGATGATTCCAAGAAAACATAAAACTGGCCCCGATACGTGAAAGGGCTTTTGTTTACGTCAAGACTGAATAGAATTATCATACTATAAAAAAAATATTTGGTGACAATGCAAGAGAGAAGAAAAAGTATAAAAGCTTTGGAAAGTTGGAGGGGAAGTGGTGAAATCGTTGAGGCCATTAGATAAGCACTTATATTGTTCTCTTGCTGTTATGCAATTTTTAGCTGAAATAAGCAAAACAAGTTAGCATTTTTCCGCAGTTTGTTTACAGGAAAAGAAGACATTTCAGTCTGCCTTATGGTGGGGCTAGTAGGTAATGAAATTGTAAATAGCGATCGCAGCTGTCAACCTACGAATGCCGGCAACTAAATGACACGTGTGAGGTTGAGACACAAATGGAAAGTTGAAAGCACAAGGTGTAAAAAGCAGTTTGAAGAGGTAGAAATACATCTATAGAAAGGTGAGTGGGTGCATTGAGAAAGGTCGATTATGTGCATTACAATTGACAAATTAAAATTATGCAGAGACTCACAGTGATGACAGGAATACCCATGTGACACTCACAGGACACTGATAATACACCGCACAACAGATAAAACACTGTACTAAAACACACCGTATAACACTCTCAATGCGAGGGCGATGCCAACATGGCGACCACTCCCACCTGTTGAGCTGGCCGAATGAGAACGAAGGGGCCCGATCGGTGACTGGCCTCGTGAAGGTATGCAGCCCGGCGGCTTCCGAACACACCCGAACAGTTCCGAACTTCTACAGTTGGGATTTTGAATTTTTTAGCACCTGTATTCTCAATATACAACACAACCCTATTTTCTTCAATGTTCTTCCTTACCTTATACGAATAAATAATATTTCATGCATTTTATATGTAAATAATTTTTAAAATAAATATTTGTTACAATAATGAAACAAAATTATACCTGAAGGTTCTTAAAACCTTACAACATATAATATATGTCATTTAAGTTTTATGAAACCAAAATCAGTGTAAACCGCCAGAAGATATTCAACATTAGGACAGTATAATAGTTGAATCAGTTGAAACATTATGTCCTTCCTAACAGTAATAATTCATGTAAGGATAGGTACTATTATTTTACAAGATTTCATGCTGTTCAAGTAACCTACTTGGTAAAAAAAAAAAAAAAAAAAAACCGCTGTAAGAAAAGGAATATTTTTAGTTTTGATATAATTGAAAAGACAAAATAGGGTAATAACGGAAACTGGTCACCCTAATAGAAAACATTGAAATTAAAGTTCATAAAAAGTGTTATAGGTGAACAAACTTCACGTAGTGATTAATACTGACAATGATCGGAGGAAAAAAAAATCAAAACTACGTCCTTTTTAATAAAAAAAAAAAAAAAATGAAACTTGCCTACGAAAAATGTAAATGTAAATGTAAATTTGAGTTAATCAATATAAATCTGAATAAAGTAGATTTTAGATATTAGAAAAAATATCCCTTTTAACAGCTAATTGTGTTTATTCCATCTCGTTTATGTCTCCTAAATCTGACAAATAATATACATAATATAGCCATATTGTGTGATACTCTCTTTTGGTTCTGTGATAAGCAAGGTTTTTCTCCCTTTTGCTACAGTACGTGATTTTTAATTGTAAATTTGAACAGCTTTTCCTTTGTTTTTAAACCTTAAACCTAGTCAGTCTTCTGCGTGGCAAGGAGCTAGATCGAACAGTGTATAAAACTCAATTTAGATTTTCGGTGGATTTGCTACGTTTTGCAATTAGGAGCCTCAATTTATGTATCGGCTTTTATGAGCTTTGTTGTGCTTCCGTATCTTTACTCAAAACTATTAAACTATTAGCGTAACCAATCATGGGTATTTTATCATATATTTTTATACATTTTCCCGTTCACATTACCATTGTAATGACATGTTCTAATGTTAAATTAAATAATAACGGAGAAAGAGAATACCCCTGTTCTGAACCTTACCCCAAACCCAAAGTTTTAAGAAAATACCGATTAGGAATCTAAATGTATCGGAAATGAAAGATTTTTGTTACATGAAATAAACTCTTATTATATTAACGAAACAGAAGTACAATTAGAGAACTTTTAGAAGTTCAGGAAATACATTGAACATTAAAAGTTCTTAAAAATCAAGGGTTACATCATCCAATAAAATTGAAATTTAAAAATCTAGTCTACATCTTTGGTAGTTTTAGATTTTGCCTCCCTTATTCCTAATAAATCGTTATTGGAAGTAATTGTTATTCTGAAAACATTGATGGATTTGAAGAGATTAAAAAATAAACAGATAAATTACACCTTTGATAGCTAGCTGAAGTTATCAAAAGAAGGAACGAAATGAGAAAAAGTTTGGAAGGAAAGAAAATTAATAGGTGAAGACTATATAGAAAATGTTTTAACATCTATTTTCACGTTTCATTTTCCTAATAATTAAATTTTAAAAAAATACAATAAATCGTTTTTATCAAATACACAAAGAATTTTCGGGGGAACTATTTTTAGCCACAAGAACATACACAAGGGCACATGGGCATCACCTGATGGGCGTACGGTCAATCAAATAGATCATGTCCTCATTGACAAACGGCACAGTTCTGATCTTTTAGATGTCAGGGTGCACCGCAGTGCGAATATTGATAGTGACCATTACCTCCTTGTCGCTAGACTGAGAGCTAGAATCTCACACTCTAGAAATGGAAAAGGGGCTAAAACTGCCGCATATAATATCCACATGTTAAAGGATGAAGAAATAAAGAGTAATTTTGAGCGTAAAACAGATGAGATTATAAATGGGCCGGTCTGTGGTGACATAAACGGGGAATGGAACAGGCTAAAAAGAGCCCTGATTGTGGCAGCGGAAGAAACGATTGGAATAAGAATGAACAGCAAAAGGAAAGAATGGTTCGATGAAGACTGTGAAAGGCTCACTAGAATCAAGAATGAAGCATATAAGGTAATGATCCAGAAGAAACGGACCAGAATGGCTACAGAGAACTACAGGAGGGCAAGAAAAGAGGAAGATAAGATGCACCGGAGAAAGAAGAGGCAGCATATGATGGAGCAGATGAGACTGATACAAGAATATAAAAGCAGGAATTTGAGCAGAGAAATGTTCGGGAAGGTGAATGACACTAGGCGAGGCTTTAAACCACGAACAACTGCTTGCAGAAGTAAAACTGGGGAAATTATAAGTGATACTCCAGGCATTTTGAATAGATGGTATGAGCATTTTGGTGAACTGCTGGGCTCGCAGGGAGGAGGAACGAATTTTGATTTTGATGTAGTGGAGGAACAAGATGATAGTAATGAAAATATAGTACCTTCTTACGACGAGGTCTATGAGGCTCTGGAAAAGCTGAAAAATAATAAAGCAGCAGGAGTAGACGGAATTCCTCATGAGCTCCTAAAAAACGCTGGTGGAACCTACATAAAGGAGATGACGCATTTACTGGGTAGAATATGGGAGGAAGAGAAGATGCCCGAGGAATGGGAGACGGGCTTGATATGCCTGGTTCATAAAAAAGGGGATACGCTAAAATGTGAAAACTACCGAGGAATATCCCTATTGAACTCCGCCTATAAACTCCTCTCTATTATAATATTCACAAGATTACTTCCATATGCTGAGAATATTATTGGAGATTACCAATGCGGCTTTCGGAAGGATAGGTCAACATCAGATCAAATCTTTACGCTGAGACAGATATTGGAAAAGTCATTGGAATATAGAATCAGCACCCACCATCTCTTTATAGACTTCCGTGCGGCGTATGATACGGTTAACAGGAAGATGCTCTACAAGGCTATAAAGGAATTCAACATTCCCGCAAAGCTGATAAAAATGGTTGAGGCCACAATGTCTGGATCGAGATGCAGAATCAGAGTACAGTCACACCTGTCAAACCCAGTAGAAACAGAGAATGGCCTGAAGCAGGGTGACGCATTGGCTTGCCTACTTTTCAACCTGGCTCTGGAAAAAAGCGATACGCGATTCTCGCCTACAGGTAGGGGGACACATATTTAACAGGCAGATCCAGGTCCTGGCCTACGCGGACGATATTGATCTGATTGCAAGAACAGAAGCTGGCCTGAAGGAGGCATTTGCGGCCCTGGAAACTTCCGCGAGAAACATGGGATTAGTCATTAACACGCATAAAACTAAGTATATGGCTATCGGAAACGGCCGGAGAGATCCGCACTTACAAGTAGGAGACTATGTCTTTGAAGCGGTACAGGATTTTACGTATTTAGGTGCCCGTATAGATGTCAATAACTGCTGTTCTAAAGAGATTGAAAGAAGAATACAAGCAGCAAACAGGAGCTACTATGGCCTTCTCAAGCACTTCCAATCCAGGCTAATAACCAAAAACACAAAAGTCACTCTCTATAAGACACTGATCAGACCCGTCCTCACATACGGATCAGAATCCTGGGTGATCAACAGGATTGATGAGCAAAGACTGGCCGTATTTGAGAGGAAGATATTAAGAAAGATCTATGGACCAGTATGGGAGAATGGTGTCTGGAGAAGGCGTCACAACAGAGAGGTTTACGCAGAATTCCGTGACACACCTGTGGTGGATTTTACCAATCTCAACAGACTTCGCTGGGCAGGACACCTAAAAAGAATGAGGCAAGATCGGATACCGATAAGGGTCGCTAACCATATGCCTATGGAGAAGAGGAAGGTTGGAAGACCGAAGGCCCGCTAGATGGACCAGATAGGTACTGTGGCCCGACGATTAGGCGCAACTAGGTGGTGGACCATGGCGCTGAACAGAGAGGAATGGGCGAATTTTCTAAGGGAGGCCAAGGCCCGCACAGGGCTGTAGAGCCGAGGATCATCATCATCACAAAGAATTTTACTGATTGAAAATCGAACAATCCGTTCCGGAGAAAATCAGAAAATAAATTTTATTATTTCAGACTCTTCACTTAATGGGGTAAATTTAGCTTTAGCATAAAAATGAGTAATTGTTTTGTTTTTCAAAAGATTTTATCATGAAATGTGTATAGTTTAATTAATACATTGAAATATGAACTCTATAAAAAACATTTTTGTAAAAAGGTAAACATCCCCAATATTTCATTAATATTGACAATGAGATTGACGTTTCCTAATAATACAATGGGTAACGAAATGGTAATCTCGAAAATATTACTAAGTTATAAAACGCAAGATAAACTAGAATAAAAGCAGAATAAAGAAACGCATATTTGCATTCTCTTAGATCTGAACTCCTTTATAGCTCCTTCGGGCGAAGCTTTTGTGTAACGACTAGTGAAGCTAATCTTATTATTGAGTACAATATTTCTAATAAACACAAAACCCAAAATATTCCCCATTTTACAAGGATGCGATTTGTTTGAATGAGCTTTCAGAAGATTCTTGTTATTGACTTTTTTAATGTTATTAACATTTATGAAAAGTAGCCTTTTGTATTGTTAATCCCAATTATCATTACATCTTTGAAGTAACAACATATATTTATACCACAGTGTTTATAAAACTTATTTAGGTCAGCGAGGCAATGTCTAAAATAAAATGTCCTAACGATTAAACAATCTATCGGGAAAATCCTGTAAGTTAAAAAAATCTGTAAATATTTTATTCATTTATTTTAGAAATGCTATAATATGAGTGGAGACTCGGGTTCGAATCCCGACCGGGCAAATCTTTTCTCTTCAAAATAAAAAATATAGAAATGCTATAGTTCTTGGTTTTAATTTCTATTACTTTTTTTTAGTATTATGTTTTACCACTATGTTGACACATGTGTGTTATCAATGAATAACGATTCATTTATTGCCTCCCAAACACTCCAATATCATATCATAAACCTTCAAAAATGGTGTCGAAATCGTAGAAACTAAATTAAACCCAAACAAATTACATCAAATAACCATTACCCTTCGTCGTTAACCTGCTGCTTCTTGCCCTACAGTGTTCTTTAACGATATTCTAATAATCCCGGTTATCTAGGACTCAATGTGGACACATGACGCACTTGGAACCCACATACAAGACGAAAACAACAAAAAACGGATCATCATTTTCGATTTCTTCATTTACTTGAGAAACGTTCAAACCTTCCGGTTAATTACAACACACTTATTTACAGGGTAGTAATTAGACCTATTTGGACATACGTAGTTGATCTTTGGGGCTCCACTAAACCGTCCAATTCGTCTCGTATTCAATCCTTACAATCCAAAATCTTCAATGCTCCATACTAAAACACTTATCTACTAAGATCTTATTGAACTATACGTTGTTGATTAATCTCAAACCAGATACTTATACTTCCATATTTAACTCCATAACCATTCAAATCCATAACTTGCTTCACATTCTATTCCAGATAACCATCTGCACCTGAAAAGGAAATGGCTCCAGGACCTTCTAATGTAAAACTTAATTCTATATAAGTTTTATAAGTGCTACCAATGTGCAGTTGCTGTGCAAGCAATTAACCTGCTATTTTTAGTATTATCATCAAACTAACATGATATATTTTATATTAAAAACATTATTGGATGTTGAAAACCACTACTTTTCCTAATCCCCCGGCGAGATTTCCTGTTTTTTACTCGTTATTAATTTATCAAGTACTTCATGATTTAATGAAATCATGTAAGTTCCTTGGCTAATTATTAGTGGGAGATAGTAGCCTCTTATAGTCCCACCCCCTGCCCGGGGAAGGACCGTCTCTGTCAGCCGCCAATACTTGGTGTGAGGTATTGGAGGAGAGCAGCTGGTGACAGAAACAAATGGAGGGGAATCGTGGAAGAGGCCAAGGTTCTGCATGGACCGTAGCGCCATTGTTGTTGTTGTTGTTGTTGTCATAATTTAATATTTCGACAAAAGCTTACGTTTTAAGTGCTCTATATCACTCGAGTTCAGGTCCTAGACTCGTTAAATAAGAACACTTATTTAATGCACTATTTGTAAGGTTAGTTTGTTCAACAATGAAAATATTATCATTAACATTCGCAATATTTCTGACTTCTGAAAAATGTATCCTGACCTTTCGTTAGCTTGGCAGAAAAACCTAGCTTTTGACTTAAATTTCGTCATATCACCTTGAATAACTGCCAAATCAAAGTATTCCCTAATCAAATACATAACACACACAAAACAGTTCTTAATAATGGCTAAACAGAGAATATTAATTACATAACCATAAATTAATTATTTCAACAAAATACAATGCTCTTAATATTTATAAATAAAAACTATTTTGAATAACTTTGTAAGAACTTAGAGAATTATCTCTTAAATTTGTAAAGAACCAAGTTTCTACTCCCCTGTATACCCGAATCATCATCACCCTAACACAATATGCTGCCAGGGTTCTTCTTGAAATGCCGAAACCAAATTGGATCATCTGAGCACTTAGCGTGCTAGCGCAGGTTGAACAAAACCTTGATGTCGAGGTCTGAACAAGTAGGGATATTCATTGTTAGCGATCGGGCAGTAAAAAATATCCTTTACTTCTTTAATGGTGCTCGTGAAAGAATGAATAATAATGTTCGTAAGTGTTGTGAATAACTGACTTTATCATCAAGGGGGGGGGGGGAGGGGAGAAGGTTCCATATTTGGGTTTTTCGATTATATCATGAAAACTATTGACTCTAAAAACATATGTTACAAATAAACATAAAAGCTAATATATTCCCTGTAAAACTGATTCTATATAAATATGTCGAAATTCCAACGTTTTTCGAGATATACGTTATTGAAAATCGGTGATTTTGGGGGAAAACCATATGTTACCTCACTTTTTATCAAACATCTGCTTCTGGTACCTTCCACGATCGTTTCTCAGAACAAATGTCAGAATCAAAGTTGTAGAGCATTAAATTTACTTTAATTTTATTTATACGTTTCTGGCGTTTGAGCAAAAGTTTAACAAAATATGAGGTAAATATTTTTATTATTTTTAAAATTATCGATTTTTAATAATGTATATCTCGAAACCCGTTGGAATTTTGACAATAATGTATAGAATTAATTATATAGGAAATTTAATAAACTTTAATCTTGATTTGAAGCGTATTTTTCTAAAGCCCAAAGTTTTCGAGATATAATCGAAAAACACAACATTCGGACCTTCTCCCCTCCTCCCCACCGTTAGCTCACCCCCCCCCCCCCCCCCAGGGGCGGGGACTTTTAGTATGTTTACCTTCTAACTACTTCTAACGAAGCTATGAAACAAAAAAATATCTCTCATTTCAGCACATATTGACTGGATTAATATTAATATTTGAGTTTAGTGTTGTGTAGATTGCATAATACAGAATAACTGAGCATGGGAACTCTAGGCAAAGCCTTCCTGAGCTAATTTTTATTTGTTTAATGTTTTTAATTTATCTAGTTAGCTATCCCTAGACTGTACTGAAACAAGATCGACTTAATAACCCCACAATATTTTGAGAAACTATCGACGAATCAAGTATTTCTTAAGACGATGTTTCCACTGCGGGAGGTGTAGTTGCAAAATAATATCTTCTGAATTATATCCTGGATAAAGCATGATACTATTTAACAATAAAATTACCTTAGAAGATTGCCTTGAGAACTTATAACACAAAACATTTAGTTCAGAAATGCTATCAACTTGTGGTTCCTTTATAGGTCATTGATATGTTACATAGTATTCACAAACCTTAAAATACTTACTAATTTAATACAGCTGTAAATATCAATGAATATTTTTAAAGGTAATTATTTCATAAGTCTTAACATTACAAACTTAAAATACGTAATTAATAGAAAATAAGTAACTGCTTGTTTCCTACAACTCCAACATGTATTACACAAGCGTTCAAAACTTTCAATAAAGACTAATTCACATGACAGTAATTAGGACATACGGAATTGAGCTTAGTGGCTACACTAAATCTTCCAATTCTTCTCGTATTCAATCCTTGCAATCTAAAATCTTTCGTAAAATCCTTAATGCTCCTTATTATGTCACAAACACCCATAAAAATCTCTATGTTCATAGTGCTGTTGATTTATGCTTTCATAGTAAAAATCTATAACCACTTGATAAATAGTAAGATAGAATAAAAAGATAAACAAATTCAAAAATATTTAATAATAATCATGGCATATGCTGCAGGTGCTTTTCGGAATGTAGAGCAAGCCTTAGACAGTTTGGCACGGTTATAAATTATTTTTCTTTTACATATTACCTTGTCCTTTAATCTATTATCTCTGATAGATTTTTCTCTCTCTGACAAGGTTCAGATATTCTATTCATTCAGTGAAAGCCGGAGTACCACAGGGATCAATACTAGCTCCGCTGTTATGAATTATTTACACTTACGATATGCCACTTAGCCCTAAAACACTGATAGCAAAATACCCTGATGACTCAGCAATATTAACCAAATACAAAGACTCTATCGTTGCTTCATAACCTCTTTTTATAAAAAAAAAATTAACAGTAGTATAAGAGGTTAAAAAAATGGAAAATAAAATTCAATTATACCAAACTACAGCACATCACCTTTACATTCAGACGTAAATGTAGTACACCTGTCTTAATCGACAATGAACACAAACGGTATTGATTACTTAGTACTTATATTCGATAAAAGAATAATCAAAAGCGCCTCTTTTTAAACAAGAGACTAAAGTTCTTGTACCTAATCCTAGAAAAATCTTCGACATTAAAACTCCAAAAATGACTACACAAATAAACTTTAAAAAATTAAGCATTCACTAAGGCACATAACAAACCTCACATTTCATTTAGATATGCATTAAAAAAATATATACATTACTTTCAAAAATTTTCTAATGACATAGGACTGCTCCGTTTGTCTCTATGCTTGTCATTATTTCTATCCGGGAATACTCACAGAAGGCTAAAAAGAAGCTGTATGAGAGATTTCAAATACTTCTTTTTTAAATTTATTAATGTTTCTCCATGTCAGGAGGTACTGTTGAGTACTACTCTCTCTCATGCCACAAGACTAGATACTACATATATCGTCACCTAATTTACTTATTGTTAGATTTATAACAGGCGTGAATAAAGAAATCAAAGTGAAAAAAATAATGATAATAGTAAAGCCAATGATAAATTTTACTGCAAATCACCATATCCATTTCCAGAGGAACTGTGATATTATTAACACTCAAACACGGTATTTTTTGCATGAAAGCGTAAAAGTAGAAATCGTTCTGCAAATAACAATTTTTTTTCTTTTTTTTTCGGGAAATAAGATTTAAATTAGCTTTAAGATGTTAAAAATTTTTAATGATTACAATTTATTAAATTTTAAAAATATAGAGAATATGGAATGTTTGTCAATCATTTTTTTTTTTTTAACTTGGATATGTCTTTTAGCCGGGGGGAGGGGGGGGGTCTATACTTTTTTGGTGTAACGTATTTCACACATTCAAACCTTAGGCTCGCCGCAAGTTGAGGCGCAGCCTCGTGACGTGAAACACTGTGATTCAAATTGAGTTTTTGCGGTAAAGAAACTGATGGTGAGTCCACCGCAAGTTGAAACGCAGTTTTATGAAGCAGTTTCAAAATGGCTAGCTTTCCTGGTAGAACATGGTGTAGCGAAATACACAAGTACAGTGTGAAAATTTTTTTTGAATCATCCTTTACATATTCCAACACCTACTATATTAGCTCCAATAGAGGAGCTAATGACATTTGTCTTTGTAGGAGATGAGGCATTCCCCTTATCTGAAAATTTGATGAGAATATTTCCAAAACGAAGTGCTGATAATTATGAAAATAAAGTTTTTAATTACCGATGATCCCGAGCGCGACAAACAGTTAAATGCGCTATCGGGATACTTGCTTCACGTTTTCGAATTTTCCGTGCACTATTTGAAATTAAGATAGATAGAGTTTTCGGGTTTGAGAAGGCAGCTAGTGTATTGCACAATTATTTAAGGAATTATACAATAGTTCAAAATGAATATTGCACTGAAGAAGCTATGCCACAAGATCAATTATGCCCGTAGGATTACAAAAATACGCGAAGTGGACAAAAAGCTTTCTCAATTCGATAAAATTTCACCTCCTATTTAACACTGTGGGGTCTGTTCCATGGCAGGGGAAAATGTTGCTAAGGGAAAATACTGACACTTTTATTTAAAAAGTAAATAAGGTGGTATTACAAAAGGAATTGAATATTGACTAAATAAAGTAGATAGTTATATATTTTAGTCGTTATAAATTTTATGTATTTTGTAGCTAGCGGCCTATTTCAGTCGTTTTAGATTTTTTGTATTTTGTACCTAACTTCCTACCAATACTAAGTAATAAATAATAAAGTAATAAACTTAGCACTTCTCATATCGCATTCCTTGGCCACTCCCTACCATTTCTCAGCCTTCAAATTATTTTTCATATAATCTGCATGGCCTGTATCATACAATGATGATTTCGCACAGACTCAATTAATTTTTCTATCAATCTTACAAAAGTCACGGTGACACTCGGTGAAAAAATGCGGCATGCCAACTGCGGTCCGCGGAGCCACGGACAGAGAATACTGCCTGCGGTGGCACTGCGGCCCAACATGCGGGGTTCCTATCATTTCTGGTTTTCACAGAAACTCACTGTGAGTCACCGTGCTTCACGTCACAAAGCTGCGCCTCAACTTGCGGCGGGCCTAACAATTGACTTTTAACAATAAAAAATGTAGCAGTTTACATAGAAGTGTTGGAGTTTCTCAAAATAGTTTTATTTTTAAAAACATATCCTGGGCTTTTATAGGTAATCTATGATGAACATATGTGCACATATAATAGTTTGTAACACTGTACTATTTTCTAACGATTGATGTGTTCAGTGAATCGTATATGAATAAATGAAATGCTCATTAATATGAATATTCTCAATTTTCCGAGGTCTTGGGAGGGCATTGACTTTATAATAGGATATTTAAATATTTATGACAATAAATATTTTCTACAGCATAAATTACAAGGAGACAATTTATGAGAAGGCTATATTATTTATAACAAATATTATTATCATATCCAGTTCTCAATCATTATGTAATTTATATTTTTTTATCTTGATACAGGTAATTAGTTTGAAATGATATAGTAGAAACGAGGTATTATTGATCCGTGGTTTAATTTAAGGGGATCACTCCAAGTGCGTGACTTTCATGTTGAACGAAGGACTTGATATTTTATATTTCCCCAATGAATTACATTTTTTCATGTTTCGCAAAAAAATCAATGGCCAACTAAAACTGCAGATTCATGTTTTATTTTTCTTTAATATTTAGTGATGTTAAGGCAGTGTAATTTATCAGAGCAGTTAAATGTTTTGTTTTTTTGAATAAATAAATACTGTAGCGGACATCATGGTTATACCGGCTACATAGGGTTAGATTAAATTCAGGTTCATGTTAAAATCCGATAATGCCCACCCTCTCCCTGCTCCCTAATATGCAGAATTTACAGTTATAAAGAACTAATTGTTTTTTTTTTTGCTTAAATGTTTTTTTTTTTTCTTAAATGCTTTTTTTTTTTGCTTAAATGCTTTTTTTTTTTTCTTAAATGCTTTTTTTTTTTTTTTTTTTTCTTAAATGCTTTTTTTTTTTTTTTGCTTAAATGCTTTTTTTTTTTTTTTTCGCTTTAATGTTTTTTGTTTTTTTTACCTGATGTGTAAAAATACAGTAGAACCTCACTAATCCAACTAAACCGACTCTCCGGTTAATCCAGGGGGTTGGGGAAATATATTTCCGCAGAATCCATAATTCTTCTACTTCTCTTTCATTCGGCTCGATCCTGTATAACCGATCTGCTATTAGTCCAGTAAAATTGGACATACTGGTATGCAAAAGCCCGGGTAAGGGTTTTTTGATATGTTGTCCCTCTTGTTTTGGATCTTGCACCACCGCTCACTAATTTGCAGCGTCAAAGCTTCACATATTTCGAACCTATTTACGTTGTTCCAAAATATTCTAAAGAAAATTATATAGTTTTAAAACTTGCTGAATTCAAAATTAGACTGGACTAAATTTAGTATAATTGGGGAGAAAAATAAGCTCTGTAGCTTAAACGGAGGCTAAGATACGGACTTCCAAATTTTAATAATTTTTAATCACCTAAAAAACAACAAAATATGAGTTCAGAGCGATATTTTTTTTAATTTGTTTGGGTTGGAGATAAAAATCTGGAACTTACACTCATTGTAGGTCTTATGTATATGTTCGCGCCAATCGGCGCTTTTGTGAGGGGGGGGGGGAAGGAGAAAAATGTAGTATATTGTTCATAGACGCACTCTATAAAATTCCTAGGTAACTAGTTCTTATCTGCATTAATCCCTACAGGAATAATCGTCACTTTTAAGCTGTCTGCTCTCCACGCATTACCTTTGTCCAAGGCCCTATGGTCTTCCTGTATATTTATGCCCAAGGCTAAGATAGCCTTCCAAAAGTTTGTATAAAGTGTTTTTTGTTTGTTATGATATTTAAAAAAGAATTAGTATCCCCAACTAATGAGTGGTGATTCGAGAGGAGGATACCCTGACCAAGTGTTTCAGCCTGCGAGAATCATTCGTCCGCCCGCTATTCTTTTGGAGGCCTCCGAGAAGTCGCGGAAGAACGTCGGCGGCTATATCCAGGTGAGTGATTTTTTCCGTGATATTTGGTTCGGTTATCTTCTGATTAAGATTTCCCCAAGACTGCGAACACTCATTTTTATAGTTTTAAATACAGTACATTACCTGAAGGCCGATGCGAGTTTTGAGGAGTCGCATCGGAAAATATCACGATCTTTCACTAAACATATATGTTTCAAGAGAATGAAAAAAAATCTTATGTATTTCAATAGCGTTGGTCAGCGAAACAAAAACGGCCATTATAAATTAACTGTTCTAGTTTAAAATTTAAAAAAAAAAAATGGTTTTCATGTCTTAAGACATCGGAAAAACAACCTGGAACGTTTCATACTTTTTTTAAAATGGTCAAGCAACCACCCTTGAATAATTTTTAATGGAATTACCCAATATAAGAATCGATGAAACAAAAGAGAAGGTACACTGTATAAAAGGTGGTGATCATAAATGCAATGAAAGCATGCAAATTTTAAGAGAGAATCTTAACCTTATGATGAAAAGATGGCTAAGTAGTCATAGCTTCTCCATTTTTCAGAAAATAATAAGGAATTATTCAAAATTAAATAATTAAATTTATAGCATAGCTGCAGATAGTGGGAGCAAATAGAAGTTCATGAATTGGTGAATTAAAAGTTGTTTTATTTTTGTAATAAATATTAGTAAATATAATTGTCTATTATAGGAAACACAAATATTGTAAATTGTTAGATATAATTTTATAAGATTTTATTGTGGCAAATATTATTTTTAAAAAAACAAAATTTAAATAGTTGCTTACAGTACCCATTTTATTTTTATTTTATTAGGTATTAATTTTTTAACTCAAATGTTTTAAACTTTTTTTGCATAGGTTCATTTCAGAAATAATATTGATGAGTTTATTTTTTATGTACTGCAAATATAATTATCTATTTATTATTTATAAATAAATGAGTAAATTCTTAGGCGGAGAAATATCCCTCAGATTTTCCATTTAACAACTAAACGAAAGGTGTGTTTATTTTTTAATAACATAAATATTATTATATATATTTCATGTTTATTTAAAACGATATTTGACAGCAGTTTAGGATGCGAAAACCGAGAAACGGGTGAGAACTGTCAGACATTTTTAAAATCTTTCTAAAGGGAGTTGAGTGATGCGTTTCAATCTATTTTCTTTTTAAACTTTTGTCGTATTTAATAAACTATTAGCGAAGAGAAAAAATATTAATTAAATAAAAATAATGACCAATTATTAGATCTGAATCGATGAGTAGGAACAGATCTTAATATACAACGCCCTTTTCCAAGAACAATTTAGAGCTAAAAATATCACCTAAAAATCTGATTTTTTTTTTTAAGCAATCAACGTCTAAAATATCATCGGATGAAAAAAAAAAAAAAATAATACTTTCCCTAAGGCAGCCTTGGTTCGTTAAATTGGTTAGGAGGCTCCTGTCTTTGTTACCTGTGTAATTGAATGCGAATCGTCGATTGAGCATTGAATCTCAATATTTTTTTTCTTCTTCTTCGACTGACAATATCATTTTAAATTGAATTTATTTTCAGAATGGTTAAGTTTCAGTCCATTACTTCTTCGATTCATATTGTAAGATTTTTAGATAGGTTATATCACTGCCGCACAATGGAGCCAACTGGCAAAAAATAGAAATATATTTTCAACTAATGATCTTATCGAATTATTGTCCTGTAAATAAAAGCCGAAAAGAGATGTAGAGTGCGTTGTCTGTAATCCAAGGTTTTTCTTCGGAAACATGTTCAGAGTACTTAGGAAGGTAACTTACTAAAAGTCCTGGCGTTTTCGGAACTAGGAACAGGAAGGAGGGAGGGCAGGAAGTCTCAATCTTTTCAAAGGTTCCCGATTATTCGCTCATATCTCGAAAATGGTGGGATGTACGTAAAACATCACTATTTACTAAATTGAAGTTAATTAAATTCTCTACGAATAGTATTTTATATACTCTTCATATTCCGTACCATTCTTGAGATATACGCTTAACAAATGTGAAAATTTACGAAAAAGCAATTTTCACCTCACTTTCTCTCTCTATATCTTCTAAACCCTTCATCCAATGGCAAATTGTTTCATAATAAATGCTGTAGAGCCTTTAATTTAATTCAATAAAATGTATACATATCCCAAATTATCTTCAGCTTGTCAAAAGTTACACTAATTTTAATGTGTTTTTTTTTTTAAATGTGGTATTTATCAATGGTCTTATTTCTTGAAACTAAATGCCTCTAATAAGTTTATATACGCAATACATATTCTAACTAACCGTATATAATGAACCTCAATGATTCAATCTCTCACTGAGAGTCCTAAAACCTGCCGTACATGTTTTTACCACATGTTCTATCTTCTTCAAGGATGTGCTAATTCTTGTATTTTCAGGTCGAGTATTACCATTTTCCTAAAATTTGTTTCCCCATTCAGCATACCCTTGAGAGAATTGAAAATTGAAATATATTTATAACTGAATAACTCTGTCCATTTATAAGTCGAAGTTCGCGATAACGCATGTATTAAATAAGTTGGGGTAGGTCGCACACGTTTTTCAGTACTCTTTAGGCTATAACTCCGAAACAATTAACCATTTCTAAAAGGTTAAGGATAAATTATTACTAACGTAATGGAATTTTCATTTTAAGTTTTCAGAGGAAAGCACGTTTAAAATAATCAAAGTTAAGAAAACATTGTTATGAATTTATTTCTTTTAAAAATAAATTTAATTTAGATCTAATTTAAATAATTATGTGGCCTAGAGCGTTGAGAGGTGTTCACCAGACCCGAATTTGTAAAATAGGGATCAAACAGTTGAATAGTATCTGTAGATTACGCTAATGTCTTCGACAAAGTTAACATTAATTTGGCATTATCAATTTTTTTTTTTTTACCTTTACATCTATTAATTATATCATTGTTATCAGTATCAAATGTTCAAATATATATATATATATATATATATATATTTTTTTTTTTTTTTTTTTTTTTTTTTTTTTTTTTTTTTTTTTTTTTTTTTTTTTTTTACTGCAATACGAATAGACTCCATTATACGAAATTAATAATGGTTGTGCACCAGTATATTCTTTTATTAAATAGTTTTATGTTTAGAAAATTCAAGATTGGATAACTTTGGATATCATTCATTGAAAATAATAAACGTATTTTTATAGAACCATCCCTAAATGGCCCAATGAACAAACAAAAAAGTCAGTTTGTAGCTACTGAAAAAAAACCCCAAAAAAAAAACTAGAAATTTCGTTATAACTAAATGAATGATGGAGCTTACACAACAGCTAGAAACTTTCATATCTCCATCCATTCATTAATGCAGAGGACGGTTTTTAGTGTTAAAGTTTATAATTCCTGAAAGAAGTATGAAAATTTTAAGTCATTGGAAATTATTGTAATATATTAAGGTTGGATTTGGGGTAAATCTTTTTTTAGAATTAGAAATTCTAACTTTATGTAGGAAATTTTATAAAAAAAAAAAAAAGGATGCAAATTATTATTTAAAAAACTAATTGTATGTGCTCAGATTTTATAAATGAGCAAATGAACGGGTATTTGACATCCTAATTACATACTATCAAATACGTAACCTAAAATCAGGGGTTTGTCAAGAATATACATATATGGTTCCTAGACATATAAGCATTATGGGAAAAGAGATGGCAGCAAAAGAAGCACTAGCATTGCCTGATAGAGGGCGTGCCTTGGAGCTATGGAACGTAGTAGAGCTGAAATAGGCCGTCCTCTCTAAGAAGAAATAAAACAAGAATGGCAGACCATGTGGGATAAAAGTCTTCCTAACAAGCCGAAGAAAATAAAAAGTAGCGTGGAGCCCTGGAGAACCTCAACTTATAACTATCGAAGAGAAGTAGTCTTGACCTAGTTGAGAATAGTTCATGCAAAAATGACCGTCGACATTTAATATCAAAGGAACAAGAGCTGAAATGTCTCAACTACATCCGCCTTGTAACAGAACATATGATTGAACAATGTATTCTTTTTATAGAAAAATACAAAGAAACAATAATCTATCTGATATTTCAGTGGCTCTTAAATACGGTGAATTAGGGACTATGTCGAATTAGAGATATTTTTTCGTACGGTATATTAATATATCGATACGTACATTACGATTTATCGTTTTCTCTATCGTTTAAAAATACAACCAACAACTATTTATACATAAAATAAATAACTAGCGAAAACTTATAAAATTCGCTACCCATCTAAATGGAAATAAGCGTATATTCAATAAAGACTCACGAGTATAAATAATACATCAAGTAGAAAATAGTCTAAAATTAAATATTAAGATTCATTAGAAATAATAAAATCATTCAAAACCGATCCAGATTTTTGTTAAAATGACCAGATAAACATTTCCAATAGTCCCATTTTAAATTTGCTCCCAATAGCAACGGAGAAATCCCAAGGTATAAATCTCAAAAATTCAACCTACCTGGCCCTTCCCCCTTGCACGATAGATATGTTTCAGATATCTGTTATTTTGTGACGCAAACTGTCGCCGGGGGTATTAAAGTACGGAATTAAAGTTAAAGAGATCCTGGAAGATAACGATACTGCAGCCTCAGTTCAAGAGTCAGAAAATAAAAATTAAGGCAGTGACAGTGAAGAAGAACCAGCAGTTCCTTCATATTCTGAAGCTTTTACGGCGTAAAGAGACAGAGGTGACTTATTACGAAACAGCCAGAATGTAGTCAAGTTTAGCTCTTGCGACTTAAGCGAATGAAGGACTCGGCTGGCAGAAAACGAGTATCGAAGCAACCGCTACCAAAAATTAGCGATTTTTTTACCGTAAATAAAATACCTATGCGTAAGTGATTTTATACAGTTCGGTTTAGAATGTTTCTTTTTGTATACTGTAAATATTCATTGCTCTAATCGTTTCCATTGTATGTACTCTAAATATTTCTTCAAGAACCTAACTACAGTAATGTACATAATAAACGTGTGTAAGTACATAAAAATTATTGTTTTTATTTCCTGTACTGTATTCTAGAACTGCATTATTAATTATGGGTCCAAGCGGAATTTCTAAAACTGTGAAATATTTAGAGTTAGTTTAAATATTGTACATTTATCCTTAGGTAAGGCAAAATAACTATAATAATTTAAATCACAAACCCCTCCATCAGACCTGAACCCGACCCCGCAGTGGGTTCATCAATCGCTACCAAGAAATCGCCGCCTGAAGAGGATCCTATTAGACAGCCGACCACTAATGCTCTCCCCTCCCCCGCACCCTCTTCTACCCCTCCTTCCCCTCCCATTAGAGACAACTGGGAAGCAAATTGAGCCAGTTAGTGCAACTGAGCATATCGATCAGTCATTACGGGCTCACTATTCCTCATCAGTCTTCGGATCTGGGCCAGGCTATAACTTACACCAACAGCCTGGTTCCATCACCGCGGAGGTGATAGCGTTGGAGGAATTTGAATGCAATTTGTACTCAAGAAATCTGTACTCAGTAAATTGTTTATCAAAGATGCCTAGGAAGATGATCAAATTTCAGAGCTAACCTCACAGACCAACGTCATTTTAATATTAAACGATCACTTTGCTTGGAAAATTGGAATCTTAGATGGATTGGATTCAACAGGCTTGTTTTAACGGAATAAAGTATTTTACAACTTTCATACCTGCTTTGTTGATTAGTTATTCATTCTTGTACGAACCATTTTTTATATAAATCTAACGTTTACATTTTACTTGTTAAAACGACTGGAGTTACTCAGGGTGTTGCCCTTTGCCATATGCTATCAATATCATACGCATAAGACATTCAACTCTTCAAGACATTAAAAGTTCAACTATTTTATTTTTTAACTCAAAAGGAAAAATACACTCATTTCGATCCAATATTTACAAATATATTTAAAGAATTGTAGAAAAACAACACAGAATGAAAATAGCACCTGCTGTATTGAGCTTCAGATATGACACCTATAGAAAGGATGCAAAACCAAAATATTAGAATCAAAAATCACTATTCCACGTACACAAAAATAACCGATTTTGAACTGGAACTTGAAAAAATGCAAAAAAATTGGCAATGATAACAAAGAATCATTAAGACAATACATACGAGTACACAGACGTACTAGGCATATACTATTAGAATAAATTGATTAATAAGGCATTCAATAAACTATAAATTTGACTAAAGAAGCTAAGTAATGTATAAGTAAATTATTTCTCAAATGTAATAAATTTTACTGTACAAAATTAATTCATTCTACATCCAAGAATGTACTTATTTTAATTCAGTTATATTATTTTAATTTTATTATATATTTTTTATTTTTTGTAGGTTTTTTTTTAATTTTTCCTATTGTTATGAATGTATTATACTTTTAATTCAATATGCTATATCAACCTGTAGTATAAGTATGTTTTATTCAAAACGTATTAACTGATTGTATTACAAAATGGTAAATTGTTAAATTTCATTGCAATAAAACTTTTTATTATTTTACTGAAAATGGCACGACACAATATTTCATTTTTTTCCCTCTAATTTTTTTATTACGACGTTAGCTATTAAAACATAATTTTTATTTTTGTTTTTAAGGATTGGACATAAATGCGTCGAAGAAGTATTGACTTTAGAAATAAGGAAAAAGCAGTGCGACTTCACAATTAGCTGTAGATGTTATTTGGGGAATTCCGAAAATAAATCTGGTAAATAAATTCATTAGTATTTTACAATCTATTTCAAACTCTCTAGAAATTCCTAATTTTTTATTATTTATTTTTTGTTACATTTAATAATTTAATGTTTTACTTTTTTCTTTATGTACAGTAACTTATATACATTTTAAGGAATTTATGAGTAAACAATTTATTGTTGAAAATTGATTTTATTTTATTTATTAATTATTTGATAATGGGGCTTATCTTTTTGTTTTAGGAGGGCTAAAGAAAGAACTAAAAAGTTTAAATAAAAACCTAAATTTGTTCAAAAATTTCACATATTTCTGCCAACGTTTCTATGGACTTACTATAAATGATTTTTTTGAACAAGTTATTCCCAGACAGTGGTAATTTTGTCAGAAAATTTAAACGTTTCAGGTTTACAATTTCTTTTGTTGTCGGTAATTTAAGCACTTCATTAATTAACATTATCTTTTTCTTATAGAATATTGTTTCCTTTAATATTTTTCTAATACATTTCGAAATCATCCCAAACGTTTAATCATAGTTTTTGCTGAATGAACTTCGGTTCTCCATAGAGTATTGCCGGTCTTAAAATACATTTATAAATTATGAGCTTGAGTCGTAGTGAAAATGTTTTTGTTAGTAATGGGTGATAAAGTTTATAAGATTTTGTTTATAAGGCCAGAAAAGTCATTCTTCTGTCAAAGTAAATGCCAAGACATAAAAGTTTATTGTGATTTTGCAGTCCTCCGTACACCATTATCCGTATTTTAATTCTGAAAACAGGGGAAGATTGTACAGACGTCGTCTGGGCACTTTAAATTCTAGACCTTTTATGTTAATATGTTCCTTCCACTATAAATCAAAGTCATGTAAGAGATTTAATATTATACAATACTTAAATTATCCTAAATATTTGGGGTTTTTTTTACGGTTGTGAACTTATATACTAACAAAGAGAAGGGAGTAAGAGGATTTCGGAAAACTGCAAAGAAATGAAGATTGAAATAAATTACCGATTATTTCACTTTATAAAAAGTTTAGAAAGAGACATATAAATCTTTTGAAGAGCCGGAATGTAAATTTAAAAATAGTTCATTAATTTTTAAAAGTTTAAAGAGCGTATTGAATTTAATGTGATTTACGATTTGACTACTATTTAAGAAGTTTTAAGTTATAATCAACTATAAAGTAATGATAATCTATTACTAAAGTGCGCATAAATATTTTATTTTGTAGAAATGTTGATAGGCATCATAACAAAATAAAATAGTTACTATATGGACTAGATTTTATAGCTATTGGATAGAAATAAAATATATATAATAGCCCTTGGCTCTGTTAGCTAATGACTTTGGTCTCAAGACAAAAACAAGCGACCATCATTCCACTTAACGCTACACAGTCTGAGTAGTCTTAAGATATTAACAAAACAATCTAATTACGTGCGAACTTCCATCGACTTATCTTATACTCTAATATAGTTGTATTTTTGATATTTATAATAAGTAGACCCGCCCCAACTATTATATAAATGTATACTACATTGTTTTTTTTAAACTATTCATTGATATTTACAATTTTGTACATTATATAAAGATTTTTAGGCTAGAAGAGTGAATGTCCGGTGACCATAGCTCTGAATAAATTGCAAAATAATATTACAAAGGCTATATTCTTTCTCATTGGGAACAGGTTCTTAAACTCTAAAACGTGTGAAAATTCAGTTTCTTGCATCCATGAGACCACCTTAAGTGACAGTACTTGGTACAAGTTAACAGGATGATATCTCTATTTCAATTTTTTTGTACAATCATCCTTCTAGCCTAACACCTTTCATGTATAAAAGTAATTTAGAGAAAAAATAATTAAAATAATATGTCAATAACAAGAACTACTTAATGGTAGCACTTGAAGTTTAACATTCTTCTTTTCTCACGGGAGACTATTAGATTCTAGTGGGTATGTAGTTGACTATGAGAGGCCAGATGTCTGGTTTGGACTAATTCAGCAATATATGGAGCATTAAGATCTTTATGGACTAGGTTGTTTGTGACATAATAGGAAGCATTGAGGATTTTACAAAGGATAGGATTCGAGAAGAATTGGAAGGTTTAGAGAAGCCTCAACGCTCAACTCCGTACGTCCAAATGAGTCTAATTACAGTCATCTAAATAAGTCTTGTGCAATTTATTGGGAACTTTGAACGCTTGTCTAGTAAATTTTGGAATAGTCGGTATCGATGAGCAGTTTCTTGTCTTTGAAGCCTGGTATGTGGATTACAAGTAAGTCGTTAGTTCCGATCGAGTCCTAGGTAGTGGATCAGTGGAATATTATTACAGGATACTGTAGGACAAGTCGTAGGTTTTTGACGAAGGGTAATATGGGATATATTGGATGGGATTTGTTTATGATGGTTATTCGTAAAGGTACAATGAAAGGATCATTATTTACTGATAATATACAACATAAAAATTAATGTAAAATAGTCGATTATAGTTGACATTATCTTAATTTTATTTTTCTGTCTTCATTTCAAGAAACTGCTTATGCAACAATTTATGCTAATGTAAACTTTCGCTCGGTCATTTTAGATATAAATTTACGCTAGTAATGATTATGATTTAGGTCATCAAGAGATAAAGAAGTATAGAATTAAAACATACATGGAATCAGGAAATATTAATTTTCCTTCAAGTAAAATTATATTAAATATATTCATAGTAGCGTGAAACCGTTTACAATCCCATCCACAAACTTACATTGTTGGGCAATACTTATTAAATTCTTGCAGAGAGGAAACAATTTGATCCTTGCTGTACATTCATAAATGAATTCTAGTGTTATTTTCCCTCCCCAAATTCCTTTGTTCCTTTTTCCTGTCCTTTTACCTCTTGGTTTATACTTCCACTCCTTTCATTATTTCCTCCGTTCTGTATAAATAGCAAATAAATTTAATGCAAATAAGTAGGTTCTCCCATAGAATTTACATAGAGGGTTGCAATTTAGTGTTACTACGCTTGCTGATTTAATAAATGTCATACTATAAACTATTTTTGTTTTATTGCATGTGATATGAAAAGTTTATATATGAATAAATTGACAAACTAAAAGGTTGGGGGTACAAACGCCATTATAATTTTATTATTTTAAAATATTGGAGTTGTTGAAATGTTTATAAAATGAAAAAATTAGGCTGTTGTTCATTTTTGTTATGTAATCATTAATCATTTTTTGAGTCCATACTTTATTTTTTTAAATTTTAATTTACAAGAGCGTTGAGCTTTCTATGTTTCTATTTCGATTTCACACAAAATAAATTTCGATAGGGAGGTTGTTTGAAGTTTTAGTCTTGTTTGAAGTAACAACAAAGCACGTTAAAAAAATATTTGATCCAATTTTTTTCAATCTTTAACCCCTCCGATGTTTCATGCAGTATGGTAAATTTGAAGCTCCTGCCAGATTTGATAGAATCTCTTTCATTTGTCGTTATTTTTTCACTTAAGTGAGCGCATCAACTATTTTTCGAAATAAGATCAAACTGAATTGTTTAATTTTAATACATATCATATGAAGGAAATTATTATTGGCTTTTGAAGGAAAATAGAAAATTATTACTTTATGTTTCTCATGTTTCTCACTGTACCTGCAATGGTTCAAGAATCAGTGACGGGAGAGAAGCCCTAGGATATCCTGGTGCCCTGTTTAATTTTTCAAATGATAGAGGAGGAAGCTGTGTTCCTTGGTCTGAGTGAAAATCTATCACATTTTTTTTTTCTTTTTCCAGTAAGGAGCTCTTTTTCCAGTAAGGAGCTCTTTTTCCAGTAAGGAGCTCTTTTTCCAGTAAGGAGCTCTTTTTCCAGTAAGGAGCTCTTTTTAATAAGTCAGTGATTCAGGAATCCAAGCTCAATGAGTGGTATTAATTATTAATCTTAATGGAGAGAGCAGGTTAACCGTTGAAAGAGCAGGTTTTTCCACTTCCAGTCTTAACAAGTTATGTTTGAAATAAAGTTCCGATTATCTACTGTATTGGATGACGGGTCAACAGCTGATTAACATAATGGCCGTAAAAGGACCAAAATCAACACAAACATTTTTTAAATGATTTTTATTTCTAGCAACATATTTAAAACTTAGGAGATAGCAAACATTGAAGTAATATCAGTTTTTCACAAAGAAATCGCTTCATATTTTAGGTGGATAATTTACTCTATCTACCATCTATCAATCGATGGTCGAGGTTTTACTTAAAAATTGTTTAAACAGTTAATTGCTAATTAACTTTTATTTTTTTTATATTGGGTTGTCACACATGAAATGTCTGATTTTTCTTTATAGAGGATAAAAGCGTTCCCTGTTGATTCCTAGCAAAATATTTACTATCTGTAATAAGCTCTTGTTAATCCTCTATTTGCTAACTGTGCTTATTTTTTCCCCAAGTAGGCAGACAGATTTTAATATAATTTTAACCGTGGCCATGGAAACACGGAATTTCCGAACGATTTTTTTTATGAGTACAAACTCGGTCATTCCGCTGCCCAGGCAGCAAGAAAAATTAATTATGCGTTTGGTGAAGGGAATGCTAATGAAAGAACCTTCCATCGATCGTTTACAAAATTTTCCGCAAGAGATACGAGATTAGAAAATCTGCCTCGTGGACCGAAAAGACAATTGATTCAACATAATACTGCCAAGAAATTGATCAAATGCATCAAAATTTGATCAAGCAACAGCCGGTACTGGTAAACAGGAAAGGACCTATCCTTTTTCATGGTAACGCCCGGCCTCATGTTTCAATGCAGACAGTGCAATAAATTAAAGGGGTTGGGCTATGAAGTCTTACCACACCCCCCATATTCCCCTGATCTATCCCATACAGACTACCACTTTTTTCGGAGTTTAGACAACTTTTTGCGAGGAAAATTGCTTAGCAATGATTTAAACATTAAAAATGTATTTTCCGAATTCCTTTCATCACGTGACTCAACGTTTATCAAATCTGGGATAGAAAACATGGTAAGCCGTTGGCAGAAGAGTATCGAAATTTATGGTAAATACTTTGAATAAAAAATATGTTAGATTTTCTTCCTGGTTCTAAAAACGGTCATTTCAACCCATGACAACCCAGTATATATATTTTCGCATACCTGTGATTCATTTTCCTGTAGGAGATAAAGTTTCAAATTAAATAGCTTAATCCTGCTGACCTCTGTCCTTAATTTTTTTTCAGCTTACTTTAATGATTCTAAATTATTTAATGTAATTAACAATTAATTTTTAGTCCTAATAAACAAAATTAAGAAAAAATAGCGGTTTCAAACTCGACTTTTTTCATTCAAACCAATATAGCTCCTAATCGGTAGGTCCTAGTGACAAATATAAAACTATAAAAATTTTCTATAATATTTCTGATAGGGAAACTCCAGGCAAATTTTAAATCCGAGTGATAAAAACTAGTGCGTGTCTAACTAAGCGTAAAGTAAAAAAAAATTACATAGGCCTGTTTATATATATAAAAGCAACTTAATAGGAAGTCAGAAAAAACATTTTGTTTTTATATTAAATTATTATTGACACAACACATATTATGAAGTATATGTGTCTTTCAAAGGTGTAATTACTGTTTGAATAATATATTTCAATTAATTAAGTAAATAAGGCTTTCATAAAGGATAATATTTATCAAGCCTGCGCTAATGAATAAATAAGAGGGTTTAGACAGAAAGTCAGAGAATTAGAATAAACATTAAGCTATTTGCTTATCAGATTATATAATCGAGAAAACCCGAGGTGAACGTTAACAAAATAAACATGAGAACATAATACCTCGAAGGGAACGGTATCCTCTTTGTTGAAGAGATAATTTAACGAAGGACAAAGATAGAAACGTAGGAGGTGTTGGTACAAAAAGCGACTGGGGCAATAACAACTTCTGCGGAAGGAGAGCTGCTTCAAGATAAAGAAGGCATTTCTCACTCAAACCTTATCATTTAATAGAAATCCTCCATTGGGATAAAATGTACCCTCTTCGGCCCCCTCTCGTATATATTTCATTCCTTTCCAACAACTCAACATATTGGAATCCAAAATGGCCGCTTATCGGTAAGATACAAGGTAGCAAAATGTTCTTAAATAATTCAGATCTATTGGAAAATGATCGCTAATATATCTCAGATTGACAAAATTATTGTCTTGAACGGCTAAGGAAAATAAAATATCGAGTGTCTGAACAGATACAAATGCACTGCCGTCAAAAGTTTGAGACCACCCTGAGCCCAAATAGGCAAATTTCTCTTTTTATTTCTATCTATATATGTTTTTGTTTTTTTTTATTTGAATGTAAAAACATTTTCTTTCCCTTTTGTGTTTATCTCCACAGTACACATATCGTCATCCCAGAATTATCTCTAAGTCCATTTTTAGGGTATATAGAGTTATATACACCAACAATTTAGAAAAAAAATTCTTGTTCTATATCAATTTAAATAACAGTATTATCTTAGCGCATAATCGAGTATTCAGTAAATAAATGTTCTATAACCAAAGTTTTGGGTCTACTTTATAGAATTGTCTTGTTCTGTTGATAGCTTGAGAAATTATGGTGTTCTATAGACCGTTCATTTTGTTCTATATCCATAAAGTAAATCAGAAACAACTTCAAAGTCAAGGAAGGCAAAACCGAAAGAGATTATTACTTACACTTTATTTACATTTTCTTATTTTTTTTTTTACTTCTTTATAACTTTTTTTGTAATAATAAAATTTATATAAAATAAAAGAGCTTTTATTACAATACACTGTCCCAATTATTAAAAAGAAATTATTGAAAAGAAATTAGTTCAAAGGGATATAGAACAATTCATTGATCTTAAAATGGTCTATATCATGTATTTCTTTATGCCAAAATAGCCATTTTTATGCTATATCCAAATGAATAAAATCGTTTTAGTTTTAAATCAATGCAGTTAGGATGTAAGTTTGACGTAGTAAAACATTATCTAATATACTGGGAATATTTAACTTCAAATGCATTTACATATTATCCTAAAATAAAAAAGTACTTTAAGAAATAAACGTCAAATCTCATTTCCCAAAACAAGGGTTTTGGGATATAGCACAACATAATTCTGGGATGACGATATGTCCATGTTGGAAATTAAGAGACTTATTTGATAAAAATCTAATCAAATTTGAAATTGCTCAAAAAAATCCCGTTACCTTAATTTAACGTCTCAACAATATTTCTTTTTTTGCTTTTAACTAAAATTTCAAATTATTTAATCTAAGGTTTTTCGGTTAGCAGACGAAATTGTTGGTATGAATACATATAATTTTTTTTTTTAATTATTTAATAATTACTTAATTTTAATTGTTTGCTTTAAATGCTGATGAACTTTAAACGTCTTGGCCTAAACTATATATCTATGTTGAATTTGATTAAAATCCATTAATTTTCGATTAGATATCAAACTATTAAATTTACTGATATCGTTTCAGTTAAACTTTTGACCGGCAGTGTACCTTAGTATAGGTATATAAACCTATAATATACCTTTTAAAAAGAGGGCGTACTAGAAAGACTTTGAAACCAAGATAAAGATGCCAAATAATTACAAGACTTATATATATGACAGTAATGAGACCTACAGTTATACGGAGTTGAGATCTAGGGCTTCACTAAACCATCTAATTCATCTTGTATCCAATCCTTGAAATCCTTATAAAAAATACTTCGAAAAATCCTCAATTCTCTTTACATTGTCACCGATAAAATTATCCATTTAGGCCTTAATGTAACGTATGTTGCTGATTAAACCAAATCCCCGATACCTATCCTTTCATAAACTTCGTAACTATTAAAATCCACTGGTTTCTTAACTTGGTTCCTACTCTATTCCCGACAACCCACTGACGCGTCTTAATAGAAGATGGCCTCGGGACTTTCATTTATATAAATAAACATTTGTTTTCTAGGTGTTACTATATTATAGCGTGCCCTTTCATGATGAAGCGTTTGACTTTTCTCGATCAGTTGGAAATAATAATAAAATAATATAATAAAAATCAAAGTGGTAGCTCATTTGTGGGAATTTAACGTTATTCACTCGAGAATTAAGTCACCGTCATCGATACCCTACGTAGGTTATGCACCTTAGAGTGGAAAATTTTGAACGAGAGTTGCGTTTACAAAGCAAAACGAGACTATAGATATAGAAGAGAATATTAGTCAATTTATAGGCGAAATACAGCCGAAATTATTGTAAAGAGTGAACAGAAATTGGAGCGATCGGGTGTGTCAGTGTCAACGAGTCCATAGTGGTAAAATGTCCACCACACTATCTTATTCTAAACAAAACTGCATTGTCTAAGCTTGGAAATAAAGTTGGAATTAAGTAGGTATGTCAAAACGTTGTTTTATTCAAACTTGAAATTCTATCACTCTTAATGAAAGACCATATAGAACTTATGTTCCACCAGTGGGTAGTCGTTGCTTTACAAGCAATTGGAATGTTATAAACGTTATAATAACATTTACTACATTTTTTTATAGAGTTGTAAATTTCAATAAAAAAATAAATAAAAATAAGGTAAAAGCTGAGAATTATAAAATGTTCTGGGGAGTGAGGGGGGGGGGGAAGAATAGATACACAAACTATTTTCTCCATTTACTCGTGAATTTTGGAAGCTAGATTACCGAGTTGGGTTCCGCCAGGTAGGGGAAAAATTTAAATTTCTTGGTGGACCCACGGAATAAATCTTGCCATTCCTAATCTGGTTAGCTTAGGTTAGTAACCTGTAGGATAACCCGTCCTTCCTGCCCTTGTTGGAGTACAGGAAGACATTAGCCCAACAAACTCACAACTTATAAACTCTCACGCCTTTTGATATATGCCATAATTTTTTACCACTATATTATTCCACTGCCATTAAGATTAAATATTGATTCTTTATTAAATTATTTTAAAATTTTAGATCGCTATTATTTCCATCATATATATCTATACCTTAAATAAGAGGGACTTGGTTTACTCTAGTACTGATCGCCTGTTTTCATGGTTTTTACCGTCCTCCAGTTCTTAGCACAAAGTAGGGTTTTTGAGTCAGTTGCAGAGTACCTTGCTGCGCCTGACACCATAGATTTGTTTGGCCAGAGCTTTAAGAGATATTTCCACAGAATTTATTCTATCGACATGAACTGCCCATCCTAGCTGGGAGATTGTCGAATTGGCAGAGATCTATATCGTTATACAAACTTTATATTTTTGATTCAGAAATTATAAGTTCGTTCAGATCATACCGCCGAAGATTCTTTGGAGAGTTTCCTATCAAATCTAAGCAGGAAAAACTCATTGATCTTATAAATAGTCTAGAATTCAAATCTTCCTTTTGCTAGGATCAAGTGTCGCAACACAGTCTAACAGTCAAGGTCCGTGACAGAGAGACATATTGAAAGATTCGATTTTAAGTAGCAATAGTTATCATTATATTAAACAGAAACGTGTTTACAACTGTAAATGCTTTATCTATTATAAATGATAATACATAAAGTATTAATGTTTCAATCCTGATGTTTGGCTTATATTACTTATGATGTTAGATCATAATTTAAAAAAAAAATCCGCTTACCTGATCGTTGTCGTCGCCTTGCCAACTGTCGCTACCCTGCAACAGAAAAAGATGAACATGTAATAAATATTTGATAAACGTAAAAAAAAAAAAATGAATGTATTAATTTTATTTCAGATTATATTACTACTGAATTTGATAAACTAAGCATGACTTGGAAATTATGATTCCTAAATATATATATATATATATATATATATATATATATATATATATATATATATATATATATATATATATATATATATATATATATATATATGTAAGTATAGAGGAACAGGTGTAAAAATGGCACTCGTTTAAATATGGGCACCCTTCTCTACTAAGGGAGATATTGAAGAATGGCGGCGAGGACTGTCTACCATATGATGTCATTTGCTAATATAAGATAGCAGTGAGCAGTTAAAACCATTCGATAAGCTAGTGCAGCTTAAGTTATTGCGCAAATTGGTATTCATTCTGGACTGAAAACTTTTGAGAGGCATGTGAAATTGTTTTCGTTTCATGTTCTTATAGTAATTTAAATAATTTTACAATGATATCCGGAAAGCCGAGCTCTTATTATACTTTTTGAATCACACCTTTAGTCATGCACACTTTTAGGTTACATGTGATAGTGGCCATCTTTCTTAGGCGAAGTTTGGTGTAAATATGTACCCCCATTTCCCCGAGAACTTATCTTTTGATAGAGAGCAAAACTTGCATCTTTTGTGATGAAAAGTTCTCTGAAGAAACTCGGGGAGAGGTGTGGGTAAAATGCTCCCAAATGTGGGAACTTACATCGTGCCGGGGCTGAAAGAGCCAGTTATAATTGCGATTTCTGTAAATAATATTTTTTCCTGTAATAAATAAACTCTACTAGTCGAATTGTTTATGTTTATTTACATCCCACTTTGTTCTGCTACTTTGAAAACTTCTTGTAAATCGTCGTTTTTGAAATGTAATGTTGATGAACATTGTTTTCCTTTCTCAAATTTAAGAAACTTGTTATAGTTGTATGAAGACGAAAATCTAAAGTTTTTCAAGTTAAAAGAAACTTTAAATAAAAAACAAAAGAGGGCGCCCATATTTACACCTTTTCCTCTATACATTGTACTTCATTCTTTTTAAAAAGAACAAAAACAAAAATTTATAATTAAGATAATGTTAACAACTACAACAATTAGTTACCAAGAGATAACGAGATAGGTAGTTACCAAGAAATAGATAGTTACTTAAAATATTATATAGATAATTAAGATAAGAGAGGTAACTATTAAATTTCTGTAAATAAATATTTTTAAAATAATACAAGAACCATACTCAATGTATTACAAAACATACAAACATACAAACCATGTAGTATAAACCCAAAACTATAAATTGTTATAAAATAGAAATATAAGATAGGAAAGTACATAAGCGGGATTGTATTTCTTGATACAACTTTGTAATACAATACCTTCTGTTTTAGAACAGCTAAGTCCCTAACCAATTCCATAGCTCCACATTGACGGTGGGCTTATAACAATAACCGCATTGTGTTGTTATCTTCCCCTTAAGGTGTGTATATCCGACGAGTATTGCTTTTTCATCTTCTGGGTTGACTCCACTCTATTGTGCGTTGCTGATCGCTGATTCAACAATCCCATGATTGACTTCCAGGCCAAGAACAGTTCCACTTTCTGAGCACTGTTCGAAAAACACTTTGGCTATTGATTATATCTGGATATATATAGCAATGATATGATATAAAGTAACAATGAGTAATATATACAGGGTCAGTACCTCTTTGTGTAAAAAAAAAAAAATTGAAGAAAAATGTCGCAGACCTTAATTTTCTATTCCAATCCGTTGCAGATATACGATAACGCAAAAGATTTTTTGGAGGAAACCAAGTTTTTTGTCATAAAAGCTGTAATTTATCCACTTCGTTTAAACATTTATCAAATTTTGACCACAGTTTCAGATTAAGCATTAAATGTCCTATAAGAGTAAAGTACATGTAACCTTGAATTTTTCAAACTTGTTATCTAAATAAAAGCTTGATCTTCACCTTATTAAGAGAAGTTACAATGTCCTATAATATTCAACTCTCACCGTTTTTCCAAAAAACTATCCAAAAAACTGCAAATTTTACAAAAATTCGCAAATTTAATTATATTTTTTACGGTATGATTAAATTAATGATCCGTGTAGATTTCAAGGAGAAATTTACTTTTAAAACCGGAAAAACATGGTGTTTTCATTTGATAAACAAATTATTAATTGTGTAAATAAGACATTATGATAATCGCTTGAAGGAAATATCCATTTTATACCAATAAACAATTCATCAAAAAAAAAAAAAAAAAAAAAAAAAAAAAAAAAAAAAAAAAAAAAAAAAAAGGAAAGACAAAATTTATAGTTTAATAGAAAATAAAGGAAACTTGTCAATAAAGCGACACTAAATCAAAGGATTTATGTAATTACATTTATTTATTTATGATTATTATTTAGGATTTATTTTATTAGATTTTCAATGTAATGTTTAAAACTCAATGATAATGGTCATAGACATCAATTTTGTCGCTAGCTTCTGAATGTTAAAGAATACCACTTTTTGATGTGAATTTTAGGGACAGACGAGTCTGTTTTTACAGGAAAAGGCTTACCCATGTAGGGTATCATTGGTTTATTCATTTTTGTACTGCTGTAAAATAGTGTTAGAAAATCATAGTTTGCCCAACAGATTGAATGATGAGAATTACTAGTATTAGTTACAAAATATCCTGCCACAACTTCATCACGATTTTCCACCTGATGTTCGGCAAAATATAATTTTCTAACACCACAGTGCTCCTCCACACTATTCGAAAGCAATACAAAAATAAACCAACGATATACGTGGATAGGTAGAAATGCCTTCCCCTGTAAAAACAGACACCTGTCCATAAAATTCACATCAACAAGTGGTATTATTTTATATCATCTGCATTCAGAAGCTAACGGCAAATTTTAGGTCAATATTCAAATACTTCGGATTTACTGGCAGTCCAACATTTTCAGCTATACCTAAGTACTGGTCGAATGATTGTTTCGTTCAGCCTTTCTTTTGAGAATCTAGATGATTATAGGGTCCGTAAAGGTTTTAGCAAAGAAAAATAGGTGCTGTTTGCTGAATGGATTCTTTCTTGTAAGTTCTGATTAACCTGGGATCCTAAACACATGAAGGATTGTACTCTCAATTCTATACCGCACTGTTGAGACATGACTTCCATCATCTTCGCGGTCAGGTAGGGTAAATATATATTTAGTTTTTTTAGTATTACTAATCAGGCCTGTGCTTGCAGCAGGATTCTTCAATGACTGAAAAGCCACTATTACAGCGTTGAGAGTTCTTAACGAGATCCAAATCATCTTCGAATCCTAAAATCTACACCGTTCTTTTAATAAGCATTCCTGTTGCTTGGGTACCTGTCTTTCTAATTGGTTTTTCTATGGAAAATTTAAACAATAGATAGGCCTCCATCGTCATTTTTATCAGATCAACTTCAATCATGTTTATCAAAAAAATTTCATTTTTATAAGACTCTGACAAACATAAAATAATCTTCATATTGAATATACTGGAAGTCAAAAGGTTGTTGGTTAAAGAAGCATGGTAATCAATCCAAAAGGATTGAAGAATATATCTATGAAACCAAAAATAAGAACGACAGATAGATTCAGGAGGAAACGAAATGTCGTTTTCCTTCTAAGGCTTTAGAAGAGGGTACTGAAGTGAATAAGGAAAAATAAAATATTATCGGAACGGAAAAAACCGAAAAAAATATTTATCATTTAACACGGCGTAAAAAGGAGGAAATACTAAAATAATATACCAAATTAACAATGATTCGATATTAGAGTTATTGTTATGTTAGAAATTTTATTTTCTTATTGAGTAGTTGGTAATTAAATTCATATGATTTTGAGAAAACCAGGGCGTATATAGAAATACATTTATTTTAGTGTTCTATCATAGTATTTTAATGATTTCACCACATATCGTAATATTATTGCATTTAATAATGGCATGACTTGTTTATAATAGGTAAAAAATAAACCTTTTCGAAAGAAGAAATTTGCATGTGACATCATATGAGCCAAAGTAGGGAGCCGCGGAACAAAGTACGGATTATTCTACATTTATTTTTCTGAATTTTATTTTATACTTTACTAAGACCTGGTTTAGTTTAGGTGTCAGTGTTTTACTCAATGCATTGATTGGAAAGTACATTTCTATAAAGTGGAAGGTAGTGCTTCGTCGGGCGAGGAGTTATACATCAATCTTCAGAGTCAAACTTGCTTAAAACTTTCTTTTGTAACAAGAAAGATACGTTTCCTGAAACAGTAAGTAAGCTCCTAACAAAATCAGTTCAGACGTTTTAGTAAACTTTAGGAAATTAAAGACAGATTAATGATTGAATTGATGATAAATAACTACACTTCAGAAACGATATTTCTGTTAAAAATTACATGATTACTGACTTTTTACATAAAGTAGAGACTAGTCGGCCAAGCCGATCCGTTGGAATTCTGGTGATATCGGCAATATTCGAGGTGTTTCGTTTATAGCTTTATAGCCGTCTGTACATGCAACAGTAGGTTTTTGTTTATCTCATATTTTGTCTTCAAAATTATTATACTATATTATCATTTAATAGTTTTCGCAAAGGGGCCAGAATGAACCGGGTATTTATCGAAAAATAAAGCATAACTAAGCAATTTACTTTACTTAGCTTAGATTGCTAATTGTGAAATATGAAATTCATTCATGCTGAAAAAGATATAGTGTTAATGGACATATATATATATATATATATATATATATATATATATATATATATATATATATATATATATATATATATATATATAATTTTATTTTTGAAGAGAAAAGATTTGACCCGGTCGGGATTTGAACCCAAGTTTCCACCTCTCTAGCGTGGCGCCTTATCCAACTAGGCCACCGGGGTCGCATCCGAACCAGGCAAATCCTTTCTCTTCAGTGATCCATAACCCCCGGGCACTCGCAAATCGCGATGTAATTCCGGGGTTGAATGTTCATATTGAACATTACATTTAACTTGGATCTATTGACAATCCGTCACCGGTATATATACATAATTTTTTCTTGATATAAATCAATAAAATCCCGACCGGGTCAAATCTTTTCTCTTCAAAAATAAAATAATATATTTAATAATATTGATTTATATCAAGAAAAATTACATATATATATACCGGTGACGTATTGTCAATAGATCCAAGTTAAATGTAATGTTCAATATGAACATTCATCCCCGGAATTACAACGCGATTTGCGAGTGCCCGGGGGTTATGGATCACTGAAGAGAAAGGATTTGCCTGGTTCGGATGCGACCCCGGTGGCCTAGTTGGATAAGGCGCCACGCTAGAGAGGTGGAAACTTGGGTTCGAATCCCGACCGGGTCAAATCTTTTCTCTTCACAAAAAATTATATATTTAATAATATTGATTTATATCAAGAAAAAATTACATATATATATATATATATATATATATATATATATATATATATATATATATATATATACATGGTTAGTAAGGTTCTTGAGATTCAGTCAATAAATAAAAACAACTATTGTTGCGACGATTCGAGGCTATATTTTCCTCATAATCATGCCCTACTGTGTAAAAACAGGTTACAATAAAATTATATAAGTTACACAGGTTATTTCAAAACATAAAGTTAACTACAATATAAATATATAAAAACATGCGTTAGATTATATACTATACATAATTACAAAATATGTATTAGTATGAAACTACTTACTATGCTACTGTTGGATATGCTATTGGTATCTTATACTAAATATAACTTTAATGGTATACAACTGAACAGGGAATTTCTGAAAACAAAAAATAAAGGTTAGGGATGGGGATTTTCAAGGGTTTTCCCAGGTACAGGTCGACGGAATTTCTGTATTTCTATGTAATAAATGGATAAATGGATATCGGTTTATGTTGTATATTATTATAAGTGAATATTATTAATCTGAATGTATAACATTGGATTAACATGTGTTGAGAATTAGGACGTCTGATTATAGGACCTGCAACTATAATCAGGTCCTCCTAACATTGTAAGTAGTTTTATACTCCTCCATATTTTGTAATTATTGTAGTATATATTCTAACGCATGTTTTTAAATATTTATATTGTAGCTAACTTTATGTTTTGAAATAACCTGTGTAACATATAATTTTATTGTAACCTTTCTTTCACTGTAGGGCATGGCTATGAGAACAATATAGTTTCGAAACGTCGCCAAAATAGTTGTTTTCATTTATTGAATGAACCTCAAGAACCTTATTAAAACATATCAAAAGTCAAGAAATACATCCATATATTGTACATAGAATTGTAATTAATCACGTATGTAAACTGCTGTTGTTTCCTTTCCGTGTTCAAACTTTAGTATTACATTTTAATCAAGAATTATTATTTTTAAATTATGATACAAAACTTCTTTATTCAGTATTGTACAAGTTATCGAATTTATTTTTTGTTAATATCATGATGTTTCTTCGATAAGTAAGATAATTTTTGACAAAAAAAAAAAAATTAAATAAAGTGGAATAAATAAAAAGAAGCTGTTATGATTAATTTTAAATCAAAATTATAATCAATAAAGAACATATTTTCTTTTCAATTGATTTATTTTTAAGCGTAGAAATATAAACGAATAAAAATGGTCACTTGGCGTTTCTTGCCGACTAATCGCCGAAAAAAAATAAATTGGTTCATGTCCAGTATTTATCTATATATTTCTTGATATCAAAAAACGTAAAAATAATATTACATTACCGTGCTAAAATTGAAGCCTATAAATAATATCTAGACATATTGGGTTCTTTATCGCTCATCTGAGATATTTATCAGTTTTAAAAAACGAATTATCATAATTCATCATTAAATAAATAAAACGATTAAGTAATTAGTGACATTTCGTCACAGTTATGATTAATTTATGAATCAGTGAATGAATAAGTCATCTATAATGTATAATTGCATCATATTATATTTTTTTAAAGTTTTCTTTTAAATGCTCTGTGGCCTGTTTAAGAGAAGAATTGTTAAAAACAGGCCTTAAAAATTAACAATTCACTTAAAAATATAATTAGTTCGGAGTTGGTCTGTTGACGTGGAGCGAAACTGGGACGAAATTTACAGACACTCTTTACCCCACCCCTTTTGGTGGTGTAATCACGGATAGGGGCTTTTGGGTTCGTTATGTTGTTTGTTTATAATTAAGCGGCGATTGAAAAGATGTCCTCCATGATTGAAGGGGGGGGGGGAGAATTAATTAATTACGTCGGTTCCAAATTTTTTCACCGAAGAGTAAACTTTGGAATTTCGTGGTGAGGAAAACGTCCTAAAACTGAAAAGTATGTTTAACATTACCCTTTCCTGTTGGTTTATATTTTGGTACTAATTAAGGTTTTTTATTTAGGATTTTACCAGCAATAACCACTAATCATTCTGACATTAACGGTGGAATTTAATTAATACATATAACTATAATTTTATAGGTTTGTAGCATAAGTTTTCTTAAATATGTCTTGTTTTTAAATAAGTTATGCATCATAACCAAATTGGCTTTCTTAAAACATGGAAAAAAAAATTGTTTTAACGTCTTTAATTATACATCCTCTCACTTGAAATCCACATACAAGACTAAAAATACAAGAAACGGCCCGTCGTTATATACTGCCCCCAACATTTACTAGACAAACGTTCAAAGCTTCCAAAAAAATTAAAAAAGACTCATTTACGTGACAGTTATTAGACCTACTTGGACATACGGAGTTGAGCTTTGGGGCTCCACTAAACCAACCATTTCTTCTCGTATCCAATCCTTACAATTCAAAATCCCTAATGCTCCTTACTTTGTCACAAATAAACTTATACATAAAGACATTAATGTTCCATATGTCCATATGTCCACATTAATCCAAGAAGACGTGAATCGAATCTATAACTGGGCAGTGACGAACAAGTTGAATTTAAATACTGAAAAGACCAAAGCTCTTGTAATAGGCTCGAGTTACCTCCTGAAAACCATGCCTCCTATTCCCACCATTTTCCTGAGCAGTGATCCTATCAAATTCTACCCCTCAGTCAAAAATCTCGGAGTCATTTTCGATCAAACCCTATCCTGGAAAAATCACGGATCCGAAATTTCCCGTCGCACCATCCCAATCCTAAAACATCTCAATTACGTTCGCCATCTTCTTCCTTTCGAAACCCGCAAATTACTAGTTACTTGCCTTATCTTCCCCCACTACGACTATTGCTGTGCTTTATATGGGGGCGTTTCTGGTGATCTCGAGGCCAGACTCAAAAGACTGTTTAACTGCTGCATTCGTCTTATTTTCGGGATCCCCAGGAACGCCCATGTTTCACAATTGTACGCGGAGTGAAAGTGGCTCTTTCCTTCCTACCGTCGCCAGTATTTTCTGGCATCCTTTCTCTACCAAACAGTGAAATCCCAACGCCCATTTTACATTTCTCAACTCCTTCAGCTCAAATCCTCTGTTCTTACCCGCCAAACCCGTTCCCGTCCATCAGATTTGTACACTCCTACTCATTGCTCCGCTGCCTTCAACAGATCATTCCTAATCCGATCCTCGTCCCTATGGAACTCCATCCCCTACAACATTCGCCTCTCAAACACCCTTTCCACTTTCAAACATCACTTATTCAACTACCTAATGTCCATCCAGATCCATGAAAACTGTCATTAGCCACTTAATAGTTGAAATATAAAAGTTTATGTACACGAAATTTTATTGTTTTTACACAATTGATTCACAAAATGAATCAAAATATTTCTGTTTCTTTTTGTCAGTATTTCTAAGTTTAATCTTTATATGTTATCATTATTAATTACTATTTTATTATATTTAATAATATTTCATTATCATCTTGAGCCTCTGCAGGCCCCTGATTGTACACTATTTTTTATTCTTAATGGACTTAAGGTCCCAGAATAAATAAAGAACTTTTTTATTATTATTATAATTATATGTTGCTGATTTAGCCCGAACCAAATACCAATCCTGTCGTAGTAAACTTCTTGAATCCATTTGTCTCCCAACTTCACATTCGATTACTGATAACCCACCGAGGCGTCTGAAAAGATGGCCAAGAGACCTAGTTTAGTTTTTATTGAAGTGCTACTAGTGAGTAGTTCTTCACATGTGGTTTACATGTCATTATAATAATGTTCCTCAAATTTATTTGATGTATATTGTATACAGTTGTAAATATCAATAATAAATAGTTTAAAAAAAAAATATACATCCACACCTCTTGCTCGGCCATTGAGCAATCTATAATGTATAATTATCATGTCAGGCCGGGGACAAGTAAATACATTTTTAATATAAACCCAACTTCAATTTTAAAATAGTTGTATTTGAGGAGATCGCTTTATCAACTTCTTTTTGCATAAATTTAACGTTTTATATTACTAGAAACTTCATAATTTAAAATTTTTAAGAGCAAGGAAAGTAAGCAAAGGCTAACCCTAGACTTAATAAATTAGGATTACTGAGTATTTCACGCAATAGCCGAGAAATTAAAATTTCATTCTGGATCTAGTGCAAGTAAAATAACATTAAAATTATTTTAAAATATTTTCAGAGAGCAAAGAAAAGAGAAGAACAAATTTAATTGAAAAATATAATGAAGTAATATGAAATAGTAAATATGAACCAGAAATATAACAGTATTAAAAAAACAAACAAAAAAAAAACTACGACAACCAGTCAAAATCATAGCTAAAATATAATAAAAAATTAATCATAGCTATGATTAATAATTTTCCTGAATTAATCACCTAATTTAATAATGATTAAATCTTTCAGTCGTTGTTTTGTGAACTAATGATAATTTGACTGAAATATTTTATTATTATTAAATTATGTGAGTAATTCCAGGAAATTAGTTTTCAAGTAGTAATGATTAAATTTTGATTAATTTTTAGCTATGATTAAATTTTGCCCAACTCTCACTACATCCCATGAGTGGTGTTGGGGTTAGTACTTATGTAAGGATGTATTGTTACTGGACCAACGGTTGTGAAGGGAGGAGCATGGTATTCGAATGCCTTATTACCCAATAAGCTACCGCACCTCTCTACAGTTATAGATTTTTAAAAAAATATTTAATTATATTTACAATATAACATATTGCTGCATATTATTCAACGAGTAAATGTGTGGAGAATGATTAAAATGGCATGTCAATAAATTAAAAAAAAATAATGGTAGCATTTCAGTAAAAATTCTAAACATTAGAAGGCCAAGAGACAGAAGCTATCTTCTTTTTGGACCTCTCAGAGGGTTATCGGAATGTGAAGCAAGTTAGGATATTAGTAGATTTGAATGGTTATGGAGTTTAAGGATTGGTATCTGATTTGGACTGTATCAGCTAAAGATGCAACAGTAAGGCCTTTGTAGTTTATTTGTAATAAGGTTTTTGGATTGCAAGGATTCAATATGAGAAGAATTGGAGAATTTAAACAAAAAACACAAAACTATAAAAATTAATCGAAACATCATTATTATTACATATACATATTAAGGCAAAAGGGTGAAGGATGTTAAGGAACTAGATAGATGGAGTGTCTAAGATTTCAAAATAAGGCAACTAAATCATTTATATAGTCATATGTATAAGATTAATATGTACCTAATAGTTGTTAATCAACGTTTCAAAATAAAAATTAAGAATAAATAGGGGAAGGTGCTGTACCTAAAGCACAGTTGTACCAGTGGACATTTTTAATAAAGAGAGAGTGGGAGGAGGGAAATTGAAATTGTTGGATTGGTAGTGCAGCAAGCATCTCTCTGCAGTTGCACGTGTGTTTTCAAGATTGTCAGATCAACAGTTTCGTAGAAATTATTATTTTTAAGTTTTTTTTTCTTCCAAATCCTGACCAATCCAACCAGTGATTTTAAATTTTTTAAGACCTACTCTTAGAAATTTTCTAGGCAGTAATATTTCTTAGGGTTTTCCAATAAATATATCATAACTTCATATGTTTTCATATCAGTTATCACTTACGGGTTTTGTGAAACAGAGCTTTCCGCACAGCATGGCGTTCCGTTGTACTTGTGGATACCATTGCTGGGTGAAACAGTGGACAGATGGTTAAAGTGTCCACAGGTACAACAGATTTTGCTCTTTGTTTATTAATTCATTATTTCAATTATAAATATTGCGGAAAAGTTTATTGAAATGCATTCCGCGTGATATAAAATGCCTAAATTTGGATACCTACTATTCGTATAGCCTTTTTTTTTAAAAGGAGAAAAATCGCCACTCACTATTTATAACAAACTATTCAACTAGTGAAGATGGTGATTTCACTAATGTGATCTTGGCTGATCCATCAAGTGAAGATTGTAATTTTTTGGATGGATTGATGAATGATTATGAACGGTAAAGAAATTGAAGATGAAGAAATATATGTTGGTAGCTATGTTTTGTGTTGTAAAGCATTTTATAGCTTTGATCAAAGAAAACTTAGACTCGTTCACGTTCAACATTGGCTACTTGAAAAACATTTCATCAAATGATAGAACCCCAAAATCGGTTCTTCCGGACATCTCTACTGATTATGAAATTGAGATAAGAGATATTAAAAGAAAATTACCACCACCATATTTTATAACGCACTGGGAGATTATGAAAACAATTACATTTTCCTACATCTTTTCATGGATACGATCTCTAATGATTCGATTTTTTCCATAGAAAAAAAGTTTGTGACACTCGTTAATAAGAATTATAGGTACATAAAAGATTAATTTTTGTTAAAAGGTTTAAAAATAAGTTAAGTTTCTATTTACTTTCATAAGCTAAATTTATTGTTGTCACCTTTTTAGTCGGCCTTCGTGTTCAATAATCAAGTCGACTTTTCTTGTTTAAATATTCCATTTTTTTAAGTACATTTTATAAAAATTATTGCTGATGTGTTTCTCTAAATATCATTTCAGTTATCCCTATAAACCCATGAAGAAATGAATGTCCATTGGTACAACCACTAGTGCCCACAGGTACAAAGGGGGAAGGTACCTATGGACACTAATGAGTGAGTTACAAAACATTAAAGTCTGTAAAAATAAAATTACTTTTCAAAATAAAGACACCAGGGTTCGATAGCCCCTTAAACTTCTTATCTAATGGTACAATAACCACTCAGATAAATAAAGTACCGAAAATAAGAAAAATCTAAAAGTGAAAATTGTCCACAGGTACAGCACCTTTATTACTGAAGTCTGTGTTTAAACTAACAGTGTTTACCATTCGCTGTGAAGGCACTGAAGCAGAAATTGATAAGTATAAGCCTCCTGAATACATTTTGGGCAAAGTATCCCAGGGACTCCTGAAAACACAATCTGTATTCAAAAGCTGTAGACGATATAGCGGGCCAGCAACACCTGCGCTACGGTAAGCTAACTCAGCATACCAAGGCCCACTCTATTATAAATTGCTAACAATTGCCTAAAATTTAATCTCTAATTTTATATACAATTTATAATGCGATTTATGAAAATTATCAAAGAAAAATATAGTTTCATAAATCAAGTTCCCTACCAACAAAATGCATAAAAGAAGCATCTATATTCCTAACCATTGTTTAAGAATCCTAAAACGATGGATTTTTATCCTTTTTGTTATTGTTTGCGATTAAATCATGCCTTTTTGTTATTAATATCACATTTAAGAAGCCGAAAACTACCAACATCTAAAGAAGAGGGAAAAAAATTCAATATATATCACCATATTAAAGAAAATAGGGCTTTTTGCAATATCAAGGTTGTTTTTTTTCTTGGATTGGTCCATAATTAATTTTTTTAAAAACTATTTATTGATATTTACAACCGTATACATAATATACAACATGTAAATATGAGGAAAATTGTAACAATAACATGTAAAGAGCTACTCACTATTAGTAATATAAGTTCTACAACAGAATATCTCTTAGCCATCTTATTTTCAGACATCTCGGAGGATCATCTGGAATGGAGTGTGAGGTAAGTTGGGGGATTATTGGATTCGAGTGGGTAAGGAGTTTACTATGAAAGGATAGGCATCTGGCTTGAGCCAAATCTGCAAAATATGGAACATAAAGATCTTTATTGATAAGTTTGTGACAAAATAAGGAGCATTGAGAATTTTACGAAGGATTTTGGATTGAAAGAATTGGTTATGAGAGGAATGGAGTGCTAAAAAAAAATAAATAGTTTTAGTACTCAAAAGCTCAACTCCGTATGTACAAATGAGTCTAATGACTGCTATGTAAATATGTCTTTTGTAATTTATTGGGGGCTTTGAACGCTTGTCTAGTAAATGTTGGAGTAGTTGGAAACGACGAATAATATCTTGTTTTTAATATCTAGTAATTGATAAATAAATTTAAAACGAAATATATCGTGACCGAGATAGATGGTATTAACTGTAATAATATAAAATTTTGGATATAATGTATTTTTAAAAAAAAAAGACCTTAAAGGCGAACGTTGCAACAGCCGAGGATCAACAGAGGAATCGGAAGACCTGGAAAACATTAAGCTTATTTAAAGATGGTATCCTTAATTAGGAGATAAACCTTATGGTTGAGAGTGAACTTGATCAAATCACCTGCATACATAACAGTTGGCCAAGAAATAGTAGATCTGAATTCGTACCAACTTAGCTCTCAAGGGGAGGGGGAAAAAAAAAAATTATATCTGATATTTCGTGCCACGTACGTAGGAGATTCCTTTAAAGACTAAAGGAGTTCGCAAGGAACTACTTCTCTATATATACTCTTCTCAGCCACTGCCTGTGTGATCTAAGAATCAGCTGTGAATGTAAAATAGCGTTCCATAAATATAATATATAAACAGTATATAGTTAGCAATTACTCAACTCTTCGTAGGTTTTGTTGGTACACAAAAAAAAAATTAATTAATTCTTTAGAAAGTATTCAGAATAAAGAATGAATATTGGCATAATATGAAAGATGAATCACCAGAGCTTAAAACATTTGTAATAACAAGTTTACTAACATTTATGGTAAAACGGAAGTCCTGTAACCACAAACTCTATACAGTTCGAGCAACAACATGCTTTAATATGTAATGGTGGACCAACTTCCATGAACCAACATTGTTTCTAGCGAGGAACTTGGGATATCAAGGCTTTGCAACTTCCATGTTTTGGGCGTTGCAAATCTTCAGTTATTCTCGAGTTAACTCTAATATTAATAAAAACTCGATATTTAGAAACATATAAAATAAGCACATTAAGTGAATGAGTGGAAAAATTACTATAGTAACATATGAATAACTTGTAAAGAAACTAAAGAAAAACTACTCATAAAGGGTATAATAGTAATCGAATGGGAAGGATAGTGAATAAGAAGTTGGATGAAAAAGTGGATGGAAGAAGGGGTATGTCAGATTTTTTAAATTACAAGGAATTATGAGCAGAAGTGTAAGGTAGCAAAATTTAATATTTCAAAACAATGAGGTAAATAAAAATAAAATAAAGAAGGGGTCAATGTATTCCTGCTAAAGGAAAATGTTAAAAAAAAAAAAAAAAAAAAACTTTCAATATGATTCAGAACTATATTTTATAACATAACACCAAATCCTTCAAACATCAATAAATGTATTCTTGACATAATAGAGAACACTGAGGAATTAATTAATGAAGGCTATTTCTTAATTTTAAAAATATAAAATAAAAAATCTTACACCAGACATGTTTTTTAAAAAAATAATATTTAAACTATTGCAACAGAATAATATTAATCTAAAGACGTTAAAAATATGATCCGCATGGGAAGTCCAAATACATAAGTCCTTGGTGTCAGCTGTTCCGAATAGGCCATACCATCCATCACTAGCTAAAATACAATGTAAATATTAAATAGATATATTTTCTTCAACTATCGTGAAGCATGGCACGGACATAAGAGAATTGTTTGAAGAAAACGTTTTTGTACACGGAATATCATGAAACATAATAGATAATCTACTAATACAACTCGGCCAAGCTGATCATCGCTTCTATTAGATTTCAGGTGACATTGGCATTGTTCGAACACAAAAATATCGTACATGAAATAATAAATTAACGTCATGTAAATTGCAAAAATAGCAATTTGAAAATTTGAAAAAAAAACTCTAATATTACAGTTTTAAATTTTCTTTAATAACTCAAACACAATAACCAAATTCAGCAATGTTTACTCGAGTGGAATAAAAACGGCCTATGAGAGGGTTTGGTCTAGTATAGTGAGCTTACAAGTAGAGTTTGTAAGGGAGGATACTCGAGATAACAAGAGATGTGAGGGATACGGACTCAATTGGTGTTATCGGGGCTGGACCTTAAGGTTCCACCAACCGTGAAATAGAAAAATATTTCACAACGGGGGGGGGGGGGGGGGGAAGGGGAGGGGAGTCTAACCTGTGATATCAAATTTCCGACCCGGCAGCTAATTTCTGGTAATTTCCATTTTTACGAGAAAAAAAAGATCGACATTTTCCTCTTTATTAAACATTATTACAACACTATTAGTATTGACAATTACACGAGTATAACTTTGTAATAAATATTTTCTAATAAGAAGAGTTTATATATGAAAATATTGGTAGACCAGTGAACCAACAGACTGGAAAGTAATAGCTGATTAAAACACAAAACGCATAATATAATGTAATTAAATAACAAAACACATTATTACAACTAAAAAACACTCACCAACAAAATTTTGGGAGTCACTAGTAGCTGAAAGCAAATAATAATTTTTGCAATAACGGTTTATTTCCAGTAAAGGTAATAGTGTAGACACTAATCCTATCTTGATAGGTCTCCCCTAAAAAAAACATATATTATCTAAAAGATCATTAATTTTTGTATAAGAAAAACCACTGCTGTCGTTTCCAAACACGGGTCAAGAAGGGCTTTATTTTCAGGAAAAAAAAACTGCTGAACTTTTTTTCTCAACAGATCATAATGTTTTTTGAGGTGCTGAAACCGAATCTGAAGTTTGCTACCACGGCAGCCGTTGGATTCATACCTAAAACCGTCAAAAACCGCTCAAAATAGCGGCCAATGCCGATTTTTTTACCTATAACAAGACAAAGGAGGGCTTTTCGAAGAATGTCTTTATTAATTGTAGCGGAAACCAGAACCTATAAAATGAAAAAAACAATTCCCAAATTTGACCATTTTTCGCGAAGTTATGGTCTTGGGAACATTGTAGATATTGGCTAACTTGCGGTCAGTCTAACATCTCCGCGATAATCTTAATTTCATTTTTTTATCTTAAAGCTGGTTAAATTTGCTATTAGACTTTTTATATGAAGTTTGATTCAAGTCCCTTAAAATACATATGCCAGCACGATAAATGTGTATGCTTTGGGAAAATATGATAATTTTGACGAGTTCAATGGTATGGAGTGGTTGTTTCACGGCATTTAAACTAAATTACATAAATGGGATCTAATATTGAATTTAACCAGCTTTGAGATGGAAAATTGAAATTTGGGATCGGACAAATAAATATCTGCGGAGTTATAGCGAAAAATCCAAAAAGCGTAGAGATTCAATAGAAGTTTCATATATAGAATCTAATAATAAATTTAAATAGATTTGAAATTAAGAAACAAAATTTTGGATCGGACATGTATTTTCGAAGTTAAAGTGATTAATGTGCCAAAAAAACTTTTATTTCACAACAGTGCAGGGTTTTTATTGTGCTAGTATGTGTATTTGTGTGTGTATGCGTATTAAAGTACTGAGGCGTATATTTGGTAAGATAAAGGATAACTGTATGTGGTGGCGAAGGAAGAACCAGGAGCTATACGATTTGCATGGTGACTTGCCATTGTCGATATTCACAATAGTTCTACGGCTAAAATGGATGGTGCATGTATACCGGATGGGTGATGCACATGCCGAAAATTGTTCTGGGATAGACCGGATGGAGTGAGACCTCGTGGAAGACCGAAGAGAAGATGGCGTCTCCGAGGACTTAAAATTATCTAAAATATATCTAAGGCGAGCAGCTGATAGAGACGACTGGAGGAAGGCTGTGGAGCAGGCCAAGGACAGCTTCATGCGTCTGCCGCGCCTATAAAGATGAAGTATGTGTATTTTAAAGGACCTGATTAAAGCATTATACACAGAGTCTAATATTAAATTTAACCAGATTCAAGATGAAAAAATAAAATTTTGGATACGACAAATATATACGGAGTTAAAGACAAAAGAGTACCGATAAACGTGTTTTCGCTGATGATAACTTCGAGACCATAACTTCGCGAAAAATGGTCCGATTTCAGAATTTTTTTTTTTATTTCGTAGGTAATGGTTCCAGCTACAATTTACTATGTATATTTAAAAGCATTGTTCAAAAACCTTTCATTGTGTTGTTATACTTAAAACACCAACAATAACCATTATTTTGGGCGGCTTTTTTAGATATTGGGCATGAAGCCAACGGCTGCAGTGGTAGCAAACTTCAGATTCGGATTCATCACCCCAAAAAACATTAAGATCTGTTAGGAAAATAAATCAGCAGTTTTATCCTGAAAACGGCCTTATGGAACCTTATTTTACTTGCTGCCATACAAAAATTAATGATCTTTCACATAAACTTTTGAGAGGTTTCTGACAAGCTATGGCTCGATTCTCATCCGTTTTATATATTTTTATTTTTTTAAATGCAGTTAAAAGATTTGGAACGAAATTAGGAGTTATTTTTTATGTTTGGCTAATAAATTTAAACACTGGTCAAACTGAACTTATTTTGATAAGTGTAGGTATAACATTGTTTCCTAAAAATAAGAAATACTCGCAGCTTCTAAATTCGTAGAAAGAAAAAATATATACGTATAAGACGGATTAGAATCAATCCATAGTTTATATGGAATTCTTTTTTTTGCAAATGATAGCCAGAATCAAATGCCGAAGTGACTTTATTTTATGTCTTATTATTTTTTTTTTTTTTTTTATAGTAATATAAAAAATATCCTCTTGGGGTGAGGTCTTTAATTATCTTGAAGTGCCTCATACAAACAAGAAACGAGGTATCGAAGTGATCTTATTTCGGGAAGGTACAAGTCGCTGAAGTAGACTGGGCAGTAGGGCCATCTGGAGGAGAGGGCGATGTGCCCTTCCAATTTGCATCTAAAGGGCGAGCCATCGGTTATCGACAGGAAAAAGGCCCTTGACAATGAAGTTAGCTTCTCATCCCTGCAAGTCCCAGGGGGTCCTCCCTTGGGAAAACATTGTCTGAAAGCACTATCCAATCTACACCCCCTCACGCTCTTTCACATCCACTAAAAGCTGTAACTGTTCGATAGGGCGTCTTTGAACATGTATACATACTTTCCTTGAATTTATTTGTTTATATATTTATTAGGCATGTACTAAATAATATGCAATTAATAATTTAAAATTAACTAGCTACGGTGGTGATGTAAATTTTTTTCTTACTGGGTACATATTATGGATGAGTATCTTTCGATATATCGGAAATATAAAATACAAGTAACACTTGAGGTACGCATGATGATATAGAAGGATCAATCCTAATTGTAAAATACAAGTATGTACACTGGGCAAAAAAAGTCTGTAAACACTTGCCAATATCTTATGCTAATGCTCCTCCTGTCTAAAATGCGCAATTTTCCAAAGTGTAACTACTCTTATTTTACACAACAAACGTTAATTAATAATTTTAACCTAATATATCATTGTATGCACATTAACAGCATACAATGTTTCCTTACGAAATAAAGGCAATCCTGTGAAGGAAATTGGGAGAATTGTTAGTAAAATCGCGGGTACAGTATCTAAAATATATAATTAGGCTGTGCATCCAGTAGACCATGGAACGGGCGTCCACCAATAATCAATTTGGTCCAACAAGCGGGAAATTTTTTAAAGTGTACCTGACATTCCGTTCACTAGTGCTCCGAAAATCGCTACAAACTTCTCTGGCGGCTATAGTGAATAAGTTACGGAAAAGTGGTTTATTCGATTAAATTGCCAGGAAGAAACCATCCATGAGCAAGTTAAATCGTTAGCGCCATTTGGAAATTGTTGAAGAGTATGTACAAAAGTCTACATCGCTCTGGAAATCTGCTATTTCGATCTGCTATTTAAGTCGATTTAACATTTTTGGCTTAGATGGCCGTCAAAAAGTGTTGCGAAAAACGAAAAAAATATTAGAAACAAAAAACTATAGGGGCATTAGTGTAAAACTTCGGAAAGTGTTTCCAAACTTTCTTTGCCTAGCCTATATTTAAAAAAAGTAACAAAACCTAATAAAATTAGTTTAAATAAGAAAAAGGTTTTAATACTTAATCTTTTTAATGAAACTTCTCCAATTTTATGTAAATTGGCCACCTCAGTGCAAACATAGCGATTATTTTCTAGAGTAGGAAAAACCATCACCCACAAGGCATAAACTAAGTGGGATAATTTTAGGATAGTTTTATTCCTAAAACCCCCTGATGACGATAACCCCACATATGGTCATGGTTTACATCGTAATATTTATTGTTATCTGACTAATTGTAAGTATATGTATCTACTGCCTGCTGTGTAATTCATTATAAACTATTTTAAATTTTTAAACATTTGAAATAATAGTTATCACAGGGATATAATAAACAGGAATATCATTCTAACGTGATTAGAATATTTAAAATGGCATATCACAAAAAAAAAAAAAATTTCTTTTTTAAATTACGATACATGGATATATAGACATTTTTTTTGTCACCAATACATCGTGTATCGATATTCGGATATCAAAATCTATATATATAGATATATGAAATATTTTTTTTGGTTATTATCAATATGTTTTCCTTATTATAGTTGATGATTTCTGTTATCGGGCGTTTCGCCATGTCGCTCCTGGTAACGCCGGCAATGGGATTCTACTGTATGTCATTTTTCGGTTATTATTTGAATGATATGTGTAATTAGAATATCTGCTGTTACCGTGGCTTCTGATTCCGAGGTTGTTCTAGAATTTGTCGAATATGCAGCTTTCTTAAAAAGTGGATACTGAAAATCATTAATAAAATGATCCAGTATCCTTAATAAAATGATATTTTAACTCATTATTTTTATTTATTTTTTTTTTTTATAAGTAAATTGTTAAGAAACATCGATTTCGGATTTAAATTCATAAACACGTTATAGTATTTAATAGTTGATTTCATAATTATGCGTTAAAATATGTATTTTCCACTACAAAAACGTAAGAACCTAACGTTTGGAAATTTGCAGAGAGGAAGTAATTCACTGAATTCCGCAAATTATAGGAAACTATCATTAGATATTATGAGAACAGCCTACTTTCAGCGGATGAAGATGTTCTCAAGTATATTCAGATATATCGTGATCTCATCTCTTAGTATCTCAGATGAGAATGCGATACGGAAAACCGCAGGCACTATCAAGGCTACATGTTTCCATTTTATGCCAGAAATATCACTCCGATAGTTGTAACTCTTCATTCCGTGTCTGTTACACAAGATATAGTATTCATAAAATAGATATTTAACTATATGTACGTCATATATTTTTATCTATCTGCGTCAGTCTGCTATTAGAACACATTCTGATCTATTCCGTTTTTTAATGTTATCATTTGATAGATAATGGTAAATAATGTTATTTTCCTTATAGTCGTATTTCAATAGACTTAGAATATAACAAGGGCACAACTAGTAACTAATAGTAAGATTAATTAGTAAGTCAATGTGCTATTGGGCTTAAAACTGGAGTAACGGAGCTGGTTCCTCTCCCACAAAAAAAAAAAAAAAAAAAAAAAAAAAGGTGTGGCTGTGTCATAGACACGGCCGTGTGTTGTACATGAACACGTTTAGAAACGGGTTATATTTTATAAATAAAATATTTTTATTTGTGTATCAAGGATAAAAGCAATAAAACAAATAATTATTGTGTTACAATATAACTTGATTAATTATTAGTTATATTAACTCGTCAGTGATACTAAAAGTACGACACTAATGGCATACAAGATACATCGAGATTTCTGGAAAACGTTAAATCAATACAGGTATTACCTAACGCTGTTGGAGAAGTTTGAATATAAGAAAAATTGAACTCACGAAGTCGGAAAATGAGCGGTTTTATGAGATACAAACATTAAAGTTCCCAACTATCATAAGATCAGGCTCGTAATCGGGTATAACTTTAGCGATCTTCTTGTAATATTATAACAACGATCGTACCATAAAGAGATTAATTTCTTTGCTCGGGTGGGTATACACACACCCGAGTACGAATCTGAAGACGCCATTGGTCTTTACGTTTACTAGACTGGCATCACCAGGCTTTGCATCTTTCATTTCAAAATAAATTTCCGAAATGTCTATGTTAACTATATTACATTTAGTAAAGCTATTGATGATACGATATACAGCGACTCCACCAAGGCTTTGCGACTTGATGATGATACCGTTACCGATGATGTAGTTCCAATTTGTCTGATCTTAGTTGTACTGCAATATGATCTCATAGTTAGATCAAAAATAGGCACATTCACTGGCATGGAATTTTCCATGTAAGTTTCGCTGATTGCCAAATAATCTGATCGGTTGATGATTGTATCAGTGGTGAAGTCCTCTGAGTGCGCGGCCAAGCTTTGTGAATTAATGGTGGTACTAACAGCGGTCTTTATTTGTAAGTATAAAACAATGCTGATCAGGAACTTTTACGATCTCAGCACTTGTTGACTCGGTCATATGGTGTTTTATTATTACCATTCGATGTTTTTGAGAAGCCCTTTCCAACCGTATAAGATCTTTGTATTTGGTTTTGGCTTTTCAACGCGTATAGGCCAACTTTGTATATTTTTGATAATATTTTTTTTATTCTAACAGTTTATTATATTTACTGTAACAACTTTAAACTACTGGTTTATTTCAATCGATAGATTTTGATGACAGCTACGGATTAAAACTTTAACGAGCATCGTAGCTTCTCTGAGTCAAAAGTTATACTAATTGCAAATCTCGATACGCAGCAAAATAATCTTAAAAATTGAGGCGCTTTTCCCTCCACCGCGCGCTATGCGTCAGTGCTCTTGCTTATCGTTATGAATTATTTGATCCTTTAGCTATCCAGTGGTATACGCAAAACTGTATTCCCCGATTATATTAGCATTAGGTTTTTTGAATTGCCCCCATATGGTAACAAATTTAAAGACGTATTCACGTCAAAAACCAAATCACATTTTTATATGAAAGTATTAAGATACTCAATCAAACTTGGTCATAGTCTTGAATAAATACTTGCTTAATTATATTTTCTCAATTTTAAGAAATATAAGAGTATATAGTATTCCCCTGAGCAAATAGTCTAAGAGTTGGTGACTTGAGATGGAAAGAAATACTAACCAAGCAGGGAACCGCTGTAACTTTAGTTTAACGGAATGGCCAACTTCACAAAAAGTTTAAACGGAAATTAAATCCCTGTTCATAACTTTTATATTTATTTTTTGTTAGCAGGAAAAGGAGAAAAACTTGTTTTCCAGCTAACGTTCATTACACGGCTTACAAGGGTGAATGGTTTTGTATGAACTTTTCTTTTGGACATTTCTGCAAACTTTTAAAAGCAAATTAGGTCTTTTTTATTCCGTTACAGTTCGGCAGTGACAACTTGAAACATCCAGATCTGAAATAACCGTGGATATACTCCTATTGGATTTTTTCTTATACCGGCCAATATTAAGGAACTTAAATCACCAAAGAAACTTCTCCAGAACAGTTAAAGGTCAAAATTATAAGACTAATTAGGAATTTTATTATTTTTATAAAGATTTTAAGTTTTATCAGTTTAAAATTTTATACTTCTTTAATTTACATCATTTTTACATACTGTTCATAGAATGGTAATAGACAATATTCTTCTAATACTAATAATGTTAAAAATGTACAGAAAACTTTAAAACTTAAATCAAAACTCTATGTTTTATTTATAACTTTATTGTTTGCTTCACACCTATTTTCGAATGAAGACAACTAGCAAATGTGCTGAAAAAGTGTATAATAAATAATTTAAGTTCTTACTTAAGGGGTTCTTTCATTCCTTTCCTTTTTAGCCGTATTATCCGCAATATTAATTGTAGCCATGTTTTTTATGAGTCTGTTTGGCTAGTTCACATAGTTTATCCTGAAATATTCTGTATTTTGTTTTGCTGTGGACCATTACAGTGGATATGTGTAGGTCTGTATGCAGTGTTCTATTGCTTATGTACCATATAGCTATAATGTATGTAATATCATAATTACACAATTATTCGCTGTTTGTGATCGAAATGTTTCTAGTTTGTAAATGTGAGTTTTTTTGGTTGGACCATAAATCTGTGATGCCTAAGTCCATTTGGGTTTTAGTAAGAAATTGTATGTATTCAGGGGCAGTCATAGTTTCAGAGGGCCGTTATAACCTTCATCGTGATTTGGAATGTGTATCTTCCATGTATAATAATTTTAAAGCACGATAAAACCTAGTGTAGCATGTGCATACAAGGACTCTGATGGATACTTAGTTTGAGATATTTCAGGATTTAACAATTTTTAATGGGCGCAGATTAGTCCGCATCAAATAACAAACTATCACAACTTAATACACCCTGAAGCCAACACATCTGCGCCATCTACTAGTATCCTTTTATCAAAAAGTATTTATAATAGATACATTTTTTTTCAAATTATATTTTCATTATTATTTCTTAACCGAACTTTTAGGTATACCAAGGGAAAAAAATAAACTTGCCTGTCGATTGCGATATCAATAAGTATATTCGGATGACAGTGAAGACGAAACTTTAAATAAGATATTACGCAAGTATTAACAAAGTTTTAAACAAATAGAGGTATCTACTATTCTAGAATTGATCACAATTTTTTTATTACTTTAAATTTGTATGTATCAATAATAAATTTTATTATTTTGTTTATTTAGTTTTATCCATTTGAGGGCATTAATAATTTTTTAATACGAAAAAAAAGATGTTTAAAGAAAGAGTAACGGTCAAGAGCATTTTTATGAAAAACACTATAAGATACTTTAAAACAGTGGTAAATAGAAAAAAAAAATTGGCCCCACCTGGGAATTTAATAAATAGAAGGTGTATTATAATAGAAAGCTCAAAAATAATAAACATGTAATCAACTTTAAAAATTCAATTTTTTTTTTAATTTTAGCTGAGGCTATTTTATTTATTTATTTACATTTTGGTGCCATGTACCACCACATTTTGTTAGAGGCACCATACTAGGTTCAGAACTATAATTCCTTGTACAGGTTTGTTTTAAAAATTGAATAATGTCCTTGTGGAGATACGAGTTGTTTTCTAGTAATGTTGCAATGTCTTGATTCGTCAGACCATTATCTATTCTTTGCTTTTTGTATTTTTGGCATTCAATAAGAATGTGTTCTATAGTCAGGTTTACCTGACATTCGTTGCATTTTGGGGGTTGTTTGTCTTCCAATAAGTAACTGTGGGTTAATTTTGAGTGTCCAATTCTTAGTCTTGTAAAGATGGCGTTCTTTCCATGGTCCTGGAATTGGTCTAATTATTTTAAGTTTGTTATTGGTATCGGTTCCAAGCCATCTTTCATGCCAAACTATATTGATTTGACGTTTTAAGAATACTTTGAGATCTGTTAAAGGGGTAGGGATTGAGGGTAATGGAAAGAGGGAACACGCTTCTTTGGCTGCTAAATCCGCTTGTTCATTACCTTCTATTCCTGAATGTCCCGGAATCCACATAAAGTTAATAATTTTGAATTTCGAAATGGATTCAATTAAGTTGGCTATTTCAGATATTTTGTAGTTTTTAAGATTATGGTTTTTGTTGCTAATGCTTGTGAGAGCCGAAAGTGAGTCAGAACAAATTAAGTATTCTTTTTGGTCCATGTCAAGTGTTTTTATATGTTCAAGGGCTAGTTTAATAGCATACAATTCTGCCGAAAAAATAGAAAAGTAATGAGTAGCGTATTACTACTGACCCTATAATCACTGAGCAATCCACACCTTCATCAGTTTTTGATCCGTCTGTAAATATAAGCTGCGTATTTACTATTCTGTAGTCAAGCTGTCAAGCTGAGGCTATGAGAATGACCCGTATAATTAATATATGTTTCTATTAAAAGTTTCTGAAATAATGTATTTTCACGTGGCATTTGTAATTTCCGTGTTAGAAATCTTGTAGCACGTATTTGTTTCTTTCCACAAAGGTTACACTATTTCCTATAAATGTCAATATTAAAATAAATCATTGATTGTGTTTATGTATCAATTGTATTATTTAATATTTTTTATAACTATATCAAAGTGTTAAAAACAAAACAATATGTTTATTTATCAATATTCTATTTCCATGATGATAAGTTACTCGAAAAATCTATAAGGAAATAATGGTTAGGAACTACTGAGGTAATAATGGTATAACAAATTATAATTAAAATTTTGATTAGGAAAATGGGATTCGAGTTGTACCAAGCTTTAGAATCTTTTAAATATCGGCTCTGTAAATTACTCATTATCTGAGAATAGCCCATATGCTTTTGTCATAAACTTAAATAGCATATCCATGATTTGTTAACATTTTATTATCTCTTATTTCGCTCCTGTAAAAAATTATAAATAATTTATAGTGATAATATATTAATCCATTTAGTATAAAGTAATGCAATTAGATTCTCATCTTCATCTTAGGGCATTAAGGAAATACGCATAGCCTTCATCTAGTAGTGCTGCAAGCCGACCACAGCCACCGCATGGGCCGCATACAGGCCGCAAAAGCGCTAACGTGCGCCTTAAAAAAGCTTCGTGACGTCGTTAGGAGACACGGCACGGGGCACACGGGTCCCTGGTACTAGTTCCCGCCAATAAATTAACTTTCCCGCCGAAATGGCTTCGTTCCCTGTATTTATAATGCCATCTGTCTTCTCTGTGATCTTTGTCCACGCACGAATTGCCGATGTTCGTGTTGTTCGCAACTATCAATTCATAAACTGTATGTTTACGATGGGTTTGATGTAACACGGAAGGTTATAAATAAAAACAAAACAAAAAAAAACACTGGCTATAATGGCTAGCAATGCTACTTCAAAAGCGTATTAATATATTTTTAATTTGTATTTATTAAAAAAAGTATAAAACGTAAAATAAATATTGACAGTTTGTATCTTGTTGTTTTATATTATCATAGAACTACATATTTCAAAAATTATTCCCACCTTATGATGGTCATTTCCCTCCTCTTCTGATCTTGTGATGATCATCACCCATGAGTAATGAGATAATTGACATTTAATTTAATACATGATAAATTAATATTTTCTGAAACACATTTCGGTTTTATTTATCAACAATTATAAATTCCTGTTTTTATTTTGTAACAATTTTTTAGAAAGTATTTTCCTTCCAGCAGTGACCCTGTTGGAAGGGATTTTATTTATTTCTATACACACTATACTTAAATGTATGCAATGCACATTTAGTTTTTAATTTTTGTTTTGATTATTATTTTACATATACATAGTACATGTGTCGAAAGTTGAATATAATAGATAAGTAAAATAAAATAAAGAACAAGAAGTTATAGAATATTAAAATTCAATAAAACCAAGCAACAAAGGTATGCTATCATCAAAAATACTTTAAAAAATATTTAACAGAGAAAAACTTATGATTTTTTCAATGTTAGAAAGATATTTTATCTTGATATCCTCTATTTCTAGTATGGCATTTTACGGAATATATTTTTCTGGCAATTGAAGTAAATGTTTGACAAAAAGTGAAGTAAAATGTTTTTTTGTTTTTTTTTCCTAAATTATCAATCATAATTAATTAACGTATATCCCGGAACCGTTGAATTTCGACAAATACGTATAGAAACAATTTTATAGGAAATTTAATTTTGATCTGAAACATATTTTCCTAGAGTCTACTGTTTTCGAGATATAATCGCAACCCCAAAAGTGGGACCTTCTCCCCTCTCCCAAACTCATGCACTCATCGAATTATGTATTCTTCATTTGATTTTTTTTTTTTTTTTTTTTTTTTTTTTTACATAAGTATTTGCTTTATTAGGCAAAAACCATTTAATGTTAAATATGATAATTACTACTATGTTATTATAAATTCCCTCAGCCAGGTAACTGACTGGAAGGGAGGGAGCTGTGGAGAGAGGGCACAGAGAGTGATGGGCGGTTGACCGCTGGCTTGTCGCTACTCAACTGGGAATAGGGTTATTGCTTCGGTCACAATGTACGCATCATTTGTTCAGCCAGCCAAAATTAATCGCTTTAGCACAAAACCTACAACTGATGATTCACAAAATGTCCAGGTATAAGTGGTACAATAGCAAAGTATAAAGATTTATTTGAAGAATTGATGTGTCGGTACCAGAAATTTTCGATTCTCTAAACCACTACCAATAACAAAAATCGATCCTGTATTGCGATATATGAGTTTAAAAATTATTGGCTATTACAAACTAATAAAATTACTAACGCAAAAATTAAAATATTTGGGGTTTGAGACTGGGTCTATCCATGCTAGTTGGCTGGCTCTTAAAATAGCTTTAAATTACTTAAAAAACATAGTCCAAATGAATGATAATAAACTTCCAAAGTTGTTTTTATAATTTAGTAAAGCTGTCTTATTCAAGTAGAAATGCTAATTCTATGTATAATTGGTGTTTACAACTAAAAAATTTATTGGATGAAATCGGAGAAGGGAAAATAGTTTTTGAATCAACTATATATAAATTCAAAGAAAAAAGTCAAACAGTATTAAATACAAAATACAAATAAATACATTTTTTTTTTTAATTATTACAATTTATTGAAATTTACAACTGTACAAAATATATACATCAAGTAAATGAGTTGTTAACTATGACAATAACGTGACAAAACTTGAAAAGAGCTATTGATCAGTAGCAGATCAATAAAAATTCTACACTGTAAGGTCAACCATCTTCTTTTCAGACGCCTCGGAGGATTATCGGGAATGGTGAGGGGAGCAAGTTGAAAAATTAGGGGATTTGAGTGGTTATGGAGCTTACCATGGAAGGATTGGCATCAGGTTTGGGCTAAATCAGCAACATATGGAACATTAAGATCTTTATGGATAAATTTATTGGTTTATTGATGAAGTAAGGAGCATTGAGGATTTTGGATTGTAAGGATTGGATACAGGATGAATTGGATGGTTTAGTAGATTTAGATTTATTCTCTAGCCAGCAGTCGAATTATAGCACATTATACAATAGCATTAATCCAACCGGTTCCAACCCTGTTTACATTAATTTACAGCTTAATATTATTTTTACTAGAATTTTTGCACAGTTAAGAACTAAAGAAAAACATATAATAAAAATAACCACTCCAGATAAAATCACACCAATTAATCCATAGGAAATTTGTATGGTTTGCAATATGATAACTAACGAGGACCTCTGACATATTCTTTATACTTGCCCAATTTATAATGGCCTGCGTGACACTGACTACCCTGGCATTAATTCAAATGACAGCTTTCATGTACTTATTCCACAAAATTAAATATAAATAAAAAAACTGGCATATTTTATTATGAATACAATTAAAATCAAAAAAATTTTCATTCACTGTAAAATATCGGTATCATTTACCTGAGACATGAATAGGTAGTAAGTAGAGATAGCCAAATATTACCTCTGATGAACTTTAAAGGTTTAAAAATGAAATAAATAAGAGTAAATTCTTTTATTAGATATTGCTTATTATTTAGATTGAAAAACTTGTATTTACTTTTTTGTATTTAATTCTTAATTATATTTAAAGTTCTTTGTTATATCATTGGTATGATTATCTGAGTAGTATTATAATGTACATAATATTTGTTGTTGCATCAATACTTGTATTATCTTTCATGGTACATAATAAATAACCGAACTCCTTTGTATAGAGCATGGCCCTGCTTACAAATAAATAAAATATAAAATAAACAAAAAATTCAAAGGAGAGCTAATGCAAGTTAATTAAAGTTCAGATAATGAACGAAAAAAAACAATTTATTTTTCAAATTCTCATTAGCTTTTTCATTTTTGGGTGATTTTTCACTTATTATCAGTTTTTGGTATAGGATAAATTTTACCCTATATCACACAGAAGGAACAGATAAATTAGAAAACAAATCAAAAGAGGTCTTAATTTGAGGTTTCATCAAAGTAAAAACGCCGAAACATTAAGTCCGAAAGTTTGTCTATTTCCTTTCAGACCAAACAACGGTGCTTGAAGAAGCTGATCAGGACATGAAAAAGGAATGTTCCTACAGTAAAACCCCGGATAGAGGAGGAAGGAATTCCTACTGCTAATTGTAAAGTAAAATGGGGTTCTATTAGAAGGAGAAACTTCAGTGTTAGGCACTAATTGAGGCAACAATGTTGTGTTGTTCATTTCAGGGTCTTGGATCGGAAGGCAGGACAGTAAGGAATATGTCACTGAATATATGAAAAGTGAGTGATGAATGCCGTAATGATGAATGCAGGTATTCATTTACGTATTTTATAAGAGGAATGATGAGAAATCTCAGATTTTGGCAAATTACGAGAAATTAAGAAGAATTAATATTAAATTCGACAACCCATAATTGTTGTAAATGAAATTTTTTTCAGTGACCAGGAAAAAACCAAAGATAATTTAAATAAGATTTTATGATATTTCGAGCATTATAGCATATTATGAGTTTTGTGCTATCACAGCCATTGTAATAGAAAATAATAGAGAATAATAGAAAATTGTAAAGAATTTCAATTGTAAAAGCCTGACATGACAGCGTCGCACGAAAATTACTATGGGAATCACTTGAACAATCCACTATTAACTCTGATTTAGTGAGAGTGATAAAGGAAATTTGTAGGGAAAACAAATCCAAAGTAAAAATTTGCTCACTGATATCAGGAAAGTTTGAAAACACTGAAGACCTTCTTCAAGGATGTAGCATGTCTTCGAACTTGTTTAAGATAAATGTTGATAGATGTCTAGAGAATTGGTCACAAAGATGCTGCAAAAAGGGGAATCCCAATGAAGAATACACATCTATTTCAGCTACTATTTGCTGATGACCAGGTAATCATTGCACAAAATGAATTTGATATTGCATACATGTTCAGTAAATTAACCGAAAAGTATGAGAGGTGGGGCCTAAACATAAACTATGACAAGACAAAAATATGTCAACAGAAAACGATGAGGTAAATGACCCGGTTTTAACAATGTTAAGTAGAGTTAACCAATTCTGCTATCTAGGCACTATTCTCGAAAGCAATGGGAGAGCGACAGAAGAAGTGAAAAAAAGAATAACAGATGGACGAAAAGCTATTTGTCAAAAAAATAACATATAAGGCCCTGGTAGGAAGCATAATGATATACAGCTCTGAAACATGGCCTCTAGAAGCCGAGGATTAACGGAAGAAGAAGCGATGGACAGAGAGGAATGGAGGAACCTGGCTGAGGGAGGGATTCGGTTGAAGGAAACTTCGAAAAACGAAGAAAAATCCTTTCAAAGAAGAAGTAAAGAATTTTAGGTTATTTCGAGAACATTATTGCATGATAAAGAAAACCTCCAAATTACTCCAAAAAACGGAATTCACAGGGTTTGTTTTTTTTTACCTTAGGTATTTAATGAGAGAAATACGTTCCATAATTACTCGAATACGTTCGACATTGCCCGTGTTTAGGCATTGTTTATATACTTCTAATATTGTAATTAAATCTAATTCAACTATCAATCTTTATTTTTATTGGCACCTTTCCAGTTATTAAAAACAAAACAATATTTTTAATTTTTAGTTAAGAATTGTATTTTGTTAATTTTAAAATATTTAGTATTATTTATTTATTTAGTTCAGTTTTTCCTCAATGCAATAATGGTAGTAATGTGACGCATTTCTCGACATAACGCATATTTTAATAAATATTTATTTTATAATATCATTTTAAATGATAGAAGGGAAAAGAAAAAAAAAGTTGTCAGTTGTAATTTCTTAGTAAAATTTGTGTTATAATGTATAAGTTATTCTTGCTTTATTATCACCATTAATATCAAGGAAAAAACTTCATCGTTAATTCTACGTACACTTTTTGAAAAAGAAAACTTTATTATAGGCGTCAGTTTCAAGCTATTCACGGATGCCAACCACTAACGATATAACTTTATCCTAAACTGAGCAGCATTAAATTTCCCTCTTTACATATATCATATATCATGTGGAAACATAGTAATAAATATTTTATATCGGTTTGACGAAAGGTACGTTTACAGAGCGAGTATTGCCAGCGTTGAGGTGGTATCGACCATCGGGCTGATTTGTTGCCTCACCTCGGCCGGTGTTTGTCATCATTAATTATAGGCGGATCCGAGATCTTCAATGCCGAACCATTATCGCTAATTTATCTTTCTTTTCAGCCTCATATACCATCCGCCCTAAATCATAATATTGTCAGGATATTGTTGCTTCCCTTCCGCCCTTCACCGCATTATCTACAACGTAGTAAAAATGGTCTATTTTAGAAGCTATTATAAGGTTCTCTATTGTTTTAATGTGGTACGTGTTTTAACGGGTATAGACGGATATAAACCAACGATATACATGGAAAGGTAGAAATGCCTTACCTTGTAAAAACAGACTCATCTGCCCATAAAATTCACCTCAAAAGCGGTATTCTTCAACAGAATCTGCATTCAGAAACAAACGGCAAAATTGGGGTCTATGTTCATTATCATTGGGTTTCAAACGTTACATTGAAAATCTAATAATAATAAATAAATTAATGTAATAACATAAGATCCTCTGATCTGGTGTCGCTTTATTGACAGTTTTCCTTTATTTTCTATTAAACAATATTTTTTTCCTTTGCTTTTTATTCCAATGAAGAGTTTATTATGTTTGAAATGCATATTTCCATCAAGGGATTGTCATAATGTTTTATTTACACAAGAAACTGATTTGTATGCCAAATGAGAACACCATGTTTTTCGGTTTTAAAAGTAAATTTCTCCATGAAATCGAAACAGAAGCATTACTAATCTAATAAGGTGAAGATCAAGCTGTTCTTTAGATCCCAAATTTGTAAAAATTGAACTCTGCTCTTATAGGAAATTTATTGCTAAATCCTAAAATGTGGATAAAGTTTGAAAAGTTTTGGAAATATTACAGCTTTTATGGTAAAAAACGTGGTTTCCTCAAAAAAGTCTTTGATTTATCGTATATCTGCAACGGATTGGAATAAAACGGTGAGGTCTGCGGCTTTTTTAATCTAGTTTCACCCAAAGTCCTAATAGTCCAAGAGCCGAGGCCAAATTTCATGACTTATTTGAAGAAAACTTTTAGACATACAGCCATTTAATGTCCACCCTCAGCAATCAATTTGCACTTGTCTGCCAACTCAAAGCGGGGGCGTTTCAAAATGGCGACCTCCGAAAGGGGGTAGCATATATCAAAATATGGTATTATTTGAAGATGATTTATTTAAAGCAAACAAGAAACTGCAAACCCCCTAGGTGACAAAAAACGTTGTCTGCCAAAATTTGGAGGGGGGGTCGCACCGGCAGACAAAATTCAAAATCCGCGTTTTTTCAGTCCAAAAGTGGACCATTTGAAGACGATTTATTTCAAGCATACAAGAAACTGCATGCTCACTAGATGACAAAAAACATTGTCTGCCAAAATTTGGAGGGGGCGTCGCACCGGCAGACAAAATTCAAAATCCGCGTTTTTCAGTCCAAAAGTTGACAATTTGAAGACGATTTATTTGAAGCACACAAGAAACTGCATACTTCCTAGATGTCAAAAAATGTTGTCTGCCAAAATTTGGAGGGGGCTAAGCACCGGCAGACAAAATTCAAAATCCGCGTTTTTTCAATCCAAAAGTTGACAATTTGAAGACGATTTATTTGAAGCACACAAGAAACTGCATACTCCCTAGATGACAAAAAACGTTGTCTGCCAAAATTTGGAGGGGGCTAAGCAGCGGCAGACAAAATTCAAAACCCTTGTGAAGGCGTCACACCGGCTGACATTGTTCAAAACTCACATCCTTTTCGTCAAACAGTGAACTTTTTGAACATGATTTCCTTTTTTATTTGATTTATAAGTAGTTTTTCTCTAGAATGATTTGAGGAAATTATATTATATTGCTTCCTACGTATAGTACAATGAAATTATTTTAATATAAAATAATCTTGTTTTAAAATTTTAATGTAAAAAATACCAATTAATATATATGAACAGTAATAATATAAATACCGGCCACATAATTAAAAAAGAATAATATTTCAACTTATAAAGTTATGAAATATGTACTATCCTGGAACAAAATTCGTATAAAACTTGTACAGTAGTCCAGTTAATTGATTTGTAAAATGATAGACCAAGAGCCCGATAGGAAAACATACCGAGTTATATCACCCCTTTTTTTTTGTAATGCATGGGTGTAACCTGTCCACTGTTATGAATGAAAATTTATGAATTTTCCAATAAAGGTGAGTGCCGCAAAAATGACAGTGGGGGAAAGGAGTTGAAAATAGTATTTCTTAGAAGTTCGGAAATCGTTACTTTTAGTATATTTTGTGTTCTATTATACGTTATTCAAGCAAATCAACTTTGCAACAAATTTTGTAATAGTCATTTTGATCTCATCTCAATAGTTTTAGAGCGGTTTGGCCACCAAAGATTGACTAACTTCATATAAGTCGCACTTCTTCGTGAAAAGAAGCAGTTGGTACTTTTCCGTTGTCGGTTATAACTCTAATCCAAAATTTATTTTTTCAACTGATGAAAATTTTCTTTCAGACATTATACATAAAAATTATTTGTATAATATAATATAATTTATCTATATAATGTATATAAAGTTATTTAAAATACCCATGCCAGCACGCTAAAAATCCGAACTATTGTAAAGTTAAAGTTTTTGGCACATATTTCGTTATAACACCAAAACTATTCGTCCGATCCAAAATTTATTTATTCTTTCAATTGATAGCTGGCTAAATTTTCTATCAGACCTCATATATGAAATTTATATAAAGTCATGTAAAGTTCCCATGCCAGCACGCCAAATCCTCGTACTGTTGTGAAATCCAAGTTTTTTGGCACATTTTTCGTTATTACCCCAAAACTATTCTTCCGATCCAAAATTTATTTTTCTCAACTGATAGCTGACTAAATTTCCAATCAGACCTATATATTAAATTGATATAAAGTCACGTAAAATACCAATGCCAGCACACCAAATCCTCGTACTGTTGTGAAATCCAAGTTTTTTGGCACATTTTTCGTTATTACCCCAAAACTATTCTTCCGATCCAAAATTTATTTTTCTCAACTGATAGCTGACTAAATTTCCAATCAGACCCATATATTAAATTGATATAAAGTCACGTAAAATACCAATGCCAGCACACCAAATCCTCGTACTGTTGTGAAATCCGAGTTTTTTGGTACATTTTTCATTATAAAAACTACTCGTCCAATACAAAATTTATTTTTCTCAACTGATAGCTGACTAAATTTGCAATCAGACCCCATACATAAAACTTTGATCAAGCTCTGTAAAATACCCGTGCCAGCACGCTAAAAACAAGTTCTGTTGTTAAATACAAATTATTTAGATTATTTTTCGATATTAGTCCTAAACAATTTGTCTAAACCAAAATTTACTTTTTTCAACTGAAAATTGACTAAATTTGATATGACATTTTATACATGAATATTTAATTGAAATCCATGCCAGCAGGCTAAATGTGTATATTTTGGTGAGAACATAACAATTTTACATGTTACAGTGGGCTAGCGTGGGTATTTTGCGGGATTCATTCATCATTCTATTATTTGATTTAATTGTAAATTAAGTAAGCTTTCATTGAAAAAAATAAATTTTGGATAAAACAAACAGTTTTCGGGTATTAACGAAAAATGTGTCAAAAAACTTGGATTTCACAACAGTACGGGGGTTTTAGTGTGCTGTCATTGGTATTTTACATAAGTTCGTATCAATTTATTGTAGGGGTCTAATTGAAAAGTTAGTCAGCTATAAGTTGAGAAAAATAAATTTTGGATCAGAAGAATAGTTTTTATGTTATAACGAAAAATGTGCCAAAAATCTCGGATTTCACAACAGTACGAGGATTTGGTGTGCTGGCATTGGTATTTTACGTGACTTTATATCAATTTAATATATGGGTCTGATTGGGAATTTAGTCAGCTATCAGTTGAGAAAAATAAATTTTGGATCGGAAGAATAGTTTTGGGGTAATAACGAAAAATGTGCCAAAAAACTTGGATTTCACAACAGTACGAGGATTTGGTGTGCTGGCATTGGTATTTTACGTGACTTTATATCAATTTAATATATAGGTCTGATTGGAAATTTAGTCAGCTATCAGTTGAGAAAAATAAATTTTGGATCGGAAGAATAGTTTTGGGGTAATAACGAAAAATGTGCCAAAAAACTTGGATTTCACAACAGTACGAGGATTTGGTGTGCTGGCATTGGTATTTTACGTGACTTTATATCAATTTAATATATGGGTCTGATTGGAAATTTAGTCAGCTATAAGTTGAGAGAAATGAATTTTGGATCAGAAGAATAGTTTTGGTGTTATAACGAAAAATGTTCCAAAAAATCTCGGATTTCACAACAGTACGAGGATTTGGTGTGCTGGCATTGGTATTTTACGTGACTTTATATCAATTTAATATATGGGTCTGATTGGGAATTTAGTCAGCTATCAGTTGAGAAAAATAAATTTTGGATCGGAAGAATAGTTTTGGGGTAATAACGAAAAATGTGCCAAAAAACTTGGATTTCACAACAGTACGAGGATTTGGTGTGCTGGCATTGGTATTTTACGTGACTTTATATCAATTTAATATATATAATCTGATTGCAAATTTAGTCAGCTATCAGTTGAAAAAAAATAAATTTTGGATCGAAAGAATAGTTTTGGGGTAATAACGAAAAATGTGCCAAAAAACTTGGATTTCACAACAGTACGAGGATTTAGTGTGCTGGCATTGGTATTTTACGTGACTTTATATCAATTTAATATATGGGTCTGATTGGAAATTTAGTCAGCTATCAGTTGAGAAAAATAAATTTTGGATCGGAACAATAGTTTTAGGGTAATAACGAAAAATGTGCCAAAAAACTTGGATTTCGCAACAGTACGAGGTTTTAGTGTGCTGGAATTGGTATTTTACGCGACTTTATATCAATTTAATATATGGGTCTGATTGGAAATTTAGTCAGCTATCAGTTGAGAAAAATAAATTTTGGATCGGAACAATAGTTTTGGGGTAATAACGAAAAATGTGCCAAAAAACTTGGATTTCACAACAGTACGAGGATTTGGTGTGCTGGCATTGGTATTTTACGTGACTTTATATCAATTTAATATATGGGTCTGATTGGAAATTTAGTCAGCTATCAGTTGAGAAAAATAAATTTTGAATCGAAGGAATAGTTTTGGGGTAATAACGAAAAATGTGCCAAAAAACTTGGATTTCACAACAGTACGAGGATTTGGTTTGCTGGCATTGGTATTTTACGTGACTTTATATCAATTTAATATATGGGTCTGATTGGAAATTTAGTCAGCTATCAGTTGAGAAAAATAAATTTTGGATCGGAAGAATAGTTTTGGGGTAATAACGAAAAATGTGCCAAAAAACTTGGATTTCACAACAGTACGAGGTTTTAGTGTGCTGGCATTGGTATTTTACGTGACTTTATATCAATTTAATATATGGGCCTGATTGAAAATTTAGTCGTCTATCAGTTGAGAAAAATAAATTTTGGATCGAACGAATAGTTTTAAGGTTTTTACGAAAAATGTACCAAAAAATGCCGGCGTGGGTATTTTACATGACTTTATATAAATTTCATATGTGTAGTATGATAGGAAATTTAGCCAGTTACTTACCACAAGTTAGCCAATCATTGGTGACCAAAACGTTTGAAAACTATAGATGAGAGAAAAAATAAATGAATAGCGCCAAATTTCTTGCAAATTTGATTTGCTTCATAATGTACATAGCTCAAAATATACTAATAGGAACGGTTTCCGAGTTATTCGATCAAACGACTAAGAACATTCGATTTTCCAAGAACATACGTTAACGAAGAACTACATGTTTTCCACGTATTTTGTTCCAGGATAGTACATATTTCATAACTTTATAAGTTGAAATATTATTCATTTTTTAATTATATCGCCGGTATTTATATTATTACTGTTCATATGTATTAATTGGTATTTTTAACATTAAAATTTTTAAACAAGGTTATTTTATATTAAAATAATTATATTGTACCATACGTAGGAAGCAACATAATATAATTTCCTTAAATTATTCTAGAGAAAAACTAATTATAAATCAAAATAAAAAAGGAAATCATGTTCAAAAAGTTCACTGTTGGACGAAAAGAATGTGAGTTTTGAACAATGTCAGCCGGTGTGACGCCTTCACAAGGGTTTTGAATTTTGTCTGCCGGTGCTTAGCCCCCTCCAAATTTTGGCAGACAACGTTTTTTGTCATCTATGGAGTATGCAGTTTCTTGTGTGCTTCAAATAAATCGTCTTCAAATTGTCCACTTTTGGACTGAAAAAACGCGGATTTTGAATTTTGTCTGCCGGTGCTTAGCCCCCTCCAAATTTTGGCAGACAACGTTTTTTGTCATCTATGGAGTATGCAGTTTCTTGTGTGCTTCAAATAAATCGTCTTCAAATTGTCCACTTTTGGACTGAAAAAACGCGGATTTTGAATTTTGTCTGCCGGTGCTTAGCCCCCTCCTAATTTTGGCAGACAACGTTTTTTTGTCATCTAGGAACTATGCAGTTTCTTGTGTGCTTCAAATAAATCGTCTTCAAATTGTCAACTTTTGGACTGAAAAAACGCGGATTTTGAATTTTGTCTGCCGGTGCGAGGCCCCCTGCAAATTTTGGCAGACAACGTTTTTTGTCATCTAGTGACCATGCAGTTTCTTGTGTGCTTGAAATAAATCGTCTTCAAATGGTCCACTTTTGGACTCAAAAAACAAGGATTTTGAATTCTGTCTGCCGGTGCGACGCCCCCTCCAAATTTTGGCAGACAGCGTTTTTTGGCACCTAGGGGGTTTGCAGTTTCTTGTTTGCTTTAAATAAATCATCTTCAAATAATATTATATTTTGATATTTGCTACCCCCTTTCGTTGGTCGCCATTTTGAAAACGCCCCCGCTTTGAGTTGGCAGACAAGTGCAAATTGATTGCTGAGGGTGGACATTTTATGGCTGTATGTCTAAAATTTTTCTTCAAATAAGTCACGAAATTTGGCCTCGGCTCTTGGACTATAAGGAAGATGACCTGCATCAAGACCCAGAGTAATATAATAGGAATATAGGGAGAGCTACACCTCCAAAGCAATATAAGGAAATGCTGGAAGAACTGGTCAAAAGGAAATAAGTTGGAACAGATGCGAAAAGTAGCTGAAGTGGACGAGCTCAACGCTGAAACCCAAAAGGGCAAGAGAAAGTAGAAGAAGGAATTTCTTAATTGAATCTAAAACATCTATGATTTGGGGCGTTGAATGTGAACTAATTAGAGGTATTACCTCACTGCTTGTTCAGCTAAATTGTAAATGTATGGTCTCGCCTAACTTATATGTTGAAATAAACAAAGTTGCACTAACCATGAGAAAATAACGATTACATAAAATCTAAATATTTAGCTAAATACAGATAGGGAAATTAAAGATAATTTAATACAAACATATTTGTAATATTATTTCTGTATGAAGTTGGTGGTTTCAGGAGATAGGTAGCTGAGTAATTAATCATAACTTTTCATGGCCGAGCATTTTAAAAAAACCTTGTTTTTGTAAATGTATGTAAAGAAAAAAAAATTTCTTCCTGAGTTGCAAAAACAATAGATTATTCGTATGTCAATCTATAATCTACTTCTTTTATATCTAATAAGGAAACTGTCTGAAAAAACGTTACTTTTTTATTTTTTATTTTTTTTTGTTTTTATTTGTAAGCAGGGCCGTGCCCTATTCAACGGAGTTCGGTTATTTATTATGTATCATGAAATACAATACAAATATTAATAAAACTATAAATATTATGTACATTATAATAGTAAAATAATAAATAATACCAATAATATACCAATAAACTTTAAATATAATTAAGGATTAAATACAATGAATAAGTAAATAAAAGAATTTACATTTTTTGATTTCATTTTTAAACATTTAAAGTTTATCATAGTACATATTTGACTATTCCTACATTCAAATATACATTTGTCATATATAAGAAACGTTTATTATAGCTTGATTTAAATTCTCGGCTATTGTTTCTATATTTTCGTTTTCATAGTTGATTTTAATTAATTAATGGTGAGTGCAACAAACTATTTTTAAAAATATCAGATTTTTCCAGTTCCCACTTGATTTTAGTTAACACTTTTTTATTTTTTTCTCTATTAGGTATAAACGTTTTAAATTGATTGATCCGATAAGGTAACGTCCTGCATTACTTCAAAATCTTTGAAAATTACTTAGGCTTTTGTATCACACCAAACAAGAGCTATCATGTTTTTACCCTGACTACTTACGAATGAGAAAGCCCCTTTCACATCACATCAAATTACCAAAAAATTTAGTTCCATATTTTTTTTTATTTTTATTTAAGCCAATATAGCTCCTAAACGGTAGCTTCCTAAATTTTATGTGGTAAAAAATATTCTCCATTAAATTTATGATAAGGAAATTGTCAAATTTTCGATCCGGGCAACCCCAACAAAGTTACAGAGTGTCAAAATGTCTAACTTTTTTGAGTGCGAAAAAAGTCATATTTTAAGGGTGTAAAAAACGTTATATACCCCAGCCAAAACACATATCCATGCAGAAAGAGGAGTTTTGTTAGTACCAAAGTTAATTAGAAGTTAACTAGAATTAATTTAATTAAAGCTATGAGTTAATGATGTCTTTACAATGTCAATGATGGGAAACAATATGTGGGCCATTTCTCAACTTAAAAACCTACTCTCTGTGACAAATATTATAGAAAAGGTTTTAAAAATAATTAAATAAATAACCTTGGTTAATGTTCATGTTGAAATATTCAACTTAATAACAAGATTATAATAAGTAGCAGTTAGTTGAGGAAGTTGCTACATTCACCCACAGAGCCTAACTAAGCCACTATGTCTCAACTCGGTGTGTTTACTTAAGTTGAAGTAGATTCATCAGAGTATTTGTCCTACTCCCTTGTACACTCGGCAGGGAATCCGGATTTACAATGGAGGCAATGTTGGGACAAATTAATTTAAATCATATATTTTTTTGTTTATTTACAATATCACAAAAACCAAACAACATATGAATAAGATTAATATTGAAAAAATAGAGAAAAAATGGTGTTTTTAAGAGAAACAATTTTTTTTGTTTTTATCCAACATTGTACATGCAGCTCCGAGTCTGCTTTATAGAAAAAAATTATTACTGAAACATAAGGGAAAAAATTATGCGTTCAGTTAGTTCCAAAAACGTTCTATTGAAGTCCGGTCAACTGAAAATTTACGAGCTGCTCATGGGGAAGCTGTGATAAAAGAGCTAAGCTGTCAGTTGGTTCGACAAATTTCGATTCAAATTCAGCAACGGTTCATCATTCCCGCTTTGGACGTTCTTCTGCTACTGACGGTGATGGGGAGTCATCTGTCCAGGCCTGGACCCTGGATGATGAAACCGCTGGATAATGCGTAGCCCAAACCGCTTCCCCTGAAATAACTACCGTTAAACTGGTTCACCGGATCTTGTAATGCTGAATAATTTTATTCATACAGCAGCAGGTATATTTATTTCAAGTAATATAAATTATAATTGAGCGTTTCTTATGAAAAATAAAATAAAGTGCTAAAATAAATAAAATGAATAATGTAGATTCATAGAGGAAACGTAGTGTTAAAATCTTATACAAAATTTATATTGTATATATTTTTTTTTTTTTAATATGCTTTTAAAACTTGAACAGAACTATTCATCAGTAGCACTTTATTAGCCCCAAAGAGGGACTTTTTATAATTAATTTTTTTTTATAAGTTAGGACGGATTACAATCCTACTATATCCTATAATACTAATATTCACAGCTAAGATAAATTTTGATATTTGTGCAGTCAACCTTACGAAACTGTTGCAGTACCTGTTACCTGCCCAAGTTGGAGTACGCAAGGAAACCCCAATACAAACTACAAAATACAAACAAAAATCGTGTGCATTATGAGTTCTAAAAGTTGTTGCTAAGTTTGTTCATCAAATCATTCCGTTGAAGAAGCTGGTATTCCAGTTATGATATTACAGTTACTTATTAGGTTTTTTTATTAAATACAATTTATTTTAAATAACAGAGTTTTAAATTTAAATCAGGGGCTTATCAGAGTTGATTCTATAAGGATATTCTTTCAGATGATGTAAATATTCTTATCAATTTTATAGCATAGACAATTTCGTAAGTTTAATAATATTTAAGGGACTGAGTGACAAATTAATATGGTGTTACTTATAATTATTGGAACTTCTTTCTAGCCCTTCTACACCAAATAGTTTAACAAGTTCTATCGAATTACCTTCAATAGTTTTTATAATTCTCTTATTATAACTAAAGTATCTATCTTAATATATGTGGATCGAATCGATTCATTATTTTTTTCAAAATTATGAATTGATATTCACACAAAACCTATGTTAAATAATTTGGTTAATTTTTATGTCTCCATTTGTCCATAGTTGCATCAAATTTCACTATTGGAAGTATTTATACTATAGATTATATATATATATATATATATATATATATATATATATATATATATATATATATAATTATTTATTTATTTATAGAAAAGTACCTCTAGATATTTAATTCTTGAGAAATAGCTTTAAACAGGGGATCCAAACTATGGTTGTTAATTATACAAATATTAATTGAAAATTTAAATTAAAAAAATAACATAAAATTAATTAATAGGGAAACTCAAAAGAATTTTGATTAATTGTAAATAAAATTCGTTTGTTCTTTTAACCCATTTTGAGCTAAATATTGTATAAATATTACTTTTTTCACTATTGAATATTGCAGGTAACTTATCGTACTTTTTCTGGCATATTATATGGTATATATCAAGGATTCTTGTTGTATATAAATCTGAACTCGCTCATAAGGCCCTGTCCCGAATGAAAGAGATTGTTTGTGAATTTATTCATTTAGAAAGCGTGCGTTGTGAGTTGGAATCACAGAATACAAAATATATTCTGTATTCTGTGGTTGGAATCAACAGTAGATCTACCTAAATCTATCAAAGGTTGCCTGGATCTGTGATAAAAGAGCAGTACCAAACTTCTTCATAATTTTCATGTTTTAATTTTTTTTTTTTAATTTATTTATTTATTTTTTTTTAACCTAACAAAAGTTTATCTTGTTTATGATAGCACAAAACTTTATATGTTGCAATGCTTGAAATATTATAAAATTATATTTAAGTTTCTTGAAACTATCAACAGTCAGTAACAAAATTTTCAGTAACTTTACGCTAATGAATACCTGCTGGTTATTACGGCTTCAATCACCCTTATTTTATATATTCAGAGATATATTCTTCACTGTCCTGCATTCCGATCGAAGACCCCGAAATGAACAACACAACATAGCTGTCTCAATTAGTGTCCTTACACTGAAGTTTCTCCTTCTAATAGAAACCCGTTTTACTTTACAATTAGCAGTAAGAATTCCTTCCACCTCTAACCGGGGTTTTACGGTAGGAACATTCCTTTTTCATGTCCCGATCAGCTTCTTCTTCAAGCACTATTGTTTGGTCTTAAAGGAAATAGACAAACTTTCGGACTTAATGTTTCGTCGTTTTTACTTTGATGAAACCTCAACGTAAGACTTCTTTTGATTTGTTTTCTAGATTTTCTGTCCCTTCTGTATGATGTAGGGTAAAATGCATCCTATACAAATACCAGATAATAGAACATTTTTTCGTCTTAATTGAAAAATAAAAACAAAATAATTAATTGTTTAAATTTACTAATATTATTAAAGCAATCAGGGACTAGAAAATAAAAACTGAATGGGGGAAATAAAAACAGCAATTAAAAAAACAAAACGATTTCAATATAAATTGCTGAAATAAAAAGAGGATCATCATTATTCCGAAGATTTTGCTACTAAAACTGTTCACTAGGCCATCCTTAATCCGCTAATCTGAACAATACGACGCAGTTAGCGGGCGATTAGCCGACGGATGGGCGAACGAGGGATTTGATAATGATGGTGCAACCATCAAGAGATTGATGACATCGTTAATGATGATGGTATCACTTGGTATTAATCCTAAGTGGTGGAGGATCTTCTGGTAGGCTCAGTGGGTGGGCCTAAAGGAAATTTCTTCCTACTATAATGATACTAAAATTTCTTTAATTACAACCAATTAATTAAAATTATAAGTACATGAATACTTCGGTTTTTGAGTGGTGATGAATATAATTTATGGACATACCTTAAAACGCAGTTAAAACCAGTAAAATTGAAAAAAATAAAAACAAAAATCAAGACATAAGTTAGTTGAATAGTAATTAAACTCCAATCTATATAATCTATAATCTATATTATTATATAAAAAGACAAGCAATATTTCCTTTGTGATCGCTAACCGCGAAAACTGCCGAACCAATCTTTACCATATTTTAACTACAAGATAGGTTTAGAAATAACAAAATTTACATATTATCAATTAAATTGTTGCTAAAAAGTGATAAATATGTGGTGCGCAGTGAAGGTTGAAAATTTACCGATAGGTGGCGAGTGTCATTTAAGAAAGATTATAAAGGCACAGTGTTATATACAGCTAGATATTGATAATAAAATTTGCTCAATTCAAATAAACTGTTATAATAAAACCCATAAATATTTAGTGTGACGTGTGGATCCCAGGATGTTTAACAATAGAACGACATGTGGTTAGTGCTATTCTGCAACAGAGTTTGCAATGGTAAAACTATTAAACCCATATGTGCCTAATTTTAACTACATAATCTTCAAAGTTTTAGGAAAGTTTAAAATAGTATAGTTTACTATAAGAATGATAATTTAAATGTTCAGTGTTAACTGGCAGAGCTTTACCAATCTGTGATTAACTTTTATAGTTAGAAATTAAATTCCAACCAGAAAAATTTATGAAACCGATAAAATTATTTCTGCCGCACTAAAACTTATTGCCTCATCAAAATACCGATTTCTTATTTTTTTGATATTGTGTGTAATAAATGGGCGGTTTAGACTTAGTTTTTGCAGGAGGTTTTTACAATACTGAAATTTCATTGATTTGAATTTTATTCTGATGTTTCAGGTTTATTAAATAAATCGTACTATTGGATGAGTGAAAGAGCTTTACTTTTACCAACAAATACTATGGCAGAGAAAATAAATATCATTATTGTTCAAGTAAATTGTGACATCCGAGAATATTTCTATCGATAGGGTTATAAGCACTGATAATGCAGTGCATTATCCGTTAGAGTTTCTTCCTAAAAAGTCTCTGTCTATCTGAATTACCAACTCATAGATTAAAATTAATAATTGAAAATCCAGTCATGCTTTTACGTAAATTTCAATTGCCTAATCATTGCAATAGTAGTGGGTTAAAAATCACAGATCTGCGTGAAAATGTCTTAAAATATATAGAGAAAATAATTCTCAACTGCATGATACAGTACAAGATTTTTATGGTTAAAAAATAAAACTTCAACTATTAGTTAAACCTATTTATGTTCTTTACTTATAAGAGCGGGTGGGTGATGCCGCGACTAGGGATGCTTGTGGATAAATAAGTTTAAAAAAAAAAAAAAAAAAACCAAGTAATCTATTTATAAAATAGGGAAAATTTTTCTTAAATAAGGATACCACCGTTGTTTCACTAACTCTTCAACACCACTTAACAAAATCACAAGACTTGTTTCAACTTTCTGCTCCGACATGAATCTTGTACACCCGTCTTTATCGACAAACCCATAACACAGAAGAACGAAATTCATTACTTAGAATTACATTCGATAGCAGAATGACCTAGGGCTCACACGTAAAAAAAAAAAAAATTCATTTTTAAAAAAATACTAAAACCCTTGTATCCAATTCTACGAAAACGGTCGAGATTAAAACTCCAAGAGAGACTTAAGACATACTTATTTAACGAATCGTTTTAAATGTCCTGTCGCTTTTTTTGGAGAATTAAAAAAAATCAATGAACCAATAACTATACAATAACATTATTCAATAATATAATCTCCATTACAACTAATAACTTTATCCCACCGTTATTCAAGATCCCAGATACCGTTTTCAAAAAATGATTGATCTTTGCTCATAAAAAGCTAATTTTATTTCATATCGAGGTTTTGCTGGTTATCAAATAATCGGAGACAATTGTCCAGAGATCAGAAGGGGTGGTAATCAGTGGGTGAAATGTCGGATGAATACGGTACCACCCGCCGGCAATGTTTCCCATTCAATTTCCATTAATTTATCCCTAGTCAACATTGCAGTATGCGGCCTATTATTCGCTCCTGATAACTTGTGTGGGACCCACTTATCCATTTTTTTATTCTTTGATATTGGTATCTACAGGCTGTTGCTTGGGAAATAGTTAACTTTCTACCCATTTCCGCAATATTTGAAGTGGATCCAATTCAGCCAATCAACGAATTTCCTGTTCGTTGGCAACTAGAGGTCTTCCAGAACGAGTATCATCTCGAAGCGTTCCATCGTCATGACGAAATTCAGAAAACCAAAATTGACCTTTATGCTCGGACAGTACTTTATTACCAAACACGGAGCATATTTTTCTATCAAATTAGTATTGTCATGTTAGTGACTTATTTAGAAAATTATCACGATCACACGAAAAAAAAAATATTACCTAATAACAGCGAGGAGACATACAATAGAGCAGTCATGAGTGGAGTGGGGGTGTGATTAGGCCCCCCTCCAATATACTATCCTAACCTCAAAAGTTACAACTAAAGTAACAAGTGTTTGCTTTTAATTTTTTATTTTTTTCGTAAGCCTAATCTCGTTGAGTTTTTATTTTGTTTATAAATTCATTCCACATTAAGAATGCATTTTTGTGCTGCAATTGGATATAAGAACAACAAGACTGGGACTAAAAATGATAAGCAGCTTAGCTTTCGTAGGTAAGTAACTAACGTAAAATTCTTTCATTGTACCTAGTAAAATAGTTCGCGATGGTGTTAAATGCAATTACTTTTCTATAATAAACCCCACGTCAAAAGTATCACAATACTTTGAAATATTTGAATTTTTATTAGTAATTATAACTTTTATATTCAATACAAATCCTTTTGATTAACAAAGTTTAAGTAAAAAATGATAAACTGTGTTTGAAGCAATTTTATTACCTATACCTGCATCAGCAGCAGTCTAAAATAAAGCTGGGAACTGGGCTAACTCTGGGTAGCGTAGTGGTGGGGGAATACTGGTCCCACCTGCCTGTAGCCCCGCCCTATCTCAATAGCAGCTCTATTTGTATATCTCATCGCTGCCTAATGTTCAAGTGCTTTTCAGTATTTATTTTTTGTTAATAATTTCTTTTTAGGTTATCCATAACATGTGACAATAATAAAAAAAAAATAAAAAACTTAACTTAATAACTTAAAAATTATAATTATTTTTTTCTATATTATCATTTTCATTTAATTTTTGTATCCCATGCCAACAAAATGAAATTTTAGCAATTATGCTCCTAAAGTTCTCACCATAAACGGTTGCATGTTATGCTTTGGTGTGTACAGTTAGAAAGAATATCGTACACATTAAACGGTCAAGTCCATGTAATCAAAAATGGTAATGGGACCATTTACCTTGCATGTTACCCATTGAACCACCAGATAATTTCCATGCGTTCGAGCAAGGTTACCAAGCAACCGTTCCAGTTGTCAACTAGGGGTTGATTTTATCACTCACTATCGATTTATGAAACAGAAAACAGAGGAGAGAAAGAATTATTTACATCGGTCTGAAAATTAAAATTAAAAGAATTAAAAGATATATTAAAAATGCTAATATATATTATTTAAAATGTGCAATTTATAACCTAAGAAATTTTTCTAAAACGATCATTTATTCAAAAACCGTTAATAGCTATTTTTATGTTGTTGTTTTTTTAAATAATTATTTTGCAAATACCGCTGCGTTAGAACAATACTACAAAAGCAGTCTTGAAATATGACATTATACCATTCATAAAAGACAAGAAACTGTCGGTCTTCAATTCATCGATTCAAGACTTATTTACATAACAGTAATTAAACTTAGTTGGACATACGGAGTTGAGGTTTAGGCCTCCACTAAACCTTCCAATTCTTCTCGTATCGAATCATTACAATCCAAAATCCTTCGTAAAATCCACAATGCTCTTTATTATGTCACAAAGAAACCTATCCATAAAGATTGTAATGTTCCATATGTTGCTTATTTGTCCCAAACCATAGCAATCCTTTCATAGTAAACTCCATACCTATTCGAATCCACTAGTCTCCCAACTTGCCTCACGCTCGATTTCCAAAAATCCTCCGAGGCATCTGAAAAGAAGATGATCAAGAGATCTTCTAATGTAGAACTTTTATTTAAGAGGTACTAGTGACTAGTTATTCACATGCTATTAAAATTTTAATCATTTTCCTTAAATTTATTTGTAGCATATCGTGTATAAAGTTGTAAATATCTATAAGTAGTTAAATTAAAATAAACAAAATTATGACTTTAAAATTTTGGAGACAATTTACATCTGCATTGTGGATTATTGCAATATTGATCATGAAATTTAAGATACAGTAAGATTTAAAATATAGTAAGATTTAAGTTTATGAATCAAACTTTTTTCTGACTTCTTATACGAAAGTAAGTTTAAGTATGTGCATGTCAGTGGTACAGAAGCAGTGGAAATTATCTGAACGTTCGACTTTTAAAAAATTAAATTTATTTATTGTCAATTAAGTTTATTGTTTTAGGTTATTTTTATAATAATATCAGTATAATTTTGATATAAGGAAAATAAGCAATAATATCTCCTAACAACATATATAATAATAATTTTTATTCATTTATATATAAATATATTTATTGCTTATTTCCCTTATATAATACTTAGTCTCCTTATATATAAATATATATCATTATAATTATTTCCTTTAGTTATTTATATTATTATACATCAACTGTAAAAATTATTTCAAAAATATGAGAGTATCTCCTGTAAAGGCAAGTCTTTATGTACTCGAAAGTTATATTTCATGCATAACCATTAAATGATTGTGCATAAACGTACGTACAAAATAACTTAGTAGATTAAAATTTAAATGAATTCTAACGTATTTTTAAAAAATTTAAATGAGATGTAAAACATGTAAAGGTTTTAAAACTAAAACAGCTTCGATACTACCAAGTTGTCCATTCGCTCGGGACAGATTCTGCGTCATGACCAATATTCTAACCAAAACAGAAAATGTGGATCAAAAACAAAAATAAAAAAATAAAATAAAAAAAAAGGGTAAAATACGATGCTATATAGAAGTGTTAGATAGGCTTGTTTGCCAGGGATTATATTGTCTGTGGCGAGCTTTTAGGCCGGGTTTCGATGTGATGGGTTTGTAATCTCTATCATTGGATTTTTATCCTAACCAATATATTTTTCTGGAGAGGCTTTGTTTTCTAGTCCAGTGGGTACAGACTCCTGGATAAATTTTTTTTTATTATTTTCTATTCGATTTGTATGTTTTATATGTATTTTCTATATGATTTATATCATGAAGAACAAATATAAATCTAGAACCCATCAAATTACTTATGACATTGCTTATTGAAATGATGTTTTGATGATCAAGTTAAAATTGAAACAATTGATTCAATGCGGTATATGGTAAAACATATATTTGGCATTTGCAGGTTTTTAACTATATTTAAAAGTACGTATAATATATATATATATATATATATATATATATATATATATATATATATATATATATACACAGTAAAACTTCTTATAACACTGTTCTAGGGAGTGGAGAAAAAGCGGGGAAAAAAATGAAACAGATAAGAATGGAAAATATTTATTTTAAAAATGTTGTATATATATGTACGGTAAATTGATAGACAAATATTGAATTGAAAAATAAATTAAAGTAAACAAGAAATATGAAAAAACATTAAAAACAGCTTTAGGTTAGTATTATTATGTACGAAAATTAAAATTATTTAATTAGCAAGTTGGCTTAAAATGTTCTGTTTTTTTGTTCAACTTAAATTCAACTTTTTTTAAAATCAGCGATTTCTAAATCATGAATATTTTTAATAGTTTCGTCTTCTATTTCCGTATTGTACACAAAAAATGTACGAATAGTCTTTAATGCATTAAATAGGTCCACTATTTAACAAAATTCGTATTCTCAAAGTGCCCAAGAATTCGCGGAAACATTTTGAAAGGGGTCGACAAAAACCAAATAAAATTCCGTTCTCAGAATCGATTAGTTAATAGCACGTGTTGATTCTTTTCTGTTTTAAATTCTATTGTACACTTAAATTATTTTTGTAAACACAAATTTAATTTAATTTTGTAATATTATCTAATGATCGTGAAAATTTCGTTCGCATAATCAGGTCTTTTTTTTTTTTTTTTTTAAATAGGAAAAAAAATAATATATAGTATAGTGGACTGTTAAGAAAGATATAAGGATAAGTAATCGGGGATGCGGTCAGGAAGAAATAAGCACGTCTAAGTAAACAAACTATAATAGAGTGCCAACGTTTCGACCCGCCTTGCAGGTCTTCTTCAGGGCTAAAGTGAACAAAAAAGTAGATGTGACCAAAATTTTATATACTAGTTTGTCATTAGCTATTCTTTTATGATAGCTGTAAGAAACAATATTAACTAAAATACAATAAATAGAATAGTATGGCCTATAATATAATAAGACATACGAGTATGATAATGTAATAAGATATACCAAGTAATAGAACCATGAAAATATGAAATTATGGTATCATTTTGCCTGGATTTATTTAATAAGATTTATTTAAAAAGAAAAAACTATAAAATTATGAGATAATGATTGGTAATATGATAAGATTAAGATAACAACAATAAAATAGAGAACCACATTTTAACGTCAAATTGGAAATTATAATTCGTGAATAATGATAAATATTAACAAATTATCTTTTGTAAAATGTGTTTTTAATCACTATGTTACAGTAACCGATTACAAAATAATTTATAAACCGGTTATGAAATACAGGTACATTTGATTTGAAGTTACAATATATTTGGCCTTCCTAACTTTGAAAGCCTTAACATAGCCCTGAGATAGATAAAATTAAGGGTAAGTCGGAAAAGCTCTCAACATTTTTGTTGACAGTCCTCGAATTCTAAAAACAACCGAGATGTTTTCATCCCAAGTAAGTGACCGATAATCCTCCCTTTGAGACGAAAATACAGAATCCCTTTGTGTTTCTTTCATCTTGAAGGGAGGCGGAGGATGAGGAAAGAAAATATGATGGAGGAAAATGTATTCAGTAAATATTTTCCGAGATTTTCCGGTTATCTGGTCTGTAAACACTGTTAGGATTCATCATGACGGTGCCACAGAATCGATTGTTTGCGGCTTAAATAATTAAAACTTTTATGATTATATTATTAAGTTTACAATTTTCAGGGGAAACCATAGATACAATGCCTATTGTAAAGCCTGCCCTTATCCAAACCTTTATTTTTCTCTAAGAAAATGTCAATTACCCTGAATATCACATAATTTTTCTAAACTAGCTGATGCTAATTAGTTGGTCAGTAAAGACTGAAAATAGTGACTTATTAAGCATACAGTAATGGCATTATTCAGTTTTAAACATTCATTATCACTGATTGTTAATGAATGTGACGGAAAATTATGAGTTCTTCCTTCCTTCCCAAGTTTTCTTAAGGTTGCCCCCTTCGAAAACTTGGTATATTCATAACTGATCAAGTATATGAAATGTACTAAAATTAACTTTTATCTATTTGTTAATCGAACCTAATAAGTCTAATATACAAGGTGTCATCAGAGACTTTTGTAAGACGATTGTTTGTGTGGCTCAACAAAGATGTAAGAATGGTGAATTGTTTTCAAAACTTTCTAGAAGAATATACATGGCATGAATATAACTTTTTTTTTTTTTGGACTAATATAATTATGTAATACTTAGTAACTGTATATCTTATATTATATTATTATATTATATAGTAAATTTGAGGAAAATTAAAACAATAACAGAAGGATTGGATCCGAGAAGCATTAGAAGTTTAGTTGAGCCCCAAAACTCCGTATGTCCAATTGGGTCTAATTATTGTCATGTAAATAAGTCTTTCGTAATTTATTGGAAGCTTTGAATGCTTGTCTGTTAAATGTTAAAATAGTCGAAAGCGACTTGCGTTTTAAGTCCAATATGTGTTTTATAATTCAAACGACTTAAAAATGTATAGTAAATTATCAAAAGTTTATTTTCTTTTAAGTCTGGTATGTATAAATAGTAGTTAAATTTAACTTATGTTTGTGGCACCTGTGAATAGTGTTCTTTTTTTTTAAAACTATTTATTAATATTTACAACTGTATACAATATACGTCAAGTAAATTTGAGGAATCTGAATAGTATTCAACGAGCATAAATCGTATTTTAGGAAAAACACAAATTAAGTTTGAAGTTTTTTCCACTAAGATTCATTCCACAAAATTGCTACAAACACACTATTCACCGGTGACACAGATATAAAGCACTGTCATAAATAATTCATCACAATTCAGCATTATGACCCAATAAAATAGATCTATCGAGATTGAACTTAATATAAGCACTCATCTTGGCTTTTCTTACATAAGATCCTTACATAATCCGGTCAATACAATAAGCGATATGTTTTCGAAGAGGTGTTTGGAAAAAGTAATAATGTTGAATGTTTATTATAGTATGTATCCTTTGTAACCCAAAACCTTCTTCTTTATCTTCCTCTTATGTGCCATTTCTAGCGTCGAGGAGCCTCAATAAACTGTAGCCATTCACCCCGGTTCCTACTTAGGTTCTTCATCTGCTGGACCGTTCTAACCCAAAACCACTAAATCTATTTTGCAACATCAAGTTTTAAATTTTCTTGAAAAACTATATCTGCTTGGTCCTCTCCAATCAGGTTCTCCAGTTATTCCATGAAATCAGCACTAAGTAAAATCGTCAATGATATTTACGATATCCATGCCGCAATAAATGAAAACCCTAACCGTAAAAATATTTCAAGATTTATCTAAAGCCTTCAATTCCATAAGCTATTCATTTTTTTCTAAATTAAGAGCATTGAAAATTTCTAATAGTTCAATAAATTAGTTCCATTCTTTCCTTTCTAACACTTAAGTTCCTCACTTAAGCTTCTGGAACCAGCGGTAAGAGGCTTTAGTGTAAGAATAACAGGCAGAGAAAACACCCTGCCTTCACAGCCATTGAAACTATGTTACATAATATGTAAATAGTAGTCTGTGATTTAGTTTTTACTTTTTTTACTATCTTTCCCGAAGAATATGACCATCACTGGAAAAAAATCACTATTTTTTTCCAATCTGTTTGTACAAACAGGAACAGGAATAAATCATATAATAAAGAGAAAAACTACTTATTGACATCACATATAGAGCCAAGGCTAGAATCAGTTAAAAGATTTTATTTCGCTTAAAAGAAATATTTTTAGGGTAGTTTAATTTAAATTAATTCTTTTTTAAAGAAATCAGTTTAGATAGAATGGCGCCAGAAAATGCTCTCACTCAGCATTGACCTGCAGAATATATACATAAATAACTATTTTACAATATTCGGGTTATAGGTCCTTTATATTTAACAATATTTTGTTAAAAAATATAATCTTTATTACATTTTTATTTATCTATTATATATATATATATATATATATATATATATATATATATATATATATATATATATATATATATATATATATATATATATATATGTATATATACATTTCCTTTTTTCCTTCTCCTCTCTCCTCACTTTATTGACGTTTTGACCCCTCATTTAATGGGATCCTCTTCAGATTAAAACCGGAACCCAGAAACTCCAGGCCAGTAAGCCAATATTTAACAAAATATTGTTACACCTACAGCATGAATATGAATAATGTTTGTTGAGACGGAATAGAAAAAAAAGGATAATGAAAAATGAAAATTATTTGAGTTATTTGAAAAGAGAAAATATTATCTGCTTCAAAACGTACCTTTATTTTTGAGTCACCATGTTGTAATTTTTTTAGAGAACATGATCAGTATAAAAATTAAGAAAAAAATTACTTATATTTTTATTTGTTTATAAAAAAACAATGTTAAAATCATTTGGAGCATATTAATATTACCTTCAATCGCAGATTCTTAATTTATGAGAACTGGATGAAAAAATAGCAAGGGTCTCGTTTAAATAATTATAAAATAATTTTCGAATAGAAAGGTAAATTTTGTCTAATGTTTAACGAACAAAAAAACTTTTGAATACGAGAAAACCTGAGAAAAGTGCTTCCATTTGTTTAAAATATACTTAAAGCCAGCTAACGTAAAATTTGCTAACTTCTGGAATTTGGACTGTTATAAAGTACATGTTGCATTGGAATCAATACGTAAATATTAAATATTTGATCCAAGTCACCGAATTATTTTGAAGGTCTCGAAATGAGTCTAATCTTGGAAAAAATATCATAACAGAAAACTAACTGCTCTGCAGAAAAGATTCAAAGAAAATATATAATAAAAGCCCGAAGAAGAAAATTAAAATCATTTCTAAGGATCTCATGAACCTAATTATGAGAGTATTATTATAATAACGAGATTTTTAACTTTCTCAATAGAAAATTCTATATTCTATATTTACAAAATAATAGTATCTTTTAAATAAAATTATTAATATCCTGATATAATAAGATATCCAGATCAGTATGGTTATATGTAGTTAATTACCCAATCATGATATCAACTGATTGTTCACACCTTGCGTGGAGCTCGCGTTAAAAGATAAAAGCAGATCTTTCTTTCTTTGCCTTTGTCTCATTTTCTCGTCATCAGTCAGCAGTTTTTTTTCACAGCGTTTAAATCTCACAAAAAGATTTCAAAGGTTCTAAAGAAGAGATCCTAAAACGATTCCGAGCCTTTTTGCGGCCCAGACCTCTTTTAATTTTAAGTAATATTTTTATTTATTTTTCTTATTAGCTAATTGCCAGAGGGACTGTTTTTAATTAACTTTCAGAAAGTTCTGTGACTAAATTATTTCTCAGACATTAAAGGAATATTTTTTCTATTTATGCCTTGATCTGACATAAAAATATATTTTTCTTATGAATTGTGAATTGTTTGTTGGCGTTTAACGTCCTTATGTGCTTTAACTATGGCAGGAAGGGCGGTAGCCTAAAGTTACCAACTAAGGAAGGATATCGTTAGAAAAATAGAATAGAAAAAAAATTGCATTCTGGGACAAAATCCTTCAAGAATAATTGTTGCATGACAGAACATAAATTATATCTGGCTAAGAGATCATAAATAAAATAAATACAACTTTACTATAAATTATACTTATATATAAACATATACTTAATGTATACATGCATTAACTATATATCCAATCATTAAAGAAAAAAAATATTATGCAACAAATTGATTGAATGATAGATTTCTGATGTTACACCTAGTAAAGCATGAAGATAAATAATGTTTGTTGAGACGGAATAGAAAAAAAAGGATAATGAAAAATGAAAATTATTTGAGTGAAAGAGAAAACATTATCATAAGAAGATTGTTAAACAGGCTAAACTTTTATACCGTATCTGATATGCTTGGGTGAAATTTATAAAAGCATCTATATATATATAATGTCATTTTAAATATTCCATTAACGTTACGATGATATTCCATTTTTTTAAACGTTTTAGCTAATTTTAAAAACGATATCAAACCACTTTTTCACCCTCAGAATGTGTAACTTTTTTTAACACACAAAAATATGTAACGTTTTAGCACGGTCTATCTTTGTTGGTGTTGCACGGAGATCGAAAATTTTACGACTGTTTCTCAATCTAAAATTTGATATAGAATTTTTATTTTTACATTTTATATTTATATTTTTATTTGTCGCTAGAACCTACCGTTTAGGAGTTATATTTGTTTGAATGAAAAAAAGTAACGTTTTGCCAACATTTTTTAGCTCTGTTTGTTTTGTTTTTTTGTTTTTTATCGAACATTTGATGATAATTTCATGATCAGAAGCAATAGATTACATATCTATGGTTTTTGCCATTCTTGGATCTTGCCGTTTTGATCTTGAGAAATGGTCACTTTAAAAAATAAAACAAAACAATGTATTTTAAGTAGATTTTTTTTTAACATTTTCACGATTATCAAGTGTAACTCTTATAAAAAAGATTATCTTTAATCTATTGGTCGTCTCTTATCTAAATCTTATCTAAATCTTATCTTATCTTATCTAAATTAATAGACTCTTAAAGCTAACCCGAATTAAAGTTTCCCCCACCCTGCTTTACGAAACTTTAAGAGCCTTATATATCAATGCCTTGAAATACTCTAAAACCGAAGTTGTTCCCCTCATCCTTTATACTTATTTCTAAGGCTAATTAAAATGTTTCATCGAAAGTTATAATTTAATTCATTTTCGATGTCACCTGCAAACACTTTTAATAAGGCTTCTTTTGTTTTATTGATAATTATAAATAATATAAAACTCTATTCTCTAAAATTTCCTAATTGTTTATTAGGAATTTGCCAAACATAACGTTTTACAGAAAATATTTTTTAACCCTTTTGCGTCGACTGTTGCGCATTCCTAGCATTGATTTAACAATTTTTATTTATATTTTTATTAGCTTAAATATTCACTAGGGGTACGCATGATGTTATAGAAAGATCAATACAATTAGGATTGATGAATTAATTGCCACTTCTATTAGAAGTATTTTATTAGAAAACTAGTTTCCAATGCTAATCATTCATGTTCAGTTCTAAAACGTACAATTTTTTTTTTATACACTTTAGCTCTTTGTTACATGGATTATATATAATAAAGCTTTAAACAAATGTAAAACAAGAAATTAAATATATACTTACGTCTGTCCATCAGCAGCAACCAGCACCAGCACCTCATCAACAACAGAGATGTTCAGGTATGAGTAGGAGCATTATCCTACCGGTTCTTCCAAATGAAAACCCGTCAGAAGAGTTGTTAAACTTGGTTAATGGTCTAAATAACTTAAATAAATAACTAGCCCCTTTTTGGTCTTCTACAAAAGATTTCTGAGGTAACTGAAGCTTTCCTTCGTGCATATGACCCTTAATCAAATGACTGTAGTCTGTCCTACTATGGAACGGAAACGGACTAAATCCACACAGGACTGAAGTCGACATATACTTGCACGACAAACGGATTGACATTGCACTAATAACAGAAACACATTTAACACCCCGAACTAAATTTTACATCCCAGGTTACAAAATATATAGAACAGATCACCCAGACAATACACCTCACGGAGGTACAGCCATCCTCATCAAAACTACTCTCAAACACAATCCATTACAATTACCCATAACACCAGACATTCAAGCAACAGCCATCATACTATTAACCCGACAACACAGCATTACGTTTGCTGCGGTTTATTGTCCTCCGAGGTATGCTCTGACGCACACTATGTTCAGTGATTTCTTTGGACGTCTTGGTAGATGCTTTATTGCAGGAGGCGACTACAACGCCAAGGATCAGTCTTGGGGTTCACGACTGAGTACTCCACGAGGAAGAAACCTAAAATGTGCCCTCCATAAGCTTTCATTAGAAACAATATCACCGGACTCACCTACTTATTGGCCAACTTCCAGACAAAAAACACTAGACTTACTAGACTTTTTCATTACCAGAGGACTTAGAACTATACCATACAGCATAAGTACAAGCTCACATCTTTGTTCTGATCATTCTCTTGTGCATTTATTACTATTTGAAGAACCCTGTGAAGCAAAAAAAAACCGATTCTTACTAACGGTAAAACTGATTGGGATGCATTTAGAACCTTTTTGAACGACTCTCTCTCAATTCCTTAATCTATCAAGACTGAAAATGAACTGGATGATGCAGTAGAATATTTCACTCAGAACATACAAGAAGCTCCGTGGTCTTCTTCAGTTCCCACGCATAGAATGTCGGAAAAACTACCCATTTACCCTCAATACATAAGGGGATTTGATCAGAGCAAAGAGAAGAGCTCGGAACATATGGCTGACTGACAGATTGCCCTCAGATAAACGAACTTTTAATAGACTCAATAACGAACTCAAGCGACAGATACTAAAATTTAAAAGAGCGAATTACGATAATTACAATAGTAACCTTAAATCTGATGACGGAAGCTTATGGAGGCGGACAAGAAATCTTACCGGGCATCGTGAAGACCAAGCACCCCTCCGAAAGGAGGATGGCTCTAGGCCGTGACCGATGGTGAAAGATCAGAACTTTTTGCTAAACATCTTTCAACTGTGTTTACACCACATACGAACTGCAATTACATTGAACATGACAAACATATACACAGCACTTTAGATGAACCCCTCCAACTGACATTACCTCCACCTCCCATCACACCAGCTCAAGTTGCCGAACAAATAAAAAAGTTACCGAAAAGAAAAGCTCCGGGCTATGATCTTTTAACAAGAGATAAAAATCCGATCACTTGTCAAAATTACATGACTGGCTTAATATTTGGAAAGTACATATAAATTACGACAAATCGCAACACATTACATTTACACTTCGACTTGAAACATGCCCATCAGTTTTTCTTGACAACACACCGATTCCTCAAACAGACACTGTACACTACCTTGGTCTTACGTTTTACCGAAGAATGAGATGGGGTCAATATATAAAGAAAAAAGTAAAACGCTTAACCAAAGACTAAGACTTTTATATTCACTCCTCTCCAAACGTTCAACTCTACAACTTAAACAAAAAATTAACACTTATACTTACTTACTGAAACCTATTTGGACATACGCTTCTCAGATATACGGGACAGCTAAAAAGACACATATTAACTAACTCCAAATCTTATAGGCAAAAACATTCAGGACAATTACAAAAGCCCCATGGTACGTAAGCAACATAGCTTTACATACTGACCTACGCATAGCAACAGTTAAAGAACAAATACAAACCTACTACAAACGATTCCACGAAAAACTACATGGACATCCTAATACACAAATAAACAACATGGCCACAACATATATTCCCGACAACACACAGAGAAGACTAAAAGGAGCTGGATGAGAGACCTTCTTGACTAAAATAATAAAATAAAATAAAGACTGGAGGTGCCACTGGGTTCTGCTCCCTCTCATGCCTTTCAAGCCATTTATTTTCGTACAGCAAATTCACTGGTTGTCAAATTTTATTTGACAGGTGTCAATAAATCAAGTCAAAAAAAAAAAAAAAAAAAAAAATCACCATATCGATATTTAATCAGTGACCATTTCGAATTTTAGATTAAAACTATCATATACTACATGGACGTTTTAAATTAATATTAAAGTTTATATTAAAAAAACTCAATTTATCCAAGAATGGCAAAAACCATAGATATGTAATCTATTGCTTCTGATCATGAAATTATCATCAAATGTTCGATAAAAAAAAAAAAAAAAAAAAAAAAGCTAAAAAATCTTGGCAAAACGTTACTTTTTTCATTCAAACAAATATTACTCCTAAACGGTAGGTTCTAGCGACAAAGAAAAATATAAATATAAAATGTAAAAATAAAAATTCTATATCAAATTTTAGATTGAGAAACAGTCGTAAAATTTTCGATCTCCGTGCAACACCAACAAAGATAGACCGTGCTAAAACGTTACATATTTTTGTGTGTTAAAAAAAGTTACACATTCTGAGGGTGAAAAAGTGGTTTGATATCGTTTTTAAAATTAGCTGAAACTTTTTAAAAAATGGAATATCATCGTAACGTTAATGGAATATTTAAAATGACATTATATATATATATATATATATATATATATATATATATATATATATATATATATATATATAGATGCTTTTATAAATTTCACCCAAGCTTATCAGATACGGTATAAAAGTTTAGCCTGTTTAACAATCTTCTTATGATAATGTTTTCTCTTTCACTCAAATAATTTTCATTTTTCATTATCCTTTTTTTTCTATTCCGTCTCAACAAACATTATTTATCTTCATGCTTTACTAGGTGTAACATCAGAAATCTATCATTCAATCTATTTGTTTTATAATATTTTTTTTCTTTAATGATTGGATATATAGTTAATGCATGTATACATTAAGTATATGTTTATATATAAGTATAGATTTTTGTTTTCATTTTATTAATTATTTTATAGTAAAGTTGTATTTACTTTTAATTATTTTGTTTAATTATTTAATTTATGATCTCTTAGCCAGATATAATTTATGTTCTGTCATGCAACTATTATTCTTAAAGGACTTTGTCCCAGAATGCAATTTTTTTTCTATTCTATTTTTCTAACGATATCCTTCCTTAGTTGGTAACTTTAGGCTACCGCCCTTCCTGCCATAGTTAAAGCACATACGGACGTTAAACGCCAACAAACAATTCACAATTCATAAGAAAAATATATTTTTATGTCTAATCAAGGCATAAATAGAAAAAATATTCCTTTAATGTCAGAGAAATAATTTAGTCACAGAACTTTCTGAAAGTTAATTAAAAACAGTCCCTCTGGCAATTAGCTAATAAGAAAAATAAATAAAAATATTACTTAAAATTAAAAGAGGTCTGGGCCGCAAAAAGGCTCGGAATCGTTTTAGGATCTCTTCTTTAGAACCTTTGAAATCTTTTTGTGAGATTTAAACGCTGTGAAAAAAAACTGCTGACTGATGACGAAAAAATGAGACAAAGGCAAAGAAAGAAAGATCTGCTTTTATCTTTTAACGCGAGCTCCACGCAAGGTGTGAACAATCAGTTGATTCCATGATTGGGTAATTAACTACATATAACCATACTGATCTGGATATCTTATTATATGAGGATATTAATAATTTTATTTAAAAGATACTATTATTTTGTAAATATAGAATATAGAATTTTCTATTAAGAAAGTTAAAAATCTCGTTATTATAATTATACTCTCATAATTAGGTTCATGAGATCCTTAGAAATGATTTTAATTTTCTTCTTCGGGCTTTTATTATATATTTTCTTCGAATCTCTTCTGCAGAGCAGTTAGTTTTCTGTTGTGATATTTTTTCCAAGATTAGACTCCTTTCGAGACCTTCAAAATAATTCGGTGACTTGGATCAAATATTTAATATTTACGTATTGATTCCAATGCAACATGTACTTTATAACACTCCAAATTCTAGAAGTTAGCAAATTTTACGTTAGCTGGCTTTAAGTATATTTTAAACAAATGGAAGCACTTTTCTCAGGTTTTCTCGTATTTAAAAGTTTTTTTGTTCGTTAAACATGACACAAAATTTACCTTTCTATTCTAAAATTATTTTATAATTATTTAAACGAGACCCTTGCTATTTTTCATTGAAGGTAATATTAATTTGCTACAAATGATTTTAACATTTTTTTTTTATAAACAAATAAAAATATAAGTAATTTTTTTCTTAATTTTTATACTGATCATGTTCTCTAAAAAATTACAACATGGTGACCCAAAAATAAAGGTACGTTTTGAAGCAGCTAGCTTAAACTAACTGTTGTGTAATCTAAAACTATTAAAAGTTGAAAGATATATTTTCTATCATTGACCTATATTATTTGTTTTTGTTAATTTCCTTTAAATTAGAGCATTTATTTGCAGAAAACTGTTTAGTCCTGAATAAAATCCTAAATTGAAATAAATTAAACCAAAATTTAAATTAAACAAAAAATGTAACGGAAGTTACAATATGCGGAAATATTGGGTTGGCCGAAAACTTATGAACACCATTGTATATAATTCCTATTAAATTATATTTTTAAATAATGCTTTTAATTAGAACCTACTGACCTTTAACGAATGTGAAATATTATGATTACGGTGAATTTGTAAGTCAATTTGATTTAAGAAAATATATTAATTAGACAGTTTTTAGTATTTCTGTTCGTAGATTAGAGAAAACATTTTATTTTTTAATTTGAATAATCAAAATATTTTAAAAAAATTTAAATTTGAAAGAAAGAGAGCAATTACGGAAAAATAAATGTCAGATATTTATCTTCTTATTGTAGTGTATCATTGCTTATATTGGTACTTAATTATTTAAAATATTTTTATAACTTTTGCTGAATACAGCTATGATAAAACAAGGTGTTTGATAGAAACAATTTTTATTGAAAAGGATTTATGAAACAATAAGAAATTAATCAACTATTTCTTCCATTGGTTAGAAGCTGATAATACTTGTGATAATATAATATAATATAATGATAATGATAATGCTTCAATTGATAATTATAGACTCATGTTACTATATCTACTCTTAACCTGTTATAAACATTATTATTAAACTGAAATTTAAATTGAAAAATACAATCAGAATTGAAAAATACAAATGAAAAAATACAATTGAAAAATGAAAAATACAATAAGAATTTCACCCTAACATTGTTAAAAATTGATTAAGTTGTGCTTCATTATAAGGCTTAAGTGGTATTTTTACAGTAATAATGATTCTGGAAAACAATCAAAAATGGTAAACTGAAAATTGCGCAATTTTGTATAATCGAATTCTTTACATCAGACAGCGATTTTACACTTTACGAAAAGTTACGAAATTCAATCCATTGCAAAATACTTCAATATTTTATTTCCAACGCTAAAAATCCTCCACAAAACATTAAATTTTGAATTTATCTCCTTATTGAAGTTAAATATTCGACAAGAAAATAAATTTTAGATTTTTTTTATTGACCTGGTTCCTTTATAACCTAAAAAAGGTGAATTTCCATAAAATGCTTCCGTAGGACAGTGTTTGCATTTATTGGAAGTTTGATGCTGATTCTGCCTTATTTTGAAACTGTTCATCCAAGTTTGCTTAACTATCGTTACATTTTTTTTTTTTTTTAATATTATAAAGACAGCATCTTCTGAGAAAGCGAGCATCCGAGAGAAAAAAAAAACAAAACAGAAAATTTAAGTTTCCAAACAGACAAAATTTATAATAAAAAGAACCTCTCCTCTAATGCAAAATTAAGGAATTACAACGTTGATAAACCACGTGCCTATTCAACTTGGAAAAGTCGCTTAAAATAGAAAGGAGGACCTTAAGGAAAATGTTTAGGCTCAGGAAAACGCAGGAAGATTACAAGCGAAGATTTAACGAAGTCATCTACAGATAAATCAAAAACCTGGAAACCGAGATAAGAATCGGAAGGCTGATGTTCTATGGCCACATAAAAAGGATGAAGAAGGAAAGATTGAACAAAAAGGTCTGTAAAAAAATGTTTAGCTACAAAAGCATGAAAGGATACACGAAACATATAAGAGAAGATGCCATATTAAATAACATTAAAATTGCAGATGCCGACTGTCTCGATAGAGATCCATACAGGAAAATACTGAAAAATCTCACCAATATTAGAAGAGAAAAAAAAGAGGGGTATAAAGTGGTCCGAAGAAAGAAAAGAAATTTAGTCAAATATTATGAAACTGCGACGGGCGATGATATTCGCGTGGTTCTTAGTGGCCGACACGTAAGTAAATTTAGGAAACCTGTATTTACATGAATATATGCATTGTTGATTCGGGTAATAAGTAAGAATAATTTTTAAACTGATTATATACCAAAATTAGGTTATCTTCTCAAACTACAAAGACGCAAAGTGACATAAAATCAATAAAAATAGGAAATAACTACCTTTAGCGTACAGTACAATGATACAAGGTTGAGGTGGTTCATAGCATGGACTGGGAGCACCGGCAGGTTGTGCTGTATCGGCTAGACTGCTCTCGGTGTCTAAGAGATAATCTCAGTACAGCTATCTCTTGCAGATAGGTACCAACAAGATTTTTAGAAATGGAATATGATACAGAGGAAGAAGGTCGTATTTCATTTAGCGATTGCTAAATTCCTTGAAGATTAATTTTTAATTTCATTAATAAACTAGAACAAGGTTTCATTATTCGGTGATGGGATGACAATTTATTTTTATTCGATAAAAAGGTAACTATGAAGTTCATAGTAGTCTGGAAATCATTAGTTTGGACCAATCCAAAGGCTATAATCAAATATATTGGATGTTTCACAAGGAAGTGCGGTATGATTGGTTCCTTGCGAGTATGGATGACCTCAGCAGTTGATGGAGATGCGTAATGTTTATTTTTAGATTATATTTCTTCAGATGAATAGTATCTGTAATAATAATATCAGGTTATAGTTTAAACAAGAAATACTGCATTAATTTCCGGACAAACCAATATTTTCCCCTCTATCAGTTTGCTGTGAAGATTAGATCCCTTAGTATAGTATATAGATTTTTTTTTTTTTAAACCAGAACCTGATACTATTTTTAGATAAGGAGAAATATGTAAAGAGCGAAGTCGTTAAAATAAAAAAACGATATTTTTTTAAATATAGGTGAGACAAACTTTTAATCTAAAAATTGATATCATTTTTAGATTCCTCATCTTAAAAAAACACGTAGAAACCAAATTTGGTCGAAATAAAAATTTGCGCTATCTCAGAGATTTCACTACAGATTGAAACTAAATTTTAAAGGCTTTTAGAAGTCGTAAAACTCCATTGTTTAGCCCAAACACGGAGGTCGCAGGATTTCTCCTTATTGAGATATTTCAAGTTATAGTTGACCTTGGAATTTTTTTTTCAAATTAGTTTTTGTACACTAAAATCTGAAGTAAACCCAATGTTATATACGTAAAAAGAAAGCAGGATGCACGCTGATTCTAGTTATTACTATTTCAATCGGTTGAACACAAATGTTATGGCCGTTAGATGTTGCTGATAAAATATAAACTTCAAAAACGTCCTCAAAAGGGGTAATAAATGAATGGCTCCGCCGAAAAACGTTCCAAGCGACAAACAAAATTTTTAGTAATCAGTAAAAGAAAATCATAATTTAAATTTCTTGTTAGTTTTGTGAGGTAGATTTTTTTTTTCACCTTGTAATTTGTTATATTTACATGTATAATAACATAATGAATTGCTATGTCATATTATGATGTACTATTTATAATACATTTAAAAAAGTTTAAAATTGTCACTTCAAAATTTTGTCGCTTAGAACGTTTTTCGGCGGACCCATTCAATTTTTTTTTTTTTTTAATTTTGATAAAATTATACATATAAGGTTTTTTTTCGTGCGTTGAATCGAGATTTGAGGTGAGTATTCTATGAAAAAAAATTCCAACGGACATCGGTTTTCATTGGAATTAAAAATTTTTTTTGGAATTTTTGAGCAAGCCGTGTTTTCACCATAACGGAAGTATTTTTATATATAACAACTTTAAAACAGCTTACAAAACTACAATTTTACGTGAAAAAAGTATTTCTCTTTCTTGACTATGTTCTGAGAAAAAAAATAAAACGTGATTTTCATAATTTTTTTTTTCATAATGGCATTAAAATCAGTGAGTTACAAGTCAAACGCCTCCTTATTAAATAAGGATGTACTGTTTTTGGGCCAACGGTTGTGAAAGGAGATTTGGCTAGAATACTCGCTTAACCTGCAGGTTTTTTCCTAACTAAGGGTACCCAATTTAACGAGGCTGGGTGTGCCCCAGGAGGGTTCCTCGACCACGAAGCCGAGCTACGGCCGGTTTAACAGAAAGTAAATTTTGTCCCTTCTGTCGGACACAACCGAGGGCCCGGAAGCATGGTAGTCAAGCATATTACACACTGAGTTACCGCGCCTTAAACACGTATAAAGAAAATGAAAAATTAAAGCATACCACTTACCACCTCCTGTAATAAGTTTTGTCACTTACCTGAAACAAAAAGGTAAAAAATGTTTTAGTTAAGTACTATATATTTTTTTTATTTATTGTATATAAATATAACATTTATATTTGATGAATTAAAAATATTCTAAAGAGGGTTCGAGGCGCAGCTTTACTAGTTGGGTGATCCAAAGGATGAGTGCTTATTGTAAATAAAGTATGATTGTATTTTTAACTATTAATTTAATTTATTTTTTACTGTTATTTATTTTATTTATTTCACTTAAGGTGTGCATGATGGTATAGAATGATCAATACAATAACGATTGACGAATTAATTGCTTCTTCTTTTGGAGTTGTTTTATTTTAAAAATAGTTTCAAATGTTTAACATGTAAAATTCCGAAACAAATTTAAAGTCCCATTTGAAATTTGTTTCCAATAGGAACAGAAAAAAAAAAAATAGTCTTAGGAAGAACCGTAGGGTCTAACCTGCTTGGATCCCCCCCTTCTTCTCTTGATATCTATCAGAAGTACCAAAAGTACCAGAAGTACTTGTCCTTAGATGAGTACCAATATGTTTTATTTATCATCTTACATTTTAAAAACTTAAATATATATAATCTAAGTAACAATGTTCTGATATTTTGAAACATTTGTACTACATTTTTTATCTGATAATGAATTTTTAAAATTCAAAACCAGTTTTCAAACAGAACAATTCAAATAGAAGTGGCAGTAAATTCATTAATCCTAATTATTTCATTTAATTTAAAATACTTATTTAAGGCTACAAAGCACGCGACAAATATATCATAGGCAAGGCTGAACAAGATCTTGATGAGAGATCACATGGATTGATAGGAAAAAAATTAAATTAGGTACGCTAGAAATCTTATAAGGATTTCGCAACCTTCAATCCATTTTCATACTTTATAAAATTCACATTCTTGGGCTCTGTCTGATGACATGTAACTTAAGGTTTCATACATAAATGCATACACTTATATATAGTATCAACTTTTATGTAGAAGCTCATTAAGAACTTTACATAAATTGGTTTCGAAACATGTTTAAAACAGTACTTAAAACTTTGAATACAGCTTTTCTACCTCTGCCATTCCTTTCTCCATTTTAATGATTTCATAATTACCTTCGTTTTTTAAAAGCCTTTTTAAACTAAGAAGAATTATTCATTGAGGGCTGGAAACATTCGCTGAGTAAATATTCTGCAGCATGCTGCCATACAGCCGTGACCAATGCACAAAAGATAAGGAGACTTCTTGAGAAAAAATCAGAAGTGATAGCATGGTCTGACTCAGTCGGGATAAGACTGACATTTTTATAGATCGCGATACAAGAAAAATTTCACAGAATAGACTATCAAAACCTGTTACGTTTTATATTCTCAGAATTCAGTTTCAAGTTTATTTTTACATCATAGAAAAAAAAAAAAATCAATGTTGTTTATTATATAAAAATATCACTACCTATTATAAGGCATGATTACGATAATAAAACAATCTTTAGTGTCCTATACGACCATATCAATAATCTAATTATAAATTAATGTAATTAATCAAAAGCAATAAGTATTGAACATTTTATATAGGGTTACTAATGAATGATTTCAAAAAGTTTATCAAATAAATCTATTTCGATCTGCAGACTGAAAAATGGAAAGCGACTTAAATCCTTCTCCCAGGGCTTATCTGTTTATTATACTTAAACTTATTATTTATATTATTTAGTGGTCTATAATTATTGGTTTATCCTTCTCTTTTTAAAATTCTTATATTCATTTTCTACTTACGAAAGGCTAAGACTGGCGTACCCATATTGTCATTTCCTTTGAGCCTATTAAGTTTATTTTATTTATTGTTGTACACTATAATTTTTTATTAAGTTTAATTTATTATATTTTATTGTATATGTTATTTTTTATTTCATATTTTAAATCCTAACTTACACCGTGACAGTAAGTAAGATGTGATGGTAACATGAAATATAAAAGGCACGTAAGCCATGTGGGAGGTTAGCACTCGGAGGTACTCATTTCTAACATGTTCTTTAATTAATTTTAATTAATTAATTAAGTAGATCCTGCAAACAACTTCTTTTTAGCCTTCTTAGGGAATTTTCAAACATGTTTCGTAAGGAAATGGATTGTATTGTTGATATATCAGTAGGCATTGCCATGAAATCTTAGTTTGAAGTCAGGATATGGTATAGTGGAATGAGAATGCTTAAGTGTGAGTGTTATGTTTTGTAATTGACGTACCTCGATGATTAGTGGTTGAGTTAGTGAGTATGAATATTTAATCTTTGTATAATTTTCAATGTTGATCGTGTACGTAAAAGTTAATATAAAAGTCTCAAACTTGTTAAGGCTTAGGCGTTTCTGTTTGTTGTCTTATATTTCTGTCGATAATTATACCTAAACATTGAACAGTATTATTCTGTTTAATAGGAACATTGTTAAAGTAATCTAAGGGCAGGTATCATTTTGATGAGGGTTCCGGGTATTCCCAGGCTTTACTGGTAGATGAAAATATGGTTTGATGAGTAATTATTTAAATAAATAAATGGTTCTTGCAAAGAACATAATATAATATGTTACAGAAAAAGTTGATTCTCCAGTAAGATCTGACTTTCCTTAGGTAAAGTCGACTCTTACTGATCTCTTCAGTAAAAGTTGAATTAAAGTGAGTAAATAAAAATTTCCTAGGAAGAGTTGACTATGCCTGCAATGGTTTAGTAAAAGTTGATTCGCTTTAATTTAGAGGGGCGGGGGAGGTTCTAAAGTTGTACTTTAAGAACAACTCGGTCGATTTTAATGGAATTTGATGATTATGTTTCTTTCATAGTTACTAAAATTTTAAAAGGGTGCTAACAGTTATATTATAATCTTATGGGCGGGAGTCTAAATTTGTATTTTAAGAACGACTCGGCCGATCTTAATAAAATTTTATAATTATATTTCTTTTATACTCAGCTAAATTTTGAAAGGGTGTTTAATTGGATGTTTTAATTAAGGGGGGGGACTAACGCCTGTTTATTGTATTTGTACTGTGTTAGCTTGTAGGCCAGGTCCACAGCTTCCTTGCTCTTCCTTTGATTGCTCTCTCTCTCTCTCTCACTCTCACTCTCTCTCTCTCTCTCTCTCTCTCTCTCTCTCTCTCTCTCTCTATATATATATATATATATATATATATATATATATATATATATATATATACACAGGGTGAGTATCTCTTTTGAAGAAAAAAAAAATTGAGAGAAACTACATCAAACATGTAGCAAATGCCGCAGATCTCACCTTTCTATTCCAATCCATTGCAGATATATGATAAAACAAAGACTTTTTTGAGGAAACCACGTTTTTTTCTATAAAAGCTGTAATATCTCTATTTTGTTTAAATATTTTTCAAATGTTGACCACATTTTCGGATATAGCATTAAATTTTCTATGATAGTTGAGTACCTGTAACCTTCAATTTTACAAACTTGGTATCTAAAGAACAGCATGATCTTCACCTTGCGAAAGTCACAATGACTTATATAACGCTCACCGTTTTTTGAAAAAACTATCCACAAAACGTCAAATCTCACAAAAACTTAATTTAATAAGCTTTTGAATGATATGTTAAACGTAATGATTTTGTTAAGGTAAAATAAAATCCTAAATTATAGTAATAAATAAATAAATGTAATAACATAAGATCCTCTTATCTCGTGTCGCTTTATTGACAGTTTTCCTTTATTTTCTATTACACAATAATTTTTTTATTTGGTTTTTAATCCAATGAAGATTTTATTATGTTTAAAATTCATTTCATTAATGGATTGTCATAACGTTTTATTCACACAAGTAACTGATTTGTATGCCAAATGAGAACACCATGTTTTTTCGGTTTCAAAAGTAAATTTCTCCATGAAATCGAAACAAAATCATTACGTTGAACATATCATTCAAAAGCTTATTAAATTTGCAAATTTTTGTGAGGTTTGACGTTTTGTGGATAGTTTTTTAAAAAAAACAGTGAGCGTTGAAGTAATATAGATATTGTGACTTTCCCAAAGAAGGTGAAGATCAAGCTGTTCTTTAGATACCACGTTTGTAAAATTCAAGGTTACAGGTACTCAGCTATTATAGAAAATTTAATGCTATATCCAAAAATGTGGTCAAAATTTGAAAAATATTTAAGCAAAATGGAGATATTACAGCTTTTATAGAAAAAAACGTGGTTTCCTCAAAAAAGTCTTTTTTTTATCATATGTCTGTAACGGATTGGAATAGAAAGGTGAGGCATTTTGCTACATGTTTGATGTAGTTTCACCCAATTTTTTTTTATACACTAAGAGATACTCACCCTGTGTATATATATATATATATATATATATATATATATATATATATATATATATATATGTATAGCTAAAATAGAACATAATAAAATACATTGAGCCAGGTAGGGAGCATTGTAATGCTTAATTAATTGTTCATAAGGAGAGGGTTAGTGGGACCAAACATGGAATCGACTGGCTGTCACTATGTAATAACTATTGACAGAGTGGCCTTGCTGGTCAATATTGACACTAACAGCAATTGAACCGGACCAATGCCACAACTATTAGCTGGCTCACTAAAGGTGTTTACGTAACATTCAACGAGGATTACCGTCACAAGGCATTACAATATAACTGGCTGATGGAATTGCTAGGGGGAGGGTAAATAATAAATTTAAGTAGCTGTTTAGAAATAGTTATAGCGACTAGTTCTGAAACTATACATTAATATTCATGATCGAAAATTGTTTTGATACTAGATCAATGAATTTGTAATGGAAGATACAATATTTAATTTTTTTTCCCAAAATAAACACCTCATTATAATGTTTATTTTAAATTATGTAGTAAAGATGTACCCGGCCGTTTCAAAAATCCTGTTATTTTGTAATTAATAAAGATTTATTTGGTCTGTACTGTCTTTGTTATAATTATATTTTCAATGAAAAAAATATTGTTTACATTGAAATTAGAATATTAAATAGGGATTACCTTTTAATCCAGTCTATGCTGAACGTTTAAAGAAATATTGTAAAGTGTTGGGTGTTAAAATTAAAATTCCGTCAATTGTATTATAAGAAGCTAAACTTGGAATAAAGGAAACCGAGAACGCTCGAAAAATATGCTCTGCATTTGATGAGAACGTGCTCTCTGAAGATGATGCTCATTATGGAAGACCTCAAGTTGCCAACGAACAGGAAATTCGAGAATTAATTGATGCGGATCTATGTCAAACATGTTCGGAAATGGGCAAGCATTTGAATATTTCACAAGCAACAGTCTGGAGATACTCACATCACATAGGAATAATATAAAATAATGGATAAATGGGTCTCTCACAAGTTATCAGAGGCGAATAAAATCGGGAATATACTGCAATGTTGACTAAGGATAAATTAATGGGAATTGGATGAAAAACATTGCACCACACACCATATTCTCTCGACCTATCACCTTTTTAGATCTCTGGACAACTGTCCCCGGCAGAAATGTTGTGATAACCAGGAAAGCCTACAATTTGAATTTACTCATATTTTTACCAGCAAAGATCAATCATTTAAAAAAAAGACGGTTTTTGGGATCTTGCATCATGGTGGGATAAAGTTGTAGCGTAGATTATTTTAATGAATAAAGTTATGGTATAGTTATTATTGAATTTTTTAATTACCTAAAAAATAACAAGACTTTTGATGAGACCTGATACATAAAAAGATTTAAAATCGCATTATTTTTAGGAATGATAAACACACTGTTATACAAAATTTAAATTAAATATTATTTTTTCGTAAATAAATAAAATTATTTAAAACTTTACTTATGTATTAATAAAGAACAAATAACCGTCAAGTATAATAGAAGAACGTGATAAAGGATGCAGTAAGGAAGAAATAAACACGACCAAGTAAAAAACTATTTATAGAATGCGAACGTTTTGACCTGCCTTGCAGATCTTCTTGAGGGCTAAAATAGACAAAAAATTAGACGTGTCAAAAAATAACAGACAGGTACAATAATAATAAATGGATATCAAAAGTGCTTAAAGATATTTAATGACATACATATTATGGTGCAGCAAAAAATAAATTAACAGAGTGAAAATGCATATAGAAAAGAACAGATACATAAAAAAAATTCTTTATTATCTTAGAGGTGTTTTGGTATCCATTTGTCATTAGTTTATAAACGTGATATTTTTGTCACATCAAGTTTTTGTTCATTTTAGCCCTTGAACAGAACTTAAAGGTAGGTCGAAATGTTGGCACTCTAAAAATAGTTTTTTTACTTGGACGTGTTTCTTCTACCTTACTAATATTTATAAATTTATTTATTACTATACAATATAAATTATTTCTCTTTAATAGGAAATAATTTTGTATATTCTATACTAACGAATGTTATGCACCTTGATAATAAATATTTAAAAAATTTAATACTATAGTATTATACAGGTTGCAATATATTTTAGTACGTGGCTGATTTCAGCTAATACATACATATGCATATTTGTAAGTGTATGTAAGTGTTTATCTAAACTCTGACATGTATTATTATTTATTATCTGTTTTGTATTATTATTATATACGACTCAATACTTTTACTGTGCTGAGAGAAGTATACAGAAAAAGATATATATAAACTTAAGAAAATCCAATAATCAATTGTTTAGAAAATTTGTATGCAGTAGTGTAGTTTTCATTGTTGTACCCTTTCAAACCATTTGCAAAATCGTCTACTTAACTTCTGGCCCCAGTATAATTCTGGCCTCTCCCTCGGCTACTTTCTTTCACGCCTGATTGAATTAAAATCGTTAGCACGTGAGATCAGGGAATAGTTAAATAATTGAAATAAAAAAACATTAAATAAAATAAAACTAACGAATTACTAAAAAAAAAAAAAATTAAAAAATAATAAATGTCAGCGTTTCGGAATATCTTTGCAGGGTTTTCTGCAAAATGAATGTAACATATATCAATATGCATTTGTTTTGTTAGATAACTTACCTCTAATTGTTAGTTATCATCTGTATAAGAAGAAGAGACTGCCTCTCATGTTTTTTTGTTGCAAGTTAGTTCAAATTTTAACACGAAAAATTGACAAGTTGAGCTACAACCTTTTTGCAGCAACTCTTGAATTGTCTGCTGGTAAAAGAGTAGAAAATTTTAAATAATTCTTTAGCCACCGTGAAATAAGCTTTAAGATGAAATTACACTAATAAACGCTATTTAACTTTATGACTTAATGAAATATAAATATAAATATAAAAACTTAAATTACATTATGCTAAATATTAATTTGGGATGTGGAGTTAATGACTTATAAAAATACGAATAAATATGACTTATAGATTTATAAGGGATCAGTCAAATTAGAAACATATTATTTTAAAATATCTGACTGTTTTTTAATATTATTTTACTTTATTTTACATGCCGACGTTTCGGCGACAACATTAATAGCTATTATCAGGTTTCCTAATAATATGGCTTTTGTTACTTTTTCTTCATCTTTTATCTATATATTGCATTATTCTACATGTAATATTTTCCGGTATTTAATATATCATTTTTTTTTTTTTTTGTATCTATTTCTACCACTATATATTTTAGCTAATTTTACTTTATTTTTCTGATTTTCATTAACTCGTGTTTCTCATTAACATCTTTTTTCACTAAGATTGTTTTGGATTAACGCATATTTTATCTACTTCATTATCTTCATTTCTATAATTTCTTTTTTTATATTTTCTATTTTTTCTGTCTGTCATATCTTTTTTTGATGAGCATCAGTGTTGTGGCCAAAACGTCGGCATGATAAATGAAAATTCATTAATTTAACTTTTTCTAGTTATTTCATTTCATTAATTTCTCATGTAACTGGAATTCAGAATTACTTTAAAATAAACAAATATATCTCTCATTGATATTAATGTTTATGTAGTTCATATTATATTATTTATATTTATATTATATAAATAATTTTGATTTTTATCACATTATTTATTTATATATTAAGCAACAAAAATAAAGCGATTGAATTGTACTAAAATACTTATGAATTATTAGCAAAGCTTGGAAAAGTTCTGAGGAGAGGAGATGCTACGGAAATCGATTTCCTCGGGAAATTTTCCTGTGTCACACGGTTCTTGTACAGAAGATGCCCTGCTTTTCATTGGGCTGAGTGAAAAACACAGGCGTCTAAGCATCTATGTTGACCATATCAACTGGTAATGAAATATTACTCTTTGTTCTTTTTAATTAAGGTAATTTTCAATTACTTAGATTAAAGAGAGGTGTTGGAACTATTTGATACGCGATGACATAACATTTTTAATTATGAAATTTACATTATTCACACTATAAACGAAATTTGTAATTAATTATCTTTAATATTTTTGTCAATAAACACCATATTGTCCTCTTTAAATATAATTTTTTTTTTTGTGAAATATAACCTTTCAAAACAATTATTTCATAACGATAATTCGTAATACTTCTTAGATTCCATAATATTACTTTTTAGTTCCATATAAATATTCCACACTATGTAATAATAATTCACAATAAATTAGGAAATGGCCGCAATAAATGAGTATTATTAATGTACATTTATTTGTCTAAGTTGCTACGATATACCTATTAACAAAAATTATCAGATAAAAAGAATATTTCTATAGACTTAAAAAAAAAAAAAATCTAAAAATATATTCAACATTATATGTTTTTCATTAATCTTTTTAATCAACAAGTAGAAACATACTTCTAATTTTTTCGTTCCCCTATATGCATAGAATAAGAGATTTCAGAGAAAAAGAAAGAACATAATGATATGTATGTAAACATTATAAGTAAGGTTATCAAGAAAAAAATTATTTCCGCTCTCTAAAATTCGAATATTTTATATAAATAAATAAATACATTAAATAAATGCGAGATTATTTTTATTTATTTATTGGTAATTGCAACTGTAAAAAATAAATACATGTGAGATATATTAACTTGTTTAACAAATTCATGAGTAGGAATTTTGTAGACTTAAACAAAAATTTCAAGAACGTCTTTCCTTTCAACTGCCAATCTGTTGAACATCCAATGATTGTCTACAGGCAGTTTATTTAAACTATTTTAAAATGTTATTTAGCATTATACTTTACTGACAATATACATAGCCCTAAAATATTTCTTATAAATATAATAAAAATATTTAAATTATATAATTTATCCCAGACACTCCAGTCACATATTACTTCCCTTGAAGAATGGTGTCATAACTGGAGAGTCAAGATAAATCCTAGCATTTCCCAACAAAAAACCTTTACCCTCCGTCGAAAACCTACCTCGTCCTGTCCTCCAGTATCCTTTAATGGTGTACCGCTTACTAATTTGGAAAAAAATACGATACCTTCGATTTCATCTGGACAAGAGACTTACCTGGAACCCTCATACAAGATTGAAAAGACAAGAAGCTGCACGTAGATTTCGACTGCTACAACACCTACTTGACAAACGTTCAAATCTCCCGATTCACTATAAGAAACTTGTCTATATGACGATTATCAGACTTATTTGGACTTACGGTATAGAATTGTGGGGATCCACTAAACCATCAAATTCTTCCCGCATCCAATCACTCCAATCCAAAATCCTTAATGCTCCTTACTTTGTCACAAATGAATTAATCCATAATGACCTTAATATCCCATAAGTCGCCGATTTGGCACGAACCAGATACCTCTCCTTTCATAATAAACTTAACACTCATCCAAATCCACTTGGTGCACAGCTAGCTTCCCATTTCATCCCAGGCAATCCTCCGAGGCGTCTGAAAAGAAGATGGCCTCGTGATCTTCTTTTGTAAATATTCATTAGAGTACTACCAATGGGTAGTTCCTCTACAAGTCTTAATCATGTTATCATATTGCATTGTATACAGCATATTTACTGGATCTATTTTCTAATACAGTTGTAAATTTCAATTAATAAAAGAATAAAAAAAAGAATTAAAATATATAATAATTAAATAATAAAACATATAAAATTTAAAATATTTAAAATATATAAAAATATTTATAAAGAAGCTCCCATGAACAGGTTCTGATGTTATGCTAGACTTTGCAGTATTGCGGCATTGTATCCAATTTCGCCGTTTCTGTTTTGGTGATCGTTTGTTAAATAAAACTAAAATGTAAGTATAATAATATAACAGTTCTGACTGTCAATAAAAGATTTTTTTTTTTTAATTCTTTGCAGCTCTAATATTCGAATTATTATTTTACATTATTTATTATATTTTATCTTTAAGCTTGTATAGTTAGTTTTTTTTTATTATACATATTATATAAATAGGTTCATAGTTATCCATATTACACACTTCTCTTGACTGAGGCAGCTTGTAATCTTAATTAAATAAAACAGTTAAAGGAAAATACTCTGCATAATCCCGATTCAATCAAAATGCCAGTAACACCATTTTTTGTTTAACGTTGCACAATATTAATGATTAGTATTACAATATATTAGTAAATCGAAATTTTAGAATTTGCAGCATATTTTTTCTATAAGAACGCATAATTTAACGCTAGTTTTTACAAATGGTAGTAGACGTTTCGTTAAAGCATGTTTAATATTAAAATGTAACTTATTTTTATTCTGTGTGTTTATTATGTTTACACTTCAGACCAAGAGTTCACCTTACTTCAACGAAGCATCACAATTAGTTTACTTGAGATTGTAAATTGATCCTACAGTATATATTTATCTAATAATCAGGATCTAATTTTTATATAATTTTATAATTTTGATATTAAAAATGCATCTTTGGTCAATAGTTATAAAAGATTATGCATTATGCAGTCAATAATGCACTTTTTTAATGAATTTTTTTTTAGCGAATTAGGCAACAAAGAACTAGGCAGATATCACATTCTCCTTCTTATGGTACGCTCATTCTTTCTTCTCCTTTAATAATCCCTCATTCACTCCGACTGCTGCTGTCTTCTCTCTACTGCCTATCACCACACCCTTGCCTTGTTCTCTCTTCCAATAGAGAGATTCAGGAAACAACTCAAAAACATCGGTATTTTTGAGATATTTCCTGTATCTATCTTCATCCAGGCAGTACCCGTCAGCGATTCCAAGTCTCTTCAGTTCTCGCTTCATCAGCATACCATAAACACTCTGGCATTTCAGGTTGTACATCTAATTGAATATCTGCTTATTCAACCTTGCGGGATCCATCTTAACCATGCTATAGAGAGTCAGTTGTCATTTCTCCATAACTGTTTTTAAGAATTTTAAAGATTTATTGAGACACTTTAACAATCAACAAATAAGCAGGTATGAGAATATAAACTCAACAGACGAAATTTCAGTTATATATATATAGTCTGATTAGGATGTTTTTACGATTTATCCTAAGGGCGGGAAATATGTATGAAACGTCGCATTAATAAATTATTTATTTTGTTATATTGCTACATGACAATTCCTGATCACCATAAGTTTGACATTATTCCACCATTTTTGTAAAGCTTTATCTTTCATAAATTTAGTTAATAGGATTAAGGTGAAGGATTTTGTTTAAATATATTTTTGTTCTATTCAATACTTCCTTAAATAATTTTTAAGCATAAAAGGAGCAGATAGTGCCATTAATCAATAGCGGAGCTAAAGCTTTTAGAGGAAATACTACAATCGGGAGAGCAATCAGAATCCGAACAAAGAGGAATATCGGGGCTGGTCGAGGGCTGACCAATATTACTTATTACTGAAGCGCAGCCCTCCAACGGCTTATTACTAATTCACATCGATTGTGATAAGTCGATATATCGATTACTGTACACTGAATAAGGCCTAGGAGCAGCAGTTGCTAATAAAGACCTATCTTCAACTTGCTGACAGGTTAATTTCAGTTACTTATTACACATATATAGAATTTAATAAAACAATTTAAAAAAATACCTTGTTTTAACTTTACTAATTAATTTTTATAACCATACAATATTAAAATAAGTAAATTAGCAGAAAAGTTAATTAATAGCACATCAAAGAGTTATAAGTCACCCCATTGTTATCGCTATTAAAACTTCTATCCCAAAAGGCACTTAAGCCATCTTACTTTCAGATGTATTGGAATGATATCAGAAAAAGACTGGAAAACAAGTTGGAAGATTCGAATGACTATAGTGCTTATTGAGTAACTAGCATACGCCGCACAGTGGGGCCATTCCTGAATCTAGCGGGACAAAAGTCCAAAAATGACGTTTGCTTTTTTGATGCAGAAAGTAGTTGATTTAACAGCCTAAATGTTGGAAGCCATAAAACGAAGTTAATCAGGCAAAGGCAATGTCAATAAAGCAATTCATTAAACGACGAACTAATACGACTTTAATTCTGTGCGATTTAAGAATTAAGTCAGTAATCTTTCAAGCACACGAGAGTGAACATCGTAATAAGTTTTCTTATTTTTTTACATTTCACGATGAATTGCATTCAAAATAGTATGTATTAGTACATTTTTTTTTTTAAACGGCATTTTAGATATTCAGACGGTACGCTAATTAAAAAGTTCAAAAGTAAAAAAACGTATTTATGTTTTAATCTGAAACTTTTTACGTAGGTAAACGTAGATCTTAAATTATGGTTCTGTGTTCCTGGGGACATTTAATTTTAGTGTATATATTGTATTTTACTGCCCGTTTATCAGTAGCACCAAAAATAGCGTTCCAGGCGGAGTACTCTCAGTTGCGCTACTGGAATTGGCTGAAGCGTTATGGGCTGGAGGTTTCAATTTTAATAATTCCCAAGAAGAATAAATGTATCTGGTCAATTATATAATTCAAAAATTTGCAATTGTGCAACTCACTGAGGATGTCCAAAAAAGCAAACACAAAGAGATAAAAAGATACAGGGGACATTAACCAATACTGACACTATGAATAATTTGTTGATTTCGTCGGATCCTGTAATTACCTCGTACAGACCCACTACCTGAGAAAAATATGACATTTGGTAATAGTGTTCTCAATTTGCTTAGTGGATGACACCCTTATTTAGTGGACAAGATAGTGATGATAGTGACAATCCCGATTTAAATGATTTGTCTTTATAGACTATATTTTTCTTTAAGGTTTAAAACAATATAATGTGTTAGAGTTCTGCTCGTTTTAAGATAGAGATTATGTATTAATGTATTAGAGGTTATAGTTTGATAACACATTGCCCTAATTTATGTATATTATAAATTCTATTTATTACTGTACAAAATTTTAGAGAAATTGTTAGTTGTTACAGAGGAGTACTTTCCAATCATAATATTGACCTTATTATAATAAAGTAGATATATTAATTTTTTAAAATATTCAATTTGTATAATCATCGATAAATCAATAAACGGTTTTATGAAGTTTTTTTTTTTAATATATAAAACAACAGGTCACAAATAAAATTTTAAATGATTTTGGTAAATCACGTTGTGAAAGACGTTTTTAATCGGCTGCTAATATCTAATAACTATTCTGATCTAATATCTGATAATTGATAACTAACCTCAGAAAAATGCTAACACAAAAAACAAAATTAATTAATATTAATTCGACCCCGATGTTTGTGGCATGTTAACAATTGGATCATCTAGCTTAAACGAAATTACATGTCACATTACATCTAGCTATATATTACGGGTTCGGATAATTCTGATTAGACCCATAATAAACTTTTTTTTGGGGGATCAGGTAAAACTAATATTGATTCAATATAAAAGTTTGAAATGATTCTTCAAAGTAACTTGAATATTAAATAACAAATTTAAAGACATCATGTAAAAGAAACATTACATAGTTATTCATTAATTATAATCCTAAAAATATGATTGATACCTAAAATATGTTAAATGCTATTTGTTTATATTTTATTGTTTTATCTTTAGATATTGTGCGAAATATTTGTACCTACAACATTTTATTATTTTTATACTATAGGTACATATTATGCAAATTTGATTACTTTTATGTATTTATTAAATTAATCAATATGTAGTTCTACACATTTTGTTTATCATTAAGATAATTCGGTCAAAGAAAGTTTTATATTAAATATATAATATAAGTACATTATTAAAAGTAATGCATTTTATTAAATTAAAACCTATCATTAATAAAAAATGTGCCTTTTTTAATTCAATTATAACTTTATATTATAGTTAATTATTTAAAATAAATTTATAAAACGAAAAAACCGCTTTTTGGAGTTTTGAGCGAGAGCGCCCTATATGTATATGGCCCCAGTGTGCGCCGTCGCGGTGAGCCGCGAAGCTGAACACCGTCTGTCCAAATGAGTCTAGTTACTCTCATGTATATCTGATCCTCTTGTTATAAAATTAAGGCTTTGAACGTTTTTCAAGTAAACGTTGAATATGAAGGGCCATTTTTATGTGGATTCGAAGTAAGATATTTGTTCAATGATAATATATGGAATAATGGAATATCGTTAAAGGATAATGCAGAACAAGAAGTAGGTTTGCGAGAGAGGGCAAAGATTATTTGATCAGATTCGTTTGGATTTATACCGGACTCATCAATATCAAAACCAATATTAAAGATTTATGTATTGAGTGCAATATTGACTTAGACACCTTATTGCAAATAATTTTTTTATTTTATAAGCACCTTAAATTTTCATTATTTACTAGTTTAATGTAGTTATTTTTAATTTATTAATCAAGTAAAAGTAAGACATTTTAAAATCTTGTATTAATTTCACATTTTACGTATAAAATATATTTTATTTATCCAAATGTATTTACTTTTATTACAATGACTGGGTGGGATTGAATGATGGAAGAATCTGTTTTGCAGTAAGGCGTGTTTCTAAGGTGAGGTAGAACTTTTTGGTATGTATTCTTTTATCAATTTGAAGCGTCTACATTTCTGAAACTAAAATTTTCTGGAAGCTCTAGAGATTTTTTCATACATTTTTTCATTCTAAAGATCACTTCTAATTCGTTATTAATGGAAATATTTGTCATGATAAACGATTTAAATAGTAAATAAACCAGATTCCTATCCTTTCACAGTAAACTCCATAACCACACCAAACCACTAATCTCTCAACTTGCTTTCCATTCTTTTCCCGATAAAGAAGATAGCCTAGTGTAGAATTCTTATTAAAGTGCTACTGATGAGTAGTTCTTTTCAGGTTTTGACAAGTTATTATAATCATCAACACATTTACTAGATGTATCTCGCATTCGATTCCTGATAATTCTCAGAGGCGCCTTACAAGAATATGGCCAATTGGCCTTGCAATGCAGAGCTTTTATTGAAGTGCTACTAGTGAGTAGTTTTTATATGTTATTGACATGTCATTGTAATCATCTTCCTCAAATTTACTTGTTGTATGTAATGTACTATATCACTTTCTTGCAGCTATAACAGTTGTATGGAATGAATTGGCATTTCGGCTACTGAGGTATAGTCTATAAGAGAAAATAAAGCACGTAACAGTCTCTTGTTAAGTTGCGGGTGCTAAGCATATTCCAACTCTAATGCTGCAATTTTCCAAAGCAACACTTTAGAATATTCAGAGTACGGAAGGTTTTGATTATAGTTCGATGACCTGCAGTAATAAATTCAGTTTTAGCACTAACAATTATTTACCTGAATCTTTGATCCACATCAACAGTTTGGAACTACGATAAGCGAGGAGCTGGCAGAGTGGAATTTATTAGCTTGATGGAGAGGCTTACAAAAGCCCGATTGTTCGAGACCGAAACCACACGTTGGGTAACCTCACAGGCTCAGCTAATCTTGATTACGGAATCTTCGACAGGCGGCTTTGAGAGTGGTTTGGAACGTTTGTAGAAAGGATATTATTGGCGGTTCTTACTGCTTCAGCGGACTGAACAAGGAGGTTTTTAGAGAGAAACCTCCGGATAGCTAACAAGCCAAGCTTAAAATAACAACAAAGAATAAGAATATTCCAAAAATAAATTCCAGTAAAACGAGCAGCAGGATTATCGGGATTTTTGGTAAAGTAAAATTACTAGTCATAAGGAGAATTCTCTGTTACTCTGTTTAGTTCAGTCAATGAGTGCTGAAATGAGCGATTATTTTTTACCTCAGGGCTTCGTTAGGAGTAGTTAAAAGATAAACATACTTAAAGTCCCTGTCCGGGGGCGGGGGGCTAACGGTGGGGGGAGGGGAGGAAATCTCATTTTTAGGTTTTTCTATCCTATCTCGAAAATGGATCCTAGAAAAATATGTTTCAAATGAAAATGAAAGCTAAATAAATTTCCAATAAAATTGTTTATATACGTATTTATTGAACTTCAAACCATTTTCGAGATATACGTTATTGAAAATCGATAATTTTTGCAACAAAATAATTTTTACCTCACTTTTTGTCAAACATTTCCTTCTAGTGACTTCCACGATCGTTTCTCATAAAAATAAATAAATAAATGCCTGAATTGTTGTAGAGCATTAAATTAAATTTAATTTCATATATACGTTTCTGGCACTTGAAGCAAACGTTTGACAGGAAGTGAGGTAAACATTATTATTTTTGCGAAAATTATCAAGTTTTAATAAAGTATATCTCGAACATCGTTGAAAGTTCGACAAATATGTATATAACCAATTTTATAGGAAATTTAATTTTTATATGTAGCATATTTTCCTAGAGACCAATAAACGAAAAAATTCATATTTCATGCACTATACAATATGTCCATTGACAGGACTACTTGGTCGTACATGGATATTCACATAATGCTTCATTCAAAAGGCGAGAGGTGTACTACTCATTACGTACTAAATCTTTATTAGGAGGAAAACAAATTCAGTAAATTTTAAAATATTTCCTGAGGTGTTAAAGAAAGCGTTGCATAAATGTTTTTAGAACGTCGTTTCAGGTCAACTTTCGTAAAATTGTAAAATGGCTCACCGCCTCGCCTTCTCAAGCTGCGCCTTCCCTAACAACCCGTCCAAGTTTACAAACCAAAAACTGGAAAGTAGATTTAAGATAAATGTTGAAGACAAACTGATCTAAAATTACGTAAGGGAATAACAAATCATGGGTCGAGAGGACTAAAGAATTCATTGATTTTTTAAAAAACTATTTATTTATATTTACAAATTTGAGGTAAATTATTAAAATGACATGTCAATAACACGTTGAAAGATTAATGGATTCAAGTGGGTATGGAGTTTATTATGAAAGTATGTGGTTTGGGCCAAATTGAAGGTTTAGTGGAGCCCTAAAGCTCAACTCCATATATACAAACGGGTCTAAATACTGTCATGTCTTTTGTATCTTATTGGGAGTTTTGAAGGCTTGTCTAACATATGTTGGTGTAGTCGGTAACGACGAGCAGTTTCTTATCTTACAAGGCTCTTTATTATTAGATATAAAAAAAAAAGAGGAAACATATTAGTAGTAACATCATAAAAACAAATAATAGTTATTTAACAATAAATATTTAATAATAAAATTTAACTGTGAGTTGAGGTCCTCGTGATGGGTTCATTTGGTAAAGCGTTGACGATTGCTGATTAGGATTGATAAGATGCATTTTATATATAAATATACATATACATTTATAAAAGTATATAAATATACTTTTAGTAAAACATTTTATTTATTCATACATTAAAATTATACATTTTATTTTTCCGCCTGGTTCTTATATTAAAATACAAAATTAGCTTCTTTAGCCGTACGGGTTCATTAGGAGAAGTGGTAGGAGATTTAAAACCCAAGCGGGAGCCGAAGTAAGTCCTTCTTGGTAAGTATCGAGAACTTAGTTCTGGTAAGCCCTTAATTTGTGAGCGAGTGGTCCCTAATGATAACATCAGTCCCCCGCCAGCTTACAAAGCAGGCCATTGGCCTATCGGTCGTAATCAAATAAAAGAAATAATTCTTCCTATTAAAACAATCATGACCATTGTTTTTTATTATTTTGTCTTTTAAAATTATTTTGTTAAATTGATAATATTCTTATTTGTTTACGGTCACATGTTTCCTTGTGAAAATTTCTTAAACATACAAAATTTTAGTTATTTTTTTATTAGAATTTTCATTATCATATAGTCAATAAATGATTATGAGACATAATCAATTAAAATTATTAATAATAAAAATATCAGATAATTTTTTTTTTCTTGTCTGAATCAATTTAATATTTCAAATTAGCTAAAATTACAATAGAATATTTTATTTATTATGGCTAATATTTCCAACAATAACGATTTCATCCCTTTTTTTATAAGTAATCTTTAGAATGAAAAATTGATTCTCCATAACACTCCTTTAATCGTAAAAATTACGCTTCTGTGGTGTGTGAGTCTTGCTCAATCATCACTGAAGCCTATTCTGTTATTGCAAGTGTGTGCTGAGGCTTTCTTCTATCGTTGGATATACTTTAATATTTTATTCTTGACTTCGGTTTTATTTAATTCCATGTTCACATAATGTTATAATATTTCTTATCAAATAAAATTAACAAATAATTTGCATTAAGGTATCAAACTTAAATGTTTTACTCATATCATTAACCTTCAAAAATGGAGTCAAAATTGTAGAATTACAAATAAATTTCATCAAATCACCTTTACTCATCGTCGTAATCCTACGAACCCTTGTTCTATGGTATCCTTTAATGAATTAATGGAATACCATTAATCCCTGTTGATCAGATCCGTTACCTAGGACTCACTCTAGAATTGTCTAAAATAACAAGAAACCGCTCGTCGTTTTCGATTTTAACATTTACTAGACAAACGTTTAAAATTTCTGATTAATTATAGAGACAGATATACATGGCAGTAATTGTACCTATTTAGGAATGCGGAGTTAAGCTTTATGGCTCCACTAAACCATCTAACTCATCTCGTATACTTACAATTCAAAATCCTTCGAAAAATCATAAATTCTCCTTATTATTACATTGCCACAGATAACTTATCTGTAAAGATCATAATGTTTCATATGTTCCGGAATAAGCCCAAACCAGACTTCTATCCATTCATAGTATACTCAAATCCACTTTCCGCTCCATTCCTAATAACCCTCCGAGGTGCCTGAAATATCTTAGAAACCTTCAAGTGGAAAACTTTTATTAAAGTGCTACTAGGAAGTAGTTCTTTATAAGTTATTGCCATGCTATTTCATCACATACCACGCATTTACTTAATGCATACAGTTATAAATATGAATAAATAAATCGAAAAAATGTTTCACTGTTTGAGGATAAAATAAATTAATCAAATAACCAGTATGTATTATGATAAAACAACTGGGATCACAATGCGTTTCTTTCCGATAATTTTTGTGAGTTCTCAGCCTACAATAAATAAATAATCTAAAAAAAATGTTTTTTTATAATTCATACTATTGTAGTTATTTTATTAATTTATGATATTATAGACCAGGCAGCTAAGGACCACGACATAGAACTATTGCGTTTGGGTCAGACTTTGATGTTGGCCCAGTAGTTACTCATCCTCTGGCTGTGTAGTTCCTTCCTCTTCCATTGGGATCCTGTTTTTTTTTTCATGGTGGTTTTTTCCTGGAACCTTGTTGGTTTCAGAATTATCGTAAGAGATGTCCAGTCTTTCAAGTCATTTACCGTCTCCCAAGTTCCTGCAGGTTTTTTCCTGCTTCTCACAACCATGGCGATTTGGACTTCCTTTTTTTTTTTTCAGTATCTGAGGAGCTGATTTGTTGACTTGGAAGGTTGCATCATGGAAATGTGCCCATAAAATGTTAGACGTCTCTTCCTAATTATATCCGTGATTCTTTCACATTACGTGTAGAGCTCTTGGCTAGCTCGCCGTTTGTATTCGTTCCCTTTCCTAACTGTTCCTGGTACTTACCTCATTATCTTTCTCTCTTAGATTTTATGTTTATCCTCGAGTCCCTTCAGGTTATATATAAACAATATAAACTTTTTTTATTATTATTTATTTATCGACATAACATCAGTATTCAGCCAATACATCAAATAAATGTGTGGAAAGTGATTACAATAATATGTCAATAAAATGTAAAAAACCACTTATTAGTAACACTTAAATAAAGTTTTGTACTAAAAGATCTCTGGGCCAGCTCCTTTCTACGCCAGTAAAAAAGAACAAAAACATCTTTTAAAAGAGGATTATTAAGAGATTATTTTTTAAATATGCACATAAACTTTGGAATTGGAAATAAAGGAAAGTGATGACGACAACAGAACAGTCGATCTTTGACATGCAACCCCGCCCGTGAATAAACTAGAGCGGCCGATCGGTTTAAAAATAACATGACAACAAGATTGGTTATTCAATGATATCCGAAATAGATTCGTTAAAGTGGCCTCGTTTGGAAATAGATGTTTCAGCTATCGTGAAATTGAAATGTCATGTCAACCAGATCAGGGCAGCGTACGTCAAAGACAAATATAGCTTAATATTTCGTCAATGCCGGGACCTGTCGGACACTAATTATTCTGGTTAACATAACAGTCGAAATTCAGCTTCTGATTACCAACATGGCGAAATATTAAATCAACTCATAATTTATAACATAATTCAGTACATAGGTACTGAAATTGTTGTATAATTAAATGATCATAAACTGTAAGTTAAATTGATATAAGTTTAATTAATTTCTTTATTGTAATATATTGTTATGCCATAAAACAAAGTTTAGTGGATGTCATTCAATAAAACATGAACCTAATGCTGCACCTCAAAAATTATTTTTTTTTTTCACAAGCTGTAACTGCAGTTTTCCTACATTGATTCCAAGGCGAAAATAACAACAACAAAAACTTCCAGGTGAAATACCAGAGGTTATTATTCATAGAAACATTGTTATCCAAATAAAAAAAAAAAAGTGTTATTTAAAAATATAAGCAGTTTATTAACTTTTTTTTTTTTAAAGTAAAATATAGCTTCTAAAAAATTAAGTTTATGAAAATTCATCATCTCCAATTCTCAGACTTAATTTCATTAATTGAATGGCTCCGCCGAAAAACGTTCTAAGGGACAAACAAAATTTTGAGTAATCAGTGAAAGAAAATCATAATTTAAAGTTCTTGTTAGTTTTGTAAGTTAGATTTTTTTTCACCTGGTAATTTGTTATATTTACATGTATAATAACATAATGGATTCATATATCATACTGTGACGTACTATTTATGATACATTCGAAAAATTTTAAAATAGTCACTTCAAAATTTTGTCGCTTAGAACGTTTTTCGGCGGACCCATTCAATTATTTCTTTTTAAATGAGTGAAATGTTTAATAAATTTTTTTTAAATATTTTAAAAAAAATATATTTTCCTATTTAAAATTATTTACAGCAGGTAAAATATAGGTTATATATATAGGTTAATATATATATATATATATATATATATATATATATATATATATATATATATATAATATATATATATAGGTTAAAATATATTTTAACCTATTTAAAATAAAATAAATAAAAACAACACAATAAAAAAGAAGAAAAATAAAAATGTACAAACTATAAAACTACATACATTAAAATAAACTTAATTTGCTCTGACTCACTTTCGGCTCTCACAAAAACCATGAAGTAAAAAGCAATATTTAGGTAATGCATAAGCGGATTAAGGAGTTAAAGAAATATGTCCCCTTTTCCCATCACCCTTAATCCCTATCCCTTTACCAGGTCTCAAATCATTTTTCAAAACATCAAGTCAAAATGTATGGCATGAAATCTGGCTCAAAATTGACGACAACAACAAACTCAAAAAAATAAGTCCTACTCCAGGAAAACATGGAAGCAAGAACCAGGGACAAGAAAAGAACAAGTTATCTTTACAAGATTACGAATTGGGCATTCAAAACCAGCCCACAGTTACTTACTGGAAGCTAAACCACCCCCAAGATGCAATGAATGTCAAGTAAATCTGGCTGTAGCACATATTTCTGTGGAATGCACAAAATACCATAAGCATAAAAAATATAATGGTAAATAGCACATATTTTCACAACCAGATAACTGATTTAAAAAAAAAAAAAACTAATCTTTACAAAACCTTATAGTTCTCAACTTGTGTATGATGTTTCTAAACAAATGTAGTGTTACAAGTCACCAGAAAATTTGTAAATAAATACATTTAAAATAAAAAAAAATTAAAATACATGAGTATTTATTTAAAATAAAATATAGACATAATATTTTTTAAATTATAAATCGATAGATACGTCAGGTTATCTCCATTAATATATGTTTAGTAAGTTTCTTGGTTTATCTTTTCCGAGAAATCTTTTCGTAATTTTTATTTCCTGAATGATAGGTTTCACGGAAGTTAGTGTAGGGGGAAAGAATTTGAAATTTTGGTGTACATTGAATAGTTGTTAATTATTCTCCTGCATGAAGTTTGGATAACTCCAAATTTTCTGTAATTAAAGAAACATTTATAGCTCCAGACAGTAATGGAATAAGTTTATAAGGCAACTTCATACATGGCGAGATATAAAAGTTGTAACTGTACCACACTTTTATAATTGGGCATACGAAAATTGACATTCCTTGCCGAATAACAAGCCAATCAATTATTAGATAATTAGAAATATGATATAAAAATTAACAATTGGAGATACTGGATGTTGGATAAAAGTGAGCCTAAGAGGAGATTCAGAGTAATTCAGAGTTGAAGAGAGAGCTAAATGGTTGGAAGAAGGAGACGTGTAAGGTAGTTGAGGCAGAACCTTCCTCCGTTCCCTTTGTGTCATTGACAACCCCTTCCCACTCCAACTTCCTTCCAACGCCTACGGCTGACTTTCTAGGCGGCATCCATCACAAATTTCGCTCTATGTTTCTAGGAGACGAAAATGTTTAGAACGTAAAATGTCTCGCCCGAAGTAGGACTCTTAATTCAAAGATTTGAAATGGATGAGTCTGTGTAAGACTTTTCATGTTGGGTTCAAATTCAACAACCGAACGTTATATAATGCACATGCATTTAATTGAACCTTAGAAGGCTCAATTTTTTTTTTTAATGGTGTTAAAAATATATTTTATGTAGTTAACCGGTTAACTAGTTAGGGAAAAATTTTGAAAAAAAAATTAGTATTTGACAGGAAAACAAATTTTTTATTTCAGTTTTTCTGTCATTATTGCAAATAAGTTTACAGTAGAAATATAAAATATAACGTAACTTTTTTTACTACAAACAATTGAGCTACTATTTTTTTTTTTTTTTTTTAATTCACATGAATAACAAACATATCACATTTATTTAAATTTTACACTAAGTCCACAGTAACAGAAACAGTAACGAAATCTATAAGCAATGGTTTGTATTAAACAGTTGCAAAATATAAGACACTTCTAGCGAGATGTCGCTGCTAATATTTTTGTAGCTGTAGTAACGATTAAAAATAGTTGTCCCAAATACAGTACTGAGGGCGTTGTAGGGTAAAATAAGATAAAATTCATTTTTATAAAATTATTTGTAAGCCTTGTAGAAACATATTTATTATTTTTATTATTTATTTATTTTTAAAAAATGTTTTCTATCTCCAAATCTGCCAGATAAGCCATACATGGATGATTTAACAATATTATATATATATTTAACAATAACAATATTGAAAGTAAGTAGATCTAAATTTTAGGGTAGTAATTCATGGGAATGTTTTGCAGATTAGGGAAATGAGTAAGAGTGTTAAAAGTGGTTTGAACGCTTCTATTTAGAGTGTTTTTCGAATATATCTGTAATAATTTAAAATAATTTAAAAAAAATAATGAAAACGTTTATCTTTTCAAGCCCAGATCTGGAAAAGTCATGGTTATATGAAAAACTAAATCAATACATCCTTTTTCACCAAAGAATTATTTTCAAAAATTTTTTCTTTAAGGAGGTTGTCCAAATTTCTGAACAGATGGAAAGCTGTAGGAGATAGTAAAGCAATCTGGTAAATAGGGTAGGTGTGGAAGGACATCGCGACACAACTGGAGCGAGAGTAAATATTATCAAAAAGAAAGGATTAATAATGGCTTATTATAAAATATATGGCTTATTATAAAATATATAGCTTATTATAAAATATTACTATAAAAATAATATGCAAATATAAAAAGCCCATTAATCCTAATTTCTAAAATAGTTAAATAGAAAATTTTATATCAAACGCCCTATATATGTCATGAAACTGATACTCAAGGACACATAAACCATAGGTTTATAGACCTATAAAAAATTGCAACAAATTCTAAATATGATTTTTTTTTTTGGACTAATTTTGGCCTCTAAAGCGATTCTAGATTCTTGCAAAATGCGTTAAGAAATAATTTTCATAAATCGACTATATTTTTAACATATTTCTAAAATATATTCACAATAACGAACCCACAAGAAATAATGGAATAGTACTAAACCACTGTGTGACCAATGATGATTGCGAGACGAGAGAAGATAATTTATTCTCCCCTCATAATGAAATATTTAAGCATGAAAATTGGAAGAATGAGAGAAGGGAGGAAAATAAAGGCTGGGAGATTAATACGGAGCGGGTTAAAAAGTTCTTGGAGAGCATTTTAAAAGAGACCATAAATCATTTCTTTCCACGAGGGGCCAAATGGCGGTCAGTACTCAGCCCAAAATATAAATGAGGACTTGGCGAGATCTGGAAAATTTGAGGATAATGTCAAGTGCTACTCATCAAAATAAGCAGTTATATACTGGACTATATACATACGCACACTATATATATACTATTATAAATAAGAACAAACCATTTTTCTTTTGTGATCACTAAAGACCGGATTTTCGTGCAGTATAAACCATTGAAACGTGCAACAAAAACTTCAAAACGTGCAAAAACGTGCAATAACGTGCAATAAAAAAAAAATCAAAACGCGTAAAAAGGTGTACTAAATAAAAAGATTCTGGTTTTTATTTTTTATTAGCACCCAAGTAGACATAAAATAAAGTAAAATATTGAGTATAATGAAATTAATAATTTTCCTTTATTTAAACTATATTTTGTATTAAAATATTTAAATAAAAAACACTCTTAGCAACAATAATTATATGCCATAGTAAAACAAAACATAATACAAAATTCTATTTGTTACCATCAAGTAGATACATAATATTATGTTTTAAAAGAATATATTTTAAATCTATCTTTTAAATTATAAAATACGAAAGCAGCAGGAACATTTTCTAGGACAAGAATCAATTATTTAGACGATATAAACAATTCAATAAGACATAAACAAAATAAAGAAATCAATTTTTTTCGTTAAAATTTACTACACCATACATTTCTAAATTTTTTTCTGTCAAATTATACCTCCTTTCATCGAGGATATGCTTTAAAAGAGAAAAAACTCTTTCTAAATCAATACTGGTGAGTGGGAATTTTTTATAGGAACTTAAAATGTTTGGTGCCACATCTACGTCTGAACGTTTGCCATTTAAAGCGTCGTTAAATGTTTGTAAAATTTTAAATCCAAGATTTTTTTCAAATACAGTTTGAAATTTTTCATAAATTAATTTCCCTTTGTCGTTATTTACTTTTTTGAGTGTCTCTTCAACACTTAATACGATACTAATTTGTTCATCTACCGATAGATTTTTGGCCTCTAAACTTTTTATTGCAACGGGTATTGGGCCAAAATGGGACCTTATGAATGCCAATGCGGACTTAACTGAATTGTTTTTTACAATGTTTTTTAATTTGGTGAAAACAAGAGCATCTTCTTCCAAATGTTCTATTAGCTCTGCATAGCTATCCAAATTTTAGGAATAGAAAAGGACAGCATCTAAAGAACTAAAGGCTAAATATAAAGAACTGAGAAATACAAACACGGCTACCGGATATAGGGAGGGGTGGGATGTTGAAGAACATAAAAATTCCCAGAAAATGGGGGACTCGAGAATTGATAACTCCTACCAAAAAATATTAAAACCGGTTTAAAAAAAAATGGTTTGTTTTATTTCACTTGTTTTATAAAACGTATAGTGTTTATTTATATTTTATCCGCTTTGTTGACTGATTTTTTTTTTTAACAGACAAATTCAAAAATAAAACCTTAAAACGTGCAATTTCATACAGGAAAACCTTAAAACGTGCAAATTCGTGCATTAACGTCAAAACGTGCAATTTCGTGCAATATAAAACTAGTATAGAAATAACGTAGTTTTCAGGATTTGAATTTCTATCCAAGTTTTAATGAATTTGGAGTTTGCAAAAAAAAAAGATGCAATTGCACGAAAATCCGGTCTTTAGTGATCACTAACCACGAAAACTACTTAACCTATCTGTAGCAACTTTTGACCACACCATCTTTATTCAAGGAACGTTTAGCAATAATAAAATCTACTGGTTTTCATAATCGATTTGTTTAAAAACGATACTATGTGGATAACAGTAAAGTTTGACAATCGGCATAATTTTAATAGTTCTCGGAAGATTTAACAATGATAAAATTTACAGTAATAAATATTTAAATGTACAATGTTGAGTGACAGGAAAGATGCTTGCCACACTGTCATATACTTTTATATTTCGAAATTAAAATACAACCACATAAAATCAGTAAAAATTTGTCTCCTAAATAAAGATTTTTATCAAATTAAAATGTCGAACCTTTTTCTTAGTAATTGTAAAAACATGATTCATAGACTTTAGTCGTAACCTCTGACAAAAAGTCCATTACCCGTAAGAGTTTCTGTCCATCTGGATTACCAACTCAATAATAAAATTAAAAATTGGATGTCAAATTATGCTTTTACACAATCTTCAAAAGCCTAATCAAATCAGTGCAATTTTAACCAGATTAAAAAAAATTACTGTTTTACAAATTTTTGATTCTCGAAACGAGTACCTCAGATTAAAAAAAAAAATACTATTTTATAAAAATAAACCAATAATACTATTATAATAATTAAAAATAATGATTACATCGTTCATCAGTTCCCTAATTCTGGTTGAGTAAAATCTTTCCTAATGCTTAACTCTAAGATATTTGCTTTGAAATAAAGGATAAATAAATAATGTAGGTTTATATATTTGCCTGAAATCACGATATAAATTATCTTGAATGAAAGATAAAGAGTCTATAATGACTCCAAAACTTCAATGAAAAAGAATATAATTTATTTAAAATTTATTGTTTTTCAGACTTTCAGCCGAAAAGCTCTTAGTATTTTTGAATTGCCGCGTATCAAGTAATCAGTTGATATATAAATGTTACTAAGCATTTTGAAAATATTATGAATAATATCAATGAGAGTAATTTCAAAATAATTACCAAGCATATTATGTAACATTTCATAACCCGAGAATCGCATGTGGAAAAATGAATTTCATATTTAATGAAATTAGTAATTTTTCTTCAATTACACAGGCTAACGATGAAAAAACTTTTTTACTTATAACACCTTACTATTTTTTTTTTAGCGTGCTAAATCCAAATATGACACTTATTAAGTCGCATCACCTACATTTTTTCACATTTGCAAATCAATATTTTAATTTTTTTGATTTATTATAGAATTTAATAGCTTTTATATAATACAAATAAAATTGTAAAATAATTTGTGCTGGATGTAGAAGAATAGGCAGTACTGCTGAAGAAGATATAGATATAGATGAGGAAGATGATGAAGAGTTCCAATGTGCTACAGCAAATATAGAGCTAACTGTCTGTGAGGAAGTCTTCAAAACCGGGCGAGAACATTCTCCGCAAAAACCTTGTAGATCCTTGAAACATTCCCTTACCACCTCTACATATAAAGTTAGGCCTCATGAGAAAGTTATATAATGCTTTATATATATATGAAACAGTTATATATGCTTTTTTAATTATATAAAAAAAGCAAATTTCTCAAAAACTATGGGTGATACAAAAAAACTAAGACCAGATTTTGATTCAGCACACAAAAGTCTATAAAAATCAGCTATTAAAGTCAACAAAGTTTTTAAAAACTTTTTTTGTTGGCCTCTGTTATAGAAGTTTTATTGTTCGTTTGATTTTAAATATTCCAGTTATGTGAATCACGTCGGACGAGTTGATGAAACTATTCCATCAGTTGTACAGCTTTAAGAGGGTAGGATCATTTTCGATGGCCCTCATTCGTTATTCTGTTGGCTGAGTACTCAAAACTGGCCCGGGGTCCAGGATTACTGGATTGTGGAGTATTTATGGACCACATTTACATACGTTCATTCAAAGTGTTCACCGGTTGTTTAGGAGGACTCAAAATGAAAAGTGGTTATTGTTCCATCATACTTTTTGAACTTTCTTTCATTTACTTTACGGGTTACGAAAATTTCCATATATTATTGTCGGATTTAACGTAGGTTTATAATTGATTTTGTGATCGAATTTATTAAAAAAAAATAAATAAATAGACTCGAATCCTCGATGGCCCGGTACAGAAAATCGTGGGTTCGAATCCACCTGGGAGGGTTAAAAATTATTTAGTTGCACACTTACGGAATGACTCTAGACCTTTTCACCATTGATTGAACAGTAAAATAAATAAATTCATATGTAAAAAAAAATTTAAATAATGGCACAAAGTCGCTTTATTATTTTTTATTTTTTTCAATGTTAGCTTCTCTTATAAAAAGTAAACAGGTACAGGTATATATAGTGCAACTTTGATGTCTTTGATTCTTTGTAGTTCTTCTATAAACGAGACTTGAATATGAATAAAGCAACCTTTGATCTTGCCCGTTCAACAAACGGTTCGTTCGATTTTAATCTCACTATTTAATTACTTTTTTATTTTAGAATGCCTTTGTGCCCTTTTTTCCTGTGTCAGTTATCACAATTATATACAGCTAATAGAATAATATCGATTAATGAAATCTGAAATTGAATTTGTGAAAAAAAAAAAAAAAAAAATGAATGGCTAAAAACAACTATATCACAGTATCAACTGAGTTATTCCTTTTAAAATGTTTTGATAAATTGAAATTAGAATGTAGGTTTGTTAAACAAATAACGGTAGAAAAGTTATTAGCGATTAGGAATGCTAAAAAAAAATAATGAGAATACCATTTCAAAATCCAATTATGTTGTGCAAGGAACTGCGATCGGAGTTAAGAAAGAAATTAGCATAAATTTTCTTCCGTATCTCTTCCATAAAGTCATTAGCTTATCTTTCAACTGCTTTATTGTTTTATTGTAACAACCTTCCAATGCGAGAACTAATATAATAAATTATAATATCCATAAGGTTTACGTTCATATAAATTATGTAAATAAAAATCCAAAGCATAATGAATTAAATAACATATAAAGTGTACAGCTATAAAGCCTTTTTCGACGTAGAACTGGCTTTTGACTGAGTCTGGCACCCAGGACTTCTATACAAACTACGTAATGTTCAATAAGAACTGCACCTGATCATATAAAACTAAAATATGTATTTGATTTCTCATCTGTAAGAAAGAAAAAAAACAGATAAAAATTAAAAAGTTTATTCCTCGAGCTTACCAATTGCGGCCATTTGACCAACAGGTAGACTTTGGCCCTTCCGAAGAACCTGAACCGCTTCAGCCTGCTGGTTCTGTTTCCCTCCGAAGAACGATCAAGATGAAACCTGGAAAACACTTATATTGCCAGCAGTGTCTTTCTGTTGTCAGCATCGGCCTATTTGTCCTTTTTAGCAGCAATTTGACTACATATATGTTTGTTTAAAACAATATTAAATAAAAAATGATTTTAAGTTTTTTGATAATTTTTAAGTACTACTATGTATATGTACTATGTAGAAGAAATGGAAATGATTTTATTAATTCAGATATTTAAAATCAACTGATAAATAAATATATTATCATTTAAAACATCATGGAATTCTTCATTACTAATTTCAATAAAATCTCATTCCGATAGGCGCGTATAAGATACGAGCGGGAATATCGTATATCCTCGTACATCGTCTTTCCTACCCTCTTCTTTTGACAAAACCCTAGCATGGTCTTGACCGATGATTCCGACGGCAAACAGTACGTTGAAAAAACCTGTTTGGTATCTCGGGAATACGCGCGCCCATCCACGTAGGTTTTTTTTTTTTTTAATGAAATTTTTATCGAGTAATTATTACAATCTACCACACATATGGGCAATAAGTAACATAGATGGCTTAATGATTACATTCACAATAAGTTTTTTATATATTCTATTTTAAAATATTTTTTTGTGAAATTTGTAATTTATTGTTACTTTAAAGTAACATACAAATCGAGATTACACTTGGTAATTAAAAGGAATGAGTCAGAAACGCGCGAATGCTATCATTTTATCTATTTGATTTCCTTTTTTTTTTTTTTAGTCATGAACGAAACGAAAATGAAAAAAAACGAAAAAAAAACAAAAAAACGAGAATAGCTCTTTTCAATTGTGAGATATCAAGACAGTTTATTTGTTTGCAGTATTCCAAACTGTTTGCAATGAAAGTATTTTATCATGGATGTAATTTTGCGAAACCATAGAAGTAGTTTTTAAGTATAATTTTGTATAGCTTATCGTTTCTTTAATGCATTTGTTTTTCCTGTGTTGCTTAAGGACCTCTGAAAAAAAAAGAAACCCGGGTAATAAAACAAAACATGTTTATTTTTAAATTTAAACGTTTTATTAAAAATATAAGATATAACAAGTAAACTCAATAAATTAACATAGCTGCCTTTTCAAATATGTATATAATATCGATAAAGTGATTAAAAAGGCAGATATGCTTGTTACGTATAAGTGATGTGCGCATCCATACATATTATTTGAGATATGCGCATCCATCCTTGTTGGTATAGAAAAGACAACATTATAATCTAATGTAGATATCGATACTTTAAAAAATAATAATAAATTTTAAAGACTGTTATTTAATATTCCGAAAAAAAAAACTATAAAAAAGGTTAAAAAACAAACTGGAAATATGAAAGCTTTTTCGAATTGAAATTAGCAAAACTAAACCGAGAGACCGAAACTGGGGCCGGAATATATATTGTTATATTTTCATCAGTCCCACTGTCTCATTTTGTCAAGGACACCTGCGACTTAGAAGCAATCTTGTTGGATTAGTTTTCAGGGTGAAAATCCTGAGAAACGCTTCTCTCGGGCTACCATTCGTCTGTAAAATTTTTATATCTTAGCAGACTTCCCGTCGAGGTATTTTGAAATTTATTCAAAATTTAAACAATATTTTAAAATAATTATATCTCGTTAGCTCAGCTAGCTCAGGTACATACATAGCTCAGTTTGAAGATGAATGTAGTATCTATGTTCGTTTCTGACTATATTAGGTTCTTTGTTTTCTGTTCATTATAGAAAATTATCAGGGACATGTTATAGATAATGCCTATAACAAGGTGTCTCGTCCTTCAATGAAATTAGGAAAAATTAGCTAGTTTGCAGATTATTATTTTTTTTTTATTTTTTATTTTTTTTTAGAATTTTTTTTAAACCAAACTAGGATTTTTGTGAGAAAAAAAATTACATATCTGTAAAAAAATAATTTTTAGTGTAAATAAAATTTAGATAACTGTCACTGTCACATCTCTATTAATATTATTATTTTCTAATTTTACTGCATTGACCTCTGTCGTACCTCTGTTGTTGTTTAAACTAAACTTGACAAGGGGAAAATGCTTGGGAGGGCAAAAACCCCGAATTTTTTTCAGATTTTGGAAAAAAAAAACATAGAAAAATGCTTTCACTCGAAAAATGTTTTATTTACAAAATTAACGTTTATTAAAATGTGCGTCTAAAGACATCCCTTAAGCTGAATTTGATTTAAACGTTTATCCATAATCGATTGTCAAACATCGAAGAATTTTCTAACCTTCACTAAAAGCTAGTTTTAATAATGTTTAAGAGTCTATAACGCAGAAATGGCTAATCCAATAAAAAAAAAATGTTATATGTAAAATGTTGTAGATCATAATATTTTGTGCTTAGATAGGATTTTTAAAGTAAAAATTTGCCCATTCCTTCTAGGAGTCATGTCAAAAAAACAAATATTGTTGGTTGATTTTGGATAAACCATGTTAAAATTGTAAATAAATCACGGATAGTAAAGGAAAATTAGCTTGAACTCCAAAAAGTAAAAGGTCTTACAACTCCAAATTGTTCATTAATTTAGCTTTTTAGGTAGGTTTGCTATAAAAGCATGCTTTTCTAGTTTTTTTTTTAAAACTATAATTATTATTATTTTATCTATAATTTTATAATTAGCATGAAATCAAAATGACCGATCTCATGCTATTTATAAGATTATAAAATAAACATGTAGATATTTATATTTTAGAAAAATGACTAGTACTTTTTTTTTTTTTTTTTTTTTTTTTTTTTTTTTTTTTTTTTTTTGCTATATTTGTTTATAAAGATAATAATATCAAATGTGTAACTTAGATTGATAAAGTATGCTGGGTATTTAGCAACCCATTTGAAATAGGCAGTACCGCTTGATAAAAGTGTTTCTCTCTCTTCAGCAGGTTTCATCCTCGCCTATTTCTAGAAGATATAAGAAAAATCCAAGAAAATAGGTTTTGGTATGGTTTTTTTCATCGATTTCTTCCGAGATTACATTCCGTAATTTAGAAATTAGATAATAAAATTAAGAAGAAACATTACAACCAAAGTCAGTCTCCTCGTGCCAGGGCAATATCGATCCCACTGCAGAATCGAAAACTTTTATATTAGCCGAGAGAAGCACTTTGAAGTTTGGATAAACTTTTTACGTAGGATTTATGGCTACTTAGTGAGAGGAGGGTTTCATTGAGCTATCTCCAAATGCAATAAGTCCAACTAATTACATATGAACCTTTTTAAACGTATACAAATCCGTATCTGGAGGGATCTAATGTATATTTAAACGCAATCCTCAAAAGTTCTACAAACATTTTATACGTATTTATTGATAATTACTAACAATGTATCTTATAAATACTTTTGGGTAAAAAATTCCACCCAATTTTTTTGGGTTTTTTTTTCATTTTTCTTTAGGTGTTTTACGTCCGCATATTTTTTAAACAGTGCATACAAAACGTATTAGGAATATTGAAAATAATAATTAAATAAAAGCTGCTAACGTTAAAAAAAAATAAAAATAAAATTTTAAATTAATATGATTAATTACAATTTTGAATTAGATGAGGCATATCCTTTAAGAATTTACTTAAAATCACATTAGACCTACAATCCTATCGAATATACGATCTAATGAACGCAAAATACTGATATAACTCTAACTAATTAAATATTACCTCTAATTTAAAATTGCTTGTAATTTTTATAAAAATACTGTTGGCTTTTATTCAATTAATTTTGAAATGATCCAAATATGTTTTATATGCCCTGGTTAACGTGTATGGGGACATAAATCCATAAAAAAACATAAGAACTATTTGAAAATTGACAAAAATCGATTAGGTGCAATATTTTGCTTGTCAGTGCAAATATGAATGGCTTCCTTATTTTTTTGTACCTAGCTCTAATAGGTAATCGATGGATTAACTAGAAATGTTTACACAACGTTGCGATTCTAAATAAATTTTTATAGTCATAAAATTTGTATAAAGTACCAGCTAAATCTACATTTTACTTCAAACAATTTTAATTTCAGGACTCATTCTTCTATACCACATTGAATACTTCATTTGAAGATTTTTAATTTTTTTTTTTTTAAGTTATGATAATAATGATACTTTATTTTCATTTTTTACAATTTACAATTCATATCAAGTATTTATGTTCCGGCTTACATCCACTACATAATTAATATAATTTTATTTATTAGTAATAATATAATAATAATAATGTTTATTTGTTAAAGAAAAATTGTAAAAAAAAATTGTTTATATACTGTTGTAATAAATAATAACAGACTTTTATCCTTGGGCCAGGCATTTCAGAAAAACAATAAGAAAATAGGTTACAATATGGCAAATGTTAATAACGAATAAAAGTAAAAAAAAAAACTACATAAAACAATAATGTTATTCATTGTTAAATCTAAAACAGTATTATAATGAAATAAAAAATATATTTATATATATATATATATATATATATATATATATATATATATATCATTGAAATGATCAATAGCTTCAACTGAAAGAATGTTTTGTATGTCAGTTATATCGGAGTTTCCAACTATGTACTTGTTTAAGTACTCAACATGATTAAGTAACCTTAATTGAGGTTATTTTTCAAAATATTAAACATTTTACGTAGCAATTTTGGATGACTGAAATTGCATTAGGTTTTCTCATAACAAATAATCGCTCAGTAAACTATATCCTCGATGCTGTACCCTTCATATCGGATGGCAGATTGTCTGAAACGTCTTTAACTACAAGGATATCCCGTACAATGACATCGTTAGTGATAGTTAAAATTATTAAAGCAAAGCCTTGATGTCGACTTCCTCTAGTTCATCTTCCTCAAGAGGAGCCGCTAGTAAAGGGAGTTAAAGGGTAAAAAATGAGAATGAAAATTTCAGAAAGTGGTGTAACGCATGCAAAAGTGCATTGTTGTATATTTTATAATTATTTTAAATAAATTAAAACATATTTTTCTATAAGTTAATAAAATATAACTGAAAAAGTTTAAGTCCACAATGTCCCCTCCCTTGTGTAGATAAAATACATAAGGCTTATGTATTAAATCCCTTATAAGATTAACAGGAAAAATGAGTTTGCTAAGGTAAAATGCTACGGATCCAGTGCATTGAGAAATACTGCGACGAATTATGAGAAATTGCAGTAAGCCATAAAGATCGAGAAGGCAAGGCCAAGATTAGCGAAGAAATAGCACGACTGCTCGCGTGTGTAGTGTGTGGCCTAAAACGCTTGTGCACATGTGTATAATTTAATTCATTCTTTAGCAGAAAAAAATATATGCAAAGCATGCGAGATAGCGCGAATTGGTGTTAAGGGTTCACATTTTCCAACAATGGAACGAAATATCATACTACCTGATATTGCCCGAGCTGTATTAATGTTTTGCAATAATGTTTTACAGTATTAAAAAAAAAAAAAAATCCTCGAGTGGGAAAAACAATAGATCATAGATATGCCTATATATAATATACTGATTTTTCACAATTCACATTTTGAAATTAAATGGATGAAATTACTTCAATAATAATTAAATTAACAATTAAATTTAATATTCAAATTTTTTTTTTTCACATTATTTCTTTTATCGACATCTGTTACTCAAATCGTGACAATAAGCGGATGTGATTTGAGAAATTATGTAAAATTGGCATCTCAGGCATGAGAAGAATATTTAAGTTATAATAAATAAAAATGTCAACATTTTGTTCTATATATTAAAAAAAAGGTTTTAGTTCTTATTTCTATTCTATTTTTATAATAGTTTATGGTATTTATGCAAAAATAAAAAATACTCAAAAATTTCCAAGTGATTTCGACTATTTCTTTAAAAGTTATGAGCAATGCCCACCTAGTTTGGCCGTTTTTACCACTGTGCCACACCTCGTTGGTCATTCGCAATAAATTATTAAGCTTTGGATGGGACCTCTTGCTCCATCCTCCGTATTCACCAGACTTCAATTGACTACCACATATTCCGGCCTTTGCAGAACTCCATAAATAGAAAGCAATACCAAAACGAACAGTTTTTTGACAACTGATACAGACGTTCTATGATTAATTAAATTAAATTAAATTCTAGATTAAATTTAATGTGATGTACATTTTACACACAGTTTTATTTCACCCTCAAAACCGAACAATTTGCCAACCCAATAGTTCTTCATTTCTTGAATTTCGGGAAGTCGTTACCTATTTGTGTTATTAAATTAATTCATTATAATTTTTATTTCTTTTTCTCGCTCGTCCTCAAACTTGGGACGAGAACTAAAGTTTTAATCCAGACATAGACTGATATTATTTCTATATCGGTATTCACAGGAAATAAGTTGGTAAGTCTAAAATCGTATTCTTTCTGGGAAGCGATTTTTAACTTTGCTGCAAATCCTGTTTTAGAAAAAAAAAATACATTTATGTCACCAACGTAGCAGACTAATAAATTGGTTTGAAGAAAATTTAATTTCCTTAAGCCATTCAATGATTTTTCTTTAGTTTCCTGATTATTCACCAGAACTTGCCAATTTACTTACCGGATTTAGCTAACTTTGTTCCCTCCTGAATCATGGATTTTATCACGTTTATGTTGGCACCACATTCTTTGTATTTATTATGTTACAAAGATCTTTTAAATGCAGATTTAAATTTAATTTAGGTAGGTGCTAGAGATATAAAAGCTAGTTACAAGAAAATGTTTTTATTAAAATGGAAAAAAAAAATGAAAGTATAATCATTATTTTAAAAAAACTATAAAGTTAGAAAAGTGAGTGTTTTATTATCCTTAGGATAATTTAGTATCCTTTAGGACGAAAATTAATTTTTAGGGTAGGAGTGTTTAAGAATGCTCTTCTGGTGGATGGTTCTTCATATCATGGTGGATTTGAAACCAGTATTCTTTACCGGCTTTTGGGCGTAAATCGCAGTTTTTTTTTTTTGTTTAATTTTAACAATTATTTATAAAACGTATGGGTAGGAAAAATCAAATATCGTCCTAGAAAAATCAGAAATAAATAGGCATTAGAGTTACCAATTTATTCACATGGGGCAGGAGACTTAGGAGATGGTTACAGAGCACTTTACTCAGTTTTGCAATTTTTCGACTCACTAACTTATTCCCTATGACCATCGATATAATGATTTTACTTTCTTCTTTTTTCAAGAAATGCAGTAAGCTTTTTCATTCTTAAAAATGTAATGAATGTTTTTATAATAAACATTTTTTTTTTTTTTTTTTGTATAAGGAATAGAAAATTCGTATTCCAAAGAGAGCATTTATATGAGAGTAAATATTTTAATCTGACAATGAATGATGAATACACCACGGATCATTGTTGTAAAGAATTTTGTTTTTTTGATGATGTATATCATCATCAACATAATATATTGCATTATAAGGAACAATAAGTGCAATTTATCTTATAACGAAAAAAGGGGGGCCCTTTTTAAAACGTTGAAAGAAAACAGCCTCAGTTTTAAGGGGGATTTTTCCCCTCCCCTTTACTTCTTTGCAATGGGTTTAAATGTAAGACCCCGCAATTAAGAGACTTGGCAAAAACCTAAAAAGGAAATAAAAAAAAAGGAAAGTGTTTTTAATCCGAGCCTTAGAGTTCACGAAATAAACAGGACGGTCTTTAGTTAAGGGTTGGCAAAAAAAAAAAAAAACCTAAAAAGAAGTTTCGCATCATCCTAATTACCTTTGCACGAGTTGTAGCTGAACTTAAAATTTAGCACTGGGATCTCCTTAACACCTAGTTCTTACTTCTAAAATAATTGGTACGCTTGATGGTTTTAAAAAACGAATAACCTGGGTTGTTGCCAGAAAGTACTTAAATTGACAATGAGCAAATTCCAGAAAAATATACAAAAATACTTTCTGATTACTCTCTGCTTAGTGTTTCAATTAAAAACAAATAATGAAAAATAGTCCAGACATGTAAAACATAAAAAAATTGAATCCTTGTGTTTGAAGATAGTAGATTGGGGTTTTCTTCGGGCGATCAACTTTTAGTTTATTACGCCGTTTGCATCTAAATTTTGGAAATTTATTTTCTTTTTGGTTCTACGTGCATATATGTATATAAATATGTGTGTGTTAAGTAGTAGTAATATTAATTGTAAAAAGAAGGGAAGAAAAGTAAGGAAAAAAAAAACGAGACGTGTAAATATTATGAGGGAAGTAAAATAAAAACGAAAAAATGAAATGAAATAAATAGGAAAAAAAGGAACGAAAAAGTAAGAGAGAAAAAAAAATATTAGTTTGTCTAGTATCTTATGTAATAGATTATGGTTTAAAACGATTACCAAATTATAAATATTATGAATTATTGGCATATTATAATTGTGTTATCTTCAGTTAGATCAGTATGCTGTGCAAGTAGCAACCCAATAAAGTTGGGAAGCATATATAATATAGTATAATATAGATAGCAGATATCACAATCATATTTATTATATCAATAAAGCATATATGTCTCTCTAGTCGAACGGTGCACTCACGGTAACGACGTACTTGCCTCTTTGTCTCCTGTTCCGACCGAGTTTAAACTCTTGAATCAGTATAAAATAAATTGTAAACTAGTGAATCGTTTCCAAGTATTGAAATGCTAAATAGGCTAAAGCAAACATTGATTATTGACTTACAAAAAATAATATATTTATAAGTTTTTATACATAGGGGTAATAGAGCAAAAACAAGATTATTTAGTATTATTTTCCGGAAAATCCAATCTGAATAATTTATTCTATTATATTTATTGAATGTATACAAGGCGAGTTAAATAAAATGAATACAAGAATAGATATTAATAAACACGGCAATATTCCTAATCAAGCTAGGTCATAACTTTTAACGTAAAATATATTCTATAAATCAAGTAGAATGGTAATAAAATTTTATACGACATTAAATTTTCTTTCCTTTTATATATATTAATTCCATGATATAAATTTTTTATTATTTATTCCAATAGTTACCCAAGGATATAGCCTCACAGAGTTCAGACTTAATAGAAATAAAGGCTTCAATAAAGTCTTGAAAAAGATATAAATCAAGATGATAAGTTGCGGGGGAGAGCCTTGGTTCTGATTCTGTAACTTAGGAAGCGCGCCTTGGTGGAGGTAATAAATTTATATTCGAAGAGATCGATTCCGCCAGATATTAGAGAAGAGGCAGTTTATTGCGCAATTTTGGGCAGATCATCCGTGGAATACTCCATTGGCGAAATATCTTTTCGGATTCCTTCCGGCTATATTACTTATATGAGCGGTTTTCTGATACACTCAATTAAAAAGCTAAAATTGTGTAAACAGTCTAATATAATTAGTTATTCATTATGAACATCAGTTAATTAATTAAATACAGGTTTCAAATATCATCAGGTACCGTTTACTATTCGTCGTAAACCTACGACTGTCTACTCAACAATATCCTATTATAATATTCCACTGATTCCCTTTGAACAGACTCGCTACCTAGGCGTTCCTCAGGACAAACGACTTACTAGGAATTCACATACCAGAGATAAAAGACAAGGAACAGCTCAGTGTTTCCTACTACCACAAGATTTTACCAGAAAAGCGTTCAAAACACCCAAAAAATAACCCACCCCCAAAAATATTACATAATAGGAAACCACTGGCTAGAAACGGTGAACAGCTTCCAGTAAGGAAGAAGTAAATAGAACTATTTGATGGAGAACAGAGCATACTTCGGAATGTCTAAGATTACGAGGGGTAGGCTGATCAGTAATACTACAAAGTTCAGGATTTTAAAACACTGATTAGACCTGTGGTATCCTATGCCAGCGAAACCTGAACCATGAACAAATAGACGAGTGATCTACTCGACCGGTTTAACAGAAGAATACATAGGAATATTCTGGGACCTGTACGCCAAGATGGAATATGGCAGAGAAAGAAAGATAAGGACTTGTATAACAGATACAAAGCTTTTCATATCTCGGCCAGCATCTAAATCCTGATACTAAAATGGTTTGGTACCCCAAGGAGAATGGAGGAAAGTAGGATGCCGAGGAAAATCTATGAAGGCACACCAGGTTGGAAAAGAATGAGTTGTTTGTGATGGATAGGGATAAATGAGAGCCAGAAGTTGAAAAGGCCAGGGACGCTATATGCACCTGTTGAGCTAAAAGAAGAAGAAAGATTAGACCCATTTGAGCATACGGAGTTGAGCCTTGGGGTTCCACTAAACCTTCCAATTCTTACCATATCCAATCCCAACAATCCAAAAGCCTCCGTATAATCCTCAATTATCTGTATTATGTCATTAACAAACCATAAAACTTTTAATGTTCCATATGTTGCTGATTTGACCCAAACCAGATACCTATATATACATAGTAAACTCCATACCCACACGAATCCACCAGTCTCCCAACTTGCCTTCGACTTAATTTCCGATAATCCTCAAAGTTGTATGAAAAGAAAATGGCCTTGAGAAGAAGAAGAAGAAAAAGAAGAAAAATGAACTTTATTCTGGGACAACTTGTCCCCTAAGAATAACAAAACGAGTACAATACATAGAACAATCGTCTGGCTATGATAATTAATTGATAATAAATGATAATAAAAATTGATTAATAATTAAATTATGAGTTACAAAAATAAATTAGGGAAACTTGTAATAGAATACATCTTATGTGTACTATTATAATGTATATAACTTAAATATTCATGTTTTGCATTTGCTCGGAAGATTGAAGATCCAGGAGGTAAAGAAATAGATGTTGTTTAAAGGAAGTAAGAGTGGAGCTTTTTCGAATTGTGATGGGCAATGAATTCCATAAAGAGGAAGCACGGATAATAAAGGATTTCTCCAAGGAAGCAGTTCGATGAGCCGGAGTGTATAGGTTGATGGGTTGGGTTCTAGTATTTAAGAGGTGAACGGAGGAGCGCAGAGTAAGGAGGTCATGGATTCGTTTTTCGTTTTTAAGGTTTGGAATATGAGAGCACCCAGGAAGTATTGACGTCGAAAACTGGGGTAAAGCCAACCAATTTCAGAATACTTATGAGATATGCGAGAACGTCTGGAGGTCCCGAAAATAAATCTAATAAAACAGTTCATTACTCTTTTACATCTCATCTCGAGCTCATCAGACAGTCCTCCATATACTGTGCATCCGTAGTCAAAGTTAGGGAAAATGAGTGATGATACTAAAAGTTTTCGAGTACTTAATGGTAATAAATCACGGTAATGTGAGAGTTGCTTAAGAATAAAAATAGATTTCCTCGTGATTTGAGAGATATGGTTATTCCAAGCAAGATGTTGATCGAAAGTTATTCCCAGATTTTTAATGGAATTTTGGAAATGAATTGGACGGTTTTTGAGGAAAAGCAGTGGATAGTAGGGAAGAGCTTTTAGGTGAGGTTTTGACCCAATGAGGATAGCCTTTGTTTTTTCTGGATTCAGACTTAATTTATTCTCCACTGCCCAAAGGTTAATGCTATCTATGTCTATGTAGGTCTATCTATATATCTATGTTAATGCTACATTGAGACCTTCTAATGTAAGAGCTTCTATTTAAGTACTAATAGTGAGTAGTTCATAATTAATGGTTTTATATATTGATATAAAATAATTTATTAATTCTTAAAGATGAAATGAAGATTCAACTCTTTTTTTAAACCAAGATATTTTTCTTCTTAAGATGTGTGTGTTTCTGATATACGCCTTCCTTCTAATTAATCTTACCTATCCTTGAAGCATTAAGGAAATTGTGTTATGTGCAGAAGCGATGCACACACTCGGGACTTGGTTTAATCAATAGTTGTTGATTAAACCGAACTTTAAATCCTGTACAAGGATATAAATCTACTCAGGCAATCACCTTAAGCTTCACTAAAGCCTTGAGTTGACTAGTAATTACAGTTTTAAGTTTAGCTACGTCCTTCGGTGTGTAGTGGGTCTCTATCGTTAAGGTTTACGGGTTTACAGCTGTTAATTAATTGTGAACAATCTATACTAACCCACATCAATAAAAATAAAATACTAAAGCTTTAAGGATATAGAGATAACATAATTGGAACAGAAATAGGATGAATTTATATTAATAAATCAATATAACAATACAAAAATAAGTGCATTGGTTGAAATTAGATGTTATTGGTTCAAATTATGAGAATATAAATGTTAGCATAAACAATATAAAATATCAAATTTTATTAACATAATAAAATATAGATTATGCTAAATTTTATTTCCCCATACCTGAACCTCAAATATACAACTCCTCACATATCCTCATATTGTTTTTGCAATTTACATTTTAAATCTCGAACATGATGTTTCACTGACTACATAACTGAAATTTTTTAATTATAATGATAAATTTTAACAGGTCATTGAATATATTTATTACAAAGCCTAGCTACGACTAAGCATAAAGATACAGCAGAACGCCATCAAACAAATCAATTGTGTAAAATGAAACTTCTTTATAACGGACATTCATTGGTTAAACATTATTTTCCGCTGCAGAGGGGTATCAGTTAAGAATCTGTATAGCAGTGTTATTTAAAAAATGAATACTAATGCATATAAAAATAAATGTATGAATGAATAAGGTTTATATTAACAATGGAGAAGACGATGATCATGGATGACAGTCATTGATTGTCTCCTCACAATGTGGTTCGGTGGCCCTGAAGATGACCTACAAGGCGGGTCGAAACGTTGGCACGTATTAAAGAATTTCTCTTAGACGTGGTGTTCCTCTATGACTGCATCCCTGACCATCTTCTTCTCCATTCATCATAACAGTCAACTATACTTTTATCTTTATATTAACAACTTTGAGCACTGTATAAACACATAATATATTTAAATTAAACAATTTTTTTTTTTCTTTTTTTTTTTTTTTTTTTTTTTTTTTTTTTTTTTTTTTTTTTTTTTTATCCGTCTCTCTTTATTCTTCATCAATACAAAATATCAGGTCAAAAGGAATAACCTCTGGGTGGTACATTAATACATAACCTCTGAGCTATTGTGTACATTATTTATGCAAGCACATCAGCTGGTAAAATTTTTTGAAAAAAAGAAAGAAAAAAAATTACACAAATATATCGATTAATAATTTAATAATACAGAAAATGAATTGTTGAATGAAATGTTTACGTAGGAAATTAACTGATAATTTTTTTTTTTAATTTCTTTTTGCATTGACACACCCAATTCCTCGAATATGTAATTATACCACAACCCATATTTTTTTCACTTTTCAGAAAGAAAAAAAAAGTATAAAACCCTTAAGAACTACGCAGAAGAAAAAATAATAATAATGAATGAAAGATTGTACTTATTTAGTTAAGATAATGTAAATATTTATTTTTTTAAATTATTTATAAGTGAATTTGAGAAAAAAATTATAACAGTGACATATCAATAAAAAGTAACGAACTACTCACTAGTAGCACTTCGACAAAAGTTGTATATTAGAACCAACTTTTTTCCAAGCGACACACAATGGGGCAAATGCGGAAAAAAGTCGATTTATCGAAATTTTTGATTTTGATTATCTGGCTCTTGTTTCTGTTGTGTATTGGTCACTGCATATAGCTATAGCACAAATTTCATCCTAACTTATATTTAGGTCCATTTATTGAGCCTTAAATTCAAGATAGTGTAATTTTTGGTTAAATTAATCCTATCTTTCAGAGTTTCCTTATAAGACTGGGAAACTAGTGAAATCATTATGTTTTATTCAGTCAAACTTAATATAATTTTTTATCCCGAGTGAAATGAGACCAATCCCAGGTTGCTACAGTAATCCGTTCCCGTGATATGAAATTGTTTCCGCTTTTCGGTCGTTTGGCTCAACTGTGCACCACTGAGGATTATCGGGAATCGAGTTTGAGGCAAGTTGGAGGAGACTAGTGGATTCAAGTGGGTATGGAGTTTACTATGAGAGGATTGGCATCTGGTTTGGACCAATTCTGCAACATATGTAACATTAAGATCTTTATGGATAAGTTTGTTTGTGACATAACTAGGGTCATTGAGGATTTTACAAAGGAATTTAAAAGGATTTCATATAATAAGAATTTGAAGGTTTATTGAAGCCCCAAATTTCAACTTCGTATGTCCAAATGGGTTTAAATTGTAATAATTCTTTTGTAATATATTGGGAGCTCTAAATGCTTGTCTAGTAAATGTTGGAGTAGTCATAAAAGACGAGCAGTTTTTTCTCTTTCAAATCTGGTATGCATAATTTTGTCTGGTGTGAAGCTTAATTTTATGAACCGTGAACTGATATGTTTTAAAAAAAAGACCTATGTTTTCCTATCAATATGAGAGTATACAATAGCACATAATTAACATGGATGTAGTGTTATTCAAACCAAACTTTATGAATGTTATGCACTAAAAAAACATATAACAGTCCATCAAGAAATGGTAAACATAGATAAAGTTTCCCTGGACTTTACCAATTCGCTTCAGCATCTCTGACAGTCGTAAATAACTTTTTTTTCCAGAATTTCCGATCCATCTCACCCGGCTCCGATACAGTTGTGAAGTTTCCTTCCGGCACTTCCGAGCCCGGCTCGGAAAGCCAATATACCTGGAGTCGGATATTATTCTTTCTCCGCTAGCTAAATCATGATATGAGAGGAATGGCACGACAGTACTCAAACTTGTCCAAAATAATAACTTCTACAGTAAAATGTCAAATAAAACTTCGATCAGCAACGCTTTATTTATTTTTACTCAGAAGAGGATTTAAGCGACATCGCTTAAAACACTTTAGTTGTTACATTGAAGCCCGATTCCCAGAATAAAAAATGTTAAATGATTTCGGGGATTAACATTCACCAGCTGGGACAAGGTATATTGAATTACATTTCAGGGTAGAATTGAAAAAAAAAAAAAATATCTGGAAATAGGAAATAGAGTCGTGCTTAACTGCTTTAAAAATGTTTTAAATTCACGTTGAAAACGGCCAAAATAAAAATATGGCCTCTTGCTAATCCAGCCAGGCCTTTACCTCTATCGATCAGCTGTGAAAAATAATATAATAGAGAATGTTGCAACAAAAAGGGGTACAAAATTTATTTTAACTGCTTTGCACCAAGGTAAGATGGGCTACAAGAGATTGCTTTCCAACACCAGGTTAAACATTTTCCCATCACTTGCATTGCAGTTTATGAGTAGTGTATGCCCATTAATAAGATTCGAAACTTTATTTATATATATATTTTTTTATGTACGCCTTGCTTTATATAATTAATATTTTTAAAAACCGTAATATATTTCATGTTTCCTAGTTAAGTACATGGAAACGTAAACACCTAAAAAATAATGAAACTTTTACACGAGAAAATTAAAAAATCGAAAACATTTAAAATTGGGTAAAATGTTTTACCTGCCAGTATATTTTTGATAATCAATGAAGCTGAGTGCGAACCAATATTTTTCGATAAATAATTAAGAGTATATCTAGATTTCAGGAAATTTTAAAACTATTCCGGTGTACTTAAAAGATTACTTTTATTAGTTTCATGCCGCGAGTGTTTTCATACCGTAAAAGTAAACCTTGGGGCAGAATCAGTAATCTTCTATTTACATACTAGTCGTTTCGAGCCTAAATATATTTTTAATTTAAGTGCTACAAAGTTTTTTTTTAAACTAATATACCTTATACAGCCGAACATACACGAATCCGAAACTCCCGAGGAGTCGATGAACGGGCTTAAACGTTTCCAGGATAGGGTTTGAACTTCTGTAGATAGTTAGGGTAGGCAGTCATAGATACTCAGCAAAAATTATTTTTTTATTATGTTTTAATTTTGATCGAGATTTTTTAACTACAAACTGATAAACAAATTCATCAATACCAATTGGACTCCAAGGGCTGGAACTTGATAGGATCATTGCTCAGGAAAAGGGTGGGAATACGAGGTATAATTTTCATTATGATATTAATGTAAATAACATTGTAGTCGTATTTCCTTAATCTTTTAAAATGATAATATACAACTTTAATATAATCTTAATACACATTTAACTAAATACAGTGTTTAAATAAATCTTAAATAATTTCACTGTATTTTACCTATGCATATCTTTAGTTAGTTTTCAAGTATATGTAATTATTAATTAGAGAAACATAGATAATTATTAAATTTAAAATAGTCCTTCTCCATCATTGCTAAGTAATATGTATTTTCTAAAATACTTATTCATCGCTGGATGAATATGACAAAGAGCTCCCACGTGGCTGGATGAAATCGAGCCAATTTCTTCTCTTTGCGATCTACTTCCAGAAATCCTCTTAACATTATGCCTTATGGACCGCTCTTTTCCCCTTCCTTGTTCATGTTCTGCGGTAAAGAATGCAAGACATTACTTTCACATTTACTTTCTGGAGGCAGGCAATATTCTAAATTCCCCTTCCCTTTTATTGCATTGCTTGAGGATCCTGACTGTTGCATTGTACCGTAATATATTTTTATCTCTTGGTTACGTACCGTTTACCTAAAAGGTTATTTGTATCTGCTGTGAAATGAGCGACATGGAATGATATCTGAGGTTTTCATTCAAACAAGCCATTAAATATACAAATATAACCTTCCTTTATTTTTATAAAGTTTATTTCATCCAGAAATCGATTATCATTCAAGGTACACATTTAAATGGACGTTTCCCAACAGGGGTATCGAAAAAGGTAGTTCTCTTAGTACCAGATGTTATTGTAAGGGGGATACCCGTTTTTAAAAAAAAGTTTGCATGATTAGTTTTACTAAAGAAATAAGAACGAGTTGGGTCGATAATGTTACAAGAACCTCTTTGGTAACTAATTATTGGGTTTTCAAAGGGTTTGGATGGCAATTTTGAAAAGAGATATCTGGGAAAGCTGAAGCAGGCCAATAAGTTCAAAGTTTTCAGGCCAGGTTGATAAAAGTTTCAGAATTAAATTACTTTAGGCTTTACCAACAATAAGCAATGTCTTATTAATATTTTTTACTGTATTTGATATATTATTGCCCTGGGAGGATATGATAATGTTAGAAACTTAATTTAGACTAGAATGGATAGGATTAGTTAGTAAATATTCAAGCAAGCCACACTGTATACACCAGTTAAGCGAATATTTCACGTTTTGCAGATGACCTGGATGTTGTGGCGAGGTCCCAACCAGCATTAGTGGGGGCCGCAATTAGTCTCATGGATGCTACCATAGGACTAACCTTTAATGAACAAAAGACAGAGTACATGCACACCGAGGTCGGCGGTGAGGAGACACTGATTGTGGATTTGTACAAGTTTGAGAGTGTATGAATACTACGGTCTCAGATAACGCCAGTCACTGACGTATTCTCAAAAAAGAAAAAATAGACCAGTGGCAGAAAAGCAGGGCTTATTTCGCTCTACTAAAGACATTTTGCAGCAGGCCTTCTTACCCCTTTCCTTTTTTTTCTCCTTCGCCTTATGATTCCAAAATATGGACTATCTGCAGAAGAAATGAAAATGATCTCCTAGCATTCGAAAGATTATCCGTCAAATAATAGGTCAGTGATAGTTGGAGGATTAGGAGGAACAGGGAGCTCTATGGTCTGTATAAATATATAGATGTGATCAGGTTCATAAAACAGGGGAAACTCAATTGGGCTGGCCACTTAATAAAAATGAGAGACGGTGAGATCCCCAAGAAAGCCATGGACATCGTCTTGCACAGGAAAAGACGTGCTGGTAGGCCAAGGCTAAGATGGATTGATAGATTGTTGCGGATGCAGGAAGCCTGTTAGGAGTCAGGTGCTGGAGATCGGCTGCACAAGATCGAGCCGAATGGTAGCGCTCATTGAGGAGGACCTACCAAACTTTGTAGCACCACGGAGAAGAAGAAGAACCAAATATTTAAGATGGATCATAGATGTGAGGTACTCATGTAAACTCAGAAAATGCTCCACAGCGCAACAATAAACTTTACTTGACTGAATACAGTTTTAAGGAACACCTGATGTCAGACATCATCTCTTTATCTATATATAAATATCAAACCAAAAACAGCACCCACAAGATGCTCTTGAACCTTATGTCTTGAGGAGTACAGTATGTTCAAGGAAAAAAAACCTGAGATTATCGAAACTGAAATGGGCAGATAAAATAAAACAATGACAAAACTCATCAAATGTTAAAAATTCAGCATCACTTCTAAAAACACCCAAAAACTTAAAACATCAGGACTTTCCTGAATTAATTATACATATTTAATAAAACGAATTTAAGAAATGAAAAAAAAAATTCCGGCAGAAGTGGCAAATAATTCATCAGTCCTATTTGAATTTTCAGAACCTAATTCTTTTCCAAGTTGTCGCTAAGTATCTACCAACAAAATTATATTTCCGGCGTTTCTGGAGTTACCGTTTTTATAATTTAGATTTCACTAAATCTATCGATCTATAGACCGACGTTCGGATCTAGGGGAAACTCTTGAGGCTGGAATTTTCTAGAAAGTGCTCAGGATTATATTTCTCAAAGCAATCTGAAGAAAGGTACATAAAATATAAAAGTAAGCTATTAGTAGGTAATTGGCAATCATATTTACTACCCGATAAACCGAACGATAAAACATGGAACATTAAACAACATAACGAGAAACGAGGATTGGGAGAAATAAGCAATAAAAAAAACCCATTGACCCGTATAAAATAAGCCTGTTCTGGACCAACTAAACAAACAGTTTTTGAACGAGGCCATGGACCCTGCGAAGTCCGCTCAAACAGGCAGTCCCTAATGGGAGGGCCTTCGATGGGGAAAAAAAAGAACAAATAGCAATGCGTCAGTGGAAATGGGAAGTCGTTAGTGCGGAAAACTCAGGTAGGCCCCGGCCTCTGGTACCGCTGGGGCTGGTGATATCTGTCTTCCCTCTTAACTGTGATAGATCCCACTTCACTCATTGCTCAGTCGGTCATTAACTTTTTTTTGTTTTAATGAAAACAACTTTATTTACTCTCTAAAAAAAAAAAAATAAATAAATAAAACAAAAACTATTCCGCTACAAACCATAAAGAATCTTGGGTTCAGTACTTGGTAAAGAAGAATTGTTTCGTGACCAACGTTACATTAGGGGGTGATGTGGTCAACAACCACGCTCGTTTACCAGGTTTCCCCCCACATTAAGGTACCCACTTTTGGATGCTGGTGCACCAAAAAGGTCTCCAGACCCCACAGCCGAGGAAAAATAAATTAAATCTTCTGACTTCTGCCGGACTATATAAAAATAGAAGGTGTTTAGGCAGACTATGATTTGGACACAACACCTATGGCCCATTGTTCATACAATGCATTTACTTTATAGTTTAATGGCATTTCTCTAATCCCTGTTGAACAGATCCGCTACCTGGGACTCCATTTGGACAAACGTCTTACTTGGAATCCACATACAGGACTAAAACGACAAGAAACGGCCCGTCGTTAGAGACTACTTCAACATATACTAGACAAACGCTCAAAGTTTCCAATTAATTACAAGAGACTCATTTACATGACAGTTATTAGACCTATATGGACATGCGGAGTTGAGCTTTGGGCTAAACTAAACCATCGAATTGTTCTTGAATCCAATCCTTAAAATCCAAAATACTTCGAAAAATCCTTAATGCTCCTTACTTTGTCACAAATAAACGTATCCATAAAGATCTCAATGTTCCTTATGTTGCTGATTTAGCCCAAACCAGATACCAATCCTTTCATAGTAAACTGCAATCCCACACGAATCCATTAGTCTCCCAACTTGCTTCATATTCGATACCTGATAACCCACCGAGGCTTCTGAAAAGAAGATGGCCAAGAGGCCTTCTATTTTAACCTTTATTGAAGTGCTACTAGTGAGTAGTTCTTTACATGTCATTATAATCATTTCCTCAAATTTACATGATGTACATTGATGTACAGTTGTAAATATCAAAAAATAGTTAAATAAAAAAATAAAAAACTTTATAGTTTTTTCGAAGAATTTATACTGTTTCTGTCTGCAAAAATGTCTCGAGAATATGTCTGAGTGTTGGGTTAGACGAGCAACATACTCACTTCACTGAGGTTTTCCTCATTATAAGGGTAAATATAACCAATCTTCAGTCATGCAATAACCACCTCTTTTCTTCTTTTTTTTGATTGGATGTTTCCCATTTCCGGTTTATGTCGCTTTATGTGCTCTTCAATTTATTATATAACTCAGTTTCTTCACACAATTTATTTCATGAATTCTTGGCGCAATTTTTAAGGAAGTTGTATATATCTGGATTAATTAGGCTTTTAAAATTAATGAGAAAATGGCTGCTTACTTGACTTGACTGTTTCATCTTCAGCTTCATTCCCTTTTATAACAAAACTTTTTCGCGAGTCTTTCATCATTGAGGCGTGTGATTTTCTGACGATTTGAGAAATGGTATGTATGTTGAGAAGAGATATTATAGCAGAGAGGGAGTCTGTACATATCATTAAGCTTTCGTCTTAAAGAGAAAACAGACTACTGACGCAAAATAAACAAATCAGCTTCATATTTTTTATTTGTCTATTTTATTTTGATTATTTATGGTTTTTTTTTTATTGTAGTCATTTTCTGACAAATATATTTTTATTTTAGTATGCCTCTCCAATTTGACATCTATACTATCGCATAAAAGGACAAGCCATTTTTCGTTTGTGATCACTAACCGCGAAAACTACTGTACCTATCTAAACCAAATTTTAGCCTCACCATCTCTATAGTTCAAGGAAGGTTTAGAAATAATAAAATTTAAAGATTTTCAATTATATTGTCTAAAAAAGCGATAAATAAGTAGTGCGCAGTTAAGTTTGGTAATTGACCGATAGGTGGCGAGTACAGTTCAAGAGAGATTTCAAAGGTACGGTGTGAAATTTATGATAAAAATTACTTATTCAATTGTTAATAAAAAATCTATTAATATATATATGGAACGACATATAGATCCCAGTAAACTTAAAAAATCGACAGACATGTTGCCATTCTGCAATAGTTTGCATTGGTAAAACAATTAAACCTAACTGTACCAAATTTTAACAACAACACCTTCATATTTTACTATAGCCTTCAGTGCTTTTATGAGTGCTGTGTCTTATTATGCTTTTACACCTAATCAATGCAATTTTCACCTGGTTAAAATTACTGACATGCGTGAAAATATTATTGAAGAAATAATGCTGAATTACATATTTCAATACAATATTTTTATTGATTTATCTTTTATAATTTACTTCCCAGCATAGTTGTATTAAAATGAAAAGAAATATTTTACTGAATGCACCTCTCACCCACTTCCTAAGCCAACACCAAGTTCTGCTTATCACATCAGCGAAGAAATAAGCTAACGGATATAATAGTGATTTGAGAAGTCTTCTAAGAAGTCAGCCTCAGGAATCTGTTTGTGGCACGGTTCCGATAATCGATGTCTTGTAGCAATATTTTCTTATCTGGGTCGAGTGGGCTACAATAGGAGCGCTCAGGTCTCTGCTAGCGGTCCCGGCGTCTCGGCTTGGATGTCGAAAAATCACTCAGTGGCAGATGTCCGTTGTTCAAACTTTACTTGGGCTTATAGAATTATCCAATCCTTCCCAATAGATTTTCTCGGGGTTCAAATATCGAGTTGATTGCTTGAATCGCTAAGTTTTACCCAGTAACCTAGTTTCACCATTAATAACAGTATATCTTCAAAGTCAATCTATTATTATTATAGGAAATTATAAATTAATACGGCATCGCACAATAATCGTATTACCTACCAAACATATGATTTTTTTTTAAAAAGATAAAATATATACATTTTTTGTACTCTTCAGAAATTTCTAATATTTTTTTAAATATTTAAATTTTTTTTTATACTAACTTCTAATATTTTTTTAAAAATCAGAAATTATTATTGATCTATTAATTTATTTTGCAAGAATCTTTTCTTCTTTAAATGCTGCCTTAATTTAAGATCATCTCATTTCCAAATCTTTGTATGATTATAGGTCAAACCATATTTGAAGATTTTATTTAGAATAGAAATAAAAAAAAAAAATTATAGAGCATCTGAGTTTAAAGAATAAAAATTAGAAGCCTCCAAAAAGAAAAAAAAAAATATAGTGCTTATCTTTATCTTCATTTTTTCTTTTTTATTTGGTTGAATAATTTCCATTTTCAAAAAAACATTAACTATTTATTTTTTTACAATATTGATGTCTTTATATGAGAACATCCCGAGATGAATTAATAATATGATTATAGGTCAAACTACATTTAGAACAAAATATAAATTTTTCCCAGAGTTATTGAACTAAAAAAAAAAAATTACAAAATATGTTTCTACGCCCCCCCTCTTAAAAATAAATTTGAGAAGGAAATTGAATTTTAAATTCGATTTATATGTATCAGCAAAGAATACTGAATAAACTGAGTTAAAATATCTAAATCAGTAAAAGGCAAATATATAAACTGATAGGAATAAATAAGAATATTTTCGTGTAACTGGTCTTAGAGAACAGTAGAGACTGAATAAACATCAAAAAGGTTAAAGTTTAAAAAGTTTAATTAAAACGTTATATTTAAAAAAATACACATATAGATGAAATACATAAATTAAAAAGTATATATACAATATAAAAAAAATAATAATAGTAATAGTATAAATAAAATAAAAAGTTAAAAATACAATCATACTGTATTTACAATATACACTCAACCTAGGGATCTCCCTACCAGACTTATTAAACCAGGTACAGAAAGGTCCCAGGCTCTTCACTTTCAACTGCGTCAGTGTACAAAAAACCCAGTGGAGGCTGAGTGAGAGTGCTATGGTACAGCCACTCAGGGTATGAGTGAAGAAACTGTCCATTGCCAGAAGTTATTAAATTATAAAAGATCTAATTGACAGCGGGATGATTTTATTTTTAAGATGTCTCACTTGATTTCGTACAAAGATCAATCGAAAAGTAGCAGACGAAATACCTACAAAACTGCTTAATTATACACGAATTCCTGAATAATTACGCTAATTGAAGTCAACTACAGAAGCGAAGAGGGGTGATGAATTGGGCAGGGATAGGAAATTAATTAAAGGAATCGGCTCCTATTTGCTGTTTGAGTTGGGTAGGACAGTTAGAAAACCCAATTACCATCGCCCGCTAACAGTGTTGGAATGGAGTTAGCTATACTTTAATTACCACGTTTTGAGAATATTCACGGATGAGGGGGAGTCTTTTTTGGCACTGAATTTAAAGGTTATTTCCATAAATTGTCACGTTGAAGTTGGAATACGAGGAAGGGGGTCGGGGAGGGGTTCTCTGAAGCTTACCTCGGCCTCGTGAAGTCGACGTTTAATTTACTATAAAGTTACAAATTTCTAGTTTCCAACTTTCATTTCTTCAAGACAATGTGTAATAACTGAGTAATAAAGCGGCTCATAGTTATATTGTTCTTTAATTTTCTTCTATTATGAGTAGAAAGTTCTCGGATACTTGTAATAACGGAATACCAGGAAACTGCAACATCCTTGACTTTATAGAACATAATAGAACGTGCGCTTAACTTTGGACTTTATAATTAAAACTTGAACTAAATTTGTTTTAAGTTTAAAATCTAAATGATTTTTGCTGTTTATAACTTTTATTCACGTGTTACTTCAGCATATTTCCTTTGAATGACAGGTCTAGCCAGCTAAAAATATTTTAGCATTTTCTATTAATTTTAGGCAGATGTCTTCGAATTTTTTTTTTTTTTTTTAAATCCGCAGACTGAACAAAACTAAATATTAACCGAAATGTAAGAATAATTAAATAGTTCAAAAAATCCTGAGGTCCTGATACTTTTAAAAAAGAACACACAAGGAATTCCTTAATTGTTAAAAGAATAACAGACACGTGTATGTTTTTTTTCTGTCTAAAGAAAATGAAATACAACTTCAAAGAGAAGTCTATCTTAAGCAATTGTTATTTCCTTGATAACTATTTTATTTTGTTTTTTATCTCTTCGCTGCCTTTGTAAAATATTCGTCTCCTTTCTGAATATTTTATTGAATAAGAACTTGACGATATTCACTATAATGCCAAAGAGAATAAGAATGCCGTCTTACACTTTTTTTTTTTTAAAACGAATAAATAAATAAAAGCTATTTTTATTAAAACTGAAAATAGATTATCAATAGAAAAGAGAGGACTAGAGACATCAAGAGGAATGGTCTGAATTTATATTTCTTGTTTGGAAATTTTATTATAAGTATTTCTTGTATTAGTTTTTACAAATGGTACCTAAGAGAATCAATTATAAATATTCATTTCTAAAATATATCCTGTAGACAATAGCTTAATTGGTGACAATACAGGCTTTTATAAAATTTTAAAACACCGTTGTGACTTCAGGAGAAAAATGAGCTTATCTAGTTTTTCCTAAATGGTACAGAATTCTGATTGTACAGATAAATATTTTGATAATTTTCTTTTTATTGACCTTCCGTTAGTCGCGTGTCTAGTACGGACATGAGTTGTCGCGTGGCACCTGTGGGGTGCTTTAACCTTTCTTCGATAAAAACAACTAAAAATGTATTTTATTTCTGGTTTTAAGGGTATCAAAAATATATATTAATTCTCCAATGAATATTAATCCTCAAGTGAATTCATGCTGAATTCTAGAACCAAAATAATACTATAGTAGTCGCGTGCACTTTATAGGTATTTGTGAATTTATGAAGATTATTTGCAATATATTTCATTAAAAAGTATTTGCGAAATCCTGTACCTAAGTACTAAAAACCATATAAAAGACAATGAGACAATAACAGACCAAAAAAAAAAATTAATGTATTTAGATGCCTTGCACTTCCCAGGTGTTTTGATATGCGTTGGACCAGAAAAATTCATGGCGGAATCGGATTAGGTGCTAACACTGGGAACCCTGTTAAAGGCATACTTGGAGTCTTGCCCTCACAAACTCGCTACTGTCAAGTTACGGCCATAACAATTTCATCACCACACAGGATCACGCGACTAACGGGAGGTTAATATTAATATCCACCCAAAATTTATTATTTTTTTTTACTTTTTATTTACAATTACTAATGATTTCCTAACTACCATGTTTAATAGCGCAGACCTAGACCTAGACAGAGCTAGGCGGCTAACGAGCCGGGCCGGCAGACAAACAGCCCTTGCACTAATATACTGCACCTCTTACCCACCCCCCTCAAGTCCTCCCTGCAAATTACTAACTTAATAACTTTAGCAACTTTAACCCGGCCTTAGTTTCTAAGGAGCTCCTAACTTTCCTCTGAGCTAAATATAACGACTTTAATATTAATTGAGCCTGTTACACAAACTACTTCAGATTTAACTTCGCACAAAGGCGTTAGCGTAAGTTTGTCAGTAAACCCAGCGATAGAATGTATTTGACAAGAGTATTTATAAACAGATTTATATTTAAAATATGTATATTTTATAATTTTTTAATTCTGGTGGCATACTTGCAATGTTTTTTAAAATCAATCTACCATTCTTTTTTTTACATGGATATGTCTTTTGGCTGGGGGGGTCTATAGCTTTCTTGTGTAACGATATTTTCTCCCTCAAACTATGAAACATTTTGACATGCTGTAGCTTTGTAGGTGTCGGATCAAACATTTGAGGGTAGTCTCCTGATCAAAAATCAATAAAAAATATGTTTTTGCTATATAAAATTTTTTGCCGGTAATGCTTGTTATTTCTCGGCCACAAAATTACTCAGTTCGTAAAAAATCCAAAAATTTAAAAATTAGGGTATAAAAACTATTATACTAGCAACAGTTCTCTACGGGTACGATACATGGCCGCTGACGTTAAGGGAGGAACAACGCCTTAAAGTTTTCGAAAATAAAGTACTGCGTAGAATACCTGTCCCAAAAAAGGATGACGAAACAGGATAATTTAGAAGGCTTCACAATGCGGAACTGCGCGAGTTATATCCTGTAAATATAGTTCAGGTAAACAGCAGCGCAACACTTAAAATGGGCATGTAAAGTCGTTGGGTTTAATAATGATCGAATTACAAAAAAAAAGTAATCAGTTTTCAGCCGTTAGGTAAACGACCGAGGGGTAGACCGAGACGAAGATGGGAGGATTGCGTCAGGGCCAACCTGGGGGATTTGGGTTTTATAGGAGTGGGCTGGAGGGAAGTGTGCGGTCAACGGTTGGCGGTGTCGGCATCGAACCTTCGTGTTCGCTCAGCCTTTATTTATTATTATTATTATATACAATTTGTTGCTAAGACCTACCGTTTAGGAGCTATATTGGTTTGAATAAAAAAAGTTAAAGTTGTACCAACATTTTTAAGTGTTGGAGCTTTCTTGAAGCACTCTAGCTGTTAGTGCCACTCGAATCGAAAATTTGACGACTGTTTCCCTCAAGAAATTTAATGGGATATAATTTTTGTTATGTAACATTTTTCACTAGGACCCACTGTTTAGGATCTATATTGGTTTGAATATAAAAAATCACATTTGAAACCCCTACTTCCACTCAACTTTTTTTATTTCGGATACTGATTAATTGTTAATTTAATTTAATGATTTGATCCTTTTGATTCTAAAATAAACTGGGAAAAGCAGTAGATTACAGATAGAAATACCAATGATCTATTGTTTTTCCCAGTCAGGGAGAAATTTAAGCATTTTTGTTTTAATTTTATTTATTATTTGAAATTTATAACTGTATACAAAATTAAATAAAGTACATACAGTAAATGTGAAGACAATGTTTATGGTAACAGGTCTATTGATGTAAAGCTAATACCCATTGGTAACACTGGGTATAAAGACATAAAGTTCTATATTAAAAGATACCGATACCATCTTCTTTTCAGACTTCGTGTCGTCGGGAATCGAGCGGAAAGTAAGTTAAGATACTTGGGGATTTTAATCGCTATGGAGTTGATTATGAAAGGATAGATATCAGGTTTAGTCTGGATTACGCTACAACTTTACAACTACAAATTTTTCCTAATCATAATATTATTTTTAGACTTTTAGCGTAAATAGAAAGTGTGTGTTGATTTATAGTCCTGTTTCTTCGTTTAAAAATCACATTTGAAACTCTTATTTTATCTCCAACTTTGTTTATTTCGAATAATCATTGATTGTTTCTTTAATTTCAATTCTGTTGGTGTTGTCTGGATCAAAAATTGGACGACAGTTTCTATTAGAAAATTTATAGAAAATATGTTTTGTCATATAAAGTTTGTCGCTAGAATCTACCGTTTAGGAGCTATATTGGTTTGAATGCTAAACATTCACGCATTGCCTCCATTTTTTAATTGTTGGGGCTTTCTTGACAGGCTCTAGCTCTGTTGGTGTAGCTCGGATCAAAAATCTGTTAGCAGTTCTCTGATAAGATATTCAATGGAGAATATGTTTTGCTATATAGGTAAGTTACATAAAAATGTTTTTTATTTATTTATTTATTTTGGGGACGGCATAACGTCCTTATGTACTGCAATTAGGACAGCAAGGACGGGTTACCAACCTATTCTGGCCTGGATGGGAAAGTCTAAATTTATTTCTTACACATAAGTATAATAAACAGTTCAGGAAATGAAATATTTTTTCTTTGAACTGCTCTCATGTAAAGTTGAGGAAGTGTGACAGTCATGTACTATATTGTTTTGAATGAAGAAAGTAACGTTTTGCCTACATGTTTAAAAACAAAATGTTTTTTAAGATCCTCCAATGACTGTATTCCTTCGTCACATAATAATTAATATTATAAAATTATTATTAATTATTTAAAAAAAATATTTTTAACAGTTTATAGTATTATTACTGCATTAAACTCATATCCACTGAAACATACTCCTTTTAGATCTGTCCTATTTGACGCCCGAATATCCAACAATTTCTAACTCTTCTACCAGTCAAACTAACTATTATTGTTTGTGGAGTGTTGCTTGAGTCATAATATGGTTAGTTGACTATGATTCTCACGGCCTGTTATCAAGTTCTCCAAAAAACGTTCTAAGCGACAAACATAAAGTTTTGAGCAATCAGTGAAAAAATATCATAATCTAAAGTTTTTGTTAGTTTTGTAGTATATTCACTTATTAATTTATTATATTTATATGTATAATAACATAATGGAGTACTATATCATGCTAATACGTACTATTATACATTTTAAAAACATTAAAATCGCCACTCTAGAAATTTTGTCACTTAGAACGTTTTTCGGCGGAGCCATTCATTTAATCATAATTAATAGAATAATTTGTTGTTATCAAGATATTTAAAAACGTTTATAGATATGTTGTTAGAAAAAATAAAAATAATAGCATATCTGTAAAAATATCATTGTCTTGTTTCAATTTTTGTAAATAATTTATATTTATAGTTTTGTGAAAGATTAAAAAAAAAAAATTCATTGTTATAAAATTATTAAAAACAGTTCAACTAACTCAGAAAGGAAGTAGTTAATAAATCAAAAAACATTAGAATATTCCTTAATTGTTAGTGAAAGCGGCCTTAAATGCCTATCTACCACAAGAATTGAGTTTTTTAATTTTTGAATAATAAAAAGTTTAACATTACGTCATTAAAAAAAAAAAAAATTAAAAACAGATTCGTCATGTTGATTATAAATACGTGAATCGATTTAAGTAATAATTATAAATTTAGTAGTTCTTAGAAATAGAGAGGGTATTTTTAACTTTTAAATACTTAAAAGTATAAATCCATTTTGGAAAATAATTAATTAATTATATATATATATATATGAAATAAATTTTTAAAATAAGAGAAGTTAAAACGCTCTGATGGTTTAGTTGGAAGTTAATACACATAATTTAGTACATTAATAATCAATATATTTTATTTAGTTATAAAGTATATTTTCATGCCCACAGTTACTTTTATTAACGCATATTTTTTTATAACATATAAAGAATTTATTATTGCAATAAAAAATTCAAAGTTGAATGGATTAATAAGAAAACTACTTCTATGATTAAAAAAGAAATGTAAGTAAATTTAGTACTAATTATTTAAAAATTAAATATGGTGTTTAATTTTTATTACTTGTTCGAATTAGCTGGTACAGTAATTTTCCTGACGAGATTCTGATTTTATTTCACTAAAATTATAATTAATGGAATACATAATACAACGAATATGTAAATGTCAACATACCTCAAAACATTTGGTTTTCCCAATACAAATTTTTAGATTTGGCTACTCCATATCTATGTTATCTTCGGACACCAGACCCAATTCAATCTAAGTGGATTACCTAAGGAAATGAGTTTTTAATTGAAATTTTTTTTGTTATTGCTATCTACAAAATGGGAAAACGATTTCGCTTCCTTATTTTTAAAATTTTTACAATAAACGTTGCAGAGCAAATCGCATGAATTGTTTGTAAAATATTTTGTAAGGCTGTAAAAATCAAGAATACCATTTTTATATGTATATGCTTATGCAGTTTGTATTAAATACTTATATAACTTAAATTTTAACGCATACATTTAAAGTGGTTCTGTAATATTTTTGAAATACTTCTCTATTTTGATACTATTAAAAAAATAATGTGTTTTAAAAAAAAAAAAAAAAAATACGTTTCATAAACCTTATTAATTTAAAATTTTGTACATTTAAAGTGGCTCTGAATAAAGTATATGGGGTTGTTTTAAATCTTATCTTTCAATTCTCTGAAAAAGAAAATATCTAAAAAATTTCGCTGGGAAAATGAAAAGAATCATCTGGGTAGAATTTTTCGACGGTCGGTGTATTTATGAAATTAATTATAATTATCGTCATTAAATTATAATTGCATTTGAATTTAAGAAAATATACATTTTGGAACACTTAATTTGTCGCATGCTATACTTCTAAATAAAATAAAGTATATATTTTAAATGAAGTTCGTGATTTTGATAATTCGGTAAATGAACTAGATTAGTAGAAGTTGATGTGAATAATGTTTTTTTTCTTTTTTTTATATAAAGTGGTTCCAAAATTTTTAATTTTTTTATAGTGTAGTCAAATCGACTTAAAATAGATTAATAATAAAATGATTCACTAAGATATAACTCTATACATTACATAAAAAATATATAAAAATAAATAAATAGGCCGATGCTAAACACGAAACAGAAGAGAGAATGTAACTGTATATACCCGCTCAGGTCGAGGGCTCGAGGAGGACTGAAGGGTTGCCACAAGGGAGCGCGCATGCGCTAATAACAATGGCCTAGGTCATGGTTTACTAATAATTTTATCAAATATATATTCCAACTACAAATAACAATATTAGCCTCTGATAAATTATTGTATTGTAGTCTCATGTTTAATTCAGAGAGGCCGCTTTTCCGTTAGTTCATGTGGACCATTGTAATTGTATTTCTCTTGTGAACTTTGTAATTTTCCTGGAAGCTTCTATAGATAAATTAATTGCTGTCACTAAATTTGGGTTTTGTAAACAAATCCCTAATAAAGCTGACCGAAAATAATCCAAACAATATAGAATGAATGCTTTAGGATATTATTTCGGGAATTCGAGATAGAAATTTAACCTTATCGAAGTATTTTTTTTCATAAACTTCTTACTGCTTCCCACCATTTTAAGGAGTCATATATAATTCTTCATAATTTTGCTTATGTTTATTGATGGAGTGCTTATATAGTAATTACGTGATAGGACTTATATTTTTTTATATGAAATATAATTTCTGCACTAAAACATACCTAAGCCTATAATTTCATCTTTAAAATACTTTCTGCTACTATTTAGAGCTCTTACGGGTGAAATTTGTCTTTACAGAGGGTTTCATAAATTTTTTTACATATTTTAGACCAGAAAATTACGAGTTTTAAATGTTTAATGCCTCATATTGCTTAGAAGTTTCAAATCTTGTTATGGTCCGTTTTAAAACGATTTTTCTTTTTCCATTTCCAAATATGTGCAGTAGGTTTTTTTTAGTTTTCTCCATGTTCTAAAACTATGGTGCCCCATAACATTAAGAAGAGTTGGGTGGATTACACATATATACATAAATACAATTTAATCGTTAAGACAAGCTTGAATTTGTTCAGCCTATGTGATTTCAGTTATAAGATAAAGTGATGAATTATTACTTCTTTTTTTTTCATTTATTGATATATAAAAAATATATATATTAAGTAAATATGTTGATGGTGAATACAATGGAATTTAAATAACTTTAAGATATGACGTTCGTTTAAACTTAAATATTAATGTAAAATTAAAAGGACAATTTCCGAATCTCCTTCGGTCGTCACAAATTGTATGATCCTGGTAGATCGGAAAATCCTCCGGTAAAAATGATTAAACGGCAAGAGAGCGTACTTTTATAAAACGAATCAACTTAATTAACTTTTCAAATAGACAAAAATTGATTTGTCAGGAAGGAGTGGTCGGGGATACACATCGGCCGTCAAATATCGTTAGATCCTGGCAAATCAGAAAATATCCTATGAGCCTATGTATATGGGTAAATTGAAAGCCCAACATACACCTCTCCGGATTATTAGAAACATTATGAGAAGGAACTTTGCTAGCCAGAATTATATGGATATGGTAGTTGCCACATGTAAATAGACACAATTTATTTAACTGGATACGGGAGAAAAAAGATCTTTCCATCATTGAATCTTAACCATTCCGTCGTAGTCACACAAAAGTTGAAATTTATCAGCTGAAGGGTAGCGGTCCACCGTCCGGCATCAGATCTGTTGCCTGTTAAAATTATATTAATGATGATGGATTATTATCAGCGGATTCGAAGCATTATAGTTATATGAAACGATGTCGTAGGTGAACCCTTAGCTCTTATAATTGTAGAAAAAAATATTTTTGTTGTTTGATGGGGCTTAACTGCCTAGTGCACTCATTTGTACTAGAGCACAACAGATAGGTTATCCTACACGTTACCGATATATTCTAGCCAGGGTAGAAAGGTCGATATTTTGTAGATCCGCCACAAAATATATTCCAACCCGTACAGGGAGTATTCGAATTGCCACAGCAGAAGATTGCGGGAATCTTAAATACCAAGATCAACAACTAGTCCTCATGTCCACTTCCTAAAAAAATTGTGTTGCAAATACCAAACTTAAAAACCGTTATGAATACATCGTTGATCAAGTGACTTATGTATTTGTATAATTATTTATCTAAAGAGGTCCCCAGGAAAGTAGGACGAAATGTAAAATAAATATAAGAATATTCACTCCTCCTTCCCCTTGGGGATTTAGTACAGCGAAATTAAAAAAAGATTTTCATTTAGGAAAGATAAAACTATTGGTAAATACATTTTTTTTTAATCTTAATTAATCACCAATTAGTATATTTAGTATTTTTCAAAGACTAAAGCGACTAGAAACTGCTCGTCGCTACAGACTACTTCAACATTTACTAAACAAACGATCAAACCTCCCAATTCATTACAAAAGACTTATTTACATGACTGTTATTAGACCTATTTGGACGTACGGAGTTGAGCTTTGGGGCTCTACTAAACCATCCAATTCATCCCGAATCTAATCTTTACAATCCAAAATGCCCCTTACTTTGTCACCAATATGCTTATCCATAAAGACCATGATGTTCCATATGTTGCTGAGTTAGCTCAAACCAGATACCTATCCTTTCATAGTAAGCTCCATAACCACTCAAATCCATTAGTTTCTTAACTTGCTTCCCACTCCATTCCCGATAATCCTCCGAGGCGTCTGAAAAGAAGACGGCCTAGAGATCTTCTAGTGTAGAATTTTATTGAAGTGCTACTGATGAGTAGTCAAGTTGTAATATGTCATTGTAATCGTTATCAGCTCATTTACTTGATGTACATATTTGTATAGTTGTAAATTTCAATAAATTGATATACATATATATATATATATATATATATATATATATATTTTTATTTTTGAAGAGAAAAGATTTGATATATATATAACGCCACCGAGCTAAAAAAAAAAAAAGTATTCTTCAAGTATAAGTAATAGTATTACTGTAGTATGATTGAGGTATAAATATTGATAATGAAGTATTCTTCAATTATATAGAAAATGAAAATGATATCGAAAAAATCTAGAGGATAGAACATAAAATGTGTTTACACCACGAATACTGTAAATAGAGTTTTCTCATCGCGTTTAAGAACCATCGGAGTCCAAAGGCTTTTTCATCATTACTGAAGGATTAGATTTAAACAAAACTTTCTATTATCAATTTTCAGTCAAACAATAATGTTATGATTTATTTTCGTTACATAATTGTTTGTATCATTTTGTTATTATTAATGTTACTTTTTGTTTTAATATTATTTTCTTTTGTTCTTATATCTTAATGTTGTTTTTGTTATATACAACCAACGTCTAATTATCCATGTAATTGGGTGGTACAAATAAAGTATAATAAACTTAGGTAGTCAAACGGATCCGAAAATACCAGAAACAGGACTATAAATCAAAACAATTGAGGAGGTGAGATGCAAAACTCGTTCGTTCCATTTTTATTTTTAAAGTGAGATTTCAGTGGATTCTAAAATATATTAACTATCTTTATATATTTATCAATAAATATCTTTATAATCTAATAATAAATATATCTTTATATATAAATATCTTTATATATATTATCTTTCTAAAAGATAATTAATATCAAACTTTTCAAAAAAATGGAACGCAGTTTTGCATCTCACCTCTTCAATTTGTTTATAAGCACTTGCTATTTACGCTTAAAAATCTCAAAATAAAATTATTATCAGGAAAAATTTGTAGTTGTTAAGTTGAAGCCTAATCCTAACTAAACCGCATATCTAACCTTTCATAGCAAAATCCATAACTAGTAAAATCTACTTATATATTAACTTACTTTCTTATTGATTCTAGATGACTCAAAGGCGTCTAAAAAGATGGTATATTTATATGATTGCTTTACACCAGTAGACCTGTTATTATTATGTACCTGTTCTTTACTGGATGTACTTTATTTTATTTTGTATACAGTTATAAATTCAAATTATAAATTAAAAAAAAAAAAAAAATGCTAAAATTTCTACTCCACTGGGAAAAAAAGTAGAAATACCAATTTCTATCTGTAATCGACTGCTTTTCCCAATTTATATTTTAGAATTAAATGGAACGAATCATTAAATTAACAATTAATCAGTATTCGAAATAAACAAGGTTGAGAGACAGTAGGGGTTTTAAACGTGAACTTTTTTTTCCCATTAAAACCAATATAACTTCTAAACGGTAGGTCCATGCGATTAATCCTATAGAACAAAAAATATCCTCCTGGAAATTTTTGATCAGGAAACTATCAAAAAATTTTTCGATCCGAGCAACACCAACATAAATAGAGCGCGTCATAATGTGAAAAAAACGTTACGTCAAAAAAGTTTTAACCCCGCCAAAAGTCATATCAATGTAAAAAAAAAGTTATTTTTTAAAATATATAATTCTTAGTTTTATTATATAATTAATTATGGAACTTATTATACGGTTGGGAAGCAATGAAAAAATACTGAAAAATCGAATTACCACGCAAATTGAAGTAAATGAAATACTCAGGGATAATCGAAGCATACTGATGGCGTAGTTTTCACCATTATTTTTAATATGACTGCCCTAATGCAAGCTTTATGTGGAGTTTTATTCAAATGACGAATCAATGTATGCTAGGATCCTATAACCATGGATGTTTCTGCTACTTATCAAATCATCTAATCAAACCATGGGACTGGTTGACAATGGAAACCAATTGAAATCATGCTCCTGAGGGCACTTGATATATGGAGCATTGTAGGCAGGTACAATAGCTCGTAACGGTAGCAACTGCAACTAAACCCAGGGGCGGGTGTGCACAATGGCTACTGTTATCATTACATGCGCATGTTAAGGTTTAAGTCGTCTCTGAAGGTGTTTTCGATAAACCTGTGTTATAATAATATAACGGCCACCATGAAATTTACTGAACTGATCACCATAACGCCGAAAATATAACTCAAATATTATATAAATATTCATACATAATGATCTAGTGAAACTCGTCAAAACACTATTTTTAATTTTGAAATTCGCAGCCCGGCAGATGACCTTAGGATTTTTTAAAGGGAGTAAAAAATCCTTAGCTATTCCTTCGGAAGGGACGTAAAATGAGGGTTCCAAGCCTGTGCGATGTCAGGTACTCGTTAAAGATCCCTATCCTAATTATACCTGGATAGGCAAAATTTAGGACTCCGACCGTAGCATCGTCCGATTAGCCATAGCAGCATAAAGTGACGTTAAACGAAATAAACAAATTTTGAAATAAATGAATTTTATAACTCATGGAATAACCTACTATTTAGACCTCAATTAATATAATTTAATTATAATTAATACAACAGACATAAAAGACAAGAAACTGCTAGTCGTTTCTGACTGCTACAACATTCACTAGACAAACGTTCAAACCTCTCAATAAATTAAAAAAGACTTATTTACACGACAGTAATTAGAATAGTTTGGAAATGTAGAGTTGAACTTTTGGGTTCCACTAAACTTTCCAATTCTTCACGAATCTAATCCTTACAATCAAATATCCTTCGTAAAATTTTCAATGCTCCTTAAAATGTCACAAATAAACTTATCCATACAGATCTTAATGTTCCATATTTTGCTGATTTGACTTAAACCAGATACTTTCATAACAAACTTCATAACCACTCGAATCCACTAGTCTCTCAACTTGCCTTACACTCCATTCCCGATAATCCTCCGAGGCGTCTGAAAAGAAGAGACCTCCTAATGTAGAGCTATAGTACCTAGTGTTAGCATACCTAATGTAGAGTACCTAGTGCTGCTGGAGAGTGATTATTTACATGCTATTGACATGACATTGTTACCATTTTCCTCAAATTTACTTGTTTTGTATAATTCATAGTTGTAAATATCAATAGATAGATGAAAAAATATAAAAAATAGAATTATAATAAGCAAGTGGTATTCTATTTTAAAATTATGAATATCACTATTCAAACAACATTACTTAAACGTGCAATATTATGGTTAAAATATTTCTTAAATATTCATTACGTTTCTTATCAACTGGCTATCATCAACATACTATAACTTAATATGTTTAATTTATATATATATATATATATATATATATATATATATATATATATATATATATATATATATAATTATAAATTGACAAAAAATGCTATTTACATTCTTAATATAAAAAAAAATGTTTTTTTTTTTCCTTCTTTAGTAACACTATGGTAGAGACGTGCATTTGATCATGAACTTGTCACTCAGACATTTCAAGTATGTACCAACTGAATAATTTTAAGAATAATTTTTTTTTTTTAGATATTCGATCTTTTATTTTGTATTTGTTATTTCGATATTATAAATAGGATCTTTTACACGAGAAAAATTAAAATTATAGAAAACTAGAAGAGAATTATAACTAATTTAAAGATTCAGATCATAAAATAAAAAAATAAAAAGAGACGGAATTTACATAGCTGTTTAGTCCAATTTATGGAACTTATTCGCTGCCCTAAGGGGAGATGCTATCACAAACGCCCTAAAAACTTTGAAAAAAGTTAACAGGTAACTTTTTAAGAGCTCTTTTAAATCGGATTTTCCCTTTTATGTCCATCCTGTGACTTCTTTTCCAAGAAAAGAAATACAAAACCACTTACAATGTCAGATAATACCACCAAGTCTTCGCTAACTCTTCGAGCCTTCAGGCTCAACATCATTACGATTAGGGGCTAGAGATCACCTGGGGTTACAAAGTTTATTCATAGTTATCTTAATCTGGGCCTTCCTGTGTTCTGGAAGATTTTGTATTCAGCGATATTAGAAGTTGCTGTCTTAACTATAAATACACTTAATAAATAAAAAAGAAGAAAAAAAGACATATAATTAATAATGCTGGATGTTCCAAATTTTCTTCTCGACAATGCTTTTCAGCCACAGCTTCAATTATCCGTTATTATCCAAATATCTGAATTATTCCATGCATGAAGTCAATTATTTTAGGGTCGATTACTTCCGGAAAGCTTAAACACGAATTCCACAATGACAAAGCCGAATAATGTTGCCTCGTATATCTCTCTCCCAAATTATAAACACTAAATAGATCTTTTTTGTAGTCAATTTTTACTTCGAAATAAAAATAACATTTTTACTCATTAGGCAAAGGAGAATATCATGATCATCTGAGCTAATGAAAATATTTACAAGGACACAAAAACTAACATTGTACTAAAAGCAACAAACTTCCTTAAACAAAAAAATACAATAGGCTTAATAAGAGACCAGTACAGTACGTATATAACAAATATATATTTTATTTCAGTGAAGTATTGACATATTATAGTGCCTCACAGCAATACAATTTTGATATACAATTACAAAAGCTCCGCAATAATTTGCCTCACTGTTCAAGTAACTTAAAAGAGCTGATTCAAAGGATATCTTTCTTTGTCGTCAGGTAATCGTGCGTCAAACGGAAGTGTCTGATATGCGTGATAAATATACAAGACGCACCTCGAGAAAGCGCGTGAGCCGGTATGCTATCACCATTTTACGAAAGTTGTATAGAAATTCCGTTCTGAAAACATTTAGGGAACGCTTTGTTTAACAGTTTAGCAAGTTTTAAAATTTCCTGAAATTTTTTTTCCGTAATGTAAATTTAGTACGAAATGAGTAGTACACCCTCTCGTCTTCTGAACGTGCGTCTACCTCTATTCTTCAATGTTCAGAGAATGGGGCCAAACTTGTTTGTTAAAGCTTTCCCGAACCAGTCCGAATTGTTCACAAGAAGTACAGTTCAGTAAATTATAGTTTTTCTTTCGAAATTAAATTTTCTATTTCCTAAAATATAATTGATTACCCAATAGTTGTATATTGTGATATTTTTACATGATTTTTTATTAAAAAAAAAAAAATCCTTTTGTTTAGCACAAGAATTTTCGGTTTCTAACACACGCAAAAGAAATTAGTAAAATAAATTTAGTTTTAAACAAATTAGAAGATATATTATTTCGATAAATGTTATCAATAATCCGAAAATAATGAAAATAAATTCTAGCAAAGAAATAGTAAAAATTTTACTTTCTAGTTAAGCAATTAGATCGACCAGTTATAACCTGTATTTAGTCGAATACCAAGAAATCGGTATACTAGTAAGCTATATGTCGTTTTTACATTTTTTTTTTTTTTAAAGGAATTTTTTATAGTCCTTTTTTCTTTTTATGTTAATCTGGTTTAAGTTTTTCCCATATACATACACGACTAAAACGACAAGAAACTGCCTGTCGTTACAGACTACTTCAACATTTACTAGACAAACGTTCAAAGCTCCCAATTAATTACAAAAGACTAATATACATGACTATGATTCGACCTATTTGGACGTACGGAGTTGAGCTTTGGGGCTCTACTAAACCATTCAATTCATCTCGTATCCAATCCTTACAATCCAAAATCCTTTGAAAAATCCTCAATGCTCCTTACTATGTGACCAAAAAACTTATCCATAAAGATGATAATGTTCCATATGTTTCTGATTTAGCCCAAACTAGATATCAATCCTTTCATAGTAAGCTCCATAACCACTCAAATCCCCTAATTTCTCAACTTGCTTCCCACACCATCCCTGTTAATCCTCCGAGGCGTCTGAAAAGAAGATGGCCTAGAGACCTTTTAGTGTAGATTTTATTGAAGTGCTACTAGTGAGTAGTTTTTTACAAGTTTTTACATGTCATTGTATTCACTGTCAACACATTTACTTGTATATTATTTTGTACAGTTCAATCAATCAATAAATGAGAAAAAAAAAGGAAAAGAAGTTTTTCCCGTTCTCCTATTACCACTTCTTAGGATTTTAAGTAGTATCTTTTTATTTATCATGCTTTAGTAATTCTATCATTACAGTGTAATAAAAAATTAAAATAATTAATAATTATAGTATCAATAATTGCCAAAAGGAGCAGTTATCATAACGAGACGCAGTGAATTCAGTTCCAGACCGACCCCCTAGGGACTTATTTTGGAGTTCCAGGAACCTTCCCTGTTCCCGTGATTGGTTTCAGATAAGCAAACAAAGGACAAAGATCGCTGTCTTTCCATCAGATAGACTTATTATAAATATTATCGAATCTAACGAAGCATAAATGTTTCAAAGTAGCTTCAACTTCTTCAACTGAATTTTTAACAAAAGTATGTAAATAAAGGTCTTAAAATATTTATTTAACATATAATGCAAGTATAAAACTTTCAAAATTCATCAGGTCATCATTGCCAGATCAATGTTTCATACTTACTAATAACAGAATTGATTTAATAATCAGTAAATAAACTAACTGCTGACTTATACCAACAGTTAAAAGTATTACGATTAGCTTTGTACCTGAATATATTTTTATTTTAATAACAATTTATTGAAATTTACAACTGTACAATATTTATACATCAAGTAAATGTGCTGTTAACTATTACAATAACGTTACAAAACTTGAATAGAACTACTCATCAGTAGCACTTTAATAAAAATTCTACACTAGAAGGTCTCTGGGCCATCTTCTTTTCAGACTCCTCGGAGGATTATCAGGAATGGTGTGGGAAGCAAGTTGAGAAATTAGGGGATTTGAGTGGTTATGGAGCTTACTATGAAAGGATTGATATCTGGTGTGGGTTAAATCTGCAACATATGGAATATTAAGATGTTTATGGATACGTTTATTGGTGACAAAGTAGGGTGGATTGAGGATTTTTCGAAGGATTTTGGATTGTAAGGATTGGGTACGAGATGAATTGGATGGTCTAGTGGAGCCCCAAAGCTCAACTCCGTACGTCAAGATAGGTCTAATCATAGTCATGTATATTAGTCTTTTGTAATTAATTGGGAGCTTTGTCTAGTAAATGTTGAAGTAGTCTGTAACGACGGGCAGTACCTGAATTTAGAAAATATGTAATAAAATGAAAGTGGATAAATGATCTACATTCGAAAAATCATTAAGTAAATGAATGCCAAGGACGAATTGCTGATGGTTATCTGTGTTTCTCATTCAGACGATCTCACCTACATTTCTGTGATTTTAAACGTGTATTTTAGAAAATTTTGTTTGGAGGGGCTAAACGCCCTTTTTATCTTCGAAATGACAGGTTATCCCACAGGTCATTAACTTTTTCTGACAGTAGAATGTTCAAGATTTATTCTGAGAGTCCCTCAAGAAATAAATTTCATATCGCCAGGTTAAAAGTCCATTCAGGTAACTTATTTCTTGGACAAATCTATCAGCAAGATTTCATTATAAAAATCATCTAACAGTATACAACTGCATATATTTTATTTGATATATTTTTTTAAATGTATATTTCCGTTTTTATTTTCATACCAATATTTTAATACTAAAACTATCGGGTCGCTAAAAATAGTTTTTAGTACAAAAACTTTTCCGAATTTTTGGCGGAAGTTCTTGGAACAAACATTCATTACTTCGCTTTTTGGCTTTACTACTTTTATTAAAAATATATCAAAAGTGTTTTTTCGATATCAATTCCTCTCTTATTATTGTTTTTCCCCGAGAAATCGTGGTAGAAAAAGTATACATAAAACGTCGGTATTTTAAGCGTTTACATTGAAATGTTACCTCTTAAACATCTAGCGATAATACAAGAACGACTTGCAACACTATCACAACACGACTTGAAACTTTTATTTTGTTATGATCGATTAGTTTGATAAATATGATTTCAGGTAAATATTTTTTAAAAATCAATAAACTAAGTACACAAGTAGCAATTTTATCCGATCGTAGACCACCCGATAGTTTCTTTTTACAGCAGGGCGATACGAAATGCTGCTATTAATACAAATAATGGTCTTTACGGACGTTGTCGTAAACTTTATTACCGTAATTCAAAGGGTATCAATATGTATCAATACGTAGCAACAATTTCATGATAGGATTCCAGCTTATGTGTTTTCATCTTTCCTAATGTTCCTTAAAATCGGAATCGTTTGAGTGACTGTATTTTTTAATTATATCTTACGAATATGTTGCTGATGTTATTTATTATTTTTGGTTTAGTATGATTTATGTTTTACTACATCTGAGGAAAACATAGCTCAGAAAGTTGTACTATATAAAGGGAAAATTATTATACGTTACATCATTGATAAAAAAATACACGTTATCAATAACTCAAATCACTTGCAGCTCTGAAAAAGAAAAATAATATTTCAGTTTAAATATAACAGTAAAAAAGGATTGACAATTTTCTAAGCTTGTCAGGATTACATATTTGTCTGAACTTATGGTAGCCTGAGCATTGTACCACCTCATTGCTCAGTTGTTTTATTCTTAGAGAACAATATGTCCCAGAATAAAGATTATTATTCCATTTCATTTAAGTAAAAAAAAAATGGCAAAGATTACGAATTCTTTCATCAACGTCTGCCCCTCAGAGAGAGCGATAAGGTAAGCCGAAGTGGATGGGCTGTGTTGAAACAGCTGTTAGGGCTAAATCATCAGGTATTAAAAGGTGGCATTAAGTTGTAACTAATGCAAAGTAGTCCCGCCACAAAGCCTACTTAATAAGTCCACTTAATCACGAAAATGGCGGGGGGAGGCTCGGCCGTAAGTAGGCAACCGTCCTTTTTGGCCCTAATTCCAATTTAGCAATTTATGAAGAGATCCCTTAAACCCTAATTTGGATATATTAATAGATTATAATATATAGAGCGGATAGAAGGATACTGTTCATAAAACTTGAGCTAGGTTGTGATGATACGGTTACAAATGCAATAGATATATTTTTTTTTTTTATAATGAAAAAAAGGTAGGAATTTCTGTAAAATTCCTTAAATTTCCTAACCAGAAAAACGATAGATTTTTCCGTTTCAGTTTTATGTTTTGTGTAAGATCGGACGCGCTTTAAAAATAATTTGATTATATATATTTATTTCTCTTTATATGCATAATGTATATGATAATTATCAAGTAAACAAATAAGACGGTAAGTTAAAATAACCGTCAGAGATTTAATTCTGACTTTTTCTGGTTAAGTATTCCTTACATACCAGACTAATAAGACAAGAACTTGCTTGTCGTTTCTGATTACTCCAACATTAACTATTCAAGCGTTCAAAAATAACAATAAATTACAAAAGACTTATTCACATGGCAGTAATCAGACCCGTTTGGGCCTGTTAAGCTGATCTTTGGGGCTCCAATAAACCGTCCAATTCACCTTGTATCCAATCTTTACAATCCAAAATTTTCCGTAAAATCCTCAATGTTTTTCATTGTTTCATAAACAAACGTATCGATAAAGATTCTAATATTTTGTATATTGTTGATTTTGATCAAACCAGATACTTTCATAGTTAACTCCTAACCCTCTCGAATCCACTAATCTCCCAATTTGCTTCACTCTTCATTCCCGATAATCTTCCGAGGCCTTTGAAAAGACGGGCAAGAGACCTTCTAAAGAAGAATTTTTATTGAAGTGCTTCCAGTGAGTACTTATTTATATGTTATTGACATGTAATTGCAATAAATTTTCTAATATAGTAATATAATGTATACAGTTGTAAATATCAATAAATGTTTTTTTTTCTTTAATTTCTGTTTATTGTTTCACAATTATTGTCCTAATTTATTTTATTTTATGATATATTAAATTTTTATTAAAATATTTTATATTTTTTGTATGTAGTAGCCTTTTTTTTTTTCTTTAATTTATTTTTTTTTGTTTATATTATATTAATATTAATATTAATTTTTTTTATATAATATTAATTTTGTATGATATTTAAGGCTCTCTTTAGACTGTCGGTTAAAGAATGAAGACCGTTGATACTGAAATATATTGTGTTTTTTTTCGTTTACCTGTGACTCATTTGTCTTTAACAAAATCCTTACAAATAGAAAAAAAATCACTAGGGTAACCTCCAAACACTATTAAGAAATGACTTGCATCTCATAACTACTATCAAGCTTTGACTTTGTTCCAGAATACGTTGTGATACGTTCCAGAAGTGTTTTTTCAATTGAAAAATATGGGGGTGCAAAGTCACGGGTATCCGGTTGGAAAGTTTAAAAACAATAAAATTAATAATAACTTTGTAAATTTTGCAATTTCCAAGATCATGCAATGAATCAACAGCATTTATAAGCTAATTATCCAAAACAAATATTTAATTTAATTAATTTTTAACATTATTAAAAGGTAGTTAAAGAATAAAGTTCAACAAAAATGGTGCAGTCATGCTGTTTTACGGTACCTAGCCCAACAAAAGGATGGCAGGTTCAAACAATAGCCAATATGTGCATCTTTGACGTCCTGAAGGTGGTAATGTGATGATTAGATTCCTTGAATGATTACATTATTTTTCTTTCATTCTTGTAAATGATAAATGAATAAATAATTTATAGCACTATTACTTATTACACTTACATAAAGTGTAATAAGTAATAGTTACATTGCTTATTGTGACAGATTTGAATATTTGATTGAGTGGCGGGAATACCGTTGTATATCACTTTGGACAGCTTCACAGGTGACCTAAAAAAAACTAATATAGCATTAAAACGGTATCTATATGCATTGCTGACTGCAACATACGTTTGTCCACCACCTCACCAACACAACGCTATGAAGGTTAGGAACCTATGACAATATACGTTATGTTCTAGTAATGAGATCAGATTCAGGATGTGTATCGTAATGAAGTCTTTGGAGACGGAATTGAACTAAATAACCGTGCGAATGATTTTACTAGACTACCTAGAACGTTTTCCTAATTGAGAAAAAAAATCATCAAACCAAATATACGACGTTATTCCCGCCACCAATTCATTTATGAATATATATTTTAAATGTAAGAAAAAAGTAGAAAATATCTAATTATAACAACTTTTATCATTATCAGTTATTTATCAACTTTTTTTTTTCTTTTTTTTTTTGAATTTATAAAAATCAGCATACAACAAAGCTATAATAAAGTGAAAAATAAAACAAATTCTGAACCTCACGCAACAAGAGAAGAAGGTTACTTAAAAAAAAGTTCAAAGCATTTTAAGTTGGCAAAGCTAGTGGTGCAGAGGGTGATCAAGTAGCAAAAGACCTCTTCAGAGCTAACAAGTTAACAAAAAAAGAAAAGGAAATAAGTGGGTCAAAGGTTGGGTAGAATTTGACCTCCGTTCAAATCAAAGCTTACACTGCAGCCAGTGTCTTGTTTCACTCTTTGTGTAAAGTTTTCTAAACAATCTATAACCAAGATGATTTCAGAGTAAACCACTTTTGAAAGCTTTAGTTTCTTTTTTTGAAAAATACAAAATAATTCACCAATTTTGTGTTAAATATTCAAATAAAGAAACAAACCTTTGTGTTGGACAACTATTTCAATCGCAGGAAATTTTGAATAAATTTAATTTAAAACGTAGTTTTTGCGACAAAACACTATTTCGGAGATCCGATGAAATCCGGCGTGGCATTATTATTGAAAATTACTTATGAATATACAGGGTGAGTTGCTACTCGTGATACAAACTTTAACAGTAGATTCGACACCAAAAAATGAACAAAAAAGTTTATATTAACCATGGTCCGATTCTCAACCATTTCGTAATAATTTCGTTTTTTTCTCGATTTTGAAAGATACCACTACCTGGTGTCGAAAAACCGTGATATCTTTTAATTTAAAAATTTCTCCGAAAATCTGATAGCACCGTTAAAATCTACATTAATTTTTCAATAAGATTATTACAATGGCAAATTATTTGGGCCTCTTTTTTGTGCTTTATTTCAGCCAGAACAAAAAAATAAGTGAAAAATTTTGTGAATCGGAAAATGTTTAAAGTAATCCAGAGTTTTTAATTTTAGTCTCAGATGGCAGCAAAGTTTAGGAAAAATATCTTATTTAATTGCGCTTCTAACGCACTCGTCATTTTTTATTTTGGTGTTTATGAGACCAAGAAATAGATGACATTAAGAGAAAAAATGATGGTTCAAGGATTGTTAATGTTTGAAAGTTTTGCATTTTAGATTTGAAAAATACAAAAAACAATTACATAGAAACTCACCATTAATCTTTAAAATTCATTTATTTTTAATAATTTTAATTTATGTTCAAATTGGAAGCCGTTCTCCGCTATACACAAACGTGCCCGTTTTCTCATACTCCCAACTGTCACCCCAAAACTGAGAACACGTCGAAGTTTTTCGGCAGCGGCGAAGATCCTTGCTCTCAAATCGTCTATGTTTGTCACTTCAGTGCGATAGACTTGTTCCTTGAGATATCCCCAGACGAAATAGTCCATCAGGTTAAGATCAGGAGATCTTGGTGGCCATAGGACTGTCCCACCTCGGCCGATCCACGTTTCGAATGTTCGGTTCAAATACGTCTGAACTATTCTAGAGGAGTGCGGAGGCGCACCATCGTGCTGAAAAATTAGGTTTTCCCTCAATTGTAAAGGAAGGTCCTCCAGCAAGGTGGGCAGCGTGTTTTAGAGAAAATTTAAATAAATTGGGCCAGTTAATCTCGCCGGAAAATCTAAGTAGGGACCGATGAGATTAATGGTGAGTTTCTATGTATTTGTTTTTTGTATTTTTCAAATCTAAAATGCAAAACTCTCAAACATTAACAATCCTTGAACCATCATTTTTTTCTCTTAATGTCATCTATTTCTTGGTCTCATAAACACCAAAATAAAAAATGACGAGTGCGTTAGAAGCGCAATTAAATAAGATATTTTCCCTCAAATTTGCTGCCATCTGAGACTAAAATTAAAAACTCTGGATTACTTTAAACATTTTCCGATTCAAAAAATTTTTCACTTATTTTGTTGTTCTGGCTGAAATAAAGCATAAAAAAGAGGCCCAAATAATTTGCCATTGTAATAATCTTATTGAAAAATTAATGTAGATTTTAACGGTGCTATCAGATTTTCGGAGAAATTTTTAGATTAAAAGATATCACGGTTTTTCGACACCAGGTAGTGGTATCTTTCAAAATCGAGAAAAAACGAAATTATTACGAAATGGTTGAGAATCGGACCATGGTTAATATGAACTTTTTCATTTATTTTTTTGTGTCGAATCTACTGGTGAAGTTTGTCCCACGAGTAGCAACTCACCCTGTATTTCCTCATTGTAAAGTAGTCAAAAATTATTGAAAAAACTAATATATTCTGAATTTTTTCGAATTGAAAATTAGAAAAAAATATTTGTTGACCTGAATAGTTTATTTAATCTATTTTGACTTTATTCTTCTCTTTCTTCCTTTTCCATATGCCATTCATTCTTTCATAGCTAAATGCTCCACTCTTCATTCCATATTTTGCCTCTTGCTTTTTATCATCTCCTGAAAGAATTTTTAGCTCGTCAGTTTATTTTATTCTACATATTTATTGATATATATTTTTTTTATATCATTGTTGATTTTTTTTTTTTTAATTTGTTTAGTATAACCTCTCAGACGTTTCTTGTTGAATATTTTTCTTTTAAATTGTCTTTTTGAGAATGATTTATTTATGCTTGTGTAGGATTTTAACGTTCTTTTCAATATATTTTTCATTTTCCAATAAATTTTCTAATTTGAATTGAAATGGCATTTTTTTCGGTTGTTTTAGGTGCGTGGATTCTGTGAATCCTTCTTTCCATTTTTATTAGTAATTCTTTATTAAGGATGATTGGCGTTTCTCCATAACTATTGTTTATTTTACCTTACATAACTTATCATTACATTCTTGTATATGCTTTGTCAATAGTGAAAAACTTGATAATAGAAGATGCATCTGGCCATGGTGACTGGCCGGTACACGTGACCTTATGTTCATGTTATAAATAAAAATATATTGTATTTATACTGCACCTATATGTAGCATTATTTTTATGAGTTTAATATAAGAATAAATTGTCATTATTACCGGGGGACTCGGATCCCGGAATAAAGAATATTTTTTATTTTCAATAACTTTAGGTTGACCAAATTGAGTAAGAAGCTGTTAGATTTGTGAAATTTTTTTTGCTGTTAGATGAAGAGATTTTTCTTGATATAAATATTTTTTAAAGCAAAATGCAAGCTTAATTTTCCATAGTAGCTGGTTTGTCTCCTCCGTCGCAGTTTAATGATTTCTCCTTATCATAAAATTAGTGCATATATGAAACTTTTTTTTTTTCACTGTTTCATAGCGTATCCTGACATATTTTTAATTTTCTAGAAAGTTATTTTTAAACCCGGTTTTATATCTTTTTTCATAGTCACCCAGTTTGGGATCGATTTCAGATTGTCAATTAGAGTTGGTTACTTTATTAATAACAAAAATAGCTGTATTTTTAGAAAAAAAAATTGTTATCTGCTGAACAAATAAGCATATATGAATTCATAATAACATAGTTCAGTCATTAAAACAAAAGGAAAATTGATTATTTAAATTTAGTTTATATCTAAAAATTTAGTATTATATTAAAGACGGTCTAAATTATATTTAAAAATGTTTAATATGAAGGAAATTTTTGATAAACTTAGCTAAACGTATAGATAAGAACTTTCCTGGGAGACCGAAAATGTGTTATGTGCTACATTTCAAAAATAACAAAGACTACATGTATCTGTTTTTTTTGTTTTTTTTTATCAGCAATCAATTATACCTCTCCTAGTTCCGTTTCTTTTCATCTCATTATTTTCTTCTTTTTATTTTAGCTCGTATAAACGAGTGTCTTCGTCAAATTCGGTATCTCTCCAGCCCTTAGATGTCTATGTTTCCTATTGCAGGATCCCAAACAGAAAAGAGCTTATGCTCAGAGAAGAACTTTTCTGCTTATTTTTACTAAAATGATTTTCCCCGATCTGAATGTATATTGTTTCTGCCTTTTCTTCCTTCCGCCTAGCCAAACAGGGATTGGAAATTTCCGGTATAAATGTATCGTGTGGTATAACTGTCAAAAATGTAAATGTACTAGAACGGGGCGCCTTTCAATTTCCTTCTACCACATTTCTGTAACAAGAATATATAAACATGAAATATATTCCGATCTGCCACTTCGACCCTTAAATAATAGAGCTATTTGACATTCATTTATACCATATATACAAGTTGAAATAACAAAATGTGAACTATTCTGATAACCGAAAAATAAATAAATAAAAATAAAATATTATAATAAGCCTGCAATGAGAAGGAACAATCCATGGAATGTTTGTAATTCCTTGAGACAGAAAGCTTCATAAGTTAGGGGAAGTTATTAACCCTCTGTGTAATAAACCGTTTATATTTAAAAGTGTATTTTTTGTTTGTATTGATGTCAACTCGACATTGACAATATTTATTATTCATATGCAAAACAAATTGTTTTTTTCACAATTTAAAATATTATTGCTTTAAAATAATTCTGTCTTTACTCGCAAGTTTATTCTTGATTTTATATAATTTTGTTTTGCAGAAACATAACACGTCACAAGGAGCCAAAAGAAATAAAAAAAATAAAATATAAAATAAAATAAAGTGTGGGGCGATGATAGAGTGAGTTTTAAATATGTCGACAGGGAGCCTTCAGTCTTGAAGACAAAATAGTTCGTAGTAGAACTTCTGCAGATGACTATATGCTGCGACCTTAGGAGGATAAAAATGTTAGAACTGTTGAAAAATCACACACGATGCCTGGCCACCGTAAGACGTAAGACTTTGCATATAGGTAAGTGACCTTAAATAGGTTCAAAATGAACCTCCCTATCCGAGATACCATTCCCTCTACAAATCATAATAGTGGTTACAGCTAGACTTCTGGAGATCCCAGCGCTGATGGCAAGAGTTCATCCGAATTAAAGTAAAAAATGGATTTTTTTCAAAGTCTAAGAAAATGCTAAGTGGTAGTTTTTAGACGGGTTAAACAATTTCTTGACAAAACTCAAAGAAATGTTTATTTTTTCCAATGGACTCCAGTAGATCTCGGACCTATTGTGAAACTGCCTATAGCTCCATAGATTTGAATAGAAGTAGATATGAATAGAAATGTAAAGAGACCTTAATATGAATAGACTGGATATCCAGCATCGAAGGAATACCCAACAAAAGATTTACTAAAGAGATGAGTCGCTAAATCAATCATTGTCTTCCTTCAAGAGACGAGGCACTTTTTCAATATTCATCATATCCTTCAATGTTAAACTGTTTAAAGAATTTACATAATAAAAAGGACTGGCGGGTAATATATTATCTCAGGAGGGGCCCTAGACGCGGAAAATCTAATTTTCAGCACCTTTCTCGAAAGATTACTGAGCTGTCAAAGTCGAGTTAGGTGAGCCTCCTATAAAGTGAAATTGATTATTGATTCCCCACAACTATCGCCTCCAGCCAGCCAAGTTTTCTCTATATAATGGGCCTGATTTTAGATATCGGAATATTTTTTATTAAAGGTTAATCAACGTTAAAGTTTAGCGAAGTGAAGCCAATTTTATTTAAAAATTTATTGAAGCAGGTAAATAATTTGATAGCCTTTAAAAACTAACCTCATAAATAGAAGATATCTAATGTTACTTATATAAGTTTTCTATTATTATTGAGGCTATTGAGAGATCAGCAGTGAACTTCCATATTTTTCCCTTCTTAAATGGAGTGGGGGGAAGGAGATAGTAGTTCCTCATTCTCTTTATGTATGTATTGAAAATAGGATACAGAATAGTTTGCCATAGCATTCTTAAGCTCCAACCTTACACATTATTTTAAAAATCTTTATTTGTAATTAAACTTTGAACTATCTACTTCTACATATAGAATAAAAAAATAAAATTTCTTCTAAGTTTGTGTTTTAAAAAAAAAAAAAAAATCTGCCACCTATCCCATAATATTCCAGGGTAATGGCTATATCGTTCGATGTAAGATTTCCTTAACTTAATACGAGTTTTAACATAATTTCTTGTCTTATTTTCTATTTTTCAACAGAATATCTTCTACTTGAATATGCTTGAAGCACACTCATTTAAATTCAGTGCAATTTTTATGTACCAAAAACTGCCACTCTTCAAATTGAAGCCAGCCTTAGACGAGATATGTTTAATAGTAATTTTTTCTCACACCCAAGAAAGGTCCCATTTTTGTTTACCTTCTTTTTCTTGTTCTTATCTTTTATCAGTGTAATATCACATCTTCACAACAATCAGACAGCCAACGGAACAGAACTTTTCTTTTGTTCCTTCACGTCGAACAATGTTTTTCTTCTGTCTCTGCTTCTTTTTTAATCTTCATTTTCCTATTTTTTTTTGTGTTCTTCTTTTTCACACTTCTCAGCTGCATATTTGCTGGTGTTAATATGCTCTTCCTATGTTAATAGTATTTTAACTTGCTTTGCTAAATAAATTTTTGAGGTAATAACTGATATTTACAGTTGATTTCCAGATGGCATGTTATCTGTATCGTTGTTAAAAGGAAATTCATTTGATAGGTAATTCAAATTAAAAAATTATCCTTTGATATATCCTACTCTGCCCAATATCCCCATTGGTTTCTTAGTCCAAATACCTCTAAATTTCCCCAGTTTCTCTATGTACTTCATTTCTAGTCCTTCATTTGTGTCTTCTTTTTTTAGACTGACTTCTAGGAACCACCTTTCGATCATCATCCACTGTAAATTATTATAATTCTTACTAGAACTTGTCACAAATTTTTTTTTTTTTTCCAATTCAAAAAACTAAATATAAAATAACTGTCATAAACCTTGGTTATTAAGTTTAATTTGCAGGGAACCCAAATTCAAGCACCCAAGGGTGCTCATGAGATTTACCGTGTACAACTATTTCTGTTTAATTTCATGTCTATTAAAACATTAATTGTATACAAGGTGGATTATATATTTTTTTCTTTTATCATTAAATTTATTTTTTACTAACAATGGATTCGTACCAATCTCTTATTTTACATAAGAATAACAAAAAGTCACCTTTAGTGATTTCTAATAATTGCTTCTCTTTGTAACCTGAAAAAGAATTTCCATAAACTACATAATACGGCTATATAAATATACCGATATCTTCTCTACGGAACGCCATCCCTCTCAACATTTGTCATGCAACTACCCTTTCCACTTTCAAATACCACTTCTTTAATCAACCACTATCCATCCAGATCCACGAAAACCGTAAAAAAAAAAAAAAAAAAAAAAAAAAAAAAAAAAAACGAATACGAGTATATATATATGTATTTATTATTATCTGTTATTATGTTCTAAAATATTATTTCAGTTTAAGGTTCTGAAAGCCCGTGGCTTTCATTTTTTTTTTTTTATTCTTACATCATTTTTTTTATTCTTAAGGGACTTAAGGTCCTAGAATAAATAAAGAATTTTGTATATTTATTTATTCCATTATTTTCTGAAAGCTGGCATAATCCTCTTTGAAGAGTCTGGACCAGGTGACATTTTTTTACAACTATTCTTTTTTCCTGCTCCAGTCTCTTTTTCTTTTCTCGAACGTTTTCCGTTCTTCTATGGACGCTTCCATTTGTGTAACAGTTTAACTATTTAAGATACTGTTCTGAAGGAGTGTCTCCTTTACCTTATACAATAAAATAAAATACAGAATTGTTTTTCTATTAGACGATTCATACATGACCAACTACATGGGACATAATTATAATCGGAAAAACTGAAACATAAACAGAGGATTTCTTCTTGAGTTTTTGAAGGATAATACAATCGCAACATTTCGTCACAAAGTCTAGGCCACCAAAAAAATCCTTCGCTAGTTGATTATATCTTGTGCAGCATTCCTTTAGTCTCCAACGAGTAGGTTTCTGCTACAATTTCACCCATCTCAGAGTATCCGTCCATGCCTATTCTAATTTTACCATTGAATCCGTTGGTGAGAATTTTATAGGGGATTTTCATACGTATCTTCTATATATGACACGTGATCTGCGCAGTTCAACTACCCAATATTCACTACCTTGCTTAAAGAATAATACAGAAAGGTAAAATGAAAACATGAAAATATATATATATTTTTTTTCTGATGAGTCTACCACAAGTAAAATAAAACTAACTGGAAAAGTGCATTATGAGGAGATCCTATTACAGAATTTAGCGGAATACATCTTAAAGTAAATTATTTATACAGTTTTAATGGAATTCTACATAATTGGATTGGTAACATAATACAGGAAATATGAAAAGTTGTATATGTTTAGAAAATCTATAGAAAAATTGCATGGCAATATAGTAATAAAATTGATTGCACACCTTTATTTAGAAGGTAGTAGCCCTACAGAGATTAGCCACTAGGACTTTCTGAAGCTCTTTTTTGCACTTGCTTGAAATGAGTTGAAAGCGCAGGCCTGCCAAGTTTGTTGGTGTATATTTATGTAAGAATAAATGTGATTTTTAAAACTATATTTCATCTCAATTGTATTTTTATTTATTTATACCTTTATTTTTCAACCTTTTATGATTTTCGTCCTTTTATCTCTAATATGAATAAAAATAGAACAATTATTTTATTAATTGTCAATAAGGTACAGATTTTAATAAATTATGCGGTTTAATCATATTTTTATTTATATTAAGTTAGGAATCCTTATTAGAGACTAATAGGAATCCATAAGTTTGCTAAATAAGTGTTTATAATGTCCATTAATCATTAACAGTTAATATTAGAAAATATAAAAATAAGATGTGGGAATTATTTAACAATTATATTCGGCTTTGATCAGTCTCACAACCAATAACAATAAAAAATTGGCACAGGTATAATTTGATAAGTTCGCTCTTTAAATTAAAATACAGGTTACATGTTTTGTTTTGTTTTTTAATTTAAGATATAACTTCGAAAACAAGAAATTTCACAAGCCAAAAAAAAAAAAAAAAAAAAAAAAAAAAAAAAAAAAAAAAAAAAAAAAAAAAAAAAAAAAAAAAAAAAAAAAAAAAAAAAAAAACTAATTTAACTTAAACTAATTAACGATATCATATCGATATCTACTAACGATATCATTAGATTACAATATTAGCTAATTCAAGAGAAAGGAAATAATATCGCATACCTTAAATAGTTTAAGGAAAGAAGATATTAAAACTCTATCTGAGACCGTTATGAATACCTGATAGTTGAGGAGAAATGGAAATATAAACTAGAGAAGTTTTGAGATATATATTAAAATTCGAAGTTAAAAAACTTTTTGTAGTGGAAATATCATAGACGATACAGGCAACTATTGAAAGGATAGACCCACTTCAACTAAGGATAAAAGTTTGAATAAAACGAAAAACTTATAAATCCTAAACTAATATTATAAGTTGCAATATAGTTTTATAATAGCCAAAAAACAAATAATATTCATGATTATTAAATATTAAAAGTTGAAGGGTTAGTAGGCTATTAGGGAAGGGTTTGAGTTTTCAAGGCAACCAATGAGGGTAGAGCCCTGTACTTTGATAAATAAAACACGGGAGGTTTTCGGAGTTTTTAGACAGATGAGAAAATATTTCAGGCTAAAAATTTTCAGGAGCTGAATGAGGAAAGGGTATACCCCTCTATAAAATATGAGCCCAAAAAATATGAAGGGGTCTTATAGGGGTCTTGGTTAAGGAAGTAGATGCTGGCAGAACGAGAAGCGCCATAAGAAGCGGACTGTGATGGGAGATGAGGGATTAGGTAGTAGTCCAGTTTATGAGTGCTAAAATGAGGAGTGTAGACTGCATGAAATATGCGATTATTTTGACCGCAGGGCTTCGTTAGCAGTAGTTAAAAGGTAAACATACTGAAAGTCACCATCCCTGGGAGATGAGCTAACGGTAAGGGGAAGAGAGAAGTTCCCATATTTAAGGTTTTCGATTATATCTCTAAAAAAGTGGACTCTAGAAAATATGTTACGAATAAAAATGAAGCTAATTAAATTTCCTAAAATATTGTTTTTATACATATTTGTCGAACTTTCAACGGTTTCTGAGTTATTGAAAATCGATAATTTTAGCAAAAAAATAATTTTTACCTCACTTTTTGTCAAACAATTGCTTCAAATGCTAAAACGTATATATGAAATCAAAGTAAATGTAATGCACTGCAACTTTGATTCCGTCATTCCTTCTGAGAAACGATAGTGGAAGGCACTAGAAATGTTTGACAAAAAGTGAGGTAGAAATAACGAATATCTCGAAAACTGGTAGATGTTCGAGAAATATCTATAGAGTCAATTTTATAGAAAATTTAATTTTGATCTGTAGCATATTTTTCTAGAGTCCACTGTTTTCGAAATATATTTCAAAAACCCAAAAATAGGACCTTCTCCTCTCCCCCTCCACCGTTATCTCACCCCCCAGGGGCGGGAACTTTTAGTATGTTTATCTTCTAACTTCTCCAAACGAAGCCCTAAAGTAAAAAATAATCGCATATTTCAACCACTATACAATATGTCTATTGACTAGACTATAGAGACAGATCTTGCGATGCCCGGCACAGACACTTACCATCTTAGATAAGCACCATTCAATGTCAATAGCCTGTGATAAGTGTATAATGTAACTTGTGTGCAGAACCACGAGTAAAGTAATTGTAAAATCATCCGTAGGTTCTTAATTTTAAAATTATACTATATATATAAATTTATATTTTATACAATAACAGCAGATGGTAACCAACATACGAAAACAGTAAACATTTTGGGGGCTTTCCAATGCTAAGGATGAAAATACAATAGTGGATCTCACAGATACACTGCGACCCTTTAGGTAACAATGCGAACGCGTCGGAGAGTTAAAGACTATACTATAAGAAACTTTATGGACTTACGGAGACTCAAAATATATATGGCCACGACTTACATATAATAAAAACTCTTAGAAGATTGAAAATGAGCTGGATAAAAGATCTGCTGATATAGTATATTTTTTAGGATATTTTGACCTGATACGGTGTTGTTATATTGCTCTCTTTGATGTATAATATAACAAATGCTATTAACTGTAAATGAATTCTCTTATTGTCACTTTTAAAATTTGAGGGGAAAATAAAAAAGTACCTACATTATAAAAAATGGTATCTAGAAGTGTTATCATAAACAATGCCAAGTATAATAAATGAAGCTAATACCTCATCTCAACTAAGGTAGTCCAGTATGAAAATCTAAAGAAAAGCTCAAATTTTCAGATATTTTCGTATACTATTAATGATTCTGAAATATTTTTTTTGATGGAATACATGCATACATGTATAGGTAGGAATACATTTAATTTGTAATTTAATGTCTTACCCTCTGCCCCGAACTGGGAGTGTAGTCCGTGAGGGAATATGTGTCGACCACAGCCTGGAAGCGTACCAACTTCTTGGAGGTTGGGGTCCTCCGCATCGGACAGATGGAGCACATCTTGAGCGGACATTCTGCTCAGCACCCTTGAGTACACAGATCTATGTCGGCTATTCAACGTATAGCATGGTCTAGTGATGGCCTCAGGGGGGAAGCTGTTCGCTTTGGAGTCACATCGACAAATGTCTAATCCAAAAATTTACCACCGCTTCACATCAAAATCCAAATAGTCGATATTAAAAGAAAGCACAAAAATTAAAAATTTATAATTATCTGTAATACGCTACATATATTTTAGTCATTTAAATTCATCTCTGCCGTGCCTTTATTTGACATTAACCTAAGAACTTTCAACAATTATAACCTACACAAACACGCACAAACACAAAATATTCAATTTTATCTAAATAATTTTGAGATTTTTTATATTTAAACACAAAATTTAATGTAATAAATTATAAACCTAAAATTAATTTATATAACAAAATATCTACAAAGAAACTGGGAAAATTTACATAGTGCTCAATTTTAAAATTTAATTCTATTAGTTACTAATATAATTATCATTCCCTGTGATCTGTTTGGAATGTGTGCTCCTTTTAATTCATTTTATAAAACAAATTGTCAGCTTTATTTCAACTGCTGTTTCATTTTCAATTTTGGTCAGTCATAAAGAACGAATTCAAACAAAAATACATTTTTTTTTATATGACTTAATGAAAAGTATTTTATTGAAATATTTAGTGATTATTTATTTCATATATCACAAATACTCACTATTTTATTTATAAAAACAGTTTTATATATTATAATACAATAATATATGAAAATAAGACGCAGCAGGAAAATTATGAAAAAAATTGTTGTTTGAATTAGATCTTTTTTTTTTTTTTTTTTTTTTTTTTTTAATACATAAAATATATTAGAAGTAGATTTTAAATAATTTAATTCGTTTCGGTGTTCATGAAATGATCTAGAAAAATAAATAACTAAGAAAATATATTGGGCAATTTACAAAACCATCTTGTTTTACTAATTTTATAAATCAATCATAAACACACTAAAACTTATTATTTAAAAATTACCCAATATATATATTACTCTAAATAATGAACATCGATTGGCAAATGAGTTATTTTTTGTTGAACCTTAGACAATTTTAAGTCTGATGATTTTCAAAATTGAATAAGACAAATAATCACAATATTATTTTCAGCATTGCTAACGATTGGTTATTTAAATAAATCAGTTGAAAACTACAATAAATTATAATAAAAATAAGTTAGAATGGATACAAAACACAAAGTGGATGCTGCAGAGCGATCTAGCGGTGTTTGGTGGAACTTTCTGGATCTCAAGATTCTGAGTTCAGTTTACAGATAGCGCTAGTTATTTTATACAAACATGTTTTTTTTTAAACATATAACTTTATAATGCCAGTTTAATATTAATTCGATTCGGATATAAAATAATTTATGTAAATATAATATATCATATGAATGCCGATCTTGATGACTTGTTTCAAAATTCCAAAGGAAAAACCTCGCCCCCTCCCCCCCAAAAAAAATAATAGAATCCCCGAAATAATTTTAAAATCAGATGATGCAGTACAACATACCAGTTCTATCCCATTATTTTTCTATAACTTTTTAAAAACTATTTTTATAAAAATAAAAAATAATTGAAAAGGAAGAAAAACATATTTTCCCCGATATTAATATGTAAATAAACTAAAACCTGATTTCCCTAGGGGGATTAAAAAAAAAGTTAACAGTTGCGAAAAAACATCTTTCTTCTCCAAGTAGTGTAATAAATGTTTGTTTATTAATATAACATTTATAACAGAATATAAATAAAATTTATGGTAACTAATATATAAACTGTTGATATGCGTGAGTGTATCATTGTCTCATTTTGTTAAAAAATAAAAACAAAAACAAAATTTATTTCTTTTCTTTCACCGAAAGGAAGTTTGATATTATAAGGAAGTGATTAAGAGTAATATTTTCACTTGCAAATGGGGGAGGGTAATATACAGCAAATGGAGGATTTCATCAAGCTTGGAATCAAATGGAATCCAATTCTACCAATTGGAGAAGTCTGGATTTATTGACAAGGTTATCTTGAAAGGAGCCAGGTCGGAACAGAATACTATGGAGATCTAAATTTAAAATTTCGATGTCCATAAACATAAGAAATAAATCCTACGAAAGAAAAAATATAAGCAAGAAAAAAAACATTTTGGTTTAAGAAGAAGAGTAATATAATGAACAGGCCAACCTTCTCAATCCGATGGAGATAAAAATATTGGCATTCTTTATTAAAAGGATTTTGTTTTCTATTGTAATGAAATTCGTAGTTTTTGTTCTTTATTATTGATTGCATTTATAATAAAAGAGAATGCACCCCCCCTCTACCCCATCTCACCCAGTTCCAAAGTTATTCGGTAAAGACTCATATAGTTACATCATAATAAATTAATTAGGTAATGAACGTGAAACTTAGGATTTTTCTAGTCTTCATCGCTTGAATCTGTGACAACTTCTGGAGAATCAGGCTTGTAAGAAAACGCATCAATCAATTTGGACGAAACATAATAAATAGAAATCATTCCAGTCACAGTTGCAGTAAGGATATCATGCGCGAGCATTGAAACGCACCACAATAAGCAAACAAATATAAATACAACTATGTTGCAGGGAACTTGGAGTATTTCCATTCCAAAAGGAGGTTACTATAACCTTACTAAATATATTCAGTTAAGTGACAATTGTTTTTAATATATTTCTTAATTTAAACCGTGACAAAAATGAACAGTTTATATTAAATCAATAAAGTACTCTGTTTCATTTAAAATTTTATAGATTATCGTAAGTGGAATTTTCCATCCAAGTTGAAGGATACTGAAGGCAGCGCCTAGTATCAACAGGTATTAATTACACTGGGACTGTATTATTTTTTGTGATTTCTGAAAATATTATTTAAAATGCTTTAATTTATAGTTTTTATTATTTTATTGATGTATATAAAGATCGTATACAAATATGTGGAAACTATTAGAAATATTTATACGACCCAGTAATTTTTCAATAATTAAAAAATTCCAGGAATTTAATTTAACACAAAAACTGTATGTTTTTTCTTTTTTTAAATTTTTTAAAAAATAATATTACAAAAATACCAGTTTAAGACCTTTTAAAAATGTTAATACTTTAGATCTGAATTACATTAATTTTTAATATGTTATCTTATGCAATACTTATATAATTTCTTTTGTTATTGTAAAGGCTTATTTTTTTTTTTTAAAGAATAGTTACTTAATTAAATGGGCATTACTTCTAGTAACAGTAAAAATAAATCTAGTTCTCCTTTGGTGAGGTTTTGTATTTCAATAATAGAATCTAATTTTGTGACAGAATTTGAATGAAATTTCCACAGGCTTATATCGAAATAATTGCACTACAGAGATGAACAACAAAATGCATCAATGACTTACTAATAGCGATGATGAATGGCATCAACAGTGCACATCCATTCGTACACAATGAGCGAGACTCGACTCAAAGCTGAACAGCTGCCCACCAGCGCGGCCTCCAGCTATTTTGATGATAGCCGAACGTTTTGATGATAGCGATAACTGAGCAACTACTCTATAAGATGGAGATGGCGGTGCAATGATAGGAACTACAACTAGATGGTGATGGTCCGAAGATGGCTAACCTGTCCAGTGGTGCGGGGGGCCGAGCCACAACTGCTTAGTGCGGGACTCCGCGTCCAGGTCGAGCCACCGTCTCGCTCGATAACGGGCACATCTTGTGGCCAGCTGTAGGGGGTGACTGGGACGTGTCTAGTCGGTTAGGGTATCCCCAGAGGGGTTGTTTGGAATGTGATCATAACACGCTGTAATAGAACGAAATGAAATTTCATATTTCATTGCTATGGGTGCCATCCAATGATTGCCATGAATTTCTATTTAGATGCCTGGATATATTTTTTTAACGTTACCTATTTGGTGAAAAGAGATATGTTTTTGGGAAACACGAGGGCATTAGGCTTAGTTTAACACGCTCTGGTTCTGATGGTGTTGTTCGGATAGAAAATTCGCCGACAGTTCCTTTATCAGAAATATTCAGACCTCTGGATTTTTTATTCAGATCAGGTTTTGTACACTACTATCTGGAGTAAACCCAATGTTATACGCATGGATAAAAAGCAGAATGCACGCTGATTCTTGCGATGCTATTACTATTGTGATCGGTTGAACACAGCAGTTGCGATGGTCGTTTGAAGTTGTTAATGAAATTTTAACGTCCTTGAAAGGGATAAAAAATAATTTTTTTTCACCCAAAAAAACCCTTATATGTGAAATTTTATTCAAACAAAAAAACATTGATTTTTTTATCCCTTTTGAGGACGTTAAAATTTAAAAGTTGAGATTTCATCAACAACCATAACAACTGCTGTGTTCAATCGTACTCTACAATAGTAACAGCATCACAAGAATCAGCGTTTTACCCATGCATGTAACGTTGGGTTTACTCCACATTTTGGACAAAAACTGATGTGAATAAAAAATTCCGAAGTCAACTATAATCTGAGATATTTCGATAAACAAAAATTTTTTTTTGGTTTTAGATGTCAAGAGGCTGTCAATTTCTGGTAAAAAATCAATATTTTTTTTTATTTTGATGAAATTTCACATAGGATTTTTTGCGCGTTAAAAAAACCTTATTAATATTGATTTTTTATCTCCTTCTCGGTCGTTAAAATTTTGTGATTTCATCAACTTCTAACGACCATTACAACTGCTGTGTTCAACCAATTTTACCCATAATATTGGATTCACTCTAGATTTTAGTGGACAAAAACTGATGTGAATAAAAAATTCCGAGGTCAACTATAACTTGAGATGTCTCAATAAGAAGAAGTCCAGCGACCTTCGTGTATGGAATAAACTACGTAATTTTACGGCTTCTAGATGACCTTTAAACTTGGTTAAAATATGTGAGCTATTTTTTTTTTCAGAAATAGACAGCCTCTTGCCTTTTAAAATCCTACAAAATATCATGGGTAAAATATTTAATTTCTGATTTCGACAAAATTTGAGATGGGGAATCTGAAAATGTTATCAGTTTTTAGTTTAAAAATTTTCCTCACCTATATTTTTATTTCAAATAGTATTAAAACCCTTAGATTGGTGAATAATCTAAAAATAAAATCAGGTTTTGGTTTAAAAAAAAAACAAAACTAAAAACTAAATGGAGAATATTATTTGTCATATAACTGGGAGCTATTTTGTCATTATATTTGAGCTACCGTTTAGAAGCTTTTTCAGTTTGAATGAAAAAGTCACATGAAATTTCCATTACCATTGAAGGTCATTAGGTATTACTTTATTTTGTTTTATCAATACTTATGTACACAAAATTACTCTCCTTTAGAAATAACAGGTAAGCAGGAAAAAAGAACATAATGGTCAGCAGAATTTTAATTTGAAAATTTAATTAATTTAATTAATTAATTAAATTTGAAAAAAATATTTTATTTAATATTTATTCCCTATTTAATTTGAAAATTTTCTCATATAGACAAATGAGTCACAAGTAAGCGAGAAGAAATAGAAAATATTTTAGAATCGATGGTCTTGGGGACTATTCTTTCTTTAACCGGCAGGCTGAAGGGAGCCTGTAATTTAATTTAATTTTTTATTGAATAAGTAAAAGCTGCCTTACTCAAATGCAATAAGTAATATTAATGACAATGAATTTGTTCATACATTAAGTATAAATTCGAATAAATAGCCACCAATTCAAGAAATAACTTAATATGTAATAAATGGTAAAATCAAATAAATTATGATAATAATTGTAGAAAAAATAAACTAAAATTGAGAAAAGAACTTTAAAAAAAAAAAAAAAAAATATTGATGTAAACAACAGTAAACATATGCAAGAAGTAAATTTAAGGAAAATGGCTACAACTTAATAACATGTAAAGAACTACACACTAGTAGTACTTCAATATTTTTACATTAGAAGGTCTCTTGGCCATATTCTTTTCAGACGCCTCGGAGGATTATCGGGGATGTAGTGAGAGGAAAGTTGGGAGACTAGTGGATTCGAGTGGAGTTTACTATGAAAGGATAGTTATCTGGTTCTGGCCAAATCAGCAACATACGGAAGATAACGATTTTTAGGGATAGGCTTGTTTGTGAGATAATGATTAGCATTGAGGATTTTAAGAAGGATTTTGGATTGTAAGAATTGGGTACGAAAAGATGTGGAAGGTTTAGTGGAGCCCTATAACTCCATGGTTTAATAACTTCCATGTAAATAAGTCTTTTGTTATTTATTGGGAGCTATGAAAGCTTGTCTAGCAAATGCTGGAGTGTTCGGAAATGATGAACAGTTTCTTGTCTTTTATGTTTGCCATACAAAAAAAAACTTAAATACAATCATAATATTTTTAGAAATCTTACAAGTATCCAAGCCAGGTTCGAAGAGATCCTAACGCTGTTCTCTGAGTTGCATCACTAGCAGAATCTAGTGAAGGCTGAGAGTGGAAAATTTGGCTATTGACAGAACCGTCCGGTTATTAATGCAGATTTATGCTTTGAAAATAAATCTATAGAATAATTTTGAATTCTGTAATATGGAGCAAGTTGGTGTCGCTAGATTAAAAAACAACAACAACATATAAACTGTTTATAGAAAGATTAGCATCTTATTTAGGCGATAATTAGGGAGAGCCAGGCAAAAAGACTTCTAACCCTGGAAATTAATTATTGAAGCCTTGCTGTCTTATGCTGTCTCTCGGGTACACAAAGTTCCAAATACTGAAATTAGATATAGATTTGAACAAATAAAAATATCCTGTACACCATTGAAACTGTGAGGATGGGAGCGGGATGATAGTCCAAACGTATTTCGGAATAGAACCCAGAAAGGAAACAGAAGAAAGAATGATGACGTTGGGTTAATATTCTCATGGAACAAATGATGATTTAGATAATACAGGAAGGGGACTAAAATATCTCTATACATTTCTGCCGACGTTTTGGTTTCACTGAATAGAATTTTAAATCCTTATTATTAAACATTTCTGATGTCTATCGACTTTTGATCAATACATTTTTTGAATAAATTGAGAAATAAATAAAATATAATGAATATCATAAAACGTAAATATTTGAATCCAAAATTTCAATATGACAGAGAAATGGAGGGAAATAATTACAAAAGATATCTTTTATGTAGATTGTATATTCATTATTTTAAATCATCTGTATTTTTCATCAAAGGTAGCATTATTTATTATTCATATATTCAAATATGGCGAGCTTTTGAATAAATATAACGGTTATACGAAAAACCTTTTATCATAAAACTGCCAAAGTATATAAAATAAAGCATAATTAATTATGATAATATATATTGATGGCTCCTACCTGATTGTTGACTTGGGCTTCAACTTCAAGTGAGTGGCCGTGGTGGTTGAGAGGCGGATCCACCATCGGAGCCGGCAAGTCCTGGACCTCCTCTGGACCGAAAGGGTGCTGAAATTGTAAACAATTTCTATTAGAAAAATATACAATATATATATTACAAGCTAAATGATAGTTATATTTTCTGTATCAAAAGATGTTGATTGTTTTTGTAACAATCACTACAGTGTTTTTAGAAACTATTACTTCGAATCATAGCGATGCAACAACTATGAATTTATCAGAAGAGGATAATATAAAACTAGGTACATTCAGTTTTGTTAGAAAAGCTGTTACTAGGAAAAAACAAATTTTTAGTATACCTCTAATAAATATATGTTGCATAAGGTTCTTGAGGTTCAATCAATAAATTAATAACTTATTCTGGCGACGTTTCGAGACTATATTGTTCTCATATATGCCAGTTTCCAGTTAGATTTCTGAAGTTCCTTCATTATTGTGATTGCGTGAGGTCCGTGTGTTGATTTGATTTTTTATTAAAATACCATTCGTCCACTATAGATATTTTCCAATATTGAATCAATGTTTCAATATGGATATATTTTCTTGACTGTTACTATTAATTGTTTAATAAGGTTCTTGAGGTTCAATAAATAAATTAATAACTTGTTTTGGCGGCGTACTATTAAACATCTCAATTCACGCAATCATAGTGATGAAAGAAATCTAACAGAAATCTGGACAATACGGAGAATACCAGGACATTCCTACTTAGGTGTATGGCATGATTATGAGAACAATATGGTCCCGAAACGTCGCACACAGGGGTATTTTACAAATACAGGCGGCCAAAATTATTTGATGCCAGTTTACTGTCGAAAATATGTTTACTAATCATATTAAGCTAAGAAAAAGTTATTTTCAGGCTTTTTATGAAAAAAAAGAAAAGAAAAAAAAATTTTCAATATACTTAAAAATTCCTTCCTGGAAAATAATCGTGTAAAATTCTGACTGTGTAGCTTGAAATCGCTACCAAATTTCTTCAGGAAGCTAGTATGAGAAATCCAACATGCTTTTGAACATACAAATCCTGTCGTATAGATAAACAAAAAAGAAAGAGCATCGTCATGAACGTAATTCTTATTTTTTTCTTATCAAATCATTGAATTCCACAGATGTAGAACCTCATAGTTGATGTTGATGAGACGGCATTACACACATCTGCGTCAATTAGAGTATGTGACACGATATTTTTCACAGTATAACATTGTTTTCCAGTGTAAATAAGGTACTTTTTAATAAATTTAATTAATTAAACTATGTATTTCAAATATTTTTAGCCACCAATCGTCTTCTTTAAAAGATATTTTTTTCATTTGATCAGCATTCTTCCATCTCTGATTAAATTTAGATTTTAAACAGGAAATAGGTACTTCTTGTCCTTTAACTGGTCCACTAAAATAGTTCCCAATAGTTAAAATATGTCTTAATTGTATCTAATTTTAGTTCGAAATTGGGGTGTTTTGCTCCTGTGATTTCCGGGACACACTTCTTACTCCTAAACCAATGGACACATACAAAAAAAAATTGAAGATCCCGTTAAAAGAATTTTAAAATTTGATTTAGTTTTTTGTAATTTTCTCATTGTCATGTTTCGTGCCGCTTAAATCGAAAAGGTGCGGCTAGGTGCGGCTGATTTGAACATTATTATTTTACAAACGGTCTAAACTTTCTAAGAAATTAAAAATGATACACGGGACGCACCCTGAAGTACAACAAAAACAATAAAGTATGGTTGAAAATAAACGAAAAATACCGTTTTTTTTCAAACACCCGAAATGACACTGATATATTAATTGATAAAATAATAAACACTTCAAAAGCATGTGTCAAAATCAATACCTCTGTTTATGGACAATATCACTAAACATAAGAAAACCCATTTTAACTGAAGTGATTACACTTTGAAAGCAGAGATAGATCCGTTGGTCTGACAGAATGGGGCAGTTACGATTTGTCGTACAACTTAGGTATTGCAGGGAAGGAAGGGGGAAGGGTCCCATAACGTCCTCTGTTTATCCAACTTTATAAACAGCTTGGTTTTATTAACCTTCTGTGGATTTTATAAAATCGACTTTTGGCCTAGAGTAGCCAAATACCCCTTGTGCCTCGCCAAAATGAGTTATAAAACATTAGATCCCCCCCTCCCTCTCTCTCTCTCTCTATATATATATATATATATATATATATACGGCTGTATTCTAATGTTCTCCTGACAAGGAGATTTTCTTCCTTATGATAGGCGAACCCTATGTCCTGTGAAGTTTATATACGACGCCAGTTAAGCAATAATCACTTCTGAGGGTTGCATTTAGTAGAGAGATACCTATTTTAGGGAAAATTTCTACCTATAAGACTTACGATATATTAGAGACATTTAATTTAGTAATTAGATTGTAGGAGATGATGTGAGTAATATCCATACCTAAACACCACGTTAAGACCCATGGTAGAGTTTTGGTATAAGGAGTGTCTCCCGATCTCGAACCCGATTCTCTGTCTAGTACTGTTTTATAATTTTAAGAATTATAAATAAATAATATATAATTATTTTATTGATTTGTTATGCTTAATATTTTACCTTTTTTTCCCCTGGTACTGTAACTGATTATGAGTTACATTTTAAGGAATTTGTAAGTGATAAATTTAGATTTGAAAATTTTTTTATTTAATTTATTTATTATATTATGGGTGTTCAACTTTTCTTTGAGTCGGCCTCACCTAAGAACTAAAACTAAAACTAAAAAAACTTAAATTTATTCACAAGTGGTTACATATTTCTGCCAACGTTGGGGAACTGGACTTTCAATAATTTTATTGAAGTTATTTCTAGACAGTAGTAATTTTGAATGAAAATTTAAATAACTTTAAATTTAATTAATTAAATAACTTTAATTTAATTTAAATTCTTTTATGGTCGGTAATTGAAGCTGTCCATTTATTAATTTGGCCATTTTCTTTTCGAATGCCGTCCCTTTAATTATTTTTTTAAAAATTCCATTTTGGAAAGATTCCAATTGTTTTGTCATAGTCTTTGACAGATGCAGGACCATCGGTGCTTCATAGTTTAATGCCGGCCTTAAAACGTATTAATGAATTATGAGCTTGATTCGCAGTGAAAGACTGAGAAATAGAGTTTGTATGTTTTTGTCCGTACAGTTTTTAGTTTCTTTTGAAAATTAGCTGTAAATGTTAAATATCTATCTAAGTAAATGCCAAGATATAATAATTTATTAGACATTTTATTTGCATGTCCATTTATTTAAAACTGACTTGAAGTTTTTTCTTTTCTTTTTGAAATGAAAATATTGCACACTTAGTTTTATAACATTGACGTCAATATAAAGTTGCCTTATGTCATTCACAATATTTTGACATGCTAATTCAGCTTGACTGAGGGCCCTTGTGGCATTGAGACTACTACTTGTGATATCTAAGTCATCAGTAAAAGCGGTTGCAATGGCTTTGTGGAAATTAGCACTAACAATGTTTGGTGTGTAGACAGAAAAAAAAAATCGTGGACAAAACTGCTCCTTGTGGGACACCACAAGTAACAACTGAAGAGAAGTTGTTATAACTAGACTTAGAATCGACCACACACGACTTACTCACCTTACTCATTTTATAACAAAGGACAATCCACAGAAGTGCGTATCATGCAATATACAAATTTGACAAATTTTAGAGGACTGCCCTCTATGAGATACTTATTTTCAGTAAGTACAATAACAAAGAAACTTTCCCAATATATATATATATATATATATATATATATATATATATATATATATATATATATATATATATATATATAACTCATTCAATAAAATATTAAAAAAATAACCAATGCTTAAAATACAGAAACATAGACTGAAGAAGGAGAGTAAATACCCACGATGCTGAATGACCATAAGAACTTTAATCTAACCTGTATTAAGTTATGTTCTATTATACTATTCAAATCTTCATATTTTTGCATTTTTAATGATTTTAATTAATAGCAAAACTAGTGTTATTTATATAGGAAATTGTTTCTATTAAAAACTTATGACACATTAATTACGTCAATAAGTTCAAATAAAAACTGAGGAAATTCTCATTTAGCATGATCATAAAATATTCAGGAAAGCAAACATAAATAAAAAGATCCACACAGATCTTCACAATGACTGATTATAAATAACCACGTTTCTTGGAAATAAAGAATAATCCTTTTGTTGGGTTAATAAAAATTTCATTTTAAACAAAGCTCAGCATTTCACGTAAAAAGTAATATTTCTACAGCGTGGAAGTTAATTTCGGAGGTTCTTAGTTTTAATGAGCATAAGAAATGAAAGTTAAAAACGTCGGAGGAGGAAGTCAAGAATTAAAAAAAATTGGAAAAACAGTCAATAATTATTTCATTTTTTAAATTATATTTTTCTAATTTTTTTTTCCTATTTTATTCTTTGTCTTGAATTGAATAACCATAGATTGAAATTGATAGTTGATGGCAATGGCATAATTCTGGTTAAAACTTTAAAAATATAAAATATGAACTATATTTGTGGTGACGTTCTTTATTTGAGTACAACACACTCACACTGTAGATATTTGAGGGTTAAATGTCTATATACATATTAGATAACACATTCAGTATCTTTAGAAAACAATTTTTTTATTAAATATATTTTTTAAAGAAATAATGAGTAAGTATGACAACTCTTGTAATTTATAAGTAACTGATCCTAATTTTACAAATGACTGCAGGATCACATAAATAGTGCTGTTTCACTAACGCTAAATAATATCGCCTAACCAAAAGTTTATTTTATTTTTTTAAATAACTAAACAACAAGATATCATTATGCCAGACAAACCTACTTTCATAGTAAATTTTTCGAATTTATGAAACTCACATAATAAATAACTTAGCAATCTAAGTTATTTAGATGTTCCCATTGTAAAATTCAATAGAAGCAGTATAGAAGTATAGAACTTAATTAGAAACGGAATTAAATAAAAAATAATTTAAATCCTTCATTTAAAATAGATAAACCATGTTCATCGTATTTCCCTTCACCATAAAACAGAAATAGATGTATATGAACTAAAATGTAATGAGTATGAACCTATGTCACAGGAAAAACTAAACGAACAATAAATCATAGATTAAAATAACATATAAGAACATACAATAATAACACCCAGAATTCCAACTTTGCTATCTATTTAAATGAAAATTCAACAAAGACTCCATAGTGAAACTAATACTTCAAGTAGAAAATAGCCTAAAATTAAGTACTTATGAAACATTAGAATTAAAAAATTGTCAAAAACCAATCCAGATTTTAATAAAGATGGCGAGATAAACATTTCCAATAGTTCCATTTTGAATTTGTTCGGGAAACACTAGCCAGTCACTGGGAAAACCAAAATGTTTAACCGACCTACCTACCTGACCCTTTCTGCAGATTTAGTTCACTTTAAGTCCTGATACTTTTCAGAAGTAACGTTTTTAGGAGAGTACCAATATAGTTGATTTCTTGTCTTACATCTTACATGTTATGACCCTTCTGTACACACCATCCTTCTATTCTATGCTACTATGGTTCAGAATTGCAATTTAGCTTGAGAAAAAATCATTGTTTTGGGAAAGCGCAAATTTTATAGGTACATTGATATGGATTGACAAATCAATGTTTTATATAAGAAAGTATTATTGGGTCATAGAAAAATACTTTTAGTTTTTGTAAATACATTAATATCCGAACAAATATAAAGACAAATTAAACCCTGATTGTTTATATGGCCTGGAAAACAGCATTTGATCCTTTTGTTGTCCAGATAGTACAAGATAAATTATAATGTAAATATATATTTGGGTCAGACCCTGGAAAAATCTTTGTGTGGCTTGATCCAACTGCAAAGCTAATCATTCATTTCTCTTTCCGATTTCCTAAAATTTAGTTTTACAATGGGAAATAAAGATTTCTGAGTGACAGTGATTTCAATAGACTATTAAGATATACAAAAATGTATTAGATATAAATAATAAGATATAATAAGATAGATAGATATAATAAGATATAAAAAAATTATTGTTGCCTACAACTGTTATTTCTTGTATAAAGCCATGCTCGAAGTTTGTCTTCCGTTAGAATATCGATTGTTCCACTTAAGGCAGAATCAAACATAATTTCTTGAAATTCCTACCTAATTTCGAGGACAATAGTTCTTGTGGAAAACCTCTACTTTCTATTTGGCCTTTTTATATTTAGTGTTCTTAGAATACAATTTTTATCTAGCAGAACAGTATCAGCATGTTCTCAGGTTGTATCCTGGTTATTTCATCTGCAATCTCTGTTTAGTATCATTTCTGGATTTTGATAAATTGAAATCTAAGCATATTTTTTTATTTATTTTCTTCATTAATCTTTTTTTACTTATAAAATCCAAAAAATAAAATGTCAACCAGCGAATTTTATGGCTATAAAAATGAAATGTTTCTAGCAAGAGAGTCGTGATGAGGAGCATTCCCCTGGTGCCCATCCATCTCTCTTGTTAGTAATATATTATTTTATGCGAGATCTCTCATCCAGCTTTTCATTTTTAACGAATATTGTTCGGTATCATTGTTGTGGCATGCCATGTGTGAGTGTACTGGGATAATCTTGATGTGTATCCGAAACCTTATCTTAAAATGTTATTTGATGAATGTCTAAGGTCACCAGATTTTTGGATCATCAAAACTCAAAACAGTACTTTACCAGGAAAATGTTACATAGCCCCTTCATTTTCTTCATATCTCGTTTTCTAAATGTTTTGAAATATTCAGATTTTGCTACCTAACAAATTGGAGAAAAAATAATATGTCTCTATTCTTAATTTTATATGAATTGTTAAATTAATTAATAAACTGAAATTACATTAATTGAAGGTTTTAGAGGATGAAGGGGTAATGTAACAAAACGCAATTTCGTGTAATTTGTGTTTAAACTTTTTTTGCTAACACTTCTGCATATAAACCCTACATTAAATGAACTAATTTTAAAAAAAAAAAAAAAAAAAAAAAAAAAAAAAAAAAAAAAAAAAAAAAAAAAAAAAAAAAAAAAAAAAAAAAAAAAAAAAAAAAAAAAAGAAAAAAAAAAAAAAAAAAAAAAAAAAAAAAAAAAAAGCATTCCTTATAAAACTCCTAACTTTATAATAATGCTAGAAAACGATGGAAAACAGGATATTATTAATGAAAATACGGCATTACCCATTACAAACGGCTATATTTCAACAAATTAAGACAAAGGTGCTTTATAAAATAACAAATATTGAACGAATAAGCCTGAATTTAATTGTTGCATTAATAAAAAATATAATATTGGGGCGAAATCTTAGAAATTATGTTTACTTCTCATGCTTTTCTGTCAAATTAATCTTAAAATGTAATGATTTAACGTATATGAATAACTCGATTTATTTTCATTAAACATTATTTAAACTAAGTAAGATTTGCATTTGTGTTTAGAAAGCAATTATTAAGTATTTCAAAATTAAAACTTATTGTTAAAACTAAAAATCAGTGCTTAAACCAAATGGATGCTCGAGAGTTTTAGTTGGGACAACTGGACATGTCTTTCAATATGCTGGGCCACGTTATGTACCACAGTTTTTCTCTAATTAAGCTAGAATCAATTCTTTATTACCTCATAAGATTATGAATTAAAACTAGAGTATATGATTAGAAGTAAACAATTCATTATAGCCGAAGAAATGCAGACGTGGTAATTGGCCTACAGAATCTTTTGGGGTGTTGGGGTGTACCATTCAACAAATAGAGGGATAAACCAGCCCCATCTCGGAAACATGAATCACAAGGCATGAGTCATATTATTAAGCCGAAAGTATTGATCGGAGGAACACCAGTTGACCCTAAGGTAGCAACCTAAGTGACTTCCTGAGAATCGTTGATTCATTTGACCTCTAACCGGTGATTCACTGTGACCTTTGACTGTCACCAAGTTAAGGTAACTTGGTTGACATTTTGACCTTGATGTGACAAACTTGCTCCAGAGTTCCTTTTAAGTTTACAGAGGCAACAGGCGATGATTATAGTCACAACAATCATCAAACTTTATGATACACATTAGCAAATTTGAACTTTGATTACCATCGCTCTAAACTATGTTTCTCAAGATTTGGAGTAAGGTAAACATAATTAAAATGAAACTTTAAAAAAATAAAGAGTTGATAGCAGTCAAAAAACAACATAATTTAATCTACAACTTACAAAGTAATAAGTAGTGTGTGAGGATGCTTAGATCCAGGGTTTAATATTAATTGAAGAAATACAGAAAAGTAATATGTATTACTATTAATTAAATAATCGATAACAAGTATATGTAATTATTAGATTAAAAAAATAATTTATTATTTCACGTTAGGAAAAAAGTTATTTTAATTCTTTAATATTTACACCAATTCGAAAATGGGCTTCAATATACAATGTGTCACAATTCATAAAATTACTTTCATCATAAAAATGCTTCTTTTTAAACAAATAAAATTCCTTAAAAGAAATTAATGCCCTTAAATAGGTGTGAATTTAGTTTCATTTATAATATTGAAATGGCATTGGGTCGGTACTTTTTCGGTGTAAAGAAAATTTTCAAACTCAAAAATGTAAAATTTTAACACGCCTATAATTCTGTTGGTGTTGTTGAATCGAAAATTTGCTCGTCAGAAAGTCTATGGAAAATATTTTTTTATATGAATAACATTTGTCATTAGGACTTAACGTTAGAAGCTTTATTGGTTTGAAGGAAAAAAGTCATGTTTGCCTAAAGGTTTTAAGTGCTGTATCTTTTTTGACACGGCCTATCTCTGATGGCGTTGCTAGGATCGAAAATCTACCAACAGCATTATGATCAGAAATTTTATGGTGGGTATTTTTTGATATATAACATTTGTCATTAAGATCAGCCGTTTAAAAGATCTATATGCTTGAATGAAAAAAGTCACTTGTGAAACCCCCTACTTTCTCTCAACTTTTTTTATTTTTAAAAATTCAATTCAATTTAATTATTAATTGAATTGATTTGATCCTCTTAATTCCATAATGTAAGTATTGAAAAGCAATATGTAATATACAGACAAATGAATGATATATTGTTTTTCTCATTTACGGATAAATTGAGATTTTTATTGTATACTCAGGTACACAAATAAAATTAATTATCGTTTAAATACAAAGAATGTTAGGTTTTAGTAGTTGATATTTTTTATAATGTTTCCCGGAAAAAGAAAATCTTTGTTAAATTACTTTTTCTTAGTTTAGTCTAATTTTGTTTGAAGCTTTCATTAACGAATCAAGAGAATAAACTTATGAAAATAACAATCTTTTCAAATTTCGTTAGCAAACTTTTTATATTTTGATTTATTTTCCCTCCAAAAGGCAACTTAAGTACAACTTGTCAAATAACAATTTCTTTGAAAAATGGTTGTTTTTTTTTCGGCAAGCAGTGTCATAGCTATTATAAAAATTAGCACAAATAATTTAATTTAATTTTTTATTTATTTATTTAAATAAATATATAATCTAATAAATTATTATTTTGGTAATTTATAAGACAAAACTAATTATCTATTCCAAATACACGGACAATAATAACTATTGGCATTTTTTTGCTCTTAAAACAAAATAACTAACTAAGAAATACAGGGTGAGTATCTCTTAGCGTAAAAAAAAAATTGGGTGAAACTAGATCAAAAGTGTAGCCAAATGCCGCAGACCTCACCTTTCTATTCCAATCCGTTGCAGATATATGGTAAATAAACGATTTTTTGGAGGAAAGCATGTTTTTTACGATAAAAGCTGTAATATCTCCATTTTGTTTAAATATTTTTCAAATATTGATCACATTTTCGGATTTAGCAATAAATTTCCTATAAGATCGGAGTAATTTAACCTTGAATTTTACAAACTTGGGACCTAAAAATATCTTTATCTTCACCTAATTTAGGGAAGTTACAATTTCTTATAATACTTCAGCGCTCACTGCTTTTCATAAAAACAATCCACAAAACTGCAAAGCTCTCAAAAACTTGCAAATTTAATAAGCTTTCAAATGATATGTTAAAAGTAATGATTTTGTTTTAATTTCATGGAGAAATTTACTTTTGAAACCGAAAAAACATGGTGTTCTCATTTAGCATACAAATCAGGTACTTTGGTAAATAAGACATTATGATAATCGCTTGATGAAAATCTGTATTTTAAATAAAAGAAACACTTCATTAGAATAAAAAGCAAAGAAAAAATTTGTTAATTTGAAAATAAAAGAATCACTGTCAATAAAGCGCCGCCAGAGTCCGTTATTTTATTAAATTTTCAAAATGTCCTCCATTATTTCGAATGCAGCTTCTTGCTCTCTTTCTCACAGCCCCTACGGTCACTGCTAAAGTCAGACGCTGTTGCAATTTGGCTCCGGCCTCCAGAATTCTCGTCTTTAGGACCTCAATGCTGGTCACTTCTCTGGCATATACCTCGCTTTTTATGTAGCCCCACACATAAAAGTCCATTGGAGCTAAGTCAGGTGACCTAGCTGGCCAATGTATCACACCATTTCTACCTATCCAGGTCGAATATCGTTGGTTCAGCCATTCCCGTACTGCTGCCGAATGATGTGGAGGAGCACCATCGTGTTGGAATATTATGTTTTGCTGAACATCAAGTGGAATGTCGTGAATAAGTTGTGGTAGAATATTTTGTAAAAAATCCAAATAACTTTCTCCATTCAATCTGCTGGGCAAAAAATGTGGCCCAATGAGTCGGTCCCCTATTATCCCAGCCCACACATTCACTGTAAAACGATGCTGGAAAGATGCTTCTTGAACCATATGTGGGTTTTCAGCTGCCCAGTAGTGCCGGTTGTGGACGTTAAAAATTCCTTCCCTTGTAAAAAGAGACTCATCTGTCCATAAAATTTTCCTCAGAAACTGGTGTTCTTGAATGTCTCTATTTAAAAGCCAGCGGCAAAATTGTATTCTATGTACATGATCATTAGGTTCTAGCCCTTGTACTTGTGTGAAATGATATGGGTGAAAATGTTCTCGGTGCAAAATGTTGATAACTGACCTTTGGGAGATACCAATTTCACGGGCCAAGTCTCTTGATGAAACACTGGGATTTTCATTTACTATATCAATAATTTCCTCTTCGAGTTCAACATCATGAGGAACTTGTCCCAATTCTTGACGTAACTTATGAACGGAACCTGTTTCAGATAAACGTTGATGAGTTCGTGAAAACACTATCGTAGAGGGGAGGCGCCTATCTGGAAACCTAAGTTGGTACTCCCGCCGCGCTGCACTCGCGTTTCCATTACAAAAACCATACAAAAAATGTATGTCAGCGTACTCACCATTTGTGAACGTTGCCATCTTCGCAGGTGTATTGCCAAACAGAAAAAAATAATCCCAATAAATAAAATGGGCCCTCAAGCTAAGGATAAGCAATATTAGCAAGGGTCTTTCTAATGATAGTGACACTTTTATCTCTGTAGCTTCTTAATTTCCAAATCAAACTTTCAATCATTATATCAAAATAAAAATAAAATAATAAACAATAATCCCCTCCCATTTCAAAATAAACAGGAAAATAACTATGAAATAGCGATAATGTGCTTAGTACTGAGAGAGGTCAAAGTCGCTGTTGTTATTATGAATACCTGAACTGGCCTAAAATTTATGTCAATAAATATTATATTTTTTCTTTGCTTTTTATTCTAATGAAGTGTTTCTTTTATTTAAAATACAGATTTTCATCAAGCGATTATCATAATGTCTTATTTACCAAAGTACCTGATTTGTATGCTAAATGAGAACACCATGTTTTTTCGGTTTCAAAAGTAAATTTCTCCATGAAATTAAAACAAAATCATTACGTTTAACATATCATTTGAAAGCTTATTAAATTTGCAAGTTTTTGAGAGCTTTGCAGTTTTGTGGATTGTTTTTATGAAAAGCAGTGAGCGCTGAAGTATTATAAGAAATTGTAACTTCCCTAAATTAGGTGAAGATAAAGATATTTTTTAGGTCCCAAGTTTGTAAAATTCAAGGTTAAATTACTCCGATCTTATAGGAAATTTATTGCTAAATCCGAAAATGTGATCAATATTTGAAAAATATTTAAACAAAATGGAGATATTACAGCTTTTATCGTAAAAAAAAACATGCTTTCCTCCAAAAAATCGTTTATTTACCATATATCTGCAACGGATTGGAATAGAAAGGTGAGGTCTGCGGCATTTGGCTACACTTTTGATCTAGTTTCACCCAATTTTTTTTTTTACGCTAAGAGATACTCACCCTGTATAGTGTAGATAGCAGTTTATAATAATACATAATGGTGACTCGTTCTATTATTCATTTATTTTTAATACAAATAGTTTACATCATTTATTAAACTTTCTTGACTCTATTTTATCTGATAATACATTTATAAAATCGATAGGTATAATACATAAATATACACAAACATATATTTAAATAAAAATTATATTTTATTTATTTTAATGCTGACAAAAAATACAATTTTTCACACCATTTTAAGTACACATTCATGCCTTATTTACAAGAAAATCAAACAAGCAATAAAATTTGTATTTTAAAATAAATAAATAAATAAATTGAATAAATAAGAATCAAAATTAATAAGAAAATAATAAAAACCAAATTCATACATATTTACACTCAATTCGACAAACTACCCCCAACTAGCTTCCTATCGTATAATGGGTTAGGCAGGAAACCAATTCGTGAGACAATGGAGGTCGAGATAAATTTTATCAGTATCTTTGAATTGACTTGATAAAATAAAAATAAATAAATTAAAAAATGAGATCATGTTAGATAATTATTTAATTTAAACTAAATGAATAAAGCCTGTCAGTAAGTTTAAGCATTGAATAACATGTTCATTAGACCGTAACGATATCACGTTTTAATTATGAATGAAATCTTAACAAGCCCACACGCGTCTCTGTGTAACTTCTCAAGTATAACGTGACGAGGCGAAATTATACATAATTATACATACATATATAAATTATAAAACTAAATAAACTAACAAGTTAATCGTTAAAAAGATTTTATAACACTGACAATATTGAAACATATTACAAATATATAAGTCGTCAAAAATATTACATTTTTACCGGATGATTTTAACTGTATAAATTTATTACTTTAATATAATATTTTGAAAATGTTGGCTTTAATATTTTGTTTATTCCAAAATAATTATGATAATATTGTTATCTTTGTTTTTCAATTTAAAACTGATTTTTTAGTTTCAGAGGATCCTAGTTTCTTTCGTTCTGATTTTAACCAAAACCACTGGTTTTCTGTTGAAACAAAACAATTTTTTCAATATTATAGGTGTCAACCGGGTATGTAGATTGATTAGTCTTTGAAAAATATTCTTATTTCATAAAGCTTAAATATATTCGATCATATCGGACTGATTTTTAACCGACTTCAAAAAGGAGATGGTTTGACTATATTTTTTATTTTTAATACAGAAAGCAAAACATAACGAGTTGAAATAATTTTTAAAAAGGCATCAATGTAACTTGTAAGTATTATTAAATAGCCTTAAAAATTAAGATCAATTCTTTGTACATCGTAGTGTAAAAATATATATTTTTTATTTATAATGTCTTTACAAATGTAAACAACTATAACTTAAGAAAAACAATTATATTTATTGTTTGTTATTTACATTTAAATAAAACATTAATAATATTTTACAATAATTGTTGAATAAAAAAATATATAAATATATAATGAGTATAATTATATTTACTTTGAACATAATTTTTTTAATCACTTTTTTTTTTAAATGTTTATTTATTTTAATATATTAAAAACATATATTTTTTGATATGAAATACAAAACAAAATAACACTTTCTCAAACAAAACTGACTCGATTCAAATGTTCTGACAGCTGACAAGTTTCTAGGCTTACATAGACTTCAGTCCTCTCGTCAACACCTCCATCCCTTTGATCACTGCTAGTCCTCTGCCTGTTCTGCAAACCCTCCATGAATCCAACAGGTACACTCAGCTCGTGAGGGCAAGAACAAATCTTATTGGACCGCCAGTCACAGCAGTACAGAACCATCAGGAACATTATTATCGCCAATGAGAACGACATCACGAGAACCCACCACATCGCACAACGCCCAGCGCATGTCTTCACGGTGGACGGCCAAGAACTGACTCAATGAATGGCGGAGTTGTGGAAGCGTGGGAGGGGATCCAGTGAAGCAACCCAATTACCCTCTGACATTTATATAAGGTGGGGATTTTTCGAAATTTCATTTAACGAATTTTATAAAGAACTCGTTCTTTTTATGTTTAAGTACGGATAAAAAAAGAAGAAAAAGAGTAAGGTATCCAATGAAAATAAACTGGAATTTAATCAAAGCTCGCTTCTAAATATAAATTTTTTTAATAAACTGTGTAGGTGAACGGATCTTTTTGCCTTGAATTAAAAGGACCGTTACCTTTGAGTTGCCATATTATTGTGTATGTGAAGATAATAACATTACATCTTGAATTAAAATATTAACAATAATTTTTTTAAAAATAAAAAAAAAAATATTATTTTTAAAATTAATTATTTTCAAATTAAATTAAATTCATTATTAAGAAAAATTAAATAAATTTAAATTTTTTAAAAAAATACCTTAGTTTAGATCAAGCATCAAAGCAAGGATACATGGAAACGTGTTTTTTGGATAGGCATATATTTACATGTACTTGGATTATTATGCACAATAATTTTTCGGCAGTTAACTATTTATTTATTATGCCTATAAGCTAATTTAGGTTTATAATAAGTAAAGTAGGTATGTAGTTCTTATTAGTGATGTTGATATAACGTGCAAACACCAAGTATATACGAGAACCTGGTATACGTTTTGTTCTGAATTTTTTCTAATTAATGAGTCACACTAGGATAGTAATTATAACAAAAATAATAATAATTAAATAATATTATTGTAATTATAACAACAATAATTATTAAAAAAAAAATATTATGTATACTATTATATAAAAGGACAAGCCATTTTTCCTTTGTGATTACTAACCACGAAAACTACTGATCCAACCTGCATTAAATTTTAACCACATCATCTTTATAGTTCCAGAAAATTTTAGTAACAATAAAATCTACTGGTTTTAAATTAATTTCTTATTAAAAAGCAATAATATATAAATACCAGTGCAGTTCCAAAATCGACCGAAGGTGGCGAGCCCCGTTTCAAACGAGAGGTTATAAAGATCAGGTGTTATATAGAGCTTTAAAATTTACTCATTTTCAATTAAATTATTAAAAACGATTTAAATATGTTGTGAAGTTTCAAAATCGGCCGATGTTTGGTAGCACCATTCCGCAATAGAGTTATCAATAATAAAACTGCTGAACCTATCCGTACCAAATTTTAACTACATTATCTTCATAGTTCTAGGACGTTTAAGCAAACATAAAATTTACTACAATAAAAATTTAATGTACAATGTTGAGTAGCAGACTCGAGGTTTGGCACACTATCATATACTTTTATAGCTAGAAATATAAAATTCAACCAGATAAAAACAATAAAATTATTTCCGCCGAATAAAAATTATTACAAAAGTTTATTAATAGTCTCTGTCCAAAGTTTACCTACCAACTCATGCAATAAAATTAAAAATTAGATCTCTAACTATGCCTTTACCTAATATTCAAACACCTAATCAGTGCAGTTGTGGTTAAGAATTACTGTCTAATATCATAGAAAAAAATAATGCTGAATCGCATTCTTTAACACAAGTAATATGGATAAACAAATAAAACACTAATTATTAGTTACAATTATCCAAGTTCTTTAATTATACGAGCGGGCGAAGCCGTAACGGGGAATACTATTAATAATTGTAATAATAATAATATAAAATAATAAAATAATATAAGCCATGTGAGAATTCACAGTGGCCGCCTGAGAATCGGCCACTGTGAATTCTCACATGGCTACCTTCTCCGTGGTTTGGAAGCCCCTACCTGCGTCAACTGTCAGGAACCGAGGACAGTACAACACATTTTAGTAGACTGTCCACAGCTTTCATCTATAAGGGAGAGATTTAAAATTTCAAACACACTTCAGGAAATCTTACAAGATGATAACAAATCAGTGAAGTCTCTGTTGGATTTCCTAAAAGCTATCAGGTTTTATGGACGAATATAGGAAATAAATAATCGAAGATGGACTGCCAATGACCCTGAAGGGTAGAGGCAATCAATCAAATAAATAAATAAATAAATAAATAAATACTAATTATTAATATTTATTTTCGTTATTATTGAGTATTAATAATAATTGATACGAGAGGTTACACTCTTAAAACCCAGTTAGTCCCCGTAAAAACATGTACCATTTTAAATAACAATTTCACTGACTAAAGTGGAAAATGTACTAGGAATACAATAGGAATACATAGAAATACAATTATAGGAATTACATTTAATTTACATGGTTATTTCATTAGACTTTAACCAGGAACTTTTAAAAAACTCTTTAAAATTGTTTTTTTTTACCGGTCCTGAAACTGAATATTAACTTTACCTCCTCGAAAAAGTAAAACATTTAGAGGAAGAAATATTAACTCTCAGAAAAAAATATGCTATGATTTCAGTTTTATGCTTCCAAATAAAAGAATAGCTCATTTGATAGAAAAAAAATATCAGATATATAAATAAATAACATTGAATTTCCAACAAGTTATGTCATGTAAGTTCTGTAGATCAGACTAACTATTCAGGGGCTAAGACGTATTTAAGAACGAAAATGGAGGGGAAATAAACAGTTGGTACCCAGCAGCCACATTCGTTAGCACATATTTAGCTGCAACAAACGCATGCAAAAATAAAATTAAAAAAAAAAAGAGTTAAATGTACTCCATTTGTTTTATCAGTTTTTTCGTTATTCAAAAAAAAGGATTCATTCTGTTATAAGAAAAATCTTTTTTAAAAAATAGCATATATCAAGCAATGTGATTTAACACCCCCCAAAAAAGTTAAGAAAAACAACATAAAGGAAAAAAGAGGGCAAAAACTATAGTGATTTTCCCATCACCAATTCTTTTAAAAAGTTGGAATTTTTATAACAGAACTCTTATGTAAGTCTTTTATGTGAAACTCACTAAAAATGTGTTAAGGTTTTGACCTTTTTGTATGTAAAAGTATCTGCTGACCGGACTGCAATTATAAATATATTTCAGTTCTCACATACTTTATAATTATAAAGTTTCCGAATCCCATTCCTAAGTTAGGTTCGTAAAATAGTAACAATCATGTTGAGTTGAATACACAGATTATCAATTAATAATTCATAACAAATCGTTTGACGTTTTGTTATGAATTATTGTAACTCACTAACTTGTAACTCACTGATTAGAATGCCGATTTTTGTGTAGGTAGTAGGAACCAATAATAGTGCAAAACTAGAGTTATAGCCGCCAATGAGCATTGGTAGCGAAGAAAAAATAATATATAAAAATCACGTTTTATTTTTTTTTTCTTAGCTCTCAGTGAAGATAGAGAAAATAATCTTTCACGTTAGATTATAGTTTTGTATGTTATTTGAAATAAAAATTCTTTCGATGGGCTCAAGACACGATCCGGCTTAAAAGTGCTCAAAAACTAAAAAAAAAAATGACAAAATTCCAATGAAAACCGCTGTAAATCTGTGAACATTTTTTGAATGAAAAACTGACCTTAAATTTTGATTTAGCGCACTAAATAGCCCTTATATGTGAAATTTTATCAAAATAACAAAAATAGTGATTTTTTACCCCTATCGAGGATTTTGAGAATTCATAAACAACTTCTGCGTTCAAACGCTTAAATTAGTAATAGCATCACTAGAAACAGCGTACATTCAGCTTTTTATCCGTGCGTTTAACATTGGGTTTACTCCAGATTTTAAACAGTGCAAAATTTGCTATAACTCTAGTTTTGCACAATTATTGGTCCCAATTATCTAAAAAAAAATCGGCATTGAAAGCTGTGTATTCAAAACGTCCCCTTGTGAGTTAAATTTTTTTTCATGGTAAAATACGAATTCAATGTATACGATGCAAGATAATTCTTATAAAATATATACCTCAACCGACGTATACCTCGAATTTCCATATAAATCGAAGGATAAAATAATATACTCCAGGATATTTAATTTTGTAATTTTATGAAAGTTTTTTATCAACGAATAGAATTCAAATACAAATACTAAGGACGGCGTATTTTTCTAGCTGCATTTTATTCCCTTAAGTTAACGACAGTCTTATACTGTGCTCACAGTATTGAATTTCTTGGTTCGCAGAGGAATACAAAAGGCAGCTAAGAAAATGAGCCAAGTCTTTAGTATTAGTCCAAGATATTACATTCTTAGCATTATTATTGCATTTCGTCGTTACTTGACATCTTTTCATTTTAGTCGATTACCTCATCGCCAGTTAACTATGAAAACAATACCCCCATGAAATTACTAATACGAGTAGATGGTCAGGATTAGAGCTTATGAAAAAAAAAACAAAAAAAACAAAAAAAAAAAAACAAGGTTTTTACGCTATAGTGAAAAGAGACGGTTTTCAAAGAAAGTATAAGGGTATCTTTGTCGTAGATGACAGAAGGCCCCTCTCCTTCGTTAGCCCAGTCCGGGTGTGTAGCTTTGATGAGCTCATGTTCTTATATGTGCCCATATAATTAAAACATAAAAAGATAAAACCCGACTAAGAATAATGTTGAATAATATTAGTGGATTATTTAATTCCCTCTCTTAAGACCAATTGTAATGTAGATGACAATGTTAAAAGGATGTATGGTAATGGATAATACATGAACCAGAGGACTGGGGTGGTTGAAAAGGTTTTGATAGAATTTCGAAAATTTGAGGGGCAAGAGGTCAAGAAAAAGGTATATTGAGGTAATTATGTATAGTAATAGTAAGGATTCGTTGGAGACACAAGATGGAGTATTTACTATAGTACAGACTTAAGTTTCAAATAATTGAATGAGTTGATATTAAATTGTTTTACTCTCACCCACGTTTCAAGTTCATAGGTCCAAATATTAATATTTAATAGTTTAATGATGGTTTTGTAGTTATAATAAATACAAACACTTATTTTTTTTTAAGCAGTTAGTGCATATTTTTGCTAACTCTATGGTTTTCTTGTCGAGTGTCGGAGGCTATCAAAAATTTAACATGTTTCTGTGAAATAATGTCTGTCACCTTTGTTAATTCTAAGGTTGTGTGCAGTACGTCGATTTTCGTCCTCTATACCGTACACTGAGCTATCCTCCTCAGTACTTCGTTCTGATACAGTTGAAGTCTTGAAAGGAGAAGGTCCCATTTTCGGGTTTTTCAATTATATCTCGCAAACGGTGGACTCGAGAAAAAAATGCATCAAATCAAAATTAAAACTAATTAAATTTCCTAAAAAATTGATAATTTTCGCAAAAAAACTATTTTTACCCCACTTTTTGTCAAATCGTCATGCCAGAATTATGTTGTGCTATATCCCAAAACCCTTGTTTTGGGAAATGAGATTTGATTTTTGTTTCTTAAAGTACTTTTTTATTTTGGGATAATATGTAAATGCATTTGCAGTTAAATATCCCCAGTATATTTGATAATATTTTACGCCATCAAACTTACATCCTGATTGCATTGATTTAAAACTAAAACGGTTTTATTCATTTGGATATAGAACAAAAATGGCTATTTTTGCATAACCTTTAAAGAAATACGGGATATAGAACATTTTTAGATCAATAAATTGTTCTATATCCCTTTGAACTAATTTCTTTTTAACAATTGGGACAATGCATTGTAATAAACGCCCTTTGTTTTTATATAAATTTTATTATTAATTATTTTTGGTGTATATAACTCCATATACCCTAAAAATGGACTTAGAACAAGATAATTCTGAAATAACGAAATATTTGCTTCTAGTGCCTTCCACGATGGTTTCTCAGAACAAATGTCAAAGTCAAAGTTGTAGAGCGTTAAATGTATTTTAATTTCATATATATACGTTTCTGGGGCTTGAAGCAAATTTTTGACAAAAAGTGAGATAAAAATGATTCTTTTTTTTTCGATAATTTACGAATTTTAATAACGTATATATCGAAAACCATTAGAAATTCGACAAATATGTATAATGTTAATTTTATAGGAAAATCAAATCAGCTTTAATTTTGATTTGTAGCATATTTTTTTAGAGTCAATCGTTTTAGAGATATAATAGAAAAACGCAAAAATGGGCCCTTCTCCTCTTCCCTTCACTGTTAACTCACCCCCTCCCCTCAGGGGTGGGGACTTTTAGTGTGTTTACCTTCCAACTATTCCTAACGAAGCTATTAAGTCAAATATTATCGCATATTCCATGCACTCTACACCCCTCATTTCAGCACTCATTGACTGGACTATCTTGGAAGAGAGATCTTATTTTTCAGTCGGTTTTCTTGGGATTAACTGTAATCATATACATAGTTATACGTTAATTACTTATATATAAATTATTTTTTTTGGCGAGTTAAACCTCCTCCTTATTTTCAAAAAAGGTATTCTTATTTCTGTGGCCCGCTGAGAGCATTCACTGAATTCGATTAGCCTTGGGGTCTTTTCGACGTTCCTCTCCCACATTTCCCTCCGCTTCTAACGGAGACTGCCAGGAACTGCTGCCAGAGCCGGAACAGAGGCGGGTTTGATAAGACCTGCGGTGGCGGCCGCAACGCGATCAATATTCCTACTGGAGAGCTCTCTAGCAGCAAGTTCCTGAACTCAACTTGTTCAGATGTTCCGACGCTAGGTAGTGCGGCAGTGTCATGCAGTTCATAAACTTTCGCTATGTTTTTCTTATACAGATTGGATTTTTTTCAGATCATATATTAATTACAATATTTATTTATTTTAGTCATTCAATTAAAAATTAATTAAATTGGAAAAAATATATAAAAATAGAATATTATTGTTATTTGCGAATGAGCCTATAGGGACTACGTATAGCACTCAAGAGGCATGCTTTTCCTTTCTTCGTGCTCACACTTCCTTCATTCTTTTTTCCCTTGGGACCTTGTTGTTCCAGTCTTTTTCTTAAGTTTTTCCTCCTGTCCAACTTGCCACTTGTAAATTTAGGACCCGAAAACTAGCCGGTTTGGAATATACTCTGGTGTATATCTAGTATAAGATCAATTTTGATTTCACCAATCGACTTCATTGGGTCTGTTTACGATTTGCTCCTTAGTTCGTAGATTTCAATTTATTTTTCAAGTAAGTCTAAAATAGAATATATCTTATAATACTAACATAGACTAGCATAATAATAATTAATTTTTCTTTTGAAATTGTTTTGAACTTCTGAAATTAATCAAACTTTGCAGATATTTAGATCCTGTGGTCTAACAATGGCCAGTTATTCTAATAATTTATTATTTTACAGTTAAAGTTTCTGTCTATAAAATAATATATATTTATTATATTATATAGCTAGGATTGGTAATATATTTATCGGACTGCATAACTAGCGAATCAATAAAATAATAAAACTGAACCTACGGTCAAAAGTAACTGAGGTCTGACAGTGGAAGAGTCACGGTTTTTAAAGAAATTATGTAAGAAAGCATAGCTTGTTGTATACAGCATCGAATCTAATAAAAATAATGTATATAAAGCCTTAAAAACATACTGGTAAGAATGGAATAGAAATTGATCATTCTAACAATTGATTAAATTGAGTGCTGCATCAGAAAATGAGTCATTATCTTCGACTTTTATAAGCTCTTTGCTTTAAAAAGATGTGGAAACAAAAAAGTTTGCTAATTGGAACCGAAAAAGTTTGAATCACAAGTTTAATTTCAAAATTCGCTAATTAACATAAGTCCCCAATAGTTAGACTAGTCCTGTCACTCATAATGCTTAGTAAATAAAATAATGATATAGCTTGTAATGAAGAATACAGTAAGATAGAAAATATGTAAACCCTATTGTAACATGACATCTCCACATGAACTGAAATCTCAAGCAGCACCTGGTACTAGCATATATTAGTCCAGTCAATGAGTGCTAAAATGAGGGGTGTAGAGTGCATGGAATATGCGATAAGTTTTTACTTCATAGTTTTCTTAGGAGTAGTTGGAAGGTAAACATACTAAAAGTCCCCACCCCTGAGGGGAGAGGGTGAGTTAACAGTGGAGGGAAGAGAAGAAGGCCCCATTTTTGCGTTTTTCTATTATATCTCGAAAACGATTGACTCTAAAAAAATATGCTACAAATCAAAATTAAAGCTGATTTGATTTTCCTATAAAATTAACATTATACATATTTGTCGAATTTCTAATGGTTTTCGATATATACGTTATTAAAATTCGTAAATTATCGAAAAAAAAAGAATCGTTTTTATCTCACTTTTTGTCAAAAATTTGCTTCAAGCCCCAGAAACGTATATATATGAAATTAAAATACATTTAACGCTCTACAACTTTGACTTTGACATTTGTTCTGAGAAACCATCGTGGAAGGCACTAGAAGCAAATATTTCGTTATTTCAGAATTATCTTGTTCTAAGTCCATTTTTAGGGTATATGGAGTTATATACACCAAAAATAATTAATAATAAAATTTATATAAAATAAAAGAGCGTTTATTACTTTTTGACTTCATAGCTTTCTTAGGAGTAGTTGGAAGGTAAACATACTAAAAGTCCCCACGACTGGGGGGGGGGGGGGGTGAGCTAACGGTGAGGGGGGGGAGGGGAGAAGTTTAATTTTTTTGTTTTTTCGATAATATCTCGAAAACGGTTGCCTCTAGAAAATAATATTTCAAATAAACATCAAAGCTAATCAAATTTCCTATAAAATTGATAATATATAAACTTGTCGTAGTTCCAACCGTTTACGAGATTGAAAATTGGTGATTTTTGGAAAAAAACAAATGTCACCTCACTTTTTGTCAAACTTTTGCTTCTAGTACCTTCCACGATCGTTTCTCAGAAAAGATGTCAAGATCGAAATTGTAGAGTATTAAATTGAATTTAATTCTATATTTACGTTTCTGGCATTTGAAGCAAGTGTTTAACACAAATTGAGGTAAACATTTTGTTTATTTCTAAAATTATCGATTTTAAATAACGTATATCTTGAAAACTGTTGAAATTTCGACGGATATGTATATAATTAATTTTATAAGAAATTTAATGAGCTTTAATTTTGATTTGTAGCATATTTTTCTAGAGTCCACCGTTTTCGAGATATTATCGAAAAACAAAATTGGGACGTATAGGTATTTAATGGGATTTAATCAAAATTTCATTTATAGGGACTGATAGTAAATTTCAGGAGCACTCAAATAAAAAATAGGAATTTTGGATCGAAAAATTAGTTTCAGAATGAGGTCCAACAAACTTGTTTTCTCAGAGAAGTGCGACACCAGTTAAATATTGCTGAAATAAGGGGTGTAGAGTGCATGAAATATGCGATAATTTTTAATTTCACAGCTTCGTTAGGAGTAGTTAGGAGGTAAACATACTAAAAGTCCCCGCCCCAATTTTGTTGTCACATATTATTATATTCAAAAACTTTCAGCAAAAAACCAAAGAAAAAAACAATGCAGAATATCGTTTCTAAAAGAATGACCAATTGGTCCAAATAGGAATGATTGAACTATGTAATGTAGATGCGCTTTTCGTGAAAGATTGTACGTAAATAAAAAAAAAAAAATAGATATAAGAATAAATTAGAAGTAATTTTTAGAAATGGATAATTGGTAATTATTAAGTCCATTGGCAGCACTCTAATAAGATTTCTATATTAAGGATAGAGAACATCACTGAAGGATCGTAGGGGATTTTCCAACAAAGTTGGTTATATAGAGAAATGTGCTATAGTGCACGCTAGCCTTTAGACGGTCCCGAGGCCATTTTATTTCAGACGCGTCAGAGGGTCAGCGGGAACAGAGTAGGAAGAAATTTGACATAATTGTGAATTTGAAGGGTAATGAAGTTTACTATGAAAGGATATCTGGTTCGGGCTAATTCAGCAACATATGGAACATCATGGAAAAGTTTATTGGTGACAAAGTAAGGTGCGTTTAGGATTTTTGGAAGGATTTTGGATTGTAAAATTTTGAAGCTGGTTGAACCAAATATTTTAGTGGCGTCACAAAGCTCAGCTCCGTATTTCAAAATCGGTTTAATTACTGCCATGCAAATGAATCCTTTTTAATTGATATAAAGCTAAGATAGGTTTGTCCAGTAAATGTTTAAGGAGTCTTAAATTATGGACAGTTTCTTGTTGTTATATTCTTTTATGAGGATTCCAAGTTAGACGTTTCTCCAGATGAAATACTCTGTAAAGGATCGGTTCAACAGAAGTTAAGGAAATACCATTATAGTGAAGTTAAAAAGATCTTTTAACCGGTTACATATTCGAGCTTCGCTCTAGAAATAGATTTTACTTTAAATGCAGCAGGTTTGGATACTTTATGTTTCCTTCAGTTATTAATACGCCACACAGTGTTTCAAAATGACGAAAATGTGGGGAAAAAAATTGTTTTTATTGAATTCTCTCTGTCGCTAATTTTATTTTTTCTATTAAGACTTTTAGTGCAAGCCTAGAAAACATACTAGTAAGAAGGGAGTGGAAATTGATCGTTCTAACAATTGATTAAACTGAGTGCCGCATCAGAAACAAACCAATCAATCGTACGAAACATACCCGGGCGGTTTGAAATTTATTTCGCAGAGGACCCCACAAAATAAACCTTTACCTTCCTTCTCTGGCTAGAATGGGTTAGAAACCTGTAGGATAATCCGTCCTTTCTGCTCTAATTGGAGCACATTAGGAAGTAAAGCCACACAACAAGTGAAAATCAAGTTTAATTTCTTTGTTTATTTACAAAAGGGATGCATACATACCTATACGCACAATTTTGACCACACCAGAAACCGCCGATAAAAGTATATCCGTTAATTTATATTTTGTAATTTATTTTTATTTTTATTTCAGTTAGTTTTAAGTTTTGATTATATTTTCGGTATAATATGTATCCTTGTGTAAATAATTTTTTTTTCGGGTATTTCTTACTACAGCTACCTGAGTTATAAATTACAGTGTAAAAGATAAAAATATATTGAAACTTCGAAATTGTTATTTTCTCCACCATTTCCATAACCTTATGTTTCTTTATTAAAACTCCTTTCAATTTTCGAATCTGTTTAAGGGTGATTCTCAGATTACGGGCGATTTCGAGTATCAAATTTTTACAAATTTAGACTGTATTTAATTTAAAATTTAAAATTACCGACGGCTTCTATTGCCTCTCAGCTTTTGGAAATACAATTAATCAAAATCATAACAGACTTTTTCGCGTGAAATTTAGAATTTTAAAATTAATAAAGTGCGGTGATGACAAACTGGATCTTGGTAATGACAATCCGCAGCATTTTTTGTTGTTTTTTTTAGTAGCAGTCAATTTCGACTTGGGACGAATCATTTTGTCGTTAAGTGCCTAGGTTAAAGAAAAAATAACTAAAATAACTAAAAATTAATATAAATGTTCATTACCGTAAAGTTTATGTCATTACCGCGATAATAATTTGGGCGTGAGAATGAGATGGGTTTTTAACTTGGTAATGATATTTGCATGCATTTTGATCGGTACAAACCGCTACGATAAAAAAAAAAAAATATATGCCAACTGTTTAGGAACAAATGACAGTCAAAATAAAAATAAAGCCAATGAAATAATTTGAAAAGCAAGAGTAATAATACTAGTCGTGGTAATGACAACAATAAAGGTACGTGACTTACTTCTCAGGTTGTAAACACGTGTGAGGGAACTACCAAACTGACTATGACTTCACCGCTATGGCTGATTTCCAGCAAAAAGTGTACCACTACATTTTGAAAAAAAATTTCCAACTGTTCCATTTCTTAAAGTTGATTTCCTTAGGTCATCCTTAATGCGAGGAAATAAATTTCACTACCATTCACTATAGTTAATGAAACCAAAGTGGCGAATGTTTAGTAAAAAACTATGAGTGGGACGCTCCGTGGTAATGACATTTTCGTTGTTTATAAGAAATTTTATTATAAAATCAAATTACTCGTTTTTATTTCATGTATAATATTTTATTATGAAAAAATGTTTCACCACTCTATTATCATTGGGCAAAAATTAAGGTAGGACTTAGTTAATTGATTAATAATCTTTTGGGACTAAAAATTGCCCGTAATCTGAGAATCACCCCTAACCGCATAGAATCGGCTTGGGTCACGGAAATACTCATTTTAAAGTATTTTCGTAGATAATAGACATAACTTTTTACACAATGACTGTACAAAAATAGTATCTTTCAAGTTGTAAATACAGGTACATGGTGAACAACTAGAATATCCCAACACCTGAAGAGGAAGAGCCGAGAGCTTGTTTGCACTCCTTTGTGGCCCAGAGGTAAGACCACAAATAGACCAGGGCTGCCTTTTGTGGTGCTTTTTACTGCTTCAATTACAGTCCCTTTGCACAGCTGAGCCTCACAGACCGGTCATTTCAATGACAAAAGACTCCGTTGGAGGATGTTATTTACGGGTTGGGTGGTACAAACCTTCTTTGAATTCAAACATTTTTTAGTCTTCCTGTGACCATGTACAGACGTATGAAGACAAGATGGTACCATTTATGAATCATTAAGTTTTATTAAGTAATGTTAAAAGAATAAGTAATAATTATTCTGAAGTTAATAAATGAAAATAACTATAGAACTTAACCAGTGGTCAATTTTGGAACTAGCGGGGTACTCTGCCATGATTCATCTCTCGTTTTGTTTAGGTTGTTACAATGTTTTCAAGTTTCTTATTATTTTTTCTTTCTAACAACTAACTATATTAACTAATAAACATATTAAGAATTATAAAAAAAAGTTAAAAAATTTTCCCACTTTAACTAAAAGAATAATAAAAAAATTAAAATTTTCAAATAAATACAGCATTATATAATTAGGATTGATGAATTACTTCCTTCTATACCATCATTCGTACCTCAAGTGATAGCATAACATAAAACAAATAAAAAAATATAATCAGACATAATGAAATAGATCATAGGTATAAAAAAGATGTAATACATAAAATTAACTATAAATTGCAAAAACACTTCATAGGTGAAACAAAACAAAATATGTATCAAAGGATAAATCAACACAAATACGACTATAAAAAGATCAGTAAAACAAATACACAACAGAAAAATTAAAGCGGCGATTTATATTAATAAAACAATAAATAACTCGTAAAACAGATACAGAAAAAATAGGAACAATTTATGCAAATATAGACAAATTAAAAATATAGATTGGCCAACTTGGAAATAAAAATAAAAATAAACAAAAACAAAATAAGGAATAGACTTTTGAACCCTATTAGGTAGGGTATTTCAAAATTTAACAGTTTTAGATAGAAAAGGTGGGTTAGCACTAGAAGAAAAAAAAGAGGTGAATTATATTGTTTTTATTGTTGATTAATTATTAATTAGGTTGATTCATTTAGTTTGTATTGTTTAAATTTAATGTAATAACATTGTATTTTAGTCTGATGATGGGATAACATATCCGGAAACATGTCATTGTAGTGAAGATAAATTGATAAATAAGGAGTTTAGCTAAAATAAAGTGTATAAGACAATATATTTTTTAATTTAAAAAAATCCATTCACGTCTCATAACAAACCTGAGGATTAAAATTAAATCACACTAGTGGAATTTGATCATGTTTTTGGAAGGGAAAAAACGAATATCCAATTTAGACTGCCTCATTCAAGAGGTGATTCAACAAACGTGTTAACCAATCCCCGTACAAACTCATAATTGGGTTTAGTGACCTTTTTATCAAAATAATTTGATACTTAAGAGTAGAGGTTATGAATGGAATAGAAAACAGAGTGCAACCAAATTATTCAGGATGGATTGCATCAATATAATTTATATCAGTTAAATATCATCACTGAACATTTGTAGTTGAAATATAATGGGTCTTATCAGATTTTCAGTTTTCAAGTTATTGATAAGGCACTTGTATATTTTATATACTTTTTTGTTGTAGAATCTCTGTTCCTTCCTTTTGTAGGATTCATAAATGTTTTCTATTTTAATATCATGTTATTTCCACTTATTTAATACGAAAAGGGCATAAAAGAAGTTAACATTACTTTGAGCATGCATTTAGCGTTTGTGTGGGAATGATGAAAAGTAACCTTCTTATATAAGTGAAAAAAGAAATCACTTATCCCTAATCAAAGACTGATACTTATATATTCACTTTAATCACAGCATTCAAAATTACTACTTAAACACAAAATGAACACCATTTTTTTTTAGGTAACAACTAAAGAACCCTGTTAACTACATACTGATCTTTGCATGCCAACAGTTAGTGAACATATATGGACTCTTTACAAACATTATTATGACAAATTATATCACAATCATTATCGAAAAGGCCACAACTTACATCCCAGGCAATACCTGAAGGCTGAAAAAGAACTGGGTTAGGAATCTCATAAGCTATGTTCGAAATAAAGAATCCACTTCAATTAGGAGGTGCTACGGGGTTCTCTCTCAAGCCTTTCACGTCAAATAATTAAATAATTCAACTTAAATTAAAAAAAAAAAAAAACCTATTCAATACTTGGACATATTTATTTATTGCTGATGGTAAAATTTTAAAGTACTCCTTATTTTTTCCATTTTGAAAATTACACAGATGGGTAATTTTAAAGAGAGGGATAAGTGATAAGCATCCATTGTATTCCAGGGAGAAGTACTTTTTTAATTGCAATTTTTTTTTTTTTATTAAACGATTCATTGCCCTTCAAGACCATTTACCAAAATAAAAGTTATTTTTCCATTGTTTCAAAACCCATATTTTTATTCCCCAGAAACTTTCGAATATTAGTAGAGGAATGTTTTTTTTAATTTAAACAATTCAAACGTGTTTTCCGCTTTCAACTGAGATGAAGTTTCCGTGTACCTTTCCTGTTTAAAATCCAATCAGACGGCAAGGGTTTAAGGTACCATTTTTATACCAACAAAAAATATTTGTAACTCTTTCTATACTCTGAAAATCAAAAAATTTCACCCTATTGGTTTCTGATTTTCTGAGCTAAAAGTTTCATTCTATATTTGAGTTTTACGTTTCCATATACTTTAACCAGGGAATATAAAACGAATTAGGACTAACTAAAAATTGATTAAATATCATTATTAAAAAAAAAATACAAAGAAATTTTAAATTTATGTTTAAATAAATTAACAGTAAACTATTTACGTTATTAGCACTTTTACTGAATGCATCTTTTTATCTATGTATAGTAGTAAATTTTAATAAATGAATAAACAAAAAAAAATATGTTTGTTATAAATATGAATTATAAATTATATTTATATTATTATAAATATGAATTGTTATAAATCTTATTAATTTTGAAATTTCGTAATTTTATTTTATTTTTTTAAATAATGCTTGATTTTAATTAATTAATGTTTTTAAAAACCCTATTAGTTTTAATAAAACCCATGGTTAAAAAATATAAAGGGACGTAAGTCCTAAAAAAAAAAATCAAAGGTATTTTTTTTACGATGGATTTCGATAAAAAAAAATCATATTTTAAATCGATTTTATACAAGTGAATTGTTTTATGGGGGGACACCGTTTCGCCGCAAATTGCTAAAATCATTTTGAAAAAATAAGCAGTTTAAAATTGGGATTGCAAAAATTAATTAACTTTGAACAAAAATATGAAATTAAGGTCTTCCTGCGACTGGTACGACGAGCGGCGAGAACAGGCCGATTGTAAGTTTTTCCCCGAGAGGCTCAAATCGTCGACCAGCCCGTGATAAACTAATATCGTTTATGTACTGGCTACGGTGGAAGCGTATCCTCATCGGAGCATTCGAGACATAGCCAGAGATACCCACTTAAGCATTGGAAAGGTGTGGGCCATACTAACAACACCATATGAGGCCGTACCGCATTTCACTTTATCAGCCTCAAACACCCCAAGATGCTGAGATACTGAGGCTAAGGTTCGTCTAATGATGTTTTGTGATTTGCGGCGAAACGGTGCCTCAGAAAAAAATAAAATTGACCGGTATAAAATCGTTTAAAATTTGATTTTATTTCGAAATCCGTCGTAAAAAATACCACATCCCATTGGAAATTCCAAAGTTAGGGTCGCTGGAGAAGAACTGGAGAATATTAGAAAGCGACTATAACCTGAAAAGAAACTTTATTTGATCCTGAGGGTTTAGTTTAAAAATTTCAAAAACTGTGGAAAAAAAGAGGGTGGCCATCGAATATCGAACACCCTGTATATAAAATTTAGTATATCATAGTTACAATTATAAAAAGAGTTAATATATTATTTATCATTCTAGTTTAACTTTCATACTATCTTACGCCGATTTTAGAGGGTTTTAAGGTATTAATTTAAGCAATTTACTTCAACTGAGGTGGTCCTAAAAGTTTTAGAACTTTAACTTTAGAAGTTTTAGAAGACTTAAAAATCTAGATTTTGTTTTTAAACACATTGTTTAATGTAAAACAATGATTATTTATAGTAATGAAAAGAGAAAAAATCTCCTTTAAGCTCAAGACAAAATGCACTCGAAATTAAACCTAAATTTAAGTCGTCAAGATTTTGACTCCCCTGGCAACTATTAAATAAAATATGAATTTTGTTTTAATACTTTAAACATAGGGATTTTCAGTATTTTAAATCGAAATTTGAAATAATTTTTTGTTTAATAAAATTAGTAAAGCAAGTTATCTGGTTGGTTTCAAATTTGTTTAATAATTTTTTAACTAAAAGATAGTGATTGTTTAATATTTACAATTTTTTCTAAATCCACTCAAAAACAGGAACGTTTTAACTCTTTTCAGGGATCAGTGTACTATAGTATACTATAACTTGATAGGCTGTTTGGAGGGGCCCTATCATTGAAAACTATTAAATGAAGTTAAAAAAAAAAAATGTAGAAAATATAATAAAATTATTTCTTCCAAAGATTTATTTAATTTTAGACCAATACAAAACAAAATACAGTTAATCTAAATATTCTTAAATATAGTATGCTTGCCCTGAAAAGGGTTAATGAGCATAGAAGTGTTAGTTTTCAAAGTCAATATACTAGATACATTATAAAATAAAATTTTTCAACTATATTATTTTTTTTCTAGCTCTTAGGTCGCTTTAGACCAGGGGTGCTCAAACGGTCGATCGCGATCGACTAGTCGATCGCGAGTGCTTTTTGGGTAGATCTCGAGAAGAAAAAAAATTTTAATAAGTAGGTAGGTAACTAAACTACAAAAATGTATTACGTAATAAAATAACACTGCTTGCGGCAAAAGGTGGCTTTATCAAAGGAACGCGCGGCACTTGTCAAAGAAAAGCCGTGTTGTTTCTAGACGAGAGACAGTACAGTCTAGTTTCGGGCGGCGCGTTTGACGGGAACATTCGAGACTTTCGTTCACGCCGATATAAATGTTGCGCCTGCAGGAATTGGAGTCATTCTGAATTGTAACTTGATGGCGATCCTACGTCGATACAAAGTTTATTATTAAATAGTGGAAAATGAGTGCAGTGAAGAAATCTAAAACGTATCATTTTAATAAGGATTGGGAGGAAGAATTTTTCTTTTGTATGGTGAAGGGTAAGTGCATTTGTGTTATTTGTCGTGCGTCAGTTGCAATACCTAAGCGTGGTAACTTAGAGAGGCATCATAAAACGGTTCATAAAAACTATGAAAAGGATTTTCCGCTACCGAGTGAATTAAGAAAACGAAAAGTAAGTGATTTGATATCTTGTTCGAAAAAAGAACAATCCATGTTCACAAGACCAGCCAAACAATCAAAAGCTGCTACGATCGCGTCATTTAAAATATCTCATATTTTGGCGAAACACAAGAAACCATTTGAAGATGGATCGGTGGTGAAGGAAGCATTTATTGAAGCGGGTGAGACTTTATTTGGAGATTTTAAAAATAAAACAGAAATCATGTCTGCTATTAGAGAACTTCAGTTATCTCGTCCGACTGTCACAAGGCGTATTGAAGTCATGAGTCAGGACATCGCAGATAAACTAAAACATGATATCATGGAATGTACATACTTTTCTTTACAGTTCGACGAATCCATCGATATGACAGACACTGCCCAGCTGTGTATTTTTATTCGGATGGTATTCAATGACATGTTGGCTAAGGAAGAATTTTTGACAATCATTCCTCTGAAGGGGAAGGCCCGTGGCGAAGATATATATGACGTTTTCTTCAATTTTGTAAAAAAACTACGAGCTACCAATATATAAATTAGTGTGCATTACAACCGATGGAGCACCAGCAATGACTGGAAACAAAAACGGTTTTGTGGCATTGTGTCGAGCTAATGAAGAATTCCCTTCATTTTTTTCATTCCATTGCATTATACATCAACAAGTTTTGTGTTCAAAAGTTTTAAACACGGAGGAAATTATGGGCATTGCAACAAAAATTGTGAATTCCATCCGTGCACGTAGCTTGCAACGGCGGCTCTTTCAGTTGCAGTTGGAAGATAGGGAGTCAGCTGAACACACTGATTTAGTTCTTCACACGGACGTCAGGTGGTTGAGTCGCGGAAAATTCCTAGAAAGGTTTCAAGAATTATTGCCCGAAATAACAGCTTTTCTAGACGAAAGAGGTGATGACACTCAGATTTTGAAAAACGAAAAATGGCTAAATGATTTGGCATTTTTGACTGACATCACAATGCACTTAAACACCGTTAACTTGGAGCTTCAAGGTAAAGGAAAAACTATTATTGAGATGATTAGCGCAGTAAACGCATTCAAAAGTAAATTGCAACTTATGATAGATCAACTGAAAAGAAAGGATCTGAAACATTTTCCGTCTTTGAAAGCAAGGATTCCTCAGTTGAATTATGATACGTATGAGGCTGAATTATCAAATATTTTGGGACAATTCGAAATGCGTTTTTATGATTGCAGTAAATTGGAAAATATAGCATCATTTATGAGTTATCCTTTTTCATGTAAAAACATTGAGGAATTAGCTACTGAAATAGCAAGTCAGTTTAATATGAACTCATGTTCTGTTGAAAATGAGTTGGTGCAGATTATATCAGATATACATCTCAAAGCTACAGCATCTGATACAAATTTCTGGTGTTTTATATCTGAAGATAAATATCCGAATGTAAGGCAAATCGCCCTTCAACTGACGGCATTTTTCGGGTCAACTTACTTGTGCGAGTCTGCATTTTCTGAAATGAAGATAATTAAGTCAAAATATCGCAATCGACTAACTGACGATCATATGTCATCATGCTTGAGATTAGCACTCAGTGGTTACGTACCATCTTATGAAAAGTATGCTGAGGACATGCAGTGCCACGCTTCAACATCCAAAGCCACTCCTTAGTTAAGTTTAACACCATATGTAACTCTTTTGTTTTGTAACAACAAATAAACTCGCAATTTTGAATAACTATGAGTTTTTTCATTGATATTGTAGAGAAGAACCTAACTAAACCTAACCCAAACCTTGACTAAAATAATGTACCTATATTGTGCAGAAAGCTAATATCTATATATGCTACGGTACACCCTACCTAGGTAGGTAGGGTGTATCGTGTATGTACGACAACCCTGCATCACACACACTTGCAGTCTCAGAGTCGATCGTAAGTAGTCTAAAAATATTGAGGTAGATCGCCAGCAGTTCAAGTTTGAGCACCCCTGCTTTAGACGAAAAGAAAAAAATACGTATAGACTTCATTTCGATGAGGAATAATTATTTCAATTAAAAGCGGTGTCTGATAGTCCTGAAGGTCCCTTGGTTAGTCTTAGAAATTCATTATTATTTTAATATAACGATCCCATAAAGTTTATCTTTATTAATTTATTTTTATAGAGTCATAAAGTATAGAATCTTTATTTTATATTCTCTGAATAAAAACCAGCTAAAAAAATAAATAAAAAATAAAAATGTTCTCCAAGCTGCAATTCTTATAATAAGAATTATGTATAATATGAATTATAATTCAAAATGTCCACTATTCTTCTACTTTTCACCAAAATGAATTATACCGGCTATTACACTAAAAAATATTTTATATTCAACCAATATAATTGTAACTAGGACGAAATAGATTTAGTTTGTATGTCCTATTTTTAGATTTGCATGAAATATAAGTATTACGTGTAATACTGGCAATAATTAATTATAAGCAATTGAGGTAAATTTAATTTTTGAATTATAATTCTACCATGGTTTCATTCTTCGAAGTAATTAATCTCTTTCGATAAAGACACGAGCTTCAAACTTTTAAAAGCTTCTGCCCCTCATTGGAAAACTTTGGTATAATAATGAGAAGTCTTATAATGATTCAAAAATGATTTTCATTAAATTATTAAAAATGATTATGGTTTAATACAGAGGTAACACAGTTCAAATGTAACGTTGGCTGATTTTAAGACACATTACAATTGAATTACTGGATTCGAGAAAGAACATAAGTAAATATGTTTATACAATGACTAATGTTATTTATCTAAATGCAGTGTGATACGGTACATTGCTTTTAGAATAGCTACAAATTTTTAAAAATTTTCTCGAAATGAATACTTAGATTGACAGTAAGACAGTAAGATTGGAGATATAAGTAGATTAACTTACTGTCCAAAACTTTAAATTTTAAATTTTACTTCAAATTTTGGGAATTTTAGACGGATGATTGCACCAATGGTACTCGGATATAGCTATTTCAACTATTTTTTCTGTGTGTATCCTAAATTGTACAAGTTCGTAATACTTATATACAATATAAAGCTCATCCGGTAGACGCAACTGTAAAAATTGAAATTTTACAGGAGAAGCAAGAAACAGAAATTAAATACTTTAAACCAACATTATAGGTATAAGGAATATTTAAGTATACTTTTGGTTTGGCCAGACTACAATCCAGTCGATGTTTTTTGGAATATGAAGCTTTTGGGAGCACTTTTGATGTATAATTACAGCAATATTTTTTACCCGGTTTCGCAGTTATGATTTTCCTTTTCCACTGGATGTGCGATATGTATAGATCTATTTTTTATTGAAAATAAATTACAAAAGCCGAACTAGGCTAGTAATAACATAGGCTCATGTCTAGATACACATCCACCTAACATGACACAATAAGTAATAAGGAGGAATCTATAAACATATGTGAAATTTAAACGAGATAAAACTGTAGGAAAATCTAAAACTATTCATAAGGTATAGTTGACTGTGAAGTATAGGAGATGTAGATAGTTGTTAAACAATACTTTTATAACATAATTAAGCAATACTAGTGCTAGTAATAATAAATAATAGTTTAATTACAATCCAAGCTAGAGTAAATACTAATAATAATATACAACTTATATAATAATACAAAATGAAAATAAAACTACTTTTGTAGTATAATAAAAAATCAAACTTTCATTTAGTAACTTTATAATGGAAACAAGATAGTTACACTATTCTAATTTGTGTACTATTTTGTAATTTATATAAAGTAGTTTTCTAGTCCTAAAGTAATATGTGTTTTTATCTTTTTAGAGTTTTCTTGTTGTAATTTCCTATTTCTTGGGTATTTGGGTTTTCAAACAGAAGAACTAAACAAAATGAAATTTATTAAAAAAGAAACAAAAATGTGGAAAAGCTCTTACAATAACAATCAGGATCGGCCACACATGCCTCACTCACGGGTATTTTATAACGAAGGACAATCCACCAAAGTGCATATCATGCAATATACAATTAATAGTTAAACATATTCTAGTAGAATGCCCTATATGGGTAAGTTATTTTCAGGAAGAAGGATTACATAAAAAACCTCCCTACCATGCTAGGTGATAATAGCAATAATATCGAAATAATAATAAAATTTCTTAAAAATACAACTTATTCAATAAAATTTTAAAAAATGACATAGAAGAAAAACATAGAATGAAGGACACTTAAGACCCTCGAAGTTGTGTTTCCATAAGAATTTCAACCTAACCTAACCTTTGGGTTTTCAGATATAGCAGTTGTTAAGAAAAATACCTTTGTTTGCGACTGAATGTGTTGTTTGATTGTGGGTAGATTGAGATCAGTGAGCATAGTGGATATTTTTGTGTATCTGGGGTAATAAGTTTGTGATTCTTATACTAATTTTTTGTCTTATTTCCAGTTTCCTGTAATTTGTTATATAAGTTCTACACTACTTTATGTTTCAATAATTCTTATCGCACTTTTAGCATTTTTTCCTTACAGTGTATTGCTTCATCAGCTCCTCCGTAGGAAATTATGAATTAGAACTAAGCTAACAAACTGTCCTTATTCCTTTTGGCTAATCACCAACTATTAATTTTTTTTTTTTAAAGAACCTTTTTACAGGAATTGAGATCATTTTTATAACTGTGTTGTCCCAAATGGTCAAGAAACCTATACTACATTTCACTTATAGATTAAAGAAATACGTTCTGACCTCTTATGGTAAGTATTTTATATATGAAGACCTATGTCATAGTGGATAATTTAATGTTCTTACACGCTTAGAGATAAATCCTTCATTAATCAGTTCTTCATATCAGAAAAAAAGTACTACGCGGTCTGTTTCATGCCTTAGTAATGTTATGATTTGAAAGTACTTTTTCCGAGATGTACACGAAGGAGTTGCCCCAGAGGAACAGACATCTCGCGCCGACTTAATCAGACTAAATTTTAAAGCCACATCCGCTTCGCAGGCACCGTAGTCACATCGTCAGATCTGAAAGTGCTTTGTGTTAAATTAAGACCTTCAAAAGGAACGTTTTAATTAGCGAAACCGTTTCATCTTCGTTCTACAAAGGAATATCGGTGATTCTCGGGGTCCTCAATATCGTATCGAATGGTAGGAACTGTAGAAAAAATAACCGTTTTCCATAACTGTTATTTCCATTCTAGAACTAAAAACTAATAAGTTTAAGTGTTAAAAGCTTTTCAATCTGAAGTATCGATTACTGTTGATTGAAATCAGTGACGTGTCGGTACCTAAAGATCGATTTTTGGTACTAATACCTTATTTAAAAATAAATTGCTACTACACACATTAATTCCTATGTTAACTTAAAAAGAAAACCAAATATATTAATAATTATTCAAGAAATATGTAAGAAAGAAGTAGACAGCAAATAGCATTTAATATATACGCTATATTATATATTTAGACAATAAAATTCAGATAATAAAGACGAAAATGTAATTAATTTAACAAATTCTTTTTCAAGAAGATAAACATTCCATAGGCTCTTGGTTTTATTTATTACTTCTGGAATCGCAAATGATTCTAAAACCTTTCGTTTTCCAGGTATTTTATAGTAGAAGGATGTTATAATATTTATTTAAATCTTGTTTTAATGCTGTATTAGGTTTTCAAAACCAGTTTGGACTTGTAATTAAATAAAAAATAATTCTATTTTTTGTGTAACGAAAATGGCCTGAGAATAAAAAAAAAGTAATAAAAAAATAAAATGGTGCTATTGCCTGTCATTCATTTATTTCTTTAGTGCTTGACCTTTGGATGTTTGAAATCGTAACTGTATTTGTTCATTTTTTAAAAGTGATTACATATCTTCAGAAATTTTACGCTACGCTTGCAATACTTGATGACAAAATACTTGATTTATGAATTTTTTAAAAACAATATATACGAAGCAGTGTTGATTTATTTTATAAAAAATTCGTTGTTAAGTATGAATAGAATGTCTTTTATAACAGTTTAGTGAGAGTAATTAATTTATAATAATTACATATTCAAGTATCACAAAACTTCAACGGTATTGCTGGGTTCCTAGAAGTAGAAGTAGACTTTGTTTAATCGATTCTCTTCTTTTTAACAGGAACTTGTGGAATCGTAAATTGAAATTTTTAATTGGTAAATCCCTAATTGAAATGATTATACCCATTTATAAAACAGATTTTTATTATTCCGAAGGAGATTCCCGAAGGAGAGATAATTTTATTTTGAATAGGAACTCTCCGTACTAGAGGTAGAGTCGAAATAAATTCCTTTTTCAGAGGATCACTCCATCTCCCCTCAAACTGGGTTTACTAGTGATTGCTTCAGAATCATATTCTCTTTGAGGGACGTAAAACTCATTTATTTATCTAAAAATTTAACAACGCCAAACTAATATTTAAAAAAAATTCTTTTCTTTTCTCTGCAATACTTATAAAATAATATATGAGTTTGCTTGTGTTTGTGTGTCTTTCTAAAAAAAAAAAAAAATTGAAGTTAATACTAATATAAGCTTAGTGAGCTTACCTGGTTGCAGACATCCTCAGGAGATATGCACCTGTTATCTTGGATCCCGACCAGTGCCTGTGTAATAGGCAAGAGATTACTGCCTCGAATATCTGCGATAACCTGAAAAAAAGGAAAAAAATCATTGCTATGTATTAAATAATTGGAGGATTATTGGGAGTGGAGTAAGAAGGAAGTTGAGAAACTAGGAGATTTGAGTGGTTATGGAACTTAATATGAAAGGATAGGTATCTGGTTTCGGCTAAATCATTAACATATGGAACATTAAGATTTTTATGAATAAGTTTATTGGTGACAAAGTAAGGTGTATTGGAATTGCATTACGAGAAGAATTTTTAGGGGAATAAAGCTTGACTCCGTACGTCCGAATAGGTCTAATCTCATTATAAGTTTCTGTAATTATAGCTTTGAATGTTTTTCAAGTAAATTTTGAAGTAGTCTGAAACGGCGCATATTGTCGCGACGGGCAGTTTCTTGTCGCTTAAGTCTTTGGCATTTATTTAAATGTTCAGGGTATAGTTAATAATTACATAAATAAACGCTATTTTACACTAATCTGAAAAAAAAAATTGAATTTATAAGGAATATTATTATGAGGAATATAAATTTTTTTATTAGGTACATTTTAGCCCCAAAACGTAGACGAACTGAACTGGCTCAAAAGTAATCAATAAATCAAACAATACTCTACTCGTAATATTCCCAGTGACATTAGAAAACGCAGATTAAAATTATATGGACACATCAAGAGAATGAACCCAGCAAGACTTACGAGACAAATAGTTGAATTCTACATACAAAGAAGTAAACCGAAAACAGACCCAATGATGGTCTCAAGAGAGATAAGAAGCCCACATTAAAATAATGAAGGAAGTGTGGGCACGAAAAAGGAAAAACATGCCTCTTGAGTACTATGCGTTGTCCCAATGGGCTCATTCGTAAATAATAATGCATTTATTAGAAAAACTGAATTATTCCTATAAAGAGGAAATTTAATTTTTAACTATTCGGATTATTCATAAGCTAAATAATTATAAATATTAAGGTATTTTGTTTATAATTTATGGAATAGAATTAAGAAAATATATGATAAAATTTGCTACCAGCAGGTGTACCCCTTGAAGTGAAAACTACTTCTCGCTGGAAGAAAACAGGCGATTCTCAGCGTAATAGGGCTTATCCTATCAAGCAGCCTGTTCTACTCAAGTGGTTCCGCTGGTTATGTGATTGGCACGGCCCACTCCTTTTTTCTGTTAAGTTCTATTCTATTCAGGGTGGGTATTAAGGCGAATAGGATCAAGAAAACACCGTTCAGAGCTTTCCCAAATATATTTTAAATATATAAAAAATAGTAAAACTGTTAGAAAATTTGCGATCTTGTTAGAATATATATATATATATCTTTTTTTAATAAAAAATAAACGAAAAATCAGTAGATTTTAATATTGCTAAACCTTCTTGGAACTATGAAGATGATGTAGTTAATATTTAGCACGGATTGGTTCAGTAGTATTCGTGGTTAGTGATCACAAACGTAAAATGGCTTGTCCTTTTATATAATAGTATAAGTTATTATTATGGTAAACTTTCTAATTTTAAATCTTTCAAGAACTATGAAGATGATGTAGTTAAAATTTGGTTCAGATAGGTTCATTAGTTTTACTAAAACGCTATTGTCGCTTGCCACATATTTATAGCTTTTTGGATAACAATTTAATTGAATTAAGTAACTTTATTATCAATTTCTAGCTATATTTAACACCGGATCATTTTAACCTCTCCTAAATGGCGCTCGCTTTACTGCACTCCACATATTTATCGCTTTTTAAACAGTTATTTAATAGAAAATATATAAATTTTATTATTGCTAAACCTTCCTTGAACTATGAAGATGATATAGTTATATTTGGTACAGAATAGTTCTATAGTTTTCGCGGTTAGTGATAACGAACGAAAATGGCTTGTCCTTTTATATATAACTTCATCATCCCCCGTCGAGGCTTCGCCCGCTCTCATAAGTGAAGATCTTAGATAATTTTAACTAATAATTAATTTTTTTTTTATGTTTATCAATAAAAATCTTGTATTAAAGTGAAGAATTGAAAATTTTATTTTTGATGATATTTACACGCATAGCAGTCATTATTAACTGGGTTAAATTTAGATTGATTAGGTGTTTGAAGATAACATAAAGCATAATTAGACATCCAATTTTCAATTTTAATATATCAGTTGGTAATCCAGATGGACAGAGACTATTAAGAAACTGCGGTATAAGAAACTGCATTATCAGTGCTTACAACTAAAGGTTCAAAGTTAATATTTTTACACACAATATTAAACAGCTGAGGATCGGCATTTTGATTTTTAATAATTTTCATTCGACAGAAATAATGTTATTGATTTGATCTGGTTGGATTTTAATTTCTAACCATAAAAGTATGTGGTAGTGTGGCAAAACCCGTTTCTAACACTCAACATTGTACATTTAAATTTTTATTGTTGCTAAACCTAGAATTATGAACATGATGTAGTTAAACTTTGGTATATTTCACTCCATATACCTGTTTTTATAACAATTTAATTGAAAATAAGTAAATTTTATTATCAATGTTCACCTCTATGGAACACTGTACCTTTTAACCTTTCATGTAGATGGCAATTGCCGCCATTTTTGAACTTCACTGTTATCCACTTTTTATTCATTTTTCAATAAAGAATTGGTTGAAAATCATTAGATTTTACTATTGCTAAACCATCCTATAAAGATGATGTAGTCAAAATTTGGTAGAGAATGGTTCAATAGTTTTTGGCGGTTAGTGAACACAAACGAAAAATTGCTTGTCCTTTTATATAATAGTATAACCTTATACCGCCATATGTTAGAATCGTATAGAGCTAACAGATAATTGTGACTTACAGATAATATACAAATAATATTGCGACTATAAATTAAGATATAAGGTATCCTATCTTTTTTGTTGGATCAAACTGCACACGGTATGCAAATTTGATTAAAATCGGTTCAGTAGTTTAGGTGTTAGCCGGCCCCTAGGCGGCGACACGTAATTTATATATATTAAGATATATATATATATATATATATATATATATATATATATATATAAGTTAGCTGAGTGTAAGACATAAATAATAACTTATAGGATAAGAACCTTAGTAGGATAAGTAATACCATCTCTGTAAACAAACCTAATGTATATATATATATCTGTTCAGAGGCTATAATAAAGTTAGTTATTGTTCTATACTTGTGCCGTTCACTCTGTCACCTCAAACCCCCACCTTTTTTTAGTGTTAGCGTTCAGTCTAATCATAACTGGTGCCGAAACCCGGGAGAATTTCTGAAATTTGTTACTTCAAGTTTTCAAGTAACCGACTTACGGGTAACTCAAAAATACGATGGTGGACACGGACGAGAGAGCTAAATTCGAGTACCAGCTGGCCCAGGCGGCGGTAGAAAGGGCAAAACTAGAAACACAACTGTCGAAGGCTTCCGAGTTACAGCAGTTGGAGCTCGTGAAGATAAGGACACAGAACTCGGCATTTATACACGAGGTAATTAGTCAATTAGAACCTTTTTCAGGTGTGATAGGGGATCTTGAGCATTTCATTAAAGGAGGCGACCAGATCCAGAGTTTAATAATGTCCCGCAAGGAAAATGGTACGCTGTTAGACTCCGACGTAAAACTCCTGGAAGCTTCTCTGGTTGGCCGCATTTCACGGCGAGTATTAAATGCCATTCAAGGAGATCTGACGCATCCCTGGGATACTCTGAAGGTGAGGCTAAAAAAATTATACGGCGGGGAAGATGGACCCCGGAAGAAGATGTCTTTTATCTGCTCAAAGAGCGAAGGATTCACGGCCAATCAGAAGGAGAATTCGCGGAGAAGCTGATGGTCCTGTATAACAGACTGACGGAGAAGATGGTTGAGTCGTTTGGCCAAGCAGAAGGAGCTCATAAATTAGAATTTCTGCGAGGGGTCCTAAAAGTGCAATTGAATCACTACATAGACCGCCCAGGTTCGCTTCCGAGAGACCGTGACTTCGTCGAGTGTGCCCATGACCTCATCGATGCGAAGGAACGAAACATAACCCGCCTCGGCAAACCGGAAGCAGATTGGATAGAAGTCAAATCATCAAGGAGGAGACACAGGAGCCCACCACGAGTAACTTCTAATAATCGCAGCTTCGGAAAACGACCAAGTAGAAACTCTGACGATAGCAGGCGGAGACCAGAGCGGCGGTGCTACGAATGCAACCGAACAGGACACGTCGCTGCCCAATGCAATCTCACAAGATGCTTCGAATGCGACAAGCGAGGACACATAGCGAGAGAATGTCCAAGGCGCCGAAATCAACCACTTAGGAACGGGCAAAGGGACGAACCGATGGAGGTGAACAACCAGGACTGGAGCGGTAGACAATCTGGCAGGAGGAACAGCAGGCACTATACCAGCGGGGAATCTTCGGAAGAGGAGAGCGTCCGTTCTGAGCGTAGCGGCCCGACTACGAGGAGACACGAGGTGAGTGGTGGGAATACCTGGAGGGGTGGTCCTGCCGGGGCCGAGGTAACACCGGGGCGTTCACGTGCGGATTGAGGGTACGGTAAGGGGCGGGGTGACCGAGCGGGGGATTTATTAATCAATAACGGTGTGAAGAGGGGAAGGCAAGCTCGGTTGGCCGTGGCGAGATTAGAGGAATCGGGGGTGAAGTTCTTAATAGACACGGGTAGCACAAACTCGCTAATAAGTAGAGGAGGGGCGGAGAAACTAGGTATCTGGGGCGAGCATAAACCATGTGAATGTGCAGTATCGACGGTTAGCGGTAAATGTCAGACTCTAGGGGAAACATTTTTGAACCTCCGCGAACTAACGGGGCGAGATTTGCGGATAAAAATCCATGTAATAGAGAAGTTGACGGCCGGATATGATTTAATCGTGGGCTGCGATATATTACAGCGAGTTGGCATGAGAATGAAAATCAACCGGAAAAATTGGCGTTGTGGGATGGGGAAACGTATATATAAGGCTACAACGGTGAGTAAAAACGGAGCGGGTATTAACATTGGGGTAGTCGAATGTAGAAAAGAAACAGTAGTAGGGTTAGTGGAACAATATGACGGACTATTTTATAAGGAAAATGAGGTTCTACCGACTACGGGAAGAACAGTACATAGAATAAACTTAAAAGGCGAAACTCCCATTTATGTTAAAGATAGGAGATACCCGCAAGCCATGAGGGATATCATCAGAGAGCAATTAGGGGATCTTCTCAAACAAGGTATTATCAGACCCAGTAATTCCCCATTCAATAGCCCATTATGGGTGGTCGAGAAAAAACAGGGACAGGGCGCGAAGCAATATCGGGTAGTGGTTGACTATCGCAAGCTTAACGAAGCAACAAAGGACGAGCGGTACCCACTTCCCAGGGTCGAGGACATACTAGATCGCCTCGCGGGAGCAACTGTCTTTAGTACTCTTGATCTGAAGAGCGGTTATCATCAGGTTAGAATGGCCGAAGAGGATATTGGGAAGACCGCGTTTTCATGGGAAAGGGGGCATTTCGAGTTCGTTCGAATGCCTTTCGGTCTAAAAGGGGCTCCAATAACGTTCCAACGCCTTATGGATGAACTGCAACGCGGACTTGGTGAGGAATTTTCACAAGTATACATGGACGATTTAATAGTTTTTAGTAAGAACGAGGACGATCATATCTAACATTTGAGACGGGTCCTGAACAGGATACGTGAATTCGGACTTAAATTATCTAGGGAGAAGTCAAAGTTCGGGCTGCGGGAAATTCGGTTTTTGGGTCATATAGTATCACGGGAAGGCGTGCGACCTGATACGGAGCGTGTAAAAGCCATCCAAGAAGCCCCGATGCCTAAAAACGCACGTGGAATTAGAAGATTTCTGGGCATGGTGAATTATTACCGGAAATTCATTCCTCATATAGCGGAAATGACGCACCCTCTAACCGAAATATTGAAAAAGGGAAAACGGTTCGAACTAGGACCCGATCAACTGTCGAGTATTAGGAAATGTCGAGAGGTTTTGACCACCCAGCCACTCCTAGCGTTCCCTGATTTTCGTAAAACATTCAGGGTAACAACAGATGCAAGCGAGGTAGCTATTGGGGCGGTGCTGTCTCAAAACTTCGAAGAAGGCGAAAAGCCAATAGCATACGCGGAAAGGAAGCTAAACGACGCTGAACGGAGGTACAGCGCGATTGAAAGGGAACTCTTAGCGGTAGTCTGGGCAGTCGAGTATTTTCGCCCGTACATCTACGGCAGGAGATTCGAACTGTTTACGGATCATAAACCGTTGACACATCTGGGAACATTAAAAGAATCATCCGCGAGAGTGTCACGATGGAAGGAGTACGTTTCTACGGTCATATGGTCAGGATGAACCAGAACAGAATAAATAGGAAGATCTTTGGGAAAATGTGGGGGTATAAAGGGGTTGGGGTGTACATCGGGCAGATTAAGAAAGAAACGGGAAAATTGGGAATTTCAAGTCAGGACTGTTTCTATAGGGATGGATATAGGGAAAAACTAAAGAAAATAAAGGTCCTTGTGGTTATCAAGGAGGTGAGGGGGAGGAGAGTATCGAGCGAGGAAGAAAGAAGAATACAGTCTAAGAGAATGAAGAAAAAGTGGGAGGAGAAGAAGAGGGAGGGATGTGTTGGGAGAGTTGGGAGGAAATGATATTCATGTGGTCTATAAGGCCGTTTCGTGTCAAAAAAAATAAAAATAAAAAATATTAAACAAGTAAATAAATCATAAAATATTACCAATATACAGTATAATTACACAAGGCAACACAAAAAACATTTCGGACTCAAAAATAGTTTATTATGTATCGGCTTCGTGCGACCGGGACACCGGGCTGGTGGTCCGTCAACGACATGAGTTTCGGGCGTGCTCTTTCGGATGCAGAGTCCGCAGAGGCGCTCGGGCGGGGCCCCTTCCCGCGTCTTCGACCACATGCACAAAAAAAATGGACTAAAATAAATTAAAAATAATAATACAAATAATTTTAAAAATGGCCCCTTTGAGCCTGTCGACCAAAGGAAGAATAACATGGAATAAGTTATAGAGGTCGAAGTGAAACTGTCAATTCAGTTTTCTTTAGGACATATATTTTCCATTAAAGTTTTGACAAGTAGAATGTCAAATCTTCGATCCGAGCATTACCAACTGAGCTTGAGCGCGGCAAAAAAGCTTCTACACTTAAAAATAGAGGTTTCAAACTTGATTTATTTTTATTCAAACCAAAAAAGTGTGTACATTTAAAACATATATATTTTTTTTTTGTTTTTTTTTGCGTTTTGGAACAAATTTCTTTTTTTATAAACTTCTTTTTGGAATTACTGACACAGTTATGTGCATTTAATACGTCCAGAAAATAGTAGCAGTAGATCGGTATAACTATTATTCCTGGGGAACTGACTATGTGTTCCAGAATAAAGTTTCTACTAATTTCATCTATTATTTAATTGATTTTAGGTAACAATTCACAGTTTTAATTAAATATAAACGAATTAATATAAAATATTATGGAATTTTCGGGAGCAAAAGTTATTCATGCTGACAAAATAAATAAGATACCGACGAGGGTAGAAATACATTCGTGTATTGTAGTAGAACAATATAGAAATTATTCGAACTTACCGTAGGTTTTAGGAAATTATAGGAAATTTCGCAACCTATCAAATAGGTATAGAATTTTTTAATATGCCTTCGGTTTTGATGGAACTTATTATCAAGATAAGAAGAATTATTGACGTTAAAAAAATCTCCGATAATCGTTAAAATTGATAAATAGGAAAAAAAAAGTCTCCATTCTCAGTTTTATATGAATTGCTTCAGTAATTGATAAACTGAAATTTACATTAATTGAAGGGTTTGTAGGATAAAGGGGTTATGTAAAAAAAAAAAAAATAATAAATAAATGCAATTTTGTGTAATTTGTGTTTAAACTTTTTTTACATTTTCATTGATCATGAATATGTTACATAGCCCCTTAATCTTCTTCAAATATCTTTTTCTAGTTGTTTTGAAATATTCAAATTTCGCTACCTAACACTTACGCATATAAATTCTTCATCCACTGAACTAGATTGTATTTTAAAATAAATGTGTCATAACCCTTTCATCCGCCGAACCCTTTTAATTTTGTTCAGCATAGAGTCTTGTTATGCGGGATGGTAGAACAGACGCGCCTGCCTGACCTCATATCGTTTTATTGATGACATTAAAGAATATATATTTTATGTGATTCCTTTTTTATTTATTCATGTACATTGGTTATAATAATAACATTTAACTTCTTTACACTGTTTTCGTAGTTTCATACAAAAATATTTGTAATAAAGGCTTATTTAGGTTAATTATATTTTTTTAAATATATTATCTTTACACATTTTACTATTGCCAATTAAGATTTAGATTTGAAATGCGATGAACCCAATCCATTTAAACAGGAAATTTTTTCCTAGTTATGTGGTATTCAAAACAAGCTTCGGAACTTTTAATTTAAACTGCATGATTTTAGAATAACATAAAACTTTTGAGCTATAACTAAATATAATAGATTTAAGTAAAACTTTATGATGTTATTTTCCTTTACATATATAAAATTATGTTCAAATTTTGCCAGTACATACCCCCCTCCCCTTAAACAGGTTTTCCTTTACAGAATAAACTTATGTTTCATCTCTGAACAAATATTCAAACAAGACATCATCTGTTCAGGTGGGGTTTAATTAGAGACCTAAACTTAGGAACTACTTGAGAAGTTAGTTTGGGTTTAGTCTGTGCATCTTCTAATATTCCAGGGACCTCTCCCGAGAAGGCCAGATTTCAATTCGAAATACAAAGCTTATCAGTGAAATGTTGGAATAACATTTCAACAAGTTGTTTACTAATTATCCATACAAACAATGGTTTAGATTTCTTGCGGTATCAGTAAACACAATACCAAAATGTAACAAGATATTTTTGGTACATGTACAAAAATAAATACCACTATTTGAGAATTCCAAATCCAGCCAAGTCCATTTTTGAAACTCTTCACAGCTGGTCGTTAAAGGTTAAGCTTTGGCTGGATTATGAAGAAGCCTTTTTTTTTTGTATGGCCGTTTTCAATGGTTCACCTACTTTTGGGAGAAAACCTTCCACCAAACATATAAAATGGAATGGATATAAAACACTAGAAATATATTAAAAAAACAATTTCTTCCTGACTGGAAAAAAAAATAGATCATGGATATGTCTAAAATCCACTTATTTTCCTAATTCACATTTTAGAATTAATTTTTTTTCTCTTTCAAATTTTGATTCGCACTTGTTATTAGGGTAACAATCAGTGAATGTGATGAAATTGTAATACTACAGGCCTTGTATGCGAGTGGGGTACCAGCACTCAATAGTACCTCCTGGCATGGATTCAAGAGATTTATTTGAGCAAATCTCTCATCCAGCTTCTTTTAAGCCTTCTGAGAGTATTTCCAGGTATGTCAGTCGTGGCCACAACATTGAGTATGTTGTTATGTCCATGAAGTCTGTCGTGAAATCGTCTATAAAGGTCATGTATATGTTCCTTTACTGTGGGTACTTCTAAATCAGTGCGAAGTGTGTGGTTTGAAATGTACCAAGGTGATTTCTTGATAGTCTGAGTAATTTTGATTGGAATATTTGTATTTTTTTAAGGTGTGTATTTTTTGCAGTCCCGTATAATTGTGTGGCGTATGTCCAAATGGGTTTAAGTAAGTAAGTGTATGTATTCAGTCGTCGGAGTTTTAATGTCGACCGTTTATGAAGTATTGGATACAGAAATTTTAATTTAATCTCTTGGTTAGACTGAGACGTTTTTGTCTTACATGTGGCCCCAGGTCATTCTTCTATCAAATGAGAGTCCTAAGTAATGAATTTCGTTTGTTTGTGGTATGGGTTGATTCTCGATGAAGACAGGTGGACAAGAATCTTGTCTGAGTGTAAAGGTTATGTGCTGTGATTTGGTGTAATTTAGTTTTATTTTCCATTGTTTGAACCAATCTTGTAGTATTGTTAAGTGGTGTTGAAGAGTTAATGATGCAATTGTGGGGTCTTTATGTCTAGTTATTATTGCGGTATCATTAGCATATATTGATGTTAATGTATGAGGGCTAAGTGGCATATCGTGAGTGTAAAGAATATATAACAGTGGAGCTGGTATTGACCCCTGTGGTACTCCGGCTTTTACTGGATAAATAGAGGAGATATCTGAACCTTGTCGGGCAGAGAAAAATCTATCAGAGAGAAAAGATTGAAGGGATTAAGTGACTAAATAATTAAATTAACAATCAATGATTATTAGAAATAAACAAATTAGAGAGAATAAAGCGGTTTCAAAAGTGACTTTTTTCATTTAAAACAATATAGCTCCTAAACGGTAGACGGAAGGTCCTAGCGACAAATGTTATACAACAAGAAATATTCTCCAATTAATCTCTGATAAGATATCTAACTTCAAATATTTTAATATTTTGTTGTACTCAGCTATCTATCTAAAAAATTCTCGAAGAATAAAACTGCTATCAATGCTTGGAAACACTAAAATCAATATAGACAAAATGATTATTTTTATGAAAGAAAAAAATTTTCAGTTCTCCCGGACTGAGAAAGCAATAGATCATGGATATGTCTATCTATAATCCGCTGCTTTTATATCTATTTTTTATGATAAGGGAAATACCGAGAGAGCTGTGTTGGGATCTCTTAGAATTGGGTTACAATACTTATTGCAATAATACTTATTATAACTCATATTAAATAATAAGGAAGCCGACACCCTATAAAAAAGGATATTTAAAATATGTGTATTCACAACCCAAAACAAATATAAGATCGATTAAAAAGTAAAATAATTGTTGTTCGAGAAAGTTTTTAAGAACTGAACTTACGAAATTGAGCAATGACGGAATAGTAATAAAAAGTAATAGTATTCAAATCTTCCATTATATTATATTTTGAAAGCATCTAAAGGAAATTTATCTTGTAACTTAGTAAATTGTAATATTGTCTCTGAACTAAGTTATAAAGCTATAGCTTAGTGAAATATCGGTTCCAGTAGTTACTCTTAATCCTATAGACAGCTTATATTGTTACCACTGAAATTTTATCAGAAACTTTCTACTTTATAAAAACTCCTTGACGTAATTAGTAACAGTATCAAAATACCTAACTTCTATAATTGGGGCCTTTTATACTGTTGGCCTTGAATTTACTTGGAAATCCCAAAAAGAAAAGGACTAAATGAAGGCACACTTTGACAGTTACAAACAATTTCCACTTAGGCTATAAGTAGACCCTCGCTTGGCAAAAACCTGAGTAGCCAGAGGGCTATAGGTAATTATCCTAGGACAAAAAGGGCGGAAGGGTATAAAAAGGGAATCAAAGAGCGCACAGATTAAAGACTAGTACACTGACAGAACGACGCGGCCAGGGTAATTCCAAGGGTGCCGCAAAACATGGTCACAAGAGACACTTTTTGCGGGGGCTAACGAACCGTCTGTTGTTGCTGTCCCTTTTTATTATGCTTGTTCTGCATTGTACAGTTTTGTCCGTCTTCAAAGGTATCGAGGGATGAGGAAGAGGAAGGTAGAAACTTTTGGAGTTTTGCTGTGAGTAAATTATATTATAGATATGGATATTATGATACGAAATCCTTACTAACAAGGGGTCGTTTTGACTTGTAACTCACAAATTTGGATGCCAATTTTTTTATGGGTAGTAGGTACCTATACCAGAACATAACTAGAGTTATAACAACCAATGAGCTTTGAAAGCCGAGAAAAACAAGTTATATACGAAAATCACGTTTAATTTTTTTTTTTTCTCAGCTCTCACTCATAATAGAAAAATATTTTTTTTCATGTAAAATTGTAGTGTGGTATGCTATTTAAAATAAAAATACCTTCGTTATGTTCAAAACACGACGGCTTCAGGGTGCTAAAAACTCCAAAAGAAGGACCAAATTCAAATGAAATTCGCTGTAAATAAGTCCAAATGTATCTAATTACTGTAAAATAAATAAGTCTTTTGTAATTTAATGGGAGCTATAAACGCTTGTCAGTCGGAAAAAAAAGGAAAAATAAATTAAAACCTAAATACAAACAAGATACATCATCTGTGTATTCTTTAGGGTAGGATTGACGACAGTTCTAACATATTAAAAGAAATCGTTAGAAAAAAAAACAAAAAACAAAAGGAAGAATGATTGTCTTATCTTGTTAGTGAAAACCCCAAACTACCTTGCTCAATCACTTTGTATACAAGTATACACTTTAACCACCTAACAGAATCTACACAGTGGAATGCTGAGTAATCGGTGCGGCACTATATTGCGTTTTGTAACTAGAAAATATATATTTTATTGTTTCCTTTCTATAGTAACCCTATGGAAAGGTCGTTTATTTTGATATTTTTACAGGTCCCATGCAAATTTGCATACTGCCTGAAATTAACAGGTGTAATATTATTTTTAATTATGATGAATTACAAATAGTAAAAGTTCTATATAGAAATTAGAAGAAACATGGGGAGAAATAAGAAAAGAAACAAAAAAGAAAAGAAAAAAAAATCATAAACAAAAAAAACTAGTAATAGAATAATTAAAAATAAATAAATGAATATAAGACCATAGAAAAAAAAAGAAAAAAGGAGGAAAAATAAAAAAGGAAAAAAAAAGAAAAAAGAAAGTATAGAGAGTAGGCAAGTTGATTTTCTGATGTTTCTTCAAGTGTTTTTCTTAGTTTTCGATGAGGGGTGGTCTTCTTTCTTCATGTATAAGATCTATTTCCCAATTGATGTAGCAAGTTTCACCAAAGGTTTCTTGTATTTTCTATATAGCTTTTCTTTCGGAGAAGGCCATGTGTCCCCATTCATCAGTACTGTCTTTATCAGTAAATATCTGTTGTGTTCGTAAAGGAACCAGTCGTATAGTAAATGTTGAAATGTTTGTGGAGTCCGTCTGTCGCATTCACATGCATCTGTATTTTTCAATCGTTTAAAGTAGTGATTAGTTTGTCCATGTTTCGTTAGCAGTTGTGTAAATTTGTGATGTGTACTTTTTGGTTTATCGTTATTTTATAGTGTGATGTTTGTGCAAGGGTCGTCCTTTTGTTGAGTTGTTCCAAAGTTTGTCCCCTTCAGTAAGTAAGTATGTTTTAATATGTTGCTTAATAAATGAGATAGGAACGCGGTTGTAATCTATAGGTAGTTCAGAATCGTGAGCAGCTGTCTTCGCCAGTAAATGTGCTCGTTCGTTCCCTCCGATTCCGCTATGGCCTTTGATCCAGATCAATTTAGTTGGTGTTACTCGGTTCATTAGTTCAATCAAATTTGTCTTGAGTCGATGTGTCAGTGGGTCGTTGGATTTGGGGTCATTAGCTGAGTCTATTAATGTCTTGTTGTCCGTGTAAATGGTGAATTTGTGTTGAGCAACGTACGTTTGTCAGAATATATTCTGTGGCCTTAAGTACAGCTAATTTCTCTGCCTGATTATTTGAGCAGTTTTGACATAGTCTGTATAGTTCGTTATAGTAACAGTTATTGTGGTTTACAATTAAAGCGTAACATGTGTTCCGTTCGTCTTTACGGTTTTTGTATATATGTATGTATACATACACGACATATGTATACATGTATACATACGAGCGACTCTTTGATAATTATGATAATAATTATTATTGACTGTTCGCGCCAATCGGCGCCGGCAAAGCTGCCTTGTTGCCGTGCTCCTTTCCTCCGTAGCCTGGGGGTCCTCAGGGTGGGCGGCATACTTGACGACGCCGTTCTAAATTATAATTCACAACGTTATAAGTGGACTTCAAGTTCCAAGCGCCGTTGTGGAACCAAGAAACAGGGCAACGTTGTTGTGAGCAAGGGACGGAACAGCTCCTCACTCTCCCGGCCTTTAGCTCTTATTTCCGAGCTCATGCCTGATGGTGTTTCACGAGCAGCCACCTTTGAGATCTCTAACGGCACTCTCACTAGACCCGTGAACAAGCTAATTCCGTTTCCGGAGTGACTTCTCTTTGCTTTGTATAATCGTTTTCAGTTATGCTAGTTCATGTTCTTTATTTTGTATAATCGTTTACCCAGGAGTACTGTTTTATTTCTTTACATTATATAATTGTTGCCCAGTTGGGCTGTTTCCTTATCTTTACATTGTATAATTGTGTTCCTATTCATGTTATAATATTTTACCTTTTTGTCCTTATCTTCCTCTTTACTCAAGTTGAGCTTTCTTTTCTTTATTTTATTGTATAAATATCTTGCTGCCTGCCCACCATTTTCATTGTATAACTTTTGGAATAAAATTGGGCAACATCCCAATTTTGGTGGGCGGTGTGTTCGCGCCAATCGGCGCTTTTGTGAGGGGGGGAAAGAAGAAAACTTTAATTTACCGTGGATTGACGCACTCTATAGACCTCTAGGTAACTAGCCCTTATCTGCGTTAATCCCCACATGAATATTCCTCTTTCTTCTATCGTCTGTGCTCCATTACGCACCTATTAAATTGCCCAAGACCTCATGGTCTTCCATCGCTTTTATGACCAAGGTGAAATTGCCTTCCAGGACCCTATTCCTCTTTTAAAAGTGATCTTACTTCCTGTGACGTTCATTAAAGATTTAGTTCTTCCCCTAATGAGTGGTGACATAAGAGGAGGAGAGCCTAGACAAATATTGCAGCTTAGGAGAAGCATTTGCCAGACCGTAAGGATTCCGGGGGCCCCCGGACAGACCGTCGGCGGCAGTAATAAGGTAAGAAGTTTCTTATGTACTATTTGTTTATGCTACCTTCTAAATAAAATCTCCCCACAGGTGCAAAACCTCGTTTTCAAATTTTCCCATACAGTCCATTTTCTGGAGGCCGAGGCGGGTTTTTCGTTTCCGACATTATCATTTTTTTCGTATACATTGACGATTATTCCCTTTTTACGAAAGCCAATGAACTTGAATACATTCATGACTGCACTGCCGACCAAATCATAAGTAAGGCATTGTCCTTTGCCCCAATGAAAAGGGATGTAGGAAAGGGCACTTATACAAGTATGTATACACTAGGCACTTATACACACTAGGCAATTATACAAAATCCCGAGGGGATAAAAGGGAACTAAGCAACCTTTTTCTTACTTGAAGGATACTTATAATGTATTGAATTGTCTTGTCAATATTTCAAGTGCATCTGAATCAAATTATAGGAAGGGACTGAGATAAATTATAAATTAGAATGTATAAAACATCAAACTGCGGGGATACCTCATCAATAAAAACAGGGGAGAAAAAGTTTTTATACCAATTGTTTATGCTGAGGAGTGTTCATAGTCACCTTGACTTGAAACCTCACCGAAGTGCTTATGATGGATGATGTACTCAGCTATTTATCAAACATATTCTCGAATAAGAAAATATATCATCGAAGCTTGGAAATACTTATATATATATAGACAAAATGATTAGGCTTATGAAACAATCAAGTCAATTCCTCCCTGACTAGGAACATCAATAGATTGTGGACATGCCTGTCTTAAATCTACTAATTTTTTACCTACTGCTTTTGATAATGGAACTGAAGTCAAATTTTCTATCAGAGCAACTTAAACAACCAACATCATTTATATAGTCAAAGTAGGCAGATTAAGGTGGCTCTATACTGTGCAAAAGATGACGGAAGACCTCCAAAAAAGATGAAGAACGGCAGGCCCGGCGGAAAAAGGATGAGAGGAAGACCAAGGCTGAGGTGGATGGACAACGTCCAGGATTACCTGCGAAGACTGGGAGTGAATGGTTGGAGGAGGAAGGCGGAAAATAGACAGGAATGGCTGTCTGTACTTTGTGAAGCCAAGGTCCGACTGGGACTGAAGCGATCGATAATAAATAAATGCATAAGAAAGATTTGAAAAAAAAAATCGTGGGCTTGTCTAGTCTTTTTCGCTGATACCAACACGTGAGCCTGTACATATTTTCAACCTCTGATTACACTTCGCCGATCGGTTACCGTTGCCTTCCATAGATGATAACTTCTCCACACCATCTCTCATTAAGATAAGTGATGTTTCTGTTACCGCATCTCTTTTTAGATTAAGCTGACCAGTTAGTGCCGGGGATCCGACATTTCACACCAATGAAGCATTTTAGTGAAGTGGAATGTTTCAACGATACCGAATCTATTGGAAACGATTGATAATATAAAGGATTACAAAAAATTAACAGCTACTTATACATGCGAACAATAGAAGTATTTACATAACAGTGGTAGGTTTCACCCGATTTCGCACCACGTTGGCCACCAGTTCACTGTATTCATATTCATAAAAAGAAACTGAAATATTTCTCGGAAATGGGTTGAATCAATGACCTGAAGATCATTTTTAAGCCCGGCGGAAATGACTCGTGTAGAGACTGCGGTCATCTAAAAGAAGGACCTAAGCACCTTGTCACCGTCCGTAATGGACATACTTTATCACCTAGGTTCCCTGAAAGCCCACTCCGGCTAACAGGACACGCTTCAAGGGTTCCCTTCTTCTCTAACACTGTCCTCAGTGCCTCAAAAGAATCCATAATCCAGTGTTCTACAATGGAACTTGTTGTCGCTTAACAACACTACTTCGCTCAGGATTCAATAAGTGCTCCTTAAATAAGCCATCAGCAATCAGGAATACGCTATAGGTCTTCTTCAGCTTATCATTACTTCGACCTAATCAACTTTTAGCAAATAGGATAATTAGTAACGTTGGAATACGTTTACAATGATAGCACAAACACAATCACATTGGCACTAAAACTCATCCTAATAAATTAGGAAAATATCAACGAATATATTATCAGTAACAGCGGGGGGCTTTTGATATCAAAGTGATGGAATTGATTTGATTATTAATAAAAACACAATATTAAAATCCTGCAAGTCAGTTAAAACAATAACCTTAATTTTCTACATGAATTTAACGTGCTAAGGACTTGAAAAAGATATGGTATTACTCGCAGACAGCATTTTTAATTCAACGGTCAAAGCATTTTAATTTATCTATTCGTCGTTTTCAGCTTCTGCGACATTTATAAGACAAACGTTCAAAACTTCCTATTTTCTACAAAGACTCATTTACATGGCAGTTATCAGACCTATTTGGACAAACGGAATTGAGCTTCCAATCAATCCAAAATCCTTAACGCTCCTTACTATGTCACAAATAAGCTTATCCGTAAACACCTCGATGTTTCATATGTTGCTGATTAAGCCCAAACCAGATACCTATCCTTTCATTGTAAACTCCATAACCATTTAAATTTACTAGTCTCTTAACTCGCTGCCCATTTTATTCCTGACTTACAACCCTCCGAAGTATCTGAAAAGAAGATGGCCTCGGGACCTTCTCCGAGGCATTGTCATTTTATTATTTTATCTTATTATCACATTTACTGGATGTATGTTTTTTTTTAAATGCATATTTGTAAATTTCAATAAATAGATAATGTTAAAAAAATAAAACTCTAAAACCAAATATGACTTAAAACAGTTCAACGAGCATTTTACCTGTAATATAAATAACATTTAGGTGAAAAAAAAGCAACAAAAAAAAAATAATAATAATGATTTTGAGTTAATACTGTAATAAGGAACAATTAATACTAGGATAATAAGTGGAACTCAAATTGGCTATTTTCTTAATACGAGTGACTTCTTGATAGAAATATCAATTATAAACATAATGAGGGAGACAATACAATTTTATTTAATGGAATTTAGATCCTGCATCAATCAACTATTAGTAATTAGGTTCAAAATTAAAACCTAATCACTTTTCCACCTGAAATTCTGAAATATAAGTTTTGTGAGATGTGATTTTATTTTTAAATGACATATATAATATTTAAATTAGATATAGGTAAACAGAATAAATTATTTTGTAGACCTTTACACAAATGTTCAAAGTAGATGAAATTTTCGAATAATTAATAAACCGTGAACCAATGGGTATAATTAAAATGTAACTCGACCTAATTTATGCTAAACCAACGCTTTCCATGGATTAGATGGCTACATAGTAAAAGTAAACTCTCAGTACAGGATTTAATCTACATCCACTATGTTTTGCAATCTTAAAGACGTCAACTTATGTTAATTTTTATAGTTCCGCTTAAATTATTTTTAAAATATATATCATTTTATTTCTTGGTTTTGCAAATATTTGCTTTGTAAGGGCATAAATTATATCTTTTAAACTACTTAATTAGAACCGAAAATATTGTACATGTTATATAAGGGTAATTTCCTGAGAAATGAACATTAAAATCGGTGACCTGTTATCGAAGCAAATAATAACACTAGGCGCCCTAAAACAACTTTTTGTCTGTTTCTTGGTTTTAAATAACCTATTCTTATGATTTCGGGTGGAAAAAAAAAAAAACGAATATGTAAATGAAATTTATTTATTAGCTCTTGTTTTATAATAATAATGATTTTGAGTTAATACTGTAATAAAGGAACAATTAATACTAGGATAATAAGTGGAACTCAAATTGGCTTTTTTTTAGATTAATACGAGTGACTTCTTGATAGAAATATCAATTATAAACATAATGAGGGAGACAATACAATTTTATTTAATGGAATTTAGATCCTGCATCAATCAACTATTAGTAATTAGGTTCAAAATTAAAACCTAATCACTTTTCCACCTGAAATTCTGAAATATAAGTTATAAGACGTCAACTTATGTTAATTTTTATAGTTCCGCTTAAATTATTTTAAAAATATATATCATTTTATTTCTTGGTTTTGCAAATATTTGCTTTGTAAGGGCATAAATTATATCTTTTAAACTACTTAATTAGAACCGAAAATATTGTACATGTTATATAAGGGTAATTTCCTGAGAAATGAACATTAAAATCGGTGACCTGTTATCGAAGCAAATAATAACACTAGGCGCCCTAAAACAACTCTTTGTCTATTTCTTGGTTTTAAATAACCTATTCTTACTGATTTCGGGTGGGAAAAAACGAATATGTAAATGAAATTTATTTATTAGCTCTTGTTTTATGATGTACAACAGCCCATCCATTATTTTATGGGTAAATTTGAAGAACAAAACATTACCAACTAATAAATGCAAGTATAAAAGTCATGTTACGTGGAAGTTAAAAATCGATCCTGAAGCAAGTGCTCCGGCTTAAATGAACATCACAAAGATTACACACAGAAGGTAAAGCGAGAGAAATTATAGCTATTTATGAATATGGAGGAGTTCTGAATCTTGAAACCAAGAGCTAATTTGAAGTTTTTATGGTGGTTTTATGTTTAGCGGGTCAAAATACTTCTTAATAAACTATTTTTGAGTCCGAAACATTTTTGTGTTGCCTAGTGTAATTGTACTGTATTTTGGTAATATTTTATGATTTACTTATTTTTTATATTAACTTTGTTAATATAGAAAAGAAAAATAAGTTAATAAACAAAATATTCCCAAAATTAAGTACATTTATTAATCCTAAGGTCTCGAGATCCGGTCTCGATCAGGCAAAATCACAGTTTACGAAACAGTAATAAGACCGGTTGTGACGTATGGAAGCTGGTGTTTTGGCTCTAGAGAATGTGATGATTCAGAGGCTTTGAGAAAAAAAAAAAGGTCCTTAGAAAGATCAGGTGAATAACTGCGGAAATCGGAGAACCAGATCAGACATGAAACTGAAACAGCTGTTTAGTGTACCAAATATTGGTTCTATGATCAATGTGGGAAGATTTCCAAGGCTTTGCAGGACACGTGCAAAGGATGCTGGAAAACAGGCCCCCGAAAAAGATGATGTACGGCGATCGTGGGGAAAGAGATTGAAAGGGAGACCAAGGCTGAGGTGAGAACAACGTCCAGAATGGCATAAGAAAACTGGGAATGCGAGGTTGGAAAAAGAAGGAGAAAGAAGACAGAAATGGCTGTCGATTCTTAGTAAAGCTAAGGCCCTGCTAGTGCAGTTGCGTTCAATAGAATTATAATAATAATAACAATAAAAATAATAATTTTATTGTTGATGAATGTTTATGTAGTTATAATTTATTTTTCCTTTTTCTCTTTCTTTTTTCACCTTATGTTTCTTAATAGAATTACTTTTTTCTGTAATTGTGTATATATTCAAAGCTCTTATTTATTTCTCATTATGTAGACTATGTTTTGCCAGCCTGAACTTGCCAACAATTGTTATTTTTTTAATGTTCCGCCTAATCTTAATTCTTTCAAAAATATAAAATTTTATTTCTTAATTTTATATTTTCTTTTTTTTTAGAAAAAAACAAATTATTTCCTTTATACTACTTATATAATCTTGAAAATGTTGCCAATGCTCCATCAAGGTAATTTCCCGAGGAATGGACATTATACAAAGCACTTTATATCGCCTAATGTTAATTATACACAGCTGGAAGAGATTAGTTTGCATTTCTACCGAGACTGATGGGGTTTGTGGCTCACCTTGGCGTTCGCGACATGTTTTCGGATGTAATGTATTGCAGATGAAACGGCTTTAGTTTCTCGGCAATATCTTGTTGGCTTCAAACCAACTATTTTAAGTTTCCCGGATTAATGTACATTATAGCAACAATCAAAATTATTAGTGATATTCGGTCTAAAGTAAACTTATGATCCTAGGTTTCTACAAAGTTTTTGGTTCTATAATCCATATCACCATTTCTTATGATATTATAACCATTACTATTTTCTAGTAACTACATTACCGAAACTTCTTTCAGACCGAACTTTAGTGGTTTCTATCCCATATCAACCTTCAGCGTTCCTAGCTTTGTTCTACAGATCTAGTTTGCTTGCGTTTTTAAGGGTATATAACCTTATAGTCATTAACCCTCGTTTGATATTTATATTTAATTAAGGAATCTTATAAATTATTAAAATTTATTACTAATCAAAATTAAATAAAGTTGAAGATTAATTTATTTAGTTAGTTATTTTATGTACATAAAGTTAATGACGTTATTAATTTCTTTCATCGTTTTGTAGTTCAACAGAACTTTTTAAGCTAGAAAGGGCATCCGCTAAAAATATGAACTATTGAAAAACTAATGTTGAACATTTTACCTTTGGGAAGAACTTTTTTGGTTACTAGATAAAAATGTCATAAAAGTTTTGTATGCCTGATTCTCAATTTTCACTTCCTCTCTGCGGCTAGAACGGCAGGAAACACGGTCTTGGGTCTTGCATTATGATCTTATATCTATTTGCTGGGCTGTGACCCATAATGCCTGCGACTCTTGCACTTTTCTCTTACTATGTGAGCGTGCGAGTTCCGATGCTGTTAGGAAGGTTATGAAGAATATAACCTCTTTTGCTACGTTATCAGAAATTTGATTTCCTCTTATGTCAATATGACTCGGCGACCAAATGATGTGCACCAATGTTCCTGCTTTATAAAGCGTCTAAAGTGTACCACATGGTTCCAATATATCCCCCCTCATTTTTAAATTCAACTTCTTCATTGATGATCTTTCACAGTTACTCCATTATACATACATACATATATATATATATATATATATATATATATATATATATATATATATATATATATATATATATCAAGTCAAGGTCCGAAGCAGGGCTATATCAAGCTTAATCCTATACGTAGTCACAACAAACAAATGTAACTGTATATAAATCCGTCTCAGAGCAATAAAGAGTTAGTTGTATTTCAACAGTCATCCAGTGCGTTTCATTCTCCTTTTAATTCTTTTTTTTTTAAGTTTTCTTTTACACTCAACTTATCTGGTGCCGAAACCCGGGACGACGGGGAGAGAAGACCAAAGGTAGGAAAATTTTTTCCTTTTTCTTTCGGTCTAGAGTGAGTAGATGGAGAACATTTTGCAGCCAGCCGTTCTTCAGATTAATTCCGAGTCTGCAATACCGAGAGAAACCATGGCGGAAGCACACGCCAACACCCTGGCCTGGCTGAAGGTGAGAGCAGCCACGGCTCAAGACCTACGGAAGGCAGTATCGGATATAGAGCGCTTCACAGGAGAAATGGGAGAGCTGAACCACTTCCTGAAGAGCGTGGATCGCGTGATGACGCGAATTGAGGTGAAGAGGGCTGAAGCACTCCTAGACGCGCATGACGCGGAGTCCTTGAGGGCGGACCTGGTATGCCGCATAAAGAGAGGTGTCCTGAACCTTATACAGGCCGATGAGGAGACTTCGTGGCCTATTATAAAGGAGAGGTTGAAGAAGGCCTACGGAGGTGGAAGGTGGACCCCGGAAGAGGATCTCTTTCAGTTATTCCGGGATAGGAGACACTCAAGGCAGAGCAACGGACAGTACGCTGGTGAACTTCTGTTAAAATTTAACAAAATCACCGATAAGATGCGGGAAACTACATCCGCACAGGAGGTGGAAACGAGGATGGCCTTCGTGTCTACCATCCTGAAGGTTCAGTTAGCACGGGAGACAGGGCGAAAAGATGGCCTACCCCGGGAGAAGTCCTTTACCGAGTGCGCCCAAGAGATGATGGACTCCAGCGCAAGGGAGGAAGAGGTAACCGAGCGAGAGGAACCAGGATGGAACAGGGTGACCTACAGGAAACCACGGGAGTCACCCTGGGGCAGGCGGGACGCTCGGCCAGAACCATGAATGGGAGAGCGGAGGAAGCAAGGGTCGAGGAGACCGGTGCCCAACGGGAGGAAGGAGGAAAGGCGTTGCCATGGGTGTGGCAAACAAGGGCACCTAGTGGCACAATGCCCCCGCACCAAGTGTTTTGAGTGCGGGACCGAGGGGCACATTGCCAGACAGTGCCCCTACATCCACAGAAGAAAAGAAGCCCCGAGAGGAGAACCAATGGAGGTTAACCGACTGTGGAGAGGCCGAAGGAAAAGTTCAGTACCCTCTTCAAGAGCCTCGGAGGTATCATCGGCCTCAGAGTCGGAAAGGGAAGTAGAACCAGGTAGCAGTGGTGACGAAGCAGCCGGTGGGAGCCAGAGGAGGAGTAGTGGGCAGAGGAGAGCAACGCTGAAGGGACGAGTGGCAGCCTGAGGAGGGTGCCAGCAGAGAGGCGACCGCATCATAGAGGTATGCAGTGTTGGAGAGAGGAGCAGCGGTCTGCCTACAATCCGCGTCGAGAGAGGGGTACGCTGCTTGGTGGATACTGGGAGCTCCAGCACCATCCTAAGCCGGCGAGCGGCGGAGCAGCTGAGTAGCGGCAACGGGGCACTCCAGATTCAGGTATGTGCATGTAAATTAATCACTCTGGGTGGTCAGATAACGGGGAGAAGTTGAAAGTCCACGTCATAGAGGATATGTCCCGATCCTACGACGGAATCTTGGGGTGTGATCTCCTAGAGAAAGTAGGTGCCAGGGTTAGGTTGCATAAAGGGGTCTGGACCATTAGGATCGGTAAGAGGAAGTATAGGAAGTGCAAGAGCGGAAGGGAAGAAAAAGGGCAAAATGGGGGTCTTAGTAAAGTGGGAGATTGGAGGGAAGCCATTAAGGAAGAATTCGAGGACATCTTCTTTAGGGAAGGGGACACACTGGGCGTCACGGGGAGAACGGTCCACGAAATTGCTCTAAAGGATGAGAGGGTGACCTACGTGAAGGAGCGGCGGTATCTCCAAGCTTTAAGGGAACATATAAGGGAGGAAATCCGCGACCTAAAGAGGCAGGGTATCATAGTGGACAGCGTGTCGCCGTATAATAGTCCGCTATGGGCAGTTAGGAAAAAGAGTGCCCCGAGGGAAGAGAAGTATAGGGTGGTAATCGACTATAGGAAACTAAATGAGAATACGAAGGACGAGAAATACCCGATCCCCAGGTTTGAAGACATCTTAGATCGTCTCAGTGGGGCCGTGGTATTTAGTACGCTCGATCTCAAGGCGGGTTACCACCAGATTCGGATGCACCCCCGGGACCAATGTAAGACGGCGTTCACGTTCGAACGCGGCCACTATGAGTTCACCCGGATGCCGTTTGGGCTCAAAAACGCGCCGATGACCTTTCAGCGGCTCATGGACGAGCTCCTCAGGGGGGTAGATGAGAACATCTGCCAGATATATATGGACGACCTCCTGGTGTTTAGTAAATCAGAGAGCGAACATGCGAAACATCTCAGGGCAGTGTTCGGGAGGATTCGAGAATTTGGGTTAAAACTTTCAGCAGAAAAATCGCGCCTTGGGGAGTTCGAGATCAATTTCCTGGGACATCGCATTTCAAGGGATGGTGTTAAACCGGACCAGAGCAAGGTGGACGCAATCGCGAGAATGGCGATCCCACGTGATGTGAAGGAGATCCGGAGGCTGCTGGGGTCCCTGAACTATTACCGGAGATTTGTCCCGGAAATGGCGAGATTGTTGGTGCCCATAAATAACCTGTTGAAGAAGGGCCGGAAAATTTTTGTTACCCCAGAGATGGAAAGTAACATTAAGCGGTGTATGGAGGAATTAGAAAGGGACAGGGTACTTGCATTTCCAGATTTTAGTAGACAATTCACCATCACGACAGACGCAAGTGATTACGCGGTGGGAGCGGTGTTGTCGCAAGAAGGGGATAAAGGGGATAGACCTGTGGCCTTCGCCAGTAGGCGACTGACGGATGCGGAGACGAGGTACAGCGCGCTGGAGCGGGAACTTCTCGGGATTGTGTGGGCTGTGGATCACTTCCGCCCGTATATCTTCGGGAGGAAATTTAAGGTACAGACAGACCATAGACCATTGCAGTGGGTGGGCAAGTTAAAGGAGTCCTCCGCGAGAGTTACGAGGTGGAAGGAATTCCTCAGCCAATACAATTTCGAGATAGTGTACAAGCCGGGGAGGGAGAACGTGGTCGCCGACTGGCTATCGCGCGCTGTCATGATTAACGCCGTCGAGGAGGAGGCAGGAACGTCAGGAGATATCCGCCAGTTTCTGCGCGAATGGACACCGGATGGGGAGGGTGAAGAGGACACGCGAAGAGGTAGAACCGAGCCCCAAGAAGATCGTAATGAACCCCAAGAAGATCGAAACGAGACCCAAGAAGATGAAAGTTCCGCGGATGAGAGGCCCGCAGATATGGAGGAAGTTGACGAAATTATTAATGATAAAAGGGAGCAGGTTATCTGGAAAACCAGAACCGAGGGTCTCCCGAAGGCGGACTTCTCTAAGTATGGGAGGAGTAATATCGTCACCGTCTGGACGGAACCTGGAATTAGAGAAGAGCCCATGATAAAACTTTTAAATGGGGTAACAAAACCAGGGAAGACGTATCATGTGTATATTGGCAACGCAACTATTTGGGACAGGGTCAAGAGGCTTTGGAGGGAAGAAAAGATCGGGGTCGACCGAACGTTTATTAGGTGTGCGAGATCTGTAGAAGTGGTCCAGGAGGCGGACCGGCAAAAAGAGATAACCCTTTCGTACCACCAGGGAAAGACCAACCACCGGGGAACGCAGGAGACTCTTCAAGCATTGAAACGGAGGTACTTCTGGTGGGGCATGAGGCGTACGATTCAAGAGGTCCTTGGGTCGTGCGAGGTGTGCCTCACCACGAAATACGACCGACATCCCCCTGGGTGGATTCAAGAGGAGACGCCCACGGTTGCGTTCCCATTGTCGGATCTCCAGGTCGACACATTTACATGGAGGGGCTATCGGTGGGTCACGATCCTGGATACCTTTAGTAAGATTGCGCAAGCTTGTTTGGTGCAGAGCAAGTCCGCGGAGTCTGTATTAGGAGCTTTGCGGGCGTGGTTCAAAGTTTACGGAGTCCCGGATCGCATTTCATCAGATGGGGGTCTCGAGTTCGATAACGCTCAGGTTAGGGCAGAGGCCAAGGAACTTGAGATTCGGTGGCACGTTAATACCCCGGGGCATCCCAAGGGCAGAGGGGGTGTTGAGAGGTTACACGGTACCCTGAGCGAGCATCTCCGGATTTATCAAGTAGATAAGGGCTTAGAACCGGATGTCGCGATGGAGAAGGCAATCGCTGCTTATAATAACTCGATCCACACCGCGACGGGGTATTCGCCAGTGGAAATCGTGTTCGGGCTCCGGGAAAAACACCGGGACTTTAGGGACACTGTAGTGGGAGAGGAATTGGTTAACTTTATAACCAACCGACATTGGGCGTTTGGTAAATTATGGGGGAAGGCGCGGAGGCGCATAATGAAAGAGAAACAACAGAGAGTGGAGAGGGAAAACGTCCGGGTGCGGGACGTCACCGGCAAACTAAAAATCGGAATGGTGGTGTACCGGAAAAAGATTACCAATCGTGGCAAAGAGATCTGTCGGTATGAAGGGCCATTCCGAGTGATTGCTATAAGAGAGCACAATGTCGTGACATTGGAGAGCGTCAGAGAGCCGCAGAAGCGGAGAAATGTGCACATTGAACAACTACGGTTCCCCATTGAGGAACAAATTATTCTGTGAGTGTCCCGTTGTTGACAACGGGAGAGAGAGAGAGAGAAAGAGTTTTTTTTGGTACACAGTAATTTTTTTTTGTTTTTGTAAAATTCTGTAGAAATGTAATTTTTTTTTTTTTTTTTTTTTTTTTTTTTTTTTTTTTTTTTTTTTTTTTTTTTTTTTTTTTTTTTTTTTTTTTTTTTTTTTTTTTTTTTTTTTTTTTTTTTTTTTTTTGTTTTATATAGAGTAATTGTTTTATTTCTTGTAAAAACGATTTAGTTGATATCTTTAGCGAGATGTATATATTGTAGTATTGTATAAGTGGAGAAAGTTAATTTTGTACATATTGAGTTTATTTGATTTCGTTTGTGTGTTCCTAGTGCAAGAAGCAATTTTATTTTATTTTGTGTGAGTGTTTAGTCTTAAGTTAGATTTAGGATTTATTCTGTAAATAAAGTTTGGAATTTTCTTTTATGTCTTAGGTGTAAGGATAAATATTGACTTTGATATTTGTAAAATTAGTGACAAGGGTAGGATTAAGACGTTATCTGCTTCGGCCTTTGACCATATGGGGAAGTACTATTAAGTGCCTAAAGTATAAAGTTTATGAAACATAGTCATAAACTGGAGGGGGGAAGTCAAGGTCCGAAGCAGGGCTATATCAAGCTTAATCCTATACGTAGTCACAACAAACAAATGTAACTGTATATAAATCCGCCTCAGAGCAATAAAGAGTTAGTTGTATTTCAACAGTCATCCAGTGCGTTTCATTCTCCTTTTAATTCTTTTTTTTTAAGTTTTCTTTTACACTCAACTTATCTTATATATATATATATATATATATATATATATGTGACTACCAAATTTAACAATTATTTTCTCTTTACGAATAATTATTTGTTATTATTATTTACGGAGATTTGGAAAGTACTGGAGAGAACCTATGGCTTTGCCTGCTCGAATCATCGCTTCCTGTTCCTCTACAGAAAACATAGGAATAATTACTGACCAACTTTCCTGGAAGCCTTGAATAGGCCAAACTACTCGTAATTCAATAGGAACTCTGTATTTACCGCTATCTGCTTCCAGAACATAAACATCGACTCCTCTAGTTTCCTCTTTCGCATATCCACATTTCAATGAGTGTGATGTACGGTACCCTCTACAGTTGGAATCAGAACTGAAGTGAATCATGAAGAACTCAATCAGATTTGTTTTGGAGCATCGAAGCCATCTAATGTTTTACATTGGTTTAGAATTGTTCTTCCCTTTCTTCGCACACAATAGTTTCTATATATTTTCTTTTGCTACATTTTTAACAATCGTCATTTATATCCACGAATCTTTAACGAGAATTTAAAAAAAAGATTGTTGTTGAACTATGTTCTTCCCGATACTTCATGAGATAAAGAGCTTATCTTTCGCAACTTCATTCGTTATAAGAGCTCTCTCAAATTTCACAAAATCTCTAAATTTGTAAGGTTATAATACTCAACAGTAAAGAAAGATAATTTTGAAAAATGAAAACAATAATTAAATATGTTTTGAAGTTTTTATTGATTTTTTCTTTATTTGAGGCTTAACGTCTTTAGGGTCCAATTATCCAATTACAATTACAATTATCCGGCTTTACAATTATCCAAAAGGTCACCACTCTACTCTAATAATGGTGGGAAGATCAAGATTCATTTCGTACACACGAAATAAAATTTAACCCACCCAGGTGGGATTCGAGCCCACGACGTTCTGTACCGATAGCGCTGAGACTCTCGGCCATCGAGTCTCTTTAATTGTTTTATCGTCGTTGTGTTCTCAAATCAGGATCGTTATCTAGCAGTACTCCAACCATAGAGCATTGAATATCATAGAATGGACAAGTAGGTACCTGCGATGTGTCACGGTTCCCCCACTACCTGGCTCTCAGATAGCTCTGTTGTTTGTTTTTCTTGTAGACTATATAATTATTGCGAATAATAAAAACTATATTATGCCTAAGTGCCTTGCATACGTCTGCAAAAACACCAAATCGACAAATCTATCTTGTCACCGTTAGGTTATAATTTAATGGAGTGTAAAAAAAGAAAATGACCTTTTTTGAAACAAATATTTGTTTTATTATTTATTTGATATAAAATACAATTAATACTCAAAGTATAGTCCATTGTTATCTACCGTCATTACCCGTCTGCTAGCGAATTGCTTGATGCCACGCAGATACCATTCTTTGGGATGGCTGTCAAAGAACTCTTGGACAGCATTTTTAACTTCCGCAAAATTATCAAATTTTTTTCCCCATGAAGAAAATGGAAACTGGAAGGAAACAAGCAGTAACCCGAAGGTCTGGACTATATGGTGGATGAGGTACGAGTTCAAACCCATGAACTTTTGTAAACTTTTCTTTGGTTCGACTGCTGATTGTTGAGGAGTAAGTTCTTGAGGGACCAGTCTACAGGTCTTTTTTACCTTCCCCATTGAGAGAAGATGGCGACTAACTGTATCTTTCGACACATCACACTCCCTGGCAAGTTCACGAGTACTTGTGGACAGATTTGACTTAACAGGTTCCTTCAGAACCTTATCAATATCCATTAATGGCCGCCCTTCTTCCTTTCCAACGTCGTATCTCCACTTCTAAATTTTTCAAACCAACGCCGCGCAGTGTGCACTTCAAGAACACCTTTCCCTTCATATTTAATAATTTCACGAGTTGCTTCAGCGCTTTGAAAAATTTGTTTTTTCTTGTAATGTCTTAAAATTACGAGAATTTGGTAGGACATTGTCATGTTTCTTCTTTAAAATAAATAACTGAACTAAGGTTTTTTTTTTTTAAGAAGTCCAGTGTTAGAAATAAGCTTAGATAATGTTTAAAGGGATTATTAAGTACTGGTAAATAATAAATAGCATTAAGATATTTACAGACTTCTGAAATCTGGAATATGATAAAACGGTCAATTTTTTTTTTTTTTTTTTTTTTTATACTCACTATTACTTCATTCAAGTTTATGTTATTATTAAGTTTAATTTGTCATACATAAATTTTAGTATTACACTATCTTGCTAAGCATAAAACAGGTAACTGACATTTTTGGTTAAACTAATATTTTGTTGAATTTTTACTAAAAGCCATAATTCCAAATAATAAGATAATGTGATATTAGCTATTACTTAATACATTTTATTGTTTCTTTTAAATCTGCTGAATTTAATAGTAAGTTTATTAATAAAAATAAAAATACCTAAAATGCAAAACACTACTTAAAACGAGGAAGAAATTGATGCTAACTCATTCTAGCAAGAGTGAGTATGTAAAAATTTATGAATTCAAGGCGCATACATGAGTACTCGGTCTGCACGGCTTTATGACGGATTACATATTAGTAAATATAGTTTTTCTCTCTGATTTTATCAACTTATGTGTAAAAATAAAATCATTGCTAAATCAAAATGGGTTTTCATCCCTATATAATTTACGATTTATATTATAAATTACAATACGTAAGCCGTGTAATTTAATAATAATATTGTTCGGATAAATAGTCAAATTATAGCTCTCAGATACTGGGGGATCAATAGATACAAATAATTATAATTATTGAAGGTAGCAATTTAGTTGATTGAGTTATAATTAATGGACGGTTGAGACTGTTGGGGCTAACATTTCAGACATAGGCCCAGTAATCCAGCCGGCGTCCATTCGGCTAATGACGGATATTGCGGCTATCAGTTTGTACTGCCGTTGATCATATAAAACTATCTAACTATCATATAAAGCATATAAAACTCAAATAAGAGGAGGAAGTAATAATTAAGTTATTTTTTGAAAACTTTAACCTCTCAAGCGACAATTAACCACCTTTTGGATCCGAAATGTGTAACTACTGTTTCCACTTCAGTGGCGACAGAGCGATTATTTTCTAGAGCAGGGCGAACCATCTCACCCATAAGAAATAAATTAAATGGAAAACTTTTGGGAAAGTTACTTTTCCTACAATCCATTGATGACGATTTGTGAGAGTGTTGACATCAGAGTATTGAGTATTGATATACTAAGGATTATATCTGCTGCCAACTGTTTATTTGATAATAAACTACATTTAAATTTTAAACGCTATAATTTTTTTTTATATAAGTGTTTTATTGAATAATTATTGCAATCGCCCAGACTTTTGGCAATAAGTAATATAGATGACTGTTGAGGCCAACATGTGTTTTTTCTATTTACATGAGGTCATGTAATTCGCGATTCAAGTTAAGATTGTTATACTTATATTTTTTACCTCATGTAAAATTAAATTAGTTAAAAATTCAATTTGTTTTATTTTTTTTTGGTTTATCAATTGTATAAATTTAATTTTATAGTTATATGTTTGAATTGAATTTGAGTGTTTGAATTGATTGGTTTACGTGTGGGTCTTCTGGCAGCTGCATGAGTCACGTGACGTGCCACCTCTCCTCCTCAAGAATTGTCAGTGAGGTCCAGACATTCAAGGAAAGAGTGTGCCTCCCACTCTTGCTGAAATTAGGTTGGTGACCGGTATGATAGCCACCGTTTCTGCATCAAGAAGACGTTAAGCCTGAACGGACAGTTTCCTTATGACCAGTTTTTATGCTTGAATTGAGTTACCAGTTTCACAAAAGTGGACGGTTTCGGCTGAGTTCCCTACGAACCCCTAGCCGCCGCAACATTTGGTCGATTCCGGGCCGAATATTAAAAAAATAAAATAAATAAAAATATATATATATATATATATATATATATATATATATATATATATATTCTTCTATGGTCCTCCGAGGTAATTAAAACATTTAAGGTTAGTCCAGATGTTTATATATAATGTCAGATATATAAGTGTAATATAAGTTCAGAAGCTATAGATAATTCGTCTTGTATTTTACAAACATTGTATATTGTGATAAGGACTTATGGCTAATTCTCATAGTCTTTGTTTATTAAATTCTACCATTTATTGTTTATAGTTGCGTTATATGTTATTCATTCAAGTAATTAAATTTATTGGATTGCACCACTCTAATTATTTTTTGTAGTGTAATTCTTTATTAAGATTATTATATGTTGTTTATTGAAAATTTGCACAATGTTTTTAAAGGGCAACATCTTGTCTATTGTAGCTAGGAGTAGATAAATGCTCAATGATTCAGGTAATTAAATCTATTGATTTGCATCACTTAATTACTTGTAGTGTATTTTTTTATTATATGTTTATTATATGAGATTATTATATATGTATTATATAGGATTATTATATGTTATTTATTGCAGGTTTTTACATTTTTAAAAGGTTTTTGAAAAATTGTTATTTTGAAACTGTTGTTAATGCTTTCTGTTTGTTTATTAATATCTTCTATTTTACAGGCAACATTTTGTGTATTGTAACTAGAAGTAGATGAACGCTTAATTCTTCATGTAATGTAATTGATTGGCAACATTTTGTGTATTGTAACTAGAAGTAGATGAACGCTTAATCCTTCTTGTAATTTAATTAATTGGTTCGTATAATTTTAATTATTTATAGTCTATAGTCTCTTATTAAGATCATTATATGTTATTTATTGCAAAATTGAATTTATTAGTATGTATCATTCCATTTATTTATAGTGTCCTTTCTTTATTAAGAATATTATATATTATTTATTGCAATTTTTTACCGTTTTTTAAAGGTTTTTTTTGAAAGATTGTTATTTTAAAACTGTTGTTATTGCTCTCTGTTTGTTAATACTTTCTGATTTACAGGCAACGTTTTGTCTATTGTTACTAGAAGTAGATGAACGCTTAAATCTTCATGTAATTTAATTAAGTGGTTTGTATAATTTTAATTATTGTAGTGTTTTTCCCTAATAAGATTATTACAGATTATGCATTGTTGGTTTTTTACAGTTTTTAAAAGGTTTTAAAAATATTGCCATTTGTAACTGTTGTCTGTAACTCGCATTTCGCCCACTTCTAGCAATTCTTTTTTTTCATGTTTAGGATTGTCCATCCTATAATGTCTGTTCAGGTTTAATATAACCACACATAGTTTCTTTTGGGTTTTCCAGCCATTCTCCTTATCATCTTATATTATTTCCTATTTCGCCTTCATTAATATGGATTCTGATAAATCCGCTCAGATTTCCCTCCTTAAGAATAGGCTTAAGGAGACCCTATCAGAAATTAAAGCCGTAGTAGAGCAAGGGCGTCTTATAACCAAAGACCATTCTCAACTATATTTGTTCAAAGGCATGTTCCGCGAACTTAAACCCTATTTTGACTGTTTTAATGATATTTGGAATAGGCTGACCGAGATATACACGTTGTCTGGGCTCCCTGCTGATTTTCCAAATGAAAGGGAGAATGAATTTCAAGCACGTTCCAAAAGATATTATTATGAAGCCTGCGCCATCTATGAATCCTTCATGAACCCTACTCCGGTGGCCTTTTTAAATGAGCCTTCGGCAGCCAACACAGCTATGACGAGTGGCAATTTGAATGACTCTCGTACTGTGCGTGCTCGCTTGCCGCAGATAAATCTCCCTCAATTTTCAGGAGTCCAAGCTGACTGGCCTCTCTTTCGGGACACTTATATGTCACTTATTCATGAGGAAGTTACTCTGTCAAATATAGAAAAATTCCATTTCCTAGTTTCTTGCCTTCGGGGTCCTGCCTTGTCCTTAGTCAGAGGTGTGCCACTCCAGGAGGCTAACTATGATCAGGCATGGAGAATTTTAAAGGAAAACTACGATGATAAAAGACGCCTAGCCGGTGGGTATCTAAAGACCATTTTAAATTACGCGCCGTTTAAGCATAAGCCTACAGCAAGCGGCCTCAAAAATCTCAGTACCACAGTTCTTGAGAGTGTTGTGTCCTTTAAGCAGCTTGGGATCGGGGAAGCCGACGATTTCATTCTCACGTACTTGGTTTTACGGTGTCTTGATCCTGCCACAAGAATGGACTTCGAGAGGAAGGTCTCTGGCATTGAGTTCCCAAAATTCGATACACTAATGGATTTCATCAAATCCGAATGTAGATCGTTGGAATTGACTGGAGACGATGCGAGGGGTTTAACAGCGCGTCATACCTCGAATACATCCACGAGAACGTCTGTGGGTTTAAAACAACAGGGTGTAGCCTTCCTCGTTGATGAGGAGAAGGGTGAGCTGGCGGAAATTCCTAGCCTCATTGTAAAGAGTAGGGGTTTTAATCGGCTAGTCTGCCCAGTTTGCGGTAACAACCACACTCTGTATGATTGCCGAATGTTCAAGAGCTCACCACCGGAAAAAAAACGTGCTCAATTGGAGGATTGGAGTGGCTGTTTAAATTGCCTGTCTTCGAAACATAAAGTGGACGTTTGCAAATCCACCAGAAGATGTCAGACTTGTGATGGAAAACACCATTCATGGCTTCACATCGCTCATGCTGACGATGTCCCTCGTCCGGACGTCCACCAGACTGCAGCCTTGGGTGGAACGTCCCGCTCTAGAGAAGTAATCCTTGGGACCGCCTTGGTTAGGATGAAGGATAGGAAGGGGAAGTTCCAAACCGTGCGGTTGGTTGCGGATAGTGGTAGCCAGCATTCCTTTATCACAAGAAAATGTGCAAGGAGACTTGGACTTGAATTCGTACCAGAGGCCCCCAGGATAGCGGGAATTGGACAAGTTCAATTGCCTCGAGCTTATGGTGTTCTACCTTGCACTATCATGCCGCGTTTGAGCGATGAGGAATTTTCAACTCATGCTATTGTTGTCCCAAACATAACGGGATCGCTCCCTCACTCCGTTCTCCCTAGCGAGATACGGGAGCATTTAAAGGTATACGATCTTGCTGACCCTTCCTTTTGGATTCCTCAAGAGGTAGATTTCCTTTTAGGTGCGGACCTATATTTTGAAATAATTACCGGCGCGCCTTTGACAATAGGGGAAGGTTTTCCTAAGGTGGTCCCATCGAGGCTTGGGCACATTGTCGTGGGAAGGTGCAAGGGTCAGGGACAGAATGCCAGCCAGGTTTCCCTGTTCGTTTCTGATAATACTGACCTTCCGACTATCATGTCCAGATTTTGGGAGATCGAAGAGCTGCCTAAACAATCATTACAAGAATTGGCTTGTGAAGAGCATTTCAAGACGAATCATTACCGTTTACCCTGCGGTCGATACGTGGTAGCCTTACCATTCAAATCGAGTATTAATGAGCTTAAAATTCCAAAAGAACAAGTTACTAGGCGTTTTTTGAATCAAGAACATAGACTCATTCATCGCCCTACTCTCAGAAACGAATACAGACTGTTTATGAATGAATACCTCGAACTCAGACACATGCAGCCTGCACTAAACCCTACAAGATATTTAATTCCGCATCATTCCGTGGTGAAGGAACGAGACGGAAAATTGAAACTTCGGGTTGTCTTCGATGCGTCCTGTCGCGGCCCTGGCGGCTCACTCAACGACCATCTCATGGTCGGCCCCAAATTGCAACGGGACATTACTGACATAGTCACCAGTTTCAGAACGCACTGCTATGTGTTGGTAGCCGATATCGTGAAAATGTATAGACAAATAATGGTACGTCCTGCAGATCACCCCTACCAACACATTCTTTGGCGCGCGGATTCAAGGGACGAACTGATGACAATGCAGCTCAACACAGTCACCTATGGCGTCAATTCATCTTCATTTCTGGCCGTCAGAACTTTGTTCCAGCTAGTCGAGGATGCTGGACAACCGTACCCCCTCGCCTCGAAGACGATAAAAAATGTAGTTACATGGATGACTTCGTGACGGGTACTAATACGATTGAAGAAACCTTGCTGCTACGGATGAGCTAATTCAGCTACTTCGGCTGGGAGGTTTCGAATTGGATAAATGGAGGAGTAACTGCCCTGAAATATTGGGGTGCGATCAGGGTGTCACTGTGGACGGGCATCTGTCCCTGTCGGGTAATGAGAATAGTGAATGCAAGGTTCTTGGGCTGAAGTGGCTCTCCTCCGAAGATATATTTGTTTTCGATGTGCAAAGGCCTAGCTCCCCATTTACTAAGAGGGCAATACTTTCGTCAATAGCTCGCATTTACGATCCGTTGGGATTTTTGGCCCCAGTTGTATTTAAGGCAAAGATAATGCTCCAAGATGTCTGGCGGGCTAAATGTGACTGGGATGATCACGTCCCCTCTGATATTGGGGAATCATGGTCGAAGTTTGCGGAAGATTTGCCGACATTGGCTCATGTTCGTATAGCCCGACAAGTCGGACATCCAAACCCTGTAACTTACCACTTGGTTGGCTTCTCGGACGCATCACAGCGGGGTTATTCGGCAGCACTCTATCTCAGGACTTGTATGTCTGATACTACTCGAATTCATCTTTTGAAGGCTAAAACCAAACTAGCTCCCGCAAAGCTCACTTCCATACCACGATTGGAGTTGTGTGGTGCCTTGCTCTTGGCGCAGCTGTTGGAGTCCTGTAGAGCCCCACTCGAGGAGCTAAGCATTCAGGGGACCCACCTATTTACAGATTCTACTGTTGTTCTCGGCTGGCTAAATATGCCCTTAAATCAACTTAAGTCATTTGTTGCTCACCGAGTATTTGCAATTTTGGAAATCGTCCCACAAGCCTCATGGCATTACGTTTCTTCCGAGGCTAATCCTGCAGATTGTGCGTCTCGTGGACTTATGCCTCATGAAATTCTCAATCATGACATCTGGTGGACAGGGCCCAGCTGGCTCCTTGAACCACCTAATTCATGGCCCCTTACAGTCATTGATTATACATGCATGCAGTTACCTGAAACCAAAGTCGCTAATACTGTGGTATTACTGACAGAAGAAAACAGTTCAATATTAGATTGGATGAGCGGTATCTCTTCCTATTGGAGGTTGATTCGCTCGTTTTGTTTGGTAATGCGTATTATTAACAAGACGCGAAAACTGGAAACATGTTCCGGCTCTATATCTTTGGGAGAAATCGAAGAGGCTCACCTTCTTTGCATCCGCCTGGTGCAGACAGACTATCTAGTCTCCAAGGAGAATGTGAAGAACGCCAAACTCTGGAAGTCGCTTATGCCTTTTCAGGACTCGCGTGGGATTTTCAGGGTGGGCGGCCAATTGACACATTCCAGTCTTCCTTACAGCACTAAATACCCCATTATATTGCCCGTTTCTCATTTCACGCAGTTGCTCATAGACTATTATCACCGCTCTTGCCTTCATGTAGGACCCACTGCACTTCGAGCAGCCCTTCAAAGCCGGTATTACGTCATTTCGGCCAGAAAATTGATAAGGTCTAGGCTCCGACGTTGCGTTAGGTGCCAAATGTCCGCTCCCAGGACGCAGGACGCGCCAATCATGGGAAGCTTACCTCCGTGCCGTCTCGATGAAGGAAAAGTTTTTCAGCATGTAGGCGTTGATTTTGGAGGACCCTTCCTCATAAAGGAATCGAGCCGGAGAAAGGCGGCTCTAGGGAAGGCATATTTGTGCTTGTTCATATGTATGGTGACTAAGGCAGTTCATCTGGAAGCGGTCACTAGCTGTTCTACTGAGGCGTTTATCGCCGCCCTGAACCGATTTATAGCAAGAAGAGGGATACCGAGACACATATATTCGGATTGCGGCACCAACTTCACGGGAGCCTCATCTGTCCTGGGGGGATTGAAAAGGTGGTTTTCAGAGCAGGCTACACAGCACCAAATACAAGAGTACGCGGTCCAGAATGAAATTCATTGGCATTTTAACCCGCCGCATTCTCCCCACACTTTGGTGGACTTTGGGAGGCAGGGATAAAAAGTGCCAAGTCTCTTCTCATTAAAAACTTAAGCAACACTCCTTTCACGTATGAGGAATTGGCCACCATTTTCTCTCGTATTGAGGCTATTTTAAATTCCCGACCTCTATACCCCATGGGCGAGGATGTTACCTCGATGGAGTGCTTGACTCCGGGACACTTCCTAATTGGGAGACCACTAACCGCCTTACCCGAAGAAAGTTTATTGGATTGCCTTGAAGGTAGGTTGGGTAGATGGCAACTTGTGCAGCAAAGAGTCCAACACTTTTGGAAGCAATGGCGATTGATCTACCTCAATCATCTTCAACAGCGCAGAAAATGGACAGCCAGTAGAAGCAACCTAACGGAAGGCGACCTCGTCATTGTCAAAGACTCCTGCGGTCCACCTACTAAATGGCCCTTGGCTAGGGTGATTGCTGTCCACCCTGGCCCTGATGGCGTCGTGAGGGTGGCCACCATTCGGACTCCTAGAGGAAATTTTAAACGCCCGGCTATAAAACTTGTTCCGTTGTTGCTTCCTAGCCATGAGAGTGTTTAGGTACAGCTTCTCTTGCTCTTGATCTTCCTTTGGCTCCTCGTCTCCTCATGGGGTGAATTGTTTGCATGGTGGGTGGCCTGCCTAGTCTTTCCGTTGGTGCCTAGCACCCATTTCTTGGCCCGATGATACTCGCCCTATCTAATTTAACATCCTGTCAAAGTGCGTCATTGTTGTTTATGACAGAGTATGGACAATTGCAGGAGTAAAGTTTTCACAAAAACTTTAGTGGGCGGTATGTTGAGGCCAACATGTGTTTTTTCTATTTACATGAGGTCATGTAATTCGCGATTCAAGTTAAGATTGTTATACTTATATTTTTTACCTCATGTAAAATTAAATTAGTTAAAAATTCAATTTGTTTTCTTTTTTTTTTTGGTTTATCAATTGTATAAATTTAATTTTATAGTTATATGTTTTTGAATTGAATTTGAGTGTTTGAATTGATTGGTTTACGTGTGGGTCTTCTGGCAGCTGCATGAGTCACGTGACGTGCAACCTCTCCTCCTCAAGAATTGTCAGTGAGGTCCAGACATTCAAGGAAAGAGTGTGCCTCCCACTCTTGCTGAAATTAGGTTGGTGACCGGTATGATAGCCACCGTTTCTGCATCAAGAAGACGTTAAGCCTGAACGGACAGTTTCCTTATGACCAGTTTTTATGCTTGAATTGAGTTACCAGTTTCACAAAAGTGGACGGTTTCGGCTGAGTTCACTACGAACCCCTAGCCGCCGCAACAATGACGAAGAATCCATTCACAAAATATGTACAATAAAAAATTCTCACATTAGTTATGTGTAGAGACCGGAACTGTGTTATTGCACCTTTAGTTTGCTGTGGTTTAGCGCTCTTTAACTCAAGTAGTTATCTCATTCATGGTCTAAGGATTCTTATTCTTAAATTTTATTTTGCACGAAATTGCACAATTTTGAATTTTTGAGCTTAAGTGCACAGATTCGGGTTTTACTGCACGAAATTGCATAATTGAACCAAATTCATCTAATTTTATTCATTTAAAAATTGTATTTACTATTATAAGACAAGATATTAAATAGGTTAATTAGTTTTAAATTGAAAGTAAAAAGTCGCTTAAGACCAATGTATTTGTGACATACTACTTTTAAATGATCGCATTGAATTAGGAGCTTTGAGGATTTAGGTAAACATTGTATTGAGGATCGACGTACTTCCTAGATCTAAGACGTTAACTAATTTTACTCCCCGCTTCCCATTTTATTACCCACTTCTGGTTCAGCACAAAGGATTAGTTGTTGTTAAGATTTCAAACTATCAATTTTGAAAATTCCAAAAACGACCACGAGTGTTTTTACAAAATTCAAACAATGGACAAATAAATATCCAGAGCTGAAAATTGATGGGAATGTGGTGTTTTGTTCTTGCTGTTTGAAAACAATAGTGCCACGAAAGGAAATCGCAAATAGACGCACATTGTATCAGGTAATTTTTACCTGATTAATTTTTAATTTTTACTTGAGTAATTTTTTAATAAAAAAAAATTATTTTGGCAAGATCAATCAACTTTTTGATTTTGAAATGTAAAATTCGTACATTTTCACGAAAGTTTTAAAAATTAATTTTTTTAAAAATAAACATTTTTATATATTTCGTTTCCATGTAAAAGGACATTTTAATAAATATATTTATATATTTTTTTTAATGAAAATAATAATATACATTTATTTTTTCCAAGTTTTAGATTCAATAAGTATTTCAGATTGAATTAATACTAAAACGGAACGTTTGCCGAAATGTGCTTCAGATTATTTAAGGTCAGTTATGTTTTGCATGTTTGTGTATATAAATGGATTGCTGCATGTATTAAGTTTTTCAATTCACGTTTTAGTACGTTCCAGATTTTTACTGCACGATTTTGCATCTTTTGAGTTTTTTACTGCACATTTTTTGATTTTTTACTGCACAAATATCCGGTCTCTAGGTATGTAGAAATAAAAAAATATCAATATAACACACTAAACAACACAACCCAACTTAAACTAGAAATGGAAGTTTATGTTAGCATTTAAAGGAAAAAGGTATCGATAAATGTGAAACTCATTGTAAAGCATCGGAATCGATCTGCATGAGTGAGTGAGGTTTGACAAATTCGGTGGAGCAGAGGTTCAATGTCTTTATCTAAATTAACTGAAACGATCAAATCAAACAGAAACGTCGTTGTTGTTGTGATTGGAATAATAAAAAAAAAATCAATATATCGATATTTACACCTCAAAAAAATCGTCGATATGAAATATCGATCTTATTTTTAGATACCCTGTCTCATTATAACTAATTTTTTTCACGATCTAGTTGAATACTATACTACGTATTATTATATGCTTTAGGCGTATACTAGCATTTTTTGTAGCATATTCATAGGCGTGTTAGGGTGCTACGTTGCTAGGGGTGCACATGCACTCCGGCGCATGGCGCTAATTAGATTGAAATATACGATTAAAAAAAAATAAACTAAACGCAATATAATAAACGTCGGTGAATAGGTTGAAAAAATGTACTCATTAAAAAAATAATTATTTTTTTTTTTCTTTTTCATTTATTGATATTTACAACTGTTCAAAATAATATACAACAAGTAAATGTGTTGACAACGAGTACAATGACATGTAAATAACTTGTGAAGAACTACTCACTAGTAGCACTTCAATAAAATCTACACTAAAAGGTCTCTATGCCATCTTTTTAGACATCCCGGAGGATTATCAGGGATGGAGGAGGAAGCAAGTTGGGATACTATTGGATTGGAGTGGTTATGGAGCTTGCTATGGAAGGATAGGTAACAGTTTTGGGCTAAATCAGAAACATATGGAACATTAAGATCTTTATGGATAAGTTTATTGGTCAAAAAGTAAGGAGCATTGAGGATTTTTCGAAGGATTTTGGATTGTAAGGATTGGATACGAAATAAATTGGATGGTTTAGTAGAGCCCCAAAGCTCAACTCCGTACGTCCAAATAGGTCTAATCACAGTCATGTAAATGAGTCTTTTGTAATTAATTGGGAGCTTTGAACGTTTGTCTAGTAAATGTTGAAGTAGTCTGTAATGACGGGCAGTTTCTTGTCGTTTTAGTCTTGAAAAAATAATTTAAAATGCATATTATTTCATGTTATAAACGGTTTTTTGCTCCTTCTGTAAAATTGGTATTTTGCACATACGAGATATCACATATTGATTGAAAAAACTAAACTGAATAAGTTTAACTAATATGTAAATGAAAATTAAAAAAAAATATATATAAGATAAAAAGCCAACTGTTCAATACAAAAATTTTAAAAATTCTAGAGCTACGCCGGATGGGTTGAGTAGTCTGATTGTTGCTTCCAAGTCTGAGTGCCCTGAGTATTTGTATTCATACTGATATGGTATTAGTTGACTGAGAAGTATTTAGAGACAGAGATTGTTGTTGACAGAAACCCTTTCTGTTTACCAGTTTCTGATTACCACTCTCTCAGAAACCCTGATGAAGGCTAGCAATGCAAGTCGAAACGTTGGCGTTATAAATATAAATATATATTATTATATGCGGGTTATATTATTATATTCGTTGTACTGCATATCCCAACAATCTACTGTCGTAGAACGAATTTTAATATACATAACAATCCCCCTTTTTTGCTTATTACTTTAAGGATGCATATTAAATGTCAGTCTACCAGCTATGACTACACATACGTATTTAAAAGATTCCGAAATTAATTTAGCTATTAATTTTGTTGTGTGCTGATTGGTTGTGGAACCCCCCTCTCCCAGGGTGCACTGCGCACGCCTTAGGACATATTATCAGGCACATTTCAATTAATTTGTTGCATTAGATCCTGGGACTTAGCTATGAATATAATTCCATCATTATGGATCAATTTCTAAATGTGTGGTCCAATGATAAGCATTAAAAACCATTCTCGAATTTTCCCATCAAGGTACACTCATCAGTTAATGTACTAGTGTCATTCCGTAGCAAACTTCCCCATTTCATTAATTTGGTAGACCTATTTTCATTTAAATGCGGGTGGATCCGGCCATTTGGGATTTACGGCTGAGCAGAGGAAGGGCCTAACCACAAAGGCTCCTCCGTAAATATTGGCAGCCAGACCGCGGCCACACTGCTTGCGCCTAGTATTTGCGTTTAGATGGAGAACTCAACCAATCAAACAGCCTTTCCCAGTGTATGTGATGCGCATTTGTTTTGGGTTTTATCTAAATTTAAAACAGATCATTACTAAAATGTTTGTATTTCCAGCGGATGACCAATACGAATCGCTATCCGATATAAGTAATAATAATTGGTTTATCCGAAAATAATGCAGGTCTTCTTGTTTTCTTTTAGTTACTCCTCAGTACATAAACTGTAAATACTCCATATTATGTCTCTAACAAAACCTTACATAATGACCTCTCGTTTCTCTTAAACTTTTCAAATTGCTTCAAATCCTTTTCAATCACCCTAACCCTCTGGCTCATCCATTATCTATTCCCACACATCCTTTATAACCTTCTTCACAGATTAAAACAGAAATGGTCCCGAGACATATTGTAATAAATATGCTATATATAATTATAGTTCTGGCAATGCACAGTGGGGTATTTGGCCTCAAAAGCTGGACAAAAGTCATTTTTTGAAGTTAAAAATAGAACAAATTTTCGTATCAATTAATGAAGCCAAATCCTTGGAGCATTAGAAAATGACTTAAGTAGGGCCATCAGAGGTCTTGGGGCTGCGGGTCGCGAAGTACAAAAACGCGCTTAGACAAGTCCTCTCTCAGAGCTAACTGAGCCTGCTCTCTAGCTCATACTACAACACGTACTCCAAGCTTGTTTATATTATTTTTGTTTTTATTTCAACATGGATCATCTTCAGCAAGGTATGTACTTTTATTATTTTGACGCTTTACTTCGATTTGAATAGTTTCTAAAAGCTTTTTTTAAATTTTGATTTTAAGAAATAAGTGAGTAATTTTTTTCACAAAACATAAACTTCAGAGATGATTAAGTTTCCCTTCCGGGTCCGTCCCGGTAACATTTCTTTTACCGTCACAAAGAGCAACCATCATACTTACTTTTTGAAGTGATATCAGCTGCTACTATGTGCGACTAAATGTTTTAAGTATTTTTTTGTGAAAAAATGTCATTTTGGCATATTTCAATACTTCAAAATTTTAACTCTCTTTCTTCTTTATAGGGCCTTCAGGGATAAATTTTATGACTCGTGGACAACTATATAACATTATGCAACAATATACAGAATGTAATATAAATGAAAAGTTAGATCATTTACAAAATTTTCTTCTGGCACAAGATAATTATACTGATCATGAAAGTGCTGACTTAAAGCATAAATTGTCTTATCTTAGAAGTGAATTCAAACAAAGTTAGGCAGCTGCAGATAGGAAGATTCACCTTTTTATAAAAAACAATGAACAATGGCTTCAAGGAACTTTTGATATTCCACGATCAGAAAGCATTATAATTTCATCTCTCAGTGGACGACCGGAGAAGCCTTTCCAAGATTTAAGTGATTGCAGTAAAATAGAAAAACTAAATATCTTCGAGAAAACATTGATTCAGACAAACTTACTTTTGTAATACAAAAAATAATTAATATTTCCGGTAATAGATACGCTTCAAAACTATTAGAAGATAAACTAAGTCCCCAAATCGAGCTAAGAAATACAGAAAAGCATATACAGTTAGTAATCAAGTCGAAAAACTTTTACATATAAAGGCTCTTTCCTTGTTTGTTGAAGCAGAACTTACAAGATCTCAATATGAAATTATAAGAAGTAGTAATAAAAGGTTTTCTCCTTGTTACAGTATATTACAAAAGATAAAAAAATATTGTTATTCTTCACCAGACTCTTATAGAGTGACAGAATCTTGTGTAGAAATCAATTGACAAGGATTATTAGAGCACACCACATCACGTTTGATACTTCATTTAGAAGACTTTCTGCATCAACTAACTCACGAGGAATATGGAATTAATATTAAAGTGGGAATGTGATGGTTCACAACTAGTACAATACAGGCAAAAGTTTGACTAACAATCTTGTATTTAAATTTTTTTTTTATTATCACTAATTATCTAACTTATAATATTTGTGAAATATAATTTCTAACAATAAAACACGTTGATTTATGTCATTTAATTATATTAAATAGCTTAAAGACACTAATTAATATTAGCAGTAGTAATTTGGAGTTGATTTAACCCATAAAATAATTTTGTCCAAGAATTTGGGACAAATACCCCACTGTGCAATAGTCAGTTTCTAGACTCAAGTCCTGAGTGACTGTAGCGCTCTCCCTCAGCCTCCACTGGATTTTAACACTAGTGGTGTGAGTGAGACCTAGTTTACCCGCTCATAAGGAGATGTTTATGTATACTGTATGTATCGTGTGACTGTGTTTTTAAAATTTATTTTGTATTATTTTTTTAATTGTCAAACATATAATTATGATTAAACTTTTCCTAACTCAGGGTATGCTTAAATGTGTGCAATTTTATGTTATAAACGTAACAGCGTGATTGTGTAACGTTTTTGTTGTCTTAATGTTTTTGATTGTCAAGTCTGTATTTTTTGTGTGCTTTTAGCTTTTCCATAATTTCTTGAGGCGTAAGTCAATAATGGTTTTACTAGGTAAGTACTTAGTCTCTGCATAATTTTCAATGTTGATCGTTTATTGATACGTTGATCGGAGCGGTGTACCTTAGAGGCTCGAATTAAAAAAACTACCCATAAAAACTTTTCTCTACTATTTTATCTCACAAACTAAATTTGATCGCCTTTTTAGAGATGTATTTATCAGAAAACGTTTGTACAGATACTAAACAACTCATTTATTACTCCTAACAAATCTAAAACCAAAAGTCTTTTGGAAAAAAGCACAACAAGCCCACACAATCCTAACGCTGTTCTCATTAATGTCACTGTGCCAAAATCTAATGGCGGCTGAGAGGTGGCGCCACAGTCGCTCAAGACTTGAGTAAAGAAACTGGCTATTGCCAGAACTCCAGACATATATATTTATTACAATAGGTCTCTGGGTCATTGGTGTCCGAACCTTCAATTACAAGCTTGTTATAGATAATCGGATTGAAAAGTGCCATTGGATTATTGTTTTAGCAAGTGGTCATATATCAAAAATTAATACCTACAATATGAAAACGGGAAGATGTCCAATGTCGCATGCAAAAAATGTATTTCTTACACGAATCAGGCCTGCTTCTCAGTATACCAATGGCTAATTCCAAATGAATACGAAACAGGTGATTCTGACTGATGGTTAGTTTACGTCTAATAGTATCTTAGTGCCATATTACGCCTTTTTTTCGATTTATTCTTTAATAATACTTATGCATAAAAATTTAAGGCTATTTTGCGTTTTTTTCAAATGTTAATACTTTTATCATATCGCTCATTTGCTGCAATAACGACATAACTTAAAAACTTCAATTTTGCAGAAGGATAGTCTTGTGAATAAGGACGATCTGTAGACATAGAATGGTGAAGAATCCTGCTCTCCCTTAGTGAATAGTTGAAGCTCAAATATGACGTTCCACCGACTAAAACTAAATAGGTGAATGATTCATTATACAGTCAAAGGCTCGGCATGACTCAAAAGGTCGATTTTGAGTTATGTCGTTGTTGCTGCAAATGAGCGATATGTAAAATATCCACATATTGGCTTGTGTAGGTGACATTAATTTCCAGAATGTCATTAGTAAATAAATTCCACTAACATTCAATTGTAGTTCCCACGTAGTGACTTAATGGTAAGAAAAATAATCTTCTACTAGGCACATTTGGGGTATGCCTAATTTGGGGATATGACAGAATTTAAGTGTAATTGCTTAGCCTGACAGTTCGGTCGCGCCCGACGGAGGTTTAAATAGCTTTTTAACATTGTTGCATCCATTGTTTCCCAAACATATTATTATGAGGTGTTTCAGCGATAAATAGAACCAAAAAGATACGCTCTGAGGTGGTCACTCTGATCATGCTTGGGTCTTGTACGGTTTACTATTAATGATATTAAAAAAAAGAAAAGAGTGATAGTATAAATTAAACAAAATAAAAAATTGCCCTAATATTTTATTTTCTCTCCGAAAAGAAAATTTAACACCGTCCTAAGAAGCAGGTGTTGTAATTAGTTTCAGTTGGAAAAGTCAACTAACATAAATCAAGAAGATAAACCACTATAAAGGTCCAGCTGCTGGGAGAATTATTCACCCTCACACTTTTATTTCTTCAGTCCTCAACATTTTATTAAAGGGCTCAACTTTGAACTAAACAAATTATGTTTGAACCTATTTTGCAAAAAACACTGCAGGAATACCATAATTTTAGCAAATATATTACAAATAACGTAACTAGTGTAGGACGGGGAATGTTAAGGTTGCAATTGAATTCTAGCTGCAGAGAGAAAAGATTAATATCATAATATAAACCTATACGTCGGATTCGAACCTTTGATTACTTTCTGTTAATAAAAATTTAACAAATAAATATAAATTTATTGAAGATGTGAACTAGAAGAAATGACACGAATTTATAACAAGCCAATGTATTTACCACCAGTATCATGTATTTGCCTGTTTGCCTAAAATATTACATATACTGGGTGAGTATCTCTTAGTGCAAAAATATAGCAAAATGCAGCAGACCTCACCTGTTATTATATTTATCTATTAAATATTATTATTTAGGATTTATTTTATTAGATTTTCAATGCAATGTTTAAAATCCAATGATAATGAACATAGACCTTGATTTTGCCGTTAGCTTCTGAATGCAGATTGTGTTGAAGAATATTACTTTTTGAGGTGAATTTTATGGGTTAACGTCAAAATTGAGGTCTATGTTCATTATCATTGGATTTTAAACATTAACTTTTTTTTGGCTTTTTATTCCAATGAAGAGCTTATTATATTATGTTGTAAATGCTCATTTTCACTAAGGGATTGTCATAATGTCTTATTTACACAAGGAACTGACTTGTATGCTAAATGAGAACACCATGTTTCTTCAGTTTCAAAAGTAAATTTATCCATAAAATTGAAAAAAAATCATTACGTTTAACATATCATTCAAAAACTGATTAAATTTTCAAGTTTTGTGGATATTTTTTTCGAAAAAAACGGTGAGCGTTAAAGTAATATAAGAGATTGTGAATTACACAAATAAGGTGAAGATCAAGCTGTTCTTTAGAAACCAAGTTTGTAAAATTCAAGGTTACAGGTACTCAGCTATTATAGAAAATTTAATACTAAATCCGAAAATATGGTCGAATTTGAAAAATATTAAAAAAAATGGAGATATCTGCAACGGGTTTCCGCATTTTTATTTATTGTTTATCTGCAACGGATTTGAAGAGAAAGGTGAGGTCTGCGGCATTTTGCTACATTTTTGATCTAGTTTCACCTAAATTTTTTTTTTTTACACAATGAGATACTCCGTATATATTTGAAAGTAGGTATAGTCAAATATGGAATTTGATAAACTTTAATGATTTAAAAATGAAATAAAGAAGTGTAAATTCTTTTAGCAGATACTGTTTATTATTATTTAGATTGAAAAACTTGTATTGTATTCTTATTCTTTTTTTTTTTAATTCTCAGTTATATTATCGGTATTATTACCGATTATAGTATTATAATGTGCATAATATTTGTAGTTGTATTAATATTTTAAAATACTCCTTTGTATAGAGCATGGCGGTATAAATATAAATAAAATATCAAGCCAATGTCACGCCAGTATATAAAGAACATTTTTTATTCAACGCCTAATTCGTTAAGTGAATTCATTTGGCTTCTGTTAGCCTTAGCATTTTTCTTCTGTAGCCCAATATATTTTTTCTGAAGAATATAGACACGTTTAAAAATATAAAATTAAGTCAAATTCTAATCATTTATTTCATTATGGAAAGTAAAATTGAACGAAATAAATTGTAGAAGAATTTCTGTTTTATTTTGGAAATTCTTTTGTAATAAATTAAATTAATAATAAATTGAGGTGTAAAATTCCAAACCCAGCCAAAATTTTTTAAAAGCTTAGCCTCTATTCAATTTTTATCAAATCATGTACTTATGAAATTTTTTTTTGCAATGTGTGATAAAATTCATAATAGCGTAAAGCTGAAGGCTTCACCACTTATTCAAGCAAACAAGAATACAAATTCAAGAAAACAAAGCAAGCAGATGTTTCTATGGCCTACGTAACCAGTTCCAAAGCCCTCTGCTTCCGAGAGCAACCTTGTATAACACCTTGGTCCGACCTAGTACTGAGCTACGGTTCTGAGCCTGGACACTCACGAAGAAAGATGAGTCCGCATAACTTATCCACGAGAGGAAGATCCTGCGATCTATCTATGGTGGAATTATGCAGTGACAAGAGTGACGTCGACGAGCCAATCAAGAACTGTATGCTCTCTTTAGGGAACCGACTATAGTAAGATTTGTTCGGCTTGGAAGGCTAAGGTGGGCTAGACACCTAGCGAGGATGGAGGAGGCTTCCATTCCAAAGAAGACATTGCTAGAAGAACTTCATGGAACCAGGTGTAAAGGAAGACCCAAACTGCGATATTACTTGGAGTGCGTAACTAGATGGTGGCTGCGCAGAACCGTGTTGCGCCCCTGATGATGATGATGGTACTTATGAAATAACAATTTGTTTATCCGTACTTATGAATTAATGATAAAGAACCAATAACATCATAAATTTACCTAAAATATTTAACGTTGTTTATACTTTTAGGATGTAATTATGAGCAATAAATATTAAATATACGGGCAGAATATAATATTAACATTGCAGTCACGGCCACTAAAGTTTGTGCAGTTAATCCACTCCCTCGCTAAAAATAGAGAACGACGGTAATAAAAGATGCAGGCTGTGGTTGTTAAAATTAACAACTACCAAGAACTACAGCTGCTCGCTCTCTCACTTCTCCTCTGATACGAAATATTAATCAAAACTTGTTTAATACAAACTTTAAGCTTAGTATTAATAACTCTCTCTGCTTATTAAAGTTATCAGCGACAACGTCCGTAACTTTGCAATATATTCAGCAAAGCTGACAAAGACTTCCACCACACCGCCTTCTATTGTTAATTTTATTTCCACATTTATAAACTAACTTTAACAAATTTGTATGATGGCGGTTTGAAAATTATGATGTTTTTGTAATAAAGTTTGTGTAGTCTATGGAATTTATAAAGAAGTAGGAATTTGTGATGTAGTGGAAAATTTTATTTTTAAAGAATACATCTATACTATTATTTAAAACGACAAGCCATTTTTCGTTTGTAATCACTAAACACGAAAACTACTGAACCAATATGTACCACATTTTAACTAAATTATCTTCACAGTTCATAGGAGGTTTAGCACTAATAAAATTTACGCAGTTCTCATTAAATTTTTGTTAAAAAAGCGATAAACCTGAAGTGCGCAGTGATGTTAAAAAAGACCGCTTAATAACAAGTGCCATTCAAGAGAGGTTACAAAGGTAAGGTCTTATTCAAATCTAAAAATTGATAATAAAATTTATTTATATTCAATTAAATTATTAAAAAAGATTTAAATGTGTAGAGTAAAATGTGGATCCCATGATGTTTGAAAATCGACCGATATGCAAAACTTAACTTATCTGTACCAAATTTTAACTATATCATATTCATAGCTCCAGGAAGGTTTAGAAATACTAAATTTTACTATAATAATAATTTAAATGTACAATGCTATATGTCAGAAACGAGATTTGCCATACTGTCATATAATTTTATTGTTAGAAATTAAATTCCAACCAGATGAAATCAATATAATTATATCTGTATAATAAAATTTAATTCCAAACCAAAAAGTCGACCCTTTGCTTCTTGATTTTGTAAAAATATGATTCATGAGCCTTAAATAGTAAGCGCTGATAATGGAGTTCATTATACGCAAGAGTTTCTTAATATTCTTTGTCCATCTAAAATACCGACTCATACATAAAAATTAAAAATAGTATTTATACTTATGCTTTTACGTTACATTATGCATTTAATTATGTGTGAAAATATCATTGAATATTCAATGCTCAATTGTATATATCAATACAAGATTTATATCGATAAACAAATAAAACTTTTATTATTACTTATAATTATTTATGTTCTTTACATATAAAAGAGGACGAAGCCGCGACGTGCGTTGCTAGTAAAAATATATTTACTGTTCTAGAACCAAATAAAACTTAAATGGTTGTGCTGCAGAAAGGATGTTTCATTCCGGGAGATATTGTATTCATGCACAATCTAATGATAAGAAAAATAAATTTTTTTGTTTAGTTTAAAAAAATATATAGATTCAATTTGTTAGTTTTCATTTGATACAAAATATCGAGCTAGCTGTACTGCTGGTTTGCTGCAAATTTATCTTTTTTAAATGAGTTTTTCCAAAAAATTGTTAAGTTTGGTTACCTCCTTTTTGCAGAAAACTCTTAAATTTTTGTAGGTGATCTTTCTAATATCTAGAAAAAGAAGTATACATAATGAGAATAAATGTAATATACTCGTATTATATATAAATATATCGCCAGAAGGCTCCGCAATCCTAGGTCTTCCCTCAACAGCCGAGACAATTATCGAACAGAAATGTTCAATGTTCATTTCCCGAGACAACACATGTGGCTTACGGAGAGGGCTTCTTAGAATCCGGTTCCTTACAATTCTGAGGTGACCTGAACGAGCCCTGTCTTCGATAGAGTGGGTCTCCCTGAAGCTATCAAGGGTCCTATAAACGAATCGCTTTCTGATCTCTAGGGCAACTTGAAAATCTCGCCAGAAGATTTTCCTTACCAGGACAAAGCTATTGCAGAAGAACAAATCTTTTTAACTAAACTTTCCATCTCAAGAAACGTACTGTCACTGAGTAGCTTAGTATTATTTCAATACCTTATCATGTAAAAACAGAAAAGATTAAGATTAGAGGCCTCTAATAACTTTCAACAGCACAATGGTCAACGTTTTATATTTGTGACAGACTTTATAGAAGGTATATATACATTTTCTGTTCTGGCACCTTTGGTTAGCCCATATCATTACAATAGGAACGCTTAAATAATAAAAACTTACATTCTGACTTCTTGCAAAGATATTAAATACAACTCATACTCACATGAAATACAATGATCAAATGCAGCTTAATTCGACAGAACCATGAGATTAAAAGAGATTCAGGTTGGAATCTAGTAAGGAGGAATTGGCCTTTATTTTATAACGGAATCATAGAATAGATTTACAATATTCAAACTGACTGGAGTAAGTCGATAACCTGCAGAATATCCCGTATTTTCTGCCGTAATTGAAGAACATGAAAAGGTTAATTCAAGATTAAAAAAAAAAAAAAAGTACATTCCCTTGACATCAATCCTCAAAAGATTAAAGATCATACAAAAACTTCAGCAATTTGTCTCTGAGTGACTAATGTGAATATAAAAGTAACAATTAAAAATACCGATATGAAATTATAAATGATCAATTTATTTGTCTTTTTTTACTGTTGCAATTTATAGATCATTGAAAAAAAAATAATATATATTATTTTTTTAAACAGAAAATAAGTAATTAAGTTAAAATAAATATAGTCCTCATAAATGGATTTATATAGCAATTCCGACACCTTAAGTGCTTTAGATAGGTTGTACTTGTAGTAACAAAAAAAAAAAAAAAAAAGAAAAATTAAATCTGGGAGGTTATCATTTTTTTTTTTTTTTTTTTAGCAGTTCAGTGGTTTATTAATTTGTTGGGTTTTCCAGCATATTAAATTTAATGAAGTTACCGAGGTGTAAAGTGGAAATTTATTAAATCAAAATTCTGCCGCAAGGGAAGTGGATTCAAAGGAACACTAGGAAACTGGGGATCGTGAATATTGTATAAGATTTGGGAATAACAGATTAGAGGGGGGAGGGGCGGGGTTTAGTGGAAGAGAGGCTTCGGCGATGGATGAACGTTTTCCTCAATACAAACTTGATAAGCTCTTGCAATGGTAAGGGGCAATCAGAAGAACAATCCCTCCTTGAGGAGTAGCAATTCATTGTTCTCTTCAAGGCCAGTATAATTGAGTTTGAAATTAGCAAGATTTTGTCTGTTCTAGCGGTAAAGAATGTATTCAAAATCTTTTTTTTTAATTTTTTTTTATCAATGAATGCTTTCTATAAAAAGAAGAATGAAATTTGACAAAAAAAAAATAGACCAGATTTTTAAATTTGTGACAAAAAAAATGTGTGATGTTCATTTCTCATGAAACCGAAAGGCAAAACATTCGATTGCTGGTTTTGTATGAAAAAGGTAAGGATGGGTCGGTCTCTCATAAGAAAGGTTTGCTTTGAAAAAGGAAGGGAGAGTTGATGCAACATCGTTCGATTTGATGGTTTTTAGATAATGAAGAGAGAGTACGGTGGAAGATAAAATGTCGGTACTTAAAGAAAAGAAAATTAGTGATTCTTTTCAAGCCATAAACATTTTGAATTAAGTATCTAATAATGTCATTATTATTATATCGGCACTACGGTCCTGAATGTACCCTGGCCTCCTCCACAACAGCAAACCAATTTATTCCATCTTGTCCTCTCCCTCCATTCCTGAGTGGGGGGAGTATTTAGTGGGGGTCGAACCTCTCATCATCTTCCTCCACATCATCCAGCCATCTGATTCGGATACGTCCTCTCCTACCATCAGGTTTCCCGTATAGCAACTTCTTTGGCATTCTTTGCTCGGTCATTCTTTCACATGACCTAACTTCCCTACACAGGTTGATAATTTCTTTATTCTTTCTTCTCCACTAAATTCCGTTCTCGCCAACTCCGTATTCTCCTCTTCAACCTCCTTTCCCATGAGTTAAGCACCTGTTCTGTTTTTTTTTTTTTTTTTTGTTAAGGGCCATGTTTTACAAACATATATGACCTATGGTCTTGAATGAGAATTTTCATTCTTTTTGATAAAAATACGAAGTTGAAGAATTTTTGAAGAGAGAAATAGTATATGTTTTCTTCTGCTATTCTTGCTTGTATTTCACTTTCAATTTCATCGTCTGTTGTGATCAGGCTTCCCAAGTACTTGAAATGGTTAACAGGCTTAAAACTGTGATTTCTGAAAGTTACTTCATTCTCTTCGTTTCCCTATCTTGACCTTTTCATATAAACCGTCTTATTCTCGTTCAAAACAATGTGTTAATATCTTATTAATGGGAGATTTGTATTCTCAAATTTATATTTTTTATCTATGAATACGTCTTATAAAAAGAACTAATAACACAGGCCAACGATGAAAAACTTGTTTACTTAAAACACCTTATTATTCCGTTTGTTAGGGACCTAAATCCAAATATGACTCTTATTTAGCCGTATCACCTACCATTTTTTCACATTTGCACATCAATATATTAAATTTTTTGATTTATAACAGAATTTAACAGCTTATATATACTACAAATAAAATTGTAAAATAATTTGTGCTGGATGTAGAAGAGTTGGCAGCACTGCTGAAACAGATATAGATATAGATGAGCAAGATGATGAAGAGTTCCAATGTGCTACGGAAAATACAGAGCCTAAACTGTTTACTCAGATTGGGCTTAACGACTTAGTTAGGGGTCGTGGGTTAACAAAAGAAAAAGCTGAATTGCTTGGTTCTAGACTAAAAGAAAAGAAATTGTTGGCAGTTGGAACTAGCATATATGTGTATAGGAAGAGAGAGCAGCAGTTTTCGAAATTTTTTGAACAAGAAGGTGATTTCGTGTACTGCTCAGACATTCCAGGTCTGATCAAAGAGTTTGGTGTTGAATAGAAAAAAGAAGACTGGAGGCTGTTTATTGATTCTTCCAAAACTAGTTTAAAAGCTGTTTCATTACACAATAGTAACACTTATGCATCTATACCTATTGGCCATTCTGTACATATGAAAGAGAGCTATGAAAACCTAGAAATAGTGTTGAATAAAATTGGCTAATCGGCTCATGGTTGGATGATTGTGGTAACTTTAAAGTAACATGCATGCTTCTTGGGCAGCAAGGAGGTTTTACCAAATTTCCATGTTTTTTGTGTGAATAGGACAGTAGAGCAAGGGATCAACATCGGTGAAGAAAGAACTGGCCTGGCCTGTTAGGGAGTCCTTAAAACCCGGAGAGAACATTCTCCGGAAAAACCTTGTCGATCCTAGAAACATTCTCTTACCACCTCTACATATAAAGTTAGGCCTCATGAAACAGTTATATAATGCTTTATATTTATATGAAACAGTTATATATGCTTTCTTAAATTATATTAAAAAAAGCAAATTTCTCAAAAACTATGAGTGATACAAAAAAAACTAAGACCAGATTTGGATTCAGCACACAAAAATATATAAAAATCAGCTATTAAAGTATACAAAGTTTTCAAAAACATTTTTTTTGTTAGCCTGTGTAATCCAATAATGTTATATTATTATTGCATATATGGGTAATAAGTATTATTTTGTTATTAAATATATATAAATATATAACGTCCATTGTGCTGCGTATGTAAATTTTTTCTTATGTCTTTGGTGTTTCCGATTAACCCAGGATTTGGTTATCCAAGCCTAATTCAGTTCTAACTCTTAGTGTTGGTGACAAGACACTTATAGGCTCGTTCTAGCAGGTCAAACATTGTTATGGAGGGAGTTAGAAGAATAATTTAGTTAAACGTGTGAAAAAAGAGCATGTTTAATGTGCTATTTTTATGATTTTCATACAGCTAAAACCCCTAATCACAAAAAGAAAATAAATAAAAATCTTTTGGATGATATGGGATTTGTAAATCTACAGTCATATTGTTCAATCATCGTGATTTAAAATTCATATTCCTCATAGTTCTAGATAAGGCGCTGAATCTGAGATCTTTCTAGGCCAATATCCTGAATATTTACGTCTTAATAACTTCAGGAATATATTGTTTCTTGTTCGAATAGTATCATTTACATAGTCTATTATTCATAAGCTCAATGTTCAGTCTTCAATTTATGGTGCAATTAAAAATGGAATACGATCTTTCCCGTGAACCTTCTAATATTTGATCTTTTCAATGAATAAAAAAAAAAAATTAATTTATATCAATTTAAATATATCAGATCTTTGAAACATTCTTATTATTTCTTTAATAAATATTTTTTATCTGCAGTTTTTCTATAGGAGATGTGTAAATTACAGATAGTAGTACAAATAAAAGAGCTGTGTACATTTTTACATAGATATGAAAGTAGCTATGAATACCGATTGGATATTATACAAAAAAAAATAAAAGAAAATAAAAAAATAAAAAAAATAAAGTGAAGACAGATTTTTGATTAATATCTTTTTTTAATAAGTGACCTCCAACAAGATAAAAAGTTACATAAATCGGAACTGATACAACACAAGCCGACCGTCAACGAACGGACAAATCGCCATCTGAGAGTTATTGAGAGAGGAACTCAAAAACAAGAAGAGGAGACTCCGGTGATTGATGTCGTTAAAAACGATCGTAATTAAGCCTTCAGTCGCCGAAAAGAAGAGGGCTGGTGAACTGGGAGCCATTATTAATGATAAGGACCATTTAATCATAAATCACTATTTATTAAAACATCGAAGAGAGAATCCTAAACACTTTTTTCTTTTTCTTTCTTTTTTTTTTTCAATCTGCTTTTTCATCACCTCAAGTTTTCTTTAAGAGCTTTCCCCGATGAGCCCTAGATAATTCGATTAGCCCTGCTCTCTATTAAGGGCATTCAATCAAGGTACCGACTTTTACTTCGGAGTATTTTTTTTTTTTTTTCTTTTTTAAATAAAGAGATGAGCTGTATTAGACGCAATAAATGGATTATTATTTAGTGACCCAAAATGAAGACAATATTTATTATTCCTATTATAAACATAATAAAATTAAATTATTATAGTAATTTATATCAATTACGCAAGTATAAAAATATAAAATATTTTGCGATATTTACATCATGAATATTAAATGTCTTTGAAGGGAAATACATCCAATTATAGCAGTTTGTAGTAAATCACTATATTTGAAATTTTTGAGTAAAATCTTATACACTGAACCCGTCTCATAAATAAAATATAGCATAAATTAAAAGATTTTTATCATTAATGTAACAAAATTTACAATCAAAATATGAGGCGTGGAGATGCAAAAGGGGGTAAATCCACTTTTTATCATTTTTAATTTTTTTAGTTAGCGTCCTCAATAAGGCGGTAAATCGTCCACCCTTCAAAGTTTGGGTTGAGTGTATGTGTGTTTCGAAGTCATCATGGGTGCAAACCATGCATACTTAGGATGGATATTGAAAAATACCTTAAACTACTTTCTTAAAAGTATTAATTTTATTTCGATTCAAGGAGTGAGCAATGAATTAAAATAAATACAAATGTGATATAGCAAGTTTTCCCGACTAAGGAAGGTGTGAAAGAAGTTCGAAACCATCAATATATATATTTTTTTTAACCATTTATTGGTATTAACAACTGTAAAAGATATATGCACCAAGTAAATGTGTTGATAGTGATTACCATAACATGCCAACACTCGAAAAGAACTACTCATCAGTAGCACTTCAATAACAATTCCACACTAAAAGGTTTCTAGATAAATTACCAACACATGAAACGATCGTTATGGATAATTTTTTTTTAAAGAAGTAAGGAGGATTGAAGGATTGGTTCGAGATGAATTGAATAGTTTAGTGGAGCCCAAAGCTCATCTCCATAAGTCAGAATTGGCCTAATCACTGTCTTGCAAAGGAATGCTTCTTCTACAAAGTCCAGTCAATAAACACATTGTAGAGTGCATGGAATATGCGATAATTTTTGACTTCATAGCTTCGTTAGGAATAGTTAGAAGGAACACATACTAAAAGACCCCGCCGCTGGGGGTTGAGCTAACGGTGGGGGGAGGGGAGGAGTTCAATTTTTTCGGTATTTCGATTATATCTCGAAAACGGTTGACTATAGAAAAATATGTTTCAAATAAACTTAAAAGTTAATTAAATTCCCTATGAAATGGGTTCTATATAAATTTGTCGTAATTCTAACCGTTTTCGATATATTCGTTATTCAAAATCAGTTATGTTTGGGAAAAAACAAATGTTACCTTACTTTTTGTCAAACTTTGCTTCTAGTACTTTCCACAATCGTTTCTCGGAAAAAATGTCAGAATAAAAATTGTAGAGTTTACTTTAACTTCATATATACTTTTTTCGTATTTGAAGCAAACATTTAACAAAAAGTGAGGTAAACATTTTTTTTTTATTTCTAAAATTATCTATTATTAATAAGGTATATCTCGAAAACCGTTGGGATTTCAACGAATATGTATATAACTAATTTTATCGGAAATTTAATTAGCTTTAATTTTGATCAGTAGCATATTTTTCTAGAGTCCACTGTTTTCGAGATATAATTGAAAAACACAAAATTGGGACCTTATCCCCTCCCTCCCACTCTTAGCTCACCCCCAGGGGCGGGGACTATTAGTATGTTTACCTTCTAACTACTCCTAACGAAGCTATGAAGTCAAAAAATATCGCATATTCCATGAACTATACACCCCTCATTTCAGCACTCATTGACTCGACTAACAGCATTTGCAAAGTAAATGTTAAAGAAGTCGAAAACGACGATTTAATTTATAAAAAAACTGGCTAAACAATTGTTTACAATAAACTATACATAATACCAGAAAGGCAGTAAACGTTACCTGCTTGCTTTCCGTAATCACGAATAAGTTTTTCAGTACGGCCCTTTCGCCCTAAGGGATTTATCTTTATAAATCAGGAAGCTCTGATCTAGATTACTGAAAGTAAGAAAGTTTTAAGGACTGTTTTTATTTACAGAGTGGGCGTGACGAAAATTCTAAAGTTTCTTTAAAGACTGTCAAAGAGGAGTTTTTGAAAGGAGACGCGTTATTCTGAGGAAAAGGAGATGAAATGCTGGGCAGTGTCTCATTAACTTAAATCGGAAGAGTTTGTATAAGCGATAGGGATCCCTGTTTTTAATTCAAAAGACGACTCCACAATAAAGTTAAATAAGATTTAAATGCCGAAACCATGTTGAAATACATACACGTAAAATCTTAAACATGTTTTTCAGGCAGAGAAATTCTTTATATATATATATATATATATATAATAAACTATTTTTATTGAATAAAAGTTATAATCTGTAAAAAAAAAGAAGGCGGTTTTTCAGGCTCTGTCCATTCAATTGTTCCTTAAAAAATTATTTTCGTTTTTACAACAACCTTTGGAGTATAAATCTAAATCATTGCTGTTATTTAAATTATTAAGACTGTGTATTTTTTATATATAAAAAAAAATTTGGATTGAACTCGTTTTTGAAAATAGATGAAAATAAGGAAATTATTTTATCCTTTTTCGTACATTTCTTTTTTTTTTCGTTTTTCTCCCAAGAATTAGACTAAAATAAAAAAAGTGAGATGATTAATTAATTTATCATATAAAGGTTGATATTTTATTGTTCATCTGAATGTACAAATAAATTTAAAATGCCTGAAAAAATTGAAAAATAATATAAAAATCTATTAAAAAAAAAATATTAGTGTAGTATAAAATTATTCTAAACAAATTAAAATGTCATTATTTTAAACCTGAAGGGAAAACATGGAAGATAGTAAAATAATTTGTTTAGATAAATGCATTTCCATCAGAGGTTATATTGGCAACATATACTTCTGCATTATTCTCTTGTTTGATGTGGATCCTCAAAATGTTTTTATAATATTTGAGAATCAATATCCATCCACTGATCTCCGAAATGCTTGGTGAGCAAATTTTTCACACCATTTCATCTTTACTGAATCTTTGTTTTGAAAAAAGAAAAGTTTGACAGCGGTTTTAGATCGGATAAGATGGATGTAAGTAATACCCAAGAACTATGAAATAACAACAAAAACTTGTTTTTCAAAATTCATGGATTGAACTAGTTTTGATATCAAATGTCTAACATATAATATATGTCTAATATATATATATATATATATATATATATATATATATATATATATATATATATATATATATACACATACACTGCAGGATATATTTTAAAACGGCTGTCGAATAGTCAAAGGTGACTACATCACCTTATATATTTGTATAAACTCATAATAAACACACAATCAATGAAATATTTTTTATAATATAAACAATGGGTTACAGGTATAAATAAACAGATAAAACAATTTTATATATATATATATATATATATATATATATATATATATATATATATATATATATATATATATATATATATAAATAACACACATTTTAAATATAATTAAATAAATGTCCCAGTAAATATCTAGAAATATTTCACTAAAAAGCAAGCAGTGGTTGCATGTATGACAGGGATATTAATTATATATATTTTGAGGCAATTAATGCAAGCTCACTTGTTGCGTATTCAGTAAACTCAGTTGTTTCAATACGTGATTCAAAAGCTCAATACACAGAAAATTAAAACCAATTGAATAGTGAATCCTCATTGATTACTCAATTATTTACTTTTATAATGATTAAGTAAATAATTAGTCGAGTAAACTTTTACAGACCTACAGGTAAAAAAAAATTAAAAATCTATTTCTATCTGACCAGAAAATAATCTACTGCTTTTCCCAATTTTAGAATTAAAGGGATAGCAAAGCTTCAATTGGTAATTAAATAATATTAACAATTTATCATTATTCGATTTCAATTAAGTTGAGAGAAAGTAGGGTCTTCAAACGTGACTTTTTTCAATTAAACTAATGTAGCTTCTATGAATGAGCTCCAACAGATGTTCCTAGCAACAATTGTTATAACAAAAAAAAAAAAAAAAAAAAAAAAAGTACTCGATTCTTTAAAAAGCGTATAATTTCTGATCAGGAAACTGTCGTCAAATTTTCGATCCTAGTAGCACCAAAAGAACTAGAGTATAGAACATTTTCGATTGTGAAAAAAATAGTACAGAACCATAGCCAAAAAAGTATATCCATGTTTAAAAAAAAAAAAAAAAAAAAGAGAATTAGATCCGTACTAATATGGCCGACTACATATAGATCCAAAATTTTAAACACAAACACAAAGTTATTATTTAAAAACTCACCGTCTTTAAACTCACTTTGACTTCTACAAATTTATCATGTTAGTTTAGTTTATATACTACGTAAATCTTGAACAACATTAACTGTAAACACCGAGTATTCAAGTGTTAATTTCACAGAAAACAACTTAGAGCAAGTGAATACCAACAGTTCGTTAACAATATAGGCATGTGAAGCGTAAACTATGTCAGCTTTGTACTAAGTTGGTAGGAGTTTGTTGCCGGAGGTTCAGAGGAAGTGTGTGATTTAACCGTCGTATAATAAGCGGTCTTAAACATGGGGCTTAATAGCGGTTTAAAGTTCAAATAGAAAAGACTGGATATATTTTTGTAAGACTTGCTTACTTAGCATAGTTATGTAAATGCAAATTATCAGTCTACAATATATGTGTGCAGTGTAAATACAATTAAATATCAATATGCATTTAAATCTATACTATTATATAAATGGCCATTTTTCGTTTGTGATCACTAACCGTGAAAACTACTGAACTAATCTCCACCAAATTTTAACTACATCATATACATAATTCAATGAAGGTTTATCAATAATAAAATTTACATATTTTCTATTAAATTGTTGCAAAAAAAGCGATAAATAAGTGTTACGCAGTGAAGCTGGAAGATTGACCGACAGGTGGCAAGCGCTATTCAAGATAAATTACAAAGATAAGGTGTTATATAAAGTTGGAAATTGATAATAAATTTTACTACCTAATCTTCATAGTTCTATTAAGATTTAGCAATAATAAAATTTAAATGTTCAATGTTGAGCGGCAGAAACGAGGTTTGTGACACGGTCGAGTTCTTTTACGGTTAGAAATTATAATCCAACCAGATGATATCAGTATATTTATTTCTCTCAAATAATAATTATTACTAATCAAAATGTCGATTATTTTTTATATGATGTGTAAAAATATGAATCATAGGTCTTTAGTTGTTAGCACTGATAATGCGATGGACCTAATAATCCGCCAGAGTTTCTTAATAGTCTGTGTACTTCTCAGTTAAAACTCATACATTGAACTTGAAGAATTGATGTCCGATTATGCTTTTACCTAAGGTAAGGTGGGGTAAGTGCGTTTATGGGGTAAGTGCATTAGTCCGCCATAATTTCTATTGTCATTTTGTTATATCAACTGCCAACTGTTGTATTTAGACAGAACTTCATACTCTCCAAAACTAACATACTCCACTGTAGAAGATAACCTCTCTAGGAATTTTCATAGTTCAACCTGTTGATCTTGGTGTTGTGTGAAGTTAAATGAGTTAAAATTATAAAATTGTATTGTATATATTTTTCTCTATTTTTTTAATTTCAAGGAGTAAAATGATTCCTGGTTGAATATTTTTGCACCTACCCCATCTAAGAATCAATTCACTGCTAAGGAGTTTACAAGAGATTAATGCGCTTACCCCGTTTGGTGGGGCAAGTGCATTAATGGGACTTAAAATTGATTTTCCTACGCACTGATAATAATTTTTAGGATATCAGGGAAATCAACTATATTGCTGAAAATATTATAGTTCAACGTTTGCAATAAAACAAAAAAATATTATCCTAGCATTAATAGCTGATTTTTTTAATATTAAGTTAAATATGAACTTTTAACTCCATAGGACGCACTTGCCCCACTTCACCTTACATTTCAAACACCTAATCTTTACAATTTAAACCAAGTTAAAAATTACTGCTTTGCGTGATAATATCTTTGAAGAAATAATGCTTAATTGCATACATCAATACAAGATTTATATCGATAAACAAATAAAAATTCAGTTATTAGTTAAAATTATCTAAGTTCTTTACTTATGAGACCGGGCGAAGCCGCGACTGGGGACGCCAGTAATTAATAAATATGCAAGGCAAAATAAAAAATTTCAATTATAAAAAAGTTTTAAAATTTGAATAAGTTAGGCAATGTTAAAACTTTATATTAGGTGACATTTACTATTTTTATTTTCTTTCTAAAGACTATTCTCCGTCTTGTTCTTTCTTTTTCTACCGCATCGCATATCGAATATTCTCATAATCAGATCCAAAGTTCCCAATACGGGGCCATCTGGTTCTTTCTCCTCCAGTCCATTTCATTCCTTATAATATTCGATCGGCAGTACAGTCTATAACGGTTCTTCATTGTACCTTTTTGCAGAAAATTTAACTTTCAGAAGACCCTCTGGAAGATTTTTCAACTAGGGAATTACATTTGAATTTTTTCATAATCATCCTAAGTTATTAATTAGTGGCAATAACCACCTCACTTTTTTTAAAAGTAAATTCATATCAAATACTAATAACAAGTTTTTCAAGCAAAACTTGTTTTCAAAGTATTTTAACACGACAGAGACATTTAGCTTATCTTCTTGATGTTGTTAGCACAAAGAATTTCAATAAAATATATATATATATATATATATATATATATATATATATATATATATATATATATATATTCGTTAATATGTTAAAACTATAGCAGAAATTCGGATATATATAAATTCAAGCGAAGACAGGCCTATATATGAGGAGTAGATTTCCGAACCAAGATTTCCAATTTCCAGATTTTTTAAAAATAGTTCTATTAGATTATCTTTAGGTGAAAGGTTTTATTCCTAAAGTAGTAGAACCACATTGAAAACAAGGCCCCTTCCTAATGCAGATTTTCGCTTTTATCGATAAGCAGTGAATTTTTTTTCAAAAATGGACTCCCATTTTTGTTTTCAATTATTAAAATTGGTGGAGCTGTAATAAATTTAAACTTCATCAGGAATTATGGAAATAACTAGTTTATTTACGGATTTCCTAACATGATTAATAGCAATGTTAAAATGTATGTGGGCTTACAAAAATCCTTATCATAAATAAATATGTGTTTATTAAAATACTTAAACTAATCTCGAAATCACCTCGGTACATTTCAAACCACCCTCTTTACTCAGATTTAGGAGTTACCACAGTAAAAGCAAATATACAAAACCTTGAAATATGATATCATGACAGACTTCATAGACATAATGACATACTCATTAATGACATGGCCACGACAGACATAACCGGAAATACTCTCAGAAGACTGAAACAAAGCTTTTTTATTTTATTCACGCCTGGAGGAGGTACTTACTGTTGAGTGCCACTCTCTCTCACATATCTCACTTTCTGTTCTCGCTTTCAGCTAATTCACTTAATGTAACTTTTATAACAGGACTCAATAAAAAAAAAAAAAGAAAGAGAAACAAAGAAATAAATAAGTGTTTATTACAATCAAAATGTTATTTATATAATTAATTTAAAGAAATAATATAAATAATACTCGTCAGAAATGACTAAACCTGTGTGGACTTAAGAACAATTTAGATTTAGAAAAAACTTTTATAATATAAAAACTGTTAACAGCAAGACCCCACAGCAGTAAGATTTATATATAATTAGTGCATGGTTCCTCTAACCTTTGATGTATACAGCACCTAAAATTACAATTAAATAATTATCAAAAATTAATTTTAAGTTAATCTATTTGACAGGAGTAAGAGGAGTATTATTTCAAAATACTTTAGGATATGGTATAAACTGGAAATGATGTGTAACATTCGCTACCAGCAAGATGTTTCGAAAATGCGACATTCATAAACATTGTTCGCTGAGAAACGTGACAATAAACACGACCGCGCGAGAACCCAATTAACACACTACATCATAAACAGGCTAATTCTGTAGAAGTGGAGTAATTAAGGAAACCCACACAACCGTGTATAAAGTCCCCCCTTTCTCTCTCTCTCACTCTCTCTCACTCTCTCTCTCTCTTTTTTTTTTTTTTTTTTTTTTTTTTTTTTTTTTTTTTTTTTTTTTTTTTTTTTTTTTTTTTTTTTTTTACAGCGCCGTCTCATTATACGACTCTCTTTTTGGCCAATCCTTTTCTCTCTTTTTCAGTCTGACTGAGAATATAAAGGAAAATTAGTCCCCCTAATGCCTTCCACAGAGTATAAATTACAATTCTTTCTTTCCCTTTCAAACCTTATTATTTGTTACTGAATTCTTTTAACACTCGTTCCATTTCCTTTTTATCAATATACTATAACAATAAATAAATATTATATCCATATACATAGTAAAAAAATAGTAGAAAAAATTATCGGCGTTTTAAAGAGTCAAATTTAATCAGGAGAAACATTAGTCTGAATCATGTGCATTCTTTAAAAACGTGAGGTTATATACTCTGTTGGCTGTATGGATGATTTCAGATAAGGTGATGGGGTTCAATTATTTCTTTTTTCACACTTAATCAAAAATGCGTTGTTTTATTATCATTTAAACAAAAAGAAGATAACTAATGATGTTTTGTTAGCCTTATTTTCTAACGCCCGTTTTGAAACTTCCGTGGCTGTCCCCATCGATAAAAATTCACATTTCAGTGTGGCAATCAGGGCATTATAGGCCTAGAATTAAAAAGAAAAGTATTGAAATAGTGAACATTCCTGTTAATTTTAAAAACATTAAAAAAAAATTAAAAAAAAAAATACATCATCTTTCCCATTTCATTTCTCCATCCCTACAGTGCACTAGAGCCCAGAAGTAATTTACAGTCATTTTAGATGTTTTAATCACAATCTGCGGAAAAATTCCTAGTGAGCTTAATTGTTGTATACACTTTTATTACGGCATTTTAATGAATGTGTAAAAAATCAACATTGCCGATTAAAAACATCGAAATACGGGCTAAAAAAGTAATAAAAATCAAATGTCATTTAAGTTCATAACAAAAATTATTTATGTTACAATTACCTACAAAAAATTCCTGTTGCATTTTTTTTTAAACAAACCGTTTTTTGAGCACATTGGAAATTAGAGGTGTGCCACAGAAGTCCGGGGAAACAACAGAGGGAAGTTTGTTCTATGGGATCGCCTTGGGTTATAAAACTCAAGGCAGATGACTTAGATTTCGTGGAGAGGAAAAGCAACTCAGAGGAGGAAGTATACTAGACCAGCGAGCCCTATAATAGTAACGTTTTGTCCGACAGACAGTAAGAAACTAAGTTATCCGCGGCTCCGAAAAATTAAAAGAGATTTCTCCACTAGACACTTAGGGTGGGTTGGAGAACGACGAAAAGATCTACTAGGAGAGGAAATAGAAACTCCAGTCAATCGCCTACTATACTGGCTGGGCGAGGCAGAGGAGGGCCGCGGCAAGTGTTGAAGTTCGTTTGGTGCGCTGGAGCAGAGTACGGATGTCCCGACGAGACAACGGATCATCCTGTTGTCCTGATAGACAAGAAGAGGACCTAGAGGTTTTCTCGCTGAGAGACTTGAAACTCTGTTACCTTAGTCGTGAGCATCCCCCATACAAACACCTGGCATACAAGTTTATTAAACAAAATATTTTATTATCTGTATCTTTCCATGGGTTTAGTTCCATCATTTTTTTCTATATCTTCGTTACAAGAATATCATATTCATTATAGAAACTATTACGGTTTATGTTCCTGATATCATTTCTTTACTTGAAACTTTCTATTATATTAGTCTATATTTCACAGATTCCTCATTTTCGTCACCATTATCTTTATATTAAGTTACTGTATTATGGCCATTATAGTAATTTGCTCTATATTACTATCAAGGTCTCGTATTTAAATTAGTACAGCTTTATGTGAACCTAATATGATAATCACCCCCACCAGCTAATCATTCATCAATTCTAATCCTCTTTCGCCTATACATGAGTAATACTAATTACTGCATGCCTGCGCATGGTAATGCTCAAGCTATATCCCAGCCCCACTATGATGAAGTTCCCTAGTTACCACTTCCAGCAGAATTTACCCGGTAATAGCATTGTTTCCTGAAACATGGGCTAAAACCTTTTATTCCTTCCTCTTCTGTTTCAATACCTCACTACAACCTCCTCCGTTCATGATCGAGTCAAGAGCGTTGAGAAAGTGACTAACTTACAGTAAGTCGCACTTTTCCGCGAAAACACGTTTTTTGGTACTCTTTGTGCCCCGAAACTGTTTGTCTATTACTTTTCTATACTGTGCCCTTGTTTTGTGTTATTTTTTATTGTTTATAGTTATAGTTTTTTTGTTCCATTTATTTAAACCGTAGTTAGTGCCCCGAAACTGTTTGTCTATTACAAAATATGTTTTTTTAATCTGAGAGCTGGTTAAATTTACTGTCAGACCCTATATATGAAACTTTGGTCAAGTTCTCTAAAACGTCTGTTCCAGCACGCTGAGAACCCCATACTATTGTAAAATCCTTATTTTTTTGGCACGTTTCTCGTTATAACTCCCAAAATATTTGTCCGATCCCGAATTCCTTTCATCTTAAAGCCGGTTAAATTTACTATCAGAACCCATATCTCATATTTTAATTAATTACATGTAATACCCATGCCAGCACGGTAAAAACTAAAAACTGTTATAAATTTCAAGTTTTTGATGGCACATTTTCTTTATAACTCCTAAAAAAATTTGTATTTGCTACTAGATCCTATACATCAAATTTAAATTAATTCTGTGTAATACTCATGCCAGCACGCTAAATGTGTATTTTTTGGCAAAACATGACAATTAGGTGTCTGACTGATCTGTTCAGTGGGCTGGCGTATCCACTAGTAACATTGTAAGCGGTTCGTACTTCTCCATATTTTGTAATTATATTGTAGTTATATTTATATTCTTTCTAGGTTTAATTTTAAATACCCTGTGTAAAATATATAATTGTATTCTAACCTGTTTTTTCACTGAAGGGCATGATTATGAGAAAAATATATAGTCTCGAAACGTTGCCAAAATAAGTTGTTATATAGACTGAACTTCAAGAACCGAATTAAACATTATATATAAACTTTTTTTTTATCAAAAATACTAAAATACGTATAGTAAATAAATAACAATTGTAAACTTTTTTTTTACATAAATAATTACAATAGTTAAGCTATACATTGTTTAAAAAGAAATCAACGTAAGCAATAAAAACTAGACCAAAATTTTAAATTTTTCTATCCTAGACTAACAAGGGGAAGGCACACTCAGTCTCTCACGGATCTTGTTGACCATTTTTTTGGAGGTTCCTGGTCAAAAAATATTAGACACGTATTTTGCCGTTCCGACCAATGGGTCCTAGAAGCCGAGAAAAAAAATAGCATTAAACTAATTTATATCCCGAGTTTAAAAAATGATATCGACATGATTCTTGCACCAAGATTTTTAGTTTTGTTAGCGAATTTGAGGAAAAATTGTAGGAAACCTTTGGTTAAAATTGACGAAAACATGAATTACGCTTAGACGGTTAAACGTATCAACTTCATTTTTTTACCCAACATATAGGGTAGTAATACGCTTGATATGTCTTTGGTTTCATCATCCTATCTGATTTCAAACTCCAGTTAAAAATCAAAATGTTTTTTCGGATTTTCCAATTTTTTTAAAAGGTTTTTGTTTGTTTATCGAATTTTAAATTTATATACATCAAAAGAAGGCCGAAGCTGTCCTCTTTACAGTGATACCTTGCAATGAATTGCGTGACAAAGTAATGGCGATTTGAAGAAAGTTACTAATAATCGTTTTTAAAATTTCATTTTCCTCGAAGAGGGTGAAAAAAAATGACATTTTTTGTTTTTATTGAATAAAAGTTTTTCAATGTTCTTGAGGGCGCTAAATTAGAATCTGATCACAATTTTTGTGTCCAAAAGTCAATAGAGGTAGTTTGCTTGAAAATCTGATCATTTTTTTTAGAATATAACTAATCTAAACCAAAATATATGGAGCGGCTTGGTGCGAGAATCATGTCGATATCATTTAAACTCGAAATATAAAATAAATTAGTTGGATGCTTTAATAAATTTTATTTATTTTTCTCCGCTTCTAGGGCCCATATATCGGACCGGCAAAATACGTGTCTAATATTTTTCGAACAGGAACCTCAAAAAAATTGCAACAAGATCCGTGACAGACTGAGTGTGCCCTCTCCTTGCAAGTGAGCTCAATATTTTTAAGTGTTAGCAATAAATAGTTGCTTAACAGTTTATTTTTTTAATTTTTCAAAACATTATCTTAATAGCATATTAAAAAATAATTTAACATAAAGACGATTCTTTATAAATTTTATAAAAAGAAGTCTGGGGTGGTTTTTAGAATTAAAAAACATTCTTAAATTTTTTTAATTAAAGTGAATGATATATGGCGTTGAGCTGGGTATTTTTTATTTTTCCTACGGCCCCAACACATCAATTATTTCAACCCGAGGTACATTAATGTTGCAATGAGCTTCCGGCGAGAGAGGGACCATGGACCCCAACATTTGAGTATCAAATTACGTTTTGAACATATACATATATATGTTCTTTTACTTAAATGAATTAAATTTAATTTAGAACTAAATGGGACCTAATAGAATGGCCCTTCTGCGAACCCTCCCAAATTATTCATGAGCCCTCTGATTTCCATTTCCCTTTAGAGAACCATCTGCCTCTTACAGCGGGACGTGTAGGCACAGCCGGCATTTGTCAAAAGAAGTTTACATCCTCTCTGTATCACTCCGCCCCTTCAGCTTAAATATGTTCAGACCCTTTATTCTCTAGGGATTATTTTAGAAATTTCAACACATTACTTAATAAAAACTTACTTTTATTTGCTAGGATGTGTACTCCATAAATATAATAAAAATATACAGTCTTATTAAATGTAAGCATAATTATAATAAATATGCTTAGGTAATCTGAATGGTCGATAACCATACAATATGATGCAATTGTCACAAGTGTTTCCTTCGGACATTCCTCTGCAACTGACTAACCATTAGGTACTAATATGTATCGATGTAGGAATACTTACTGTCGATACAGGAAAAACACCTGAGGAAGGTTATGTTTTTACTACACATGTTACAATACAATTGTTATTCTGTGTATTGTAGTATTTTCTTTTATTGAATACATAACAGTGACGCATTCGGTAGGACCCATACAGTATTCATTACGGTACATATAAAAATACATTTATACCAAAATGCCAGAAACGGGAAGAAAAGGAAAAGAGAAGCACGTAGAGGAGGAAGATTTAGCTGTATCAAGATATGTGGAAAAATTTTTACAACAGAAATCCAAGCTGCAAGAACAGATGGCAAAAATACTTGAAAATACACCGCAACAACTAGAAAATAAATCTCAGTCTACAGAAAATTTTAAGGTTTGTAGAATTACTTTTGAACAATATAAATATGCTAAAAAACGTTATGACGAATTAGTGAAAATTTCACACGAACACTTAGAGCCGAGGTCATTGATAATACCAAGTTTGGCATGCTTTTCTGAATAGAAAACAACACGAAGGTGAAAACATTTCTTAGTACATGGCCGAACTACGAAGATTAGCTATGCCATGCAAATATCCTGAGAGCGTGCTTAACACAATGCTCAGAGACTAGATTACGAAAGTGTTAATGTTACAATATAATTTTTATTTTGTGTACTGTAGTATTTTCTTTTATTGAATACATACATGTTCATTGTAAAGATTTTAAAAATATGGTCCACATTAATGGACCTACCACAGCAGGTGAAAAGAAATCGGAAGAAATTTCTGCTATACAAAAAGTACTTATAGGAAATCTAAGAAAACCAGAAGAGGGTGGATTCTGTGCGTACATTATGGTTGTAAGCGTGTGTAATATAAAGCATGGATGGAAGAAAATTAATTTCTAAGAGAGGTGTTGTAACAGGTGCTCTATAGGACAAGAATTTGATTGGCCAACCAAGCTCAAATGGTTCGACGAAGTAATGGCTGACTAACCTTTACATCCAGTCGGCAAATGGAAGAGCCTGGTATCGAAGTTAGGAAACGAGTGGGTAGAAGAAGTAGAAACTCAGTGTTGCGTAACCATCTAAATTACCCTGCCAAAGCATCCTCAACTGGAAAAAAGTCGACGCTAGACTTTCTTTGAAAAATTGATGAAGTTCTTCTTATATTGATGACGTCCCCACAGTAAGAACATTTAATGAATCATAACATATATTTTGTTTTATTAGACCTTTTTTTTAAAAACCTATATTGATTATTACTAGGGCTGTGGATTATATGCAATAAAAACTGAAAAATACCATATGCACATATTTATGCAGAGATATTGCGTAAAATATGGAATTAAATACCGAAAATATGCAACTATCTGATTAATTAGAAAAATAAAAAATCGCAATACATACCTATGCTTAAGTACAAACTCAAGTTGAAATAATTAATAGTGTTGAAAAGGGGAATAATAGGAAGAAAAACATTAAAAAGCTAATATTAAAAACAAAAACAAATGCTAAAAACCTTTATTGAAGATAAAAAAACACATTAAACAAAAAAATCATGACATTAATTTCCAGAAAACTTAAACAAATATCACAAACATTTGCACTTTAAAACAGAACAATATACATCAAAAACAATAACCAACGACCATAAAGAAACTCTCTCGACTTATTCATTCCACTTATTCACTAGTAGATTTGAATTGCAGACAACCACTTTTCAGGTTTCGGACAAAATAGATCGGCTATTTGACCTCTTAATAGAACGCTCTACACTAAACGACCACTCTACATCATATAAATATAAAACGTCTCCATAACTCTTGAAAATCTCATTCGAAAGCTACCTACGTACTTTCCAACAAGATCTTCTGTCTTTGAGGGAGTTACTTTTGGTAATTTAGGTTAACACAAAAGAACAGTTGGCGAATGATATGTCTCGGTGAACACTGTGAGACTATGTAATGGATAGATGGGGGGAAGAAGGGTGAGATGAAAAGTAAAGTCATAATATTCCTCGTTCTTGAGCGAAGTATAAACGAGAAATTAATCGGATCAAACAATTCTAAGAGAATCAAATACGTTCGAAAGTTCGCTGAAACCAAAGAATCAGCATTTCGACACATACAAAAAAAAAAAAAAAAAAAAAAAAAAAAAAAAAAAAGAATGGGAGGAGTTCTAATAGCTATTTTTCGGTTTTATCTATATTTTATTTTTTTTTCAGCTCGGTAACATAAAAAAATTCAAATGTAAAAAGCTGATAGGCCGGATATGTAGATAAATACGCAAGTCTAGTTCTAAATATGTAAAAATATGCATTTATCGCAAAATATGCAAATTAAAAATAGCTCATATTTATTCCAAATGCCTCAAAACATATATATTTTCATAAGTTTTAGTTAGTTAGAAGAAATTTACAAATGCATATATTTCACAGCCTAATTATTACTTATCCCACTCAATTCCCAAAATCCTCTAAGAAGTCAAAAAACAAGAACTCAGAACATTTAAATATACATATAACATATATCGGAGAGACACCATGATACGTGCATTTAAACGCCAGTGGCTTGGGATTTTATTTATACGTTCTCTCATTTACCGGATGTATTTAGGTTTTACATATTTTGTTTATATTTCAACTATTAGATTACTTAAAAATACCTAAATTTAATTTATCGAAAAACAATTTAATATGTGAGGGCTGGATAGCCAAGTACTTTGGGGCGAGGGTTCGAATCCCACCTGGGAGGATTAAAATTTCGTAAGAAACTCACGGAATAAATCATGACCCTAAAATAGGTTGGTAACCTGTAGGATACCCGTTCTTCTAACTAAAGTTAGAGTATATGAGGACGTTAAACACCATCAAATAAACAATACAATTGAAAAAGCTGTGGATGTCACATTTCAACTGCCTCCATCCCTTTATTTTCGTATTTTATTTTTTGTTCGATGTCACATTTAATTATTCATCATTCATCATGGAACAGTCTAAGATAATTTAAATTTATATTTTGCAGTCAAGTGATTTTTCTAAAAATACGCTCCTCCGTTCTTCTTATATTTGAGAAGAAATATTCTCCGGTCCCTTTTCTGATCAGAATGTTGACACTGTACAAATTGAACGTCTTTCCACTTGGAGGAATCAAATGGAATCAAAAGCCATGGATTCATTTCCATTTAATAAAGTAGGTTTCTCGTCAAATGTTTTCATTTGGAAATGAAGCAGACACATTCGGCAAATATTCATTCAAGTATCGCATTAAATATATAACAGTCTTTTAAATTTTACCGAGTTTCATTGAAAATATAGAAGGCGTAAGTGGGAAAGTTTTTGTGAAATTGATTGAAAATCTCTGGTCGTAAATGGAAATGGATTTGTTTCTGAAGCGAATTAAGAACTCCAACTTCTTTCCGTTCCACTCTTAATTAAGATTAATTGAATATAAAGAATAATATACGGTCAAATCAATGTATATTATTCAATTCACAAAAGTTGTTCTCGTTTTTTAATTAAAATTGCAAATAGTATTACAACAATATTACAATTACACTGAATATACCGGTTAGGTACTCCTATTGTTCATACAACACTAAAAATTCTACGAAAAGAATTTATTTCTCATTTAATTGTAGTTCGTTCTCTTATTTTTTTCTCAATATATTTAATTGGTATCTATGTTTATGTTATCTGAGTCATATAATTATTTTCTCCTAATTTTGTTTTCATTTTATCATGTCTCTGACTAGATTATTTCTGAACTCTTTTGTTATTCTTAAGGAATTTGGTCCCAGAATGAAATAATTTTTTTATTCTATACAATAAATAAGTAATTAGAAATATGATACGATAAAATATTTTTCGAGAAATTACTCGTAGGTAGCACTTAAATGAAGGTTCTACATTAAAAGACCTATATTTAGAAGGCTTGAAAGATTACCAATAATAGAATGGGAACCTGTTGAGAAATAAGTGAATTTGGTCGAAAATATATTTATTCATTCTCATAAAGATTAATACTTTTTTTAAACCACTGGTCGCGTCAATTTCAGTAACACGAGCTATCGCGCGTTGTACAAATTACAACACACTGTTTTCTATCCGTTTTTGTCCAAATATTGTATTAAATCTACTAGATAAAATATTTTGACCATTATGAATTTAAAGTAGAGTACATCCAAAAAATATTACCTGAGAGAATAATATTTTAAACGTAAATCAAAAAATATTTATGATTAAAAATAAAACCAAAAACAAATTTGTAACTAGATAAGTTTTTACTTACAATATTAATGTCAATTGTAATTATTTGAAGTTCGAAATTGGTTGTTTTTTATGATGAATCATTGTAAACATTTTTTTATTATCCTTAATAGTTTTTACGAATAAAATGTAGATCTTCTCTAGCTGCCCCCCCCCCCCCCCCCCCCCCGCGTCATATCCATCACTAAACTCAACATAGGTTTTTCGATCATGATCTAGAACATTTAATATTTATTTTTCACTCAATTCCGAATTTTTACTCGATTGTCCGGTTCTTTTTTTCTTCCTCTTGTTCTTCAAAATTCCAATTTTATAGGTTAAAAAATTCCGAATAATTAATACTTCGCTGTCTAAGGTAAAAAAAAGTAAAAATACAAAAAAATTCTACTTTTATTATATCGAATCTAGATGATTGCCTAGAAAAGGACGAAACAAAGAAACGAGAACAGTCGCTTGTTGTACTTTGTGCAACACTGAGGACTAAATATATTTTAATCAAGAAACTATCCTTCCTACCACATTGAAAAATTACTGGCGGCAAATAGAATATTATCTCGAAGAATAGGTAAAGCCAATTTGTCTACCGGTGGAAGGTTAATGATTATAAAATAGAATATTTGAAGCCTGGAATTTTAAAAGCAGCTAAGGCCAATTTCTAGATTTTTTTAAATTTGTTATTGAATAGTTTTTCTACTAGATTATCTTGAAAACTGCCATACAAATTCTACTTCCTTATCCTGTCTGACCTTAAACTTTATCGACCGGCTGTGAAAAAAAAAGAAAAAGAAAAAAAAGGAATTATCTGGTTTTGGAATTCTACGCATCATTTCATCAAATTAAATAAAAACAAAAAAAAAAAACAATTAATTACTAATGATATATTTACAATAAGAATAGTAAAATATTTTAATCTGGAAAAGAAATCATATTAAAAAATAAACATTTAAGTTAGTTCTAATTTCTTTATAATACTTGTAAATTGTTTTAAATAAATTCGGATACATTATGCCTCGGAAAAATAGTTTACAATAATTACAATTACAGAGTTACAACTATGATGCCATATTTATTAAATAAATTTCTTATTGTTTAATTATCTACTACAGATCGAATGAATGTGGGTATATGTTTTTATGAGTTCTTGACCTAGAATACGGTATATTTCAATTTATAAAACTAAAAATTATGAAACATAGTTTACCCTCGAATAAATCAAAATTTATATCTAGCTCGTTGAAGCTAGTCCTCCTGAAAATTTCAAGTCATGAATGCCATTTTGAAATATTCATCAGTGGTTAATGGATCTGTTTAACTGTTTCGTTGTTCAATGATGTTCCATTGTCTAATTGTTTTTTGTTATTTTAACTACTATTGTGAGTTACTAACAAGTAGTTTTAAAAAAAATAATAAATAATAAATTATCAATTTTCGTTTTTCAAAAAGTGGCTCAATAAATAGTATTCATCATTTTGTACATAATTTGATGTTTTAGCAATATTTTTAAGCCAAACTAAAAATTAAATTAATTAAAATAACCATAAAACTGTTAGGAATTGTAACAATATAATACAAATTCGCGTTACTATTTCGTTTTTTAAAGAAATTTATTAAGACAGACTCATTTACTCAGTGAAACAAAATTTGGAAAAACTGGGCAAAAGGACTACCCTTGCACAAATACAACTCAAACATCACGCTACAAAATCACGATACACCAACAATTAAACATCACAAATCTACACTTTACTTCGATTTACTTCTAACGGAACATGTACAGGCTAATCACTAATTGAAAAGATTTAACTTGAAAAATACATATACACGTGAATATGGCGGGCAGACATTTACTATACGATTGCATTCTTTAGCTACATCAATTGGTAAATAGACCTTATAAATAAAGGAAGAAGACCACCCCGCATCAAAAGCCAAGAAAAATAATAGAAGACATCCACTGGAAAATCAATTTGTCAATTTTTTATATTTATTTTTCTTTGTTTTTTTTTTCGTTAATTCTAATAGTCTTATAATTTATTTCTGCATCTTTTTAGTTTTTCGTCTATGAATTTTTGCTATTCTTTTTTTTTTTTTATTCTTTTATTTGAATTTCATCTAAGAACTATTAAAATTTGTAATTTATCTCAATTATTAATAAAAATACAACTGTTGTAATAGCATGCTATTGGTGGAAAATAGGGTTAAAATGGAAGGGAAACCAATAGAAAAAAAAAACTGTTAGAAATATGTATTATATATGTATACATGCATATATATATATAAAATTATGATTTTAAATATCTATGAAGTTATTGATGTTTAAAATAATAATTTTTAAAATTTTAAATCATGAGTTAGAAATCCAGACAGTATATAAGAGACTATTAAGAAAATCTTGTGAAAAATGGACTGCATTATCAGTTCTCACAACTAAAGGCCCATGAATAATATTTTTGCAAACAATACCAAAAAGCAAAGTATTGGAAATTTTTTTAAGTAATAATTTTTATTCGGCATAAATAATTGAATTAATTTCCTCTGGTTGGATTTTAATTTTCAGCTATAAAAATTAATGGCAGTGTGGCGAATTTCGTTTCTGCTACTGAACATTATACATATAAATTTTTCACTATTTATATTAAGTATTTTAATTTTAGAAAACCTACCAAATATAACAGAGAAAAATTATATTCCCTATAATCATCCTTAGCACAAATAGTCATAACTGTGAATATATTAGTCCCTCACTTAAAATTCAGCGTTCTGAAACTATATCTGACCCGGTGACGGAAGTGGCATCTCGTAATTAATGTAACGTCGCGAACAATGTATTAAGGAAGGAGTGACAGTAGAACTGACAGTTACTTGTCACAGCGACATAATTAGTTGAAACACTGAATGCAAATCCTACCCCGCCCCAACTCAAAGCGTAATAATTACTCCTTCTTAGTCACTTTAGTCACTGCTAATCACGCTGCGTGTCACCGGGGGAAGAGGTGGTTGCTGCTTGTTATGGCCCACGGTCTAATTTCACTGTTGAATCTAGAGTCAGCTTTGATGGCTAATAAATATAATTTAGCAAATGTTTGTGGGATTATTAATTGTTCAAACACTATTTAGGCGAATAAATTAAATGTGATAAAATGAAAATGAAATTACTGTCCCCTATAAACAATAATAATGCACAATTATTGATGTAATTGTATGGCCGTATTACTGAGAAATTAAATGCTTCAGTGATTATGGAAGATATTGACGACAGGAGACAAAAAATACAATCATATACCAATAAGTATAAAAAAAAAAAATTCTAAATGTTTACTTAGCTCTTTACATATTTGCAGAAGATCGATTGTCTAAAAGGTTTAACAATCAAATATTTTTAAAAGAAGTAAGCAGCTTGATAGGAGAGGAGAGGATCTTGTGTTCAAAAGGTGGATAGAAGAATGCAGAGTTATTAGGTAAGGAATATAAGAAGCATTTATTTATTTTTTTTTTTTATCTTGTAATAGGAAAGTACTTAGAAAGTATTCTGGAAAAGCCACCCAAGCTCAGAATATTAGTAAGTAACGAGTGACCTGGAGATCCCAATGATGTATCTAATGAAACAGTTCATCGGTCTCTTCAATCTCTTCTCGAAATCAACAGATAGCCCCAAACACCAATAATGCAGTGGTAACTAAAAATGGGAAAATAAGAGAGGACATTAGATGCTGACGGGTACTGTAGGGAAAGGAATCTCGAAATCTAAAGAGCTGTTTAAAAATTAAGATGGATTTGTTTGAGATTTGGACGATCAGTTGTTCCAGAATTGAGTTTTGGAACAGAATTGGAAAGTTATTGAGTTGGGAAGGGCATTAAGGATAGGTTTTGAACCAGTGAGGATAGTCTTAGTTTTCTTTAAATTCAGAGGTAACTTATTCTTCACTGCCCGGTTAATGTTATCTAGGTCCTCCTGAAGCTTACGAGATACCTTGAGCATATCTGAAGGATAGGAAGATATGTAGATTTTAAGGTCGTCTGCATCTAGGTGATACTTGAAGTGTTATACTGGATAGAATGAATAGGTACTAATGTTTAATAAATGCATTTCATAATCATCATGGAGGGTTCGATTTAAATATACACTATGCTGAGATAAATCTAATAAGAATCATAAAAACCTACCCCAGATACCCTGGATTGTATTAATAAAGAATTTTATTAAATATTTATAGAAAAATCAATGTCTTTATTCTATTACATTTTAAATAAGGCTCTCTTGAAAAAAGTTTCTCTTATGAAAGAAAATGAACAAAATAGAAGCGGATGCCTAAAATAACATAAAATTTCTTTTTCTTGGAATTGAAAATATAAAAGAAAAAACTTTTAGTCTCTGATATTTTTTTTCTCTGAAATAATCCAAGTGTTATTTTCTTGTCTTTACACTAAAGATAAAAAGAAGAAATTTCCAGTGAAGTATTTCCCCGAGAAAAAAAAATACTTCAGGGCTACTGCGTTAGTTCATCAAATCGCTAGCTATTGTATTGATTTGGAACTACAGTGGAATCTCGATGTTTCGCATACCAATATATCTCGATAAAACTTATGAAAGTGCAGGTCTCTCGGAAAAATCTCTGTAATTCATATAAAACAATACATACCGTTGGCTAAAATTATATTGGATGAGGGATCTACATTACACTAAATCTATCGTAATTTCATGAATACATATTTTTACCACGATTTCTCGGTAAAATAACAACAATAAGGGAGGAGCGGATATTGAAATAATTTTATTATATTTTTTAATAAAATTAGTAAGGTCGAAAAGCAAAGTAATAAAATTGTTCCCAAGTACTTCTGCCAAGAATTCCGAAATAGGTCAATTGACTCATCATGGTAGCATGATCATCAGCACATTCGCTGGTTATCTTGAGATTGAAGACTGATGTGGATTAAAAAAAAAAAGAATAAAATAAACAAAAGAACATTCAAACAATTTCCTTCCCACTTACAAAGAGCATATCAGAGCTCAGAATCTCATTACTACTCTCTCAATCTGTTCAATAGAATTTACTTAACCATTGAAGGCTGTATAAGATATGTAAAGAACAGAATTATGTATGCAACATGCTAAAATACACTAATATAGTCAACACGTATTTTTTTCATTTCTGTTGTTTTTTATAAAGTTTAAAAACAAAGTTACTTTGTTTAAGATATATGTTGATAGATGTCTAGAGAATTGGCCGCAAGGATGCTTCAAAATGGGAATCCCACTGAAAAATACACATCTATTTCAGCTACTATTTGCTGATGACCAGGTAATCATTCCCCACCATGAATTTGGTATTGCATTCATGTTCAGAAAATTAACCAACTTTAATTATACAAATGTCAAAAAAATAATATATATAAGGCCCTGGTAGAAAGCATAATGCTATACAGCTAAGAAAAATGGCCTCTAGAAAAATTACAAGGCTGTGGAGATGGATTTTTGAAGGAGATCAGCAAGAATCTCAAGGATTCAACGAATCCGGAATGAGATCATAAGAGAAAGAATGGGAGTTAAAAGGAACATTCTTGAGGAAATAGAGGGAAGGAGACTGAGATGATTCGGCCATATTAAAAGAATGGAGAATAGAAGAATCCCCATAATAATTTATGAATGGGAAGCAGAGGGGAGGAGAAGGAGAGATAGGCCTCGCATCAGGTAAAGAGATGTTGTGGCTGAAAGTATGGCTGGCCGAGGATTAACGTAAGAAGAAGCGATGGATAGAGAGGAATGGAGGAATCGGCTGAAGGAGGAGTTTGTACGAAGGAAACTTCGAAAGCGAAAAAAATTCCTTCAAAGAAGAAAAATAAAAACAAACTTTAAAAAATTCCTTTGGTAGAAAACATAATCAAGATAAATGTCTAAAAAATCAGTATGCTAATTTTTAGAAAAACAATTTTTAATTTCAAACATTATCTTTTTTTTTTTTTTTTTTTTTTACATTTTTGAATAAATGGCCCAAAACCTTATAACTGTTAAACTGAAGTTTTTATTATTCCATAAAGTTCCTAACGCATTTATAATCAACGTAAAGTAAATTCGAAGTTAAAATACTGCATACTATTTCCCAACTATATAGTTAGTGCTTGGAGCTCTCTTGGAATTTAGTTGGGAACAGTTAACGAAGGAGACTGTTTGAGTAGGACCATCTCTTCAGCAAGTTTCCCCTAGCTCAAACAGGGCCTTTGTGAAATCTTCATTCGATTACCGCCCCTCTGCCCATTCCAAATCTAGAGATAAGTAGGAGAAGATGAGCTACCGCTATAACGCTAAATATATTGGGACTTGGGAAATTGCATAACGTTATCAAAGTTGGCTAGAGAAATATGGAAGTGGGTATCCTAGCGATAGAGATAATATTACTGAAACAGAAAAGCTTATTAAATTACTTCAAAATTTTTAAGGTATAATAGGATATAGTACAACTAAAAAGTAAAAAAAAAATAAATTAAGGAAGGAAAATTCTAGGCCACAAATATTGAGCGTTTAAAGAAATGTCTAAAATTAACCTCGAAAAATGGAAAAAAAAAACAACAACAGGATAACATGTTTTATTTACTGTTCCTTTTCTTTGCATTCTTTTTTTTTATTATACTTTATAATCACATTGACAACATTTTATGTAGTTATTACAAAACTGTACAGACATATTGCGCAAGAGTAATCAACAAATACACCATTAAATGAGCTATATAAAACATCAAGTTAACTCCCAACAGTATGTGGATCCGATACAAAATGGAATGTAATTGGCATATCAGACATAAAGGAGCTTTGTATCCATCGTACATACTCTTGAATTGCTTTTACTTTTTTTCCTAGGGGATCTTACACATCCACACACTCATCATCCAAGTTTTTTAAGTATCGTAATATCCGTAGAGTTTGCAAATTAATTTTTTTTATTAAGTATAGATAGGGTCGTATGGTTCCAATCTCCAACTTAAAATAAAATACCATTGAACATATGTAGAAATAACCATAATATGCAATTATAAATGCAAAAAAACAAAACAAAAAATAAGAGCAAGTCAATATGCAATATTTTGTTACTGATTCACCAGGTTATGTTTTTAATAAACTCCCCGTCAAAAGTATCGCAACACTTTAAAATATTTGAATTTTACAAAATTGTTTGTTTTTCCTAATAAAGAAAGGTTCTGAAGTCTAAAATAAACATTTTTCAACTGTACCTTAACAACTTTTATTAAAATAAATTAAAAAGTAAACTTACTTTTTAAAATTTTCCTTTCTTTAAACACAATTTAAATTTTTAATTTATATTTAATAAGATCTGGGATTCTGACCGAACCATCGTGGCATAAACGATTCTTTGTGAATGAAATTAATTGTTATAACTAGACTGAAGAGAAAAGAAAGAACAGACTTGAGGCATACGGAAGATAAACATGAACTGAAAGGAAATTTGAAATGAATAAACCAAAACTCCATCGATTATTGGTAATCAGTAAATAACAATGATGTTTCTCATTGTTTGTTTCGTTTAACGTCACTTTATGCTGCTATGGCTAATCGGACGATGCTACGGTAGGAGTCCTAAATTTTGCCTATCCAGGTATAATTAGGATAGGGATCTTTAACGAGTACCTGACATCGCACAGGCTCGGGACCCCCATTTTACGTCCCTTCCGAAGGACGGCATAGCTGAGGATTTTTTACTCCCTTTAAAAAATCCTAAGGTCATCTGCCGGGCTGCGAACCCGCGATCTTGGGTTTAGTAGGTTGCTATGCTAACCACTACACCACAGGTGACCCCCATGATGTTTCTCATCCCTAACGTGTCGCATTTAATAAATAATATTAATATAAATATAAACCAAGTATTGATTGAGTTCAAAACCAAGAAAATCTCGAGAATTATGGGTGTTGCAATACTTTTGACGGGCAATCATTTTCGATAAAAAAATATGAAATTTTTGGATGCGAATATACATCTATATACATCTTATATAAATAACTCAGCTATTGTTTTCTTGGGAAATGTTCTTTTTGTAAATGTTTGCACATATACTGATTAGGTGTGTCAAGCGCGTGTATGATATACAGTGATGCTGAACATATTGCCTAAGGTACTCCTCAGGTTAGTTAAATTGGTTAAAACTGCAAAGTTTGTGGGGTTGTGCAAAATGGAAGCCATGGTTCGCAGAAACGTAAAGCCAACGGCCGTGCTCTGCGAACAGGCTGCCTATGCTTCAGCAAGCAAACAATATCTTTAAATTATTTCGGTAAATTTGAAAAATAATTCAAGTAGCCAAGGCTTGTAGACCAAAATGAAAGATATTGATATATCGTTTGACTACACAACTATTTTAAATTACAACTATACATAGATTACACACCTACACCCGAGAATTTCAATTTACAATGGTTTATTAAAAGGTAATACGAAAAGAAGTCTGCACTAAATGATAGAAAACCTGTATTTTTTTTATAAGGTGTTTCGAAGAAAAAAGTTCTTAGTTGAAAAAAAAAACAAAAAACAGAAAGGAACTAAGAGACGTTGTAGTACACTTTAAGCCTTGCAAGCATCGAGGCGAACTTCCAACGATCCGGAAAGAAGTTGTTCGTTGGTCGAAGGAGATCCTGGGGATGACGATGGGATGGTACAGCTCCTGAAAGAATATTATTAACCGGTAATACTGCCTCCGAAACTTTCTTAAGTTAATTTCCTTTTGCAACTTTACCCTTCCCGACTCTTTCAGCGAAGTTCGCCCCCCCCCCATCTTTTTTTATATTTTTAACTTTATCTTTAAAGAAGAGAATGTTTCAGTTTCCAACAGCCTACAAGTTGGAATGTTTTCTTTTTATTCTATCAGCTGCTTTAAAAATTATATAAAAAATTGTCAATGCTCCCAGAGTTCCCACAGGAATGAAACCTGGCCATCGATTTGTTCGTGGTAAAATAAGATTTTCTGGCAATAATAAACCCTCTTACTATAAGTGTGGAAAGCAAAATTTAAAAATAAAATGTATACCATTATTAGAAAACTTCGTGGAGTACATATCTTTCAAAAATTAAAGTATTATACAAATTCAACTAAACTTCGTTTTAAATATCAATGCATTTCGCCAATCTCTGAATCTATGACGTTATTTATTTTTCTTCCACCTGTATCGCAAATATATTATATGCTTCGCTCAAGGCAGTACATAGCCGTTATGAAAAAGAATCTATTTGTAAAACATAAAAAATTAGATAAATAAAAAAAAAAAAAAAAAAAAAGTAAAAACCTTTAACCATGCACGAAATTAAAACAAAATATAATATATAGTAATATAATATAAATTAGAATAATAATAGTAGAAAGAAATAAACTAAAATATATATTTAAAAAAAGCACAATAGAGAAATAAAATCATCAAAAGCCTCAAAAAAAAATACCGAAGATCCCGGAAATAATCTTTTCCTCCCCACTTATGGTAGGGACTTCCAATAGGAAGGACTTCCGATGGAAGAACCGCTGCTTTAAACAACGAGGTAGGTTAAAAGGATATGTGGAACTGAAAAATGAATGAAACTAAGGGTTTTTATGATCGAAAAAATTTATGACTAACATATAGATGTCAGAAAAGAAAACGTTAACATATGTTCTATAAACAAAAGGTATTTATGTTAATTGTAAATAATCACGTACGAACATCATATTACCACTACTAAAAAAAATAAAATAAAAAAATAATATAAAAAAAAAACTAACGTAGACTGATAGAATAGAGTAATTATTTTAAACAATATAGTTTATATTATGGAGGTCTTGTATAATAAGCAAATATAACTATTAAAAAATATTCTTAATAAGAAATAGCGATATGATATTTAAACTAAAAATAATGAAATATTAAAAAAAAAAAGTAATTACGTTTCAGGTAAAAAGTAAAAAAAGGTGAAAAATAATTAGGTCCATTTTTATTTCAAAATATATAAATAGAATTGCTGATAATAAAACCGATGCAGGAAAAGAAGCAGCTTATTATGGGCTACTGATTAACAAAATGACCTTTTAAAAATATATATACAATTAAAAAAAATAATGAATGATGAATGAAACAAAATATTCTAATTAAAATGCTAAATTCAAACACTAACCTTTGAACTTTATCGATACACAAAACCACCAATCGCTCAACGGAAACGCAGTATACAAGTTAATTTATCCATTCTTACTGTGTTCCTTTTAATTTAGAACTATTAAAAAATTAAAAATAAATTGCTCATTTACTGGCAATCAAACATAATACAGACAATTAAATTAAAAATGTTTTTGTTTGAGATATAATAATATAGCATTCTTTAATTTTTAAAGATAATAAATAATGAAATAGTGTAGTTGATTAAACTTAGCAACTTAGCATTACGATTACTTAATATGGTATATTGCTTACAAATAAGTCATTTCAGCATAAATAAACGTTATGGCTGGAGGTAATGTCGCAAATCCGTCGAACTCAACCTGATATTAAACAAAAAACGAGAAATGAATAAAAACAAATAAAATAATAACAAAATGTAAAGGAATTATAGACCTCTAGCCAAAAGGCATATCCGTATCAAAAAGTGAAAATTATTTAGTCTCTGCTAATGAAAACCATACTTTGAGCAAAAAAAAAAAAAAAAAAAAAAAAAAAAATAGCTCACATTGGAATAATTCGTAAACCGAAAGTTTGGGTAAAATAGGACATCTGTACTTAAATTATTTTTTACAGCTGGAAGATCAATTTTCGAGTTTCAACCGAATATTTTCATATTTGTAATAGTCGCATAAGCTAGTCATACAGACACGAATAAAGAGACAAAATTTAGGCTTCTGGTGATATCCGTAACCAGGAATTTACAAAATTGCTGATAAAACACTAATCACAAGTGCCACAGAAATACGACTGTGTTGTAAAGGGATTTATTTTATTAATATATTATTAATTTATAGAATTATTTTCTTTGTCAACTATATTATAATTTAGTTATTATTTTCGAGTTTATTCTTATTACTAAGCTGGACAATCTATATTATTAATTTATCTATTATATTGGCATATATGTATAGTTCCTATTTTTTCTGTGTCCGTTTTATAATAAACTGTGTTATTTATTTTTTATTTATATACATTGTCTCTTTAATTTTTCTATAATGTTTTTTTTTCTCGTAGTTCAATATATTTACATTTTAAAAATCGAAATGATGGCCTAAATTTTTTGCATGGTCTAAAAGTGCTTTCTTATTTTTATCTGTTTCACTAATATTTTTGCAATCATATTTATTTTGATTTATTCTTTTATGTAGATTCTGCTTAGTCTCACCTATATAATGTTTGTTACAATTCAAACAATTAATTTTATAAATCACATCTTTTTTATCCATATAATCTATTGCATTAATGTTATGTGTTTTTTAATTTTATTTGTGTTATATAATGCTAGATTCATTTGAAAATTTTTAATAATAATGAAATAGATCGTTGAGCACTAATAAGCAGAATATTTTAGTATAAAGCCGTTTTACTTATAATTTTGTTATATTTTAATAGATTTGACATTATTTTATGACCTATCGTGAAATACGCGAATAATGTGTAATTTATAAGACAATTAATTATTGTTCTTGATTGTAGCAGACTGTAATGTTTGTTAATATATTAGCCTTAAAGAAAAAAATAAATAAATAGAGGAGAATATATAATATATATTTTTTTTTATTGTTAGCCTAATGGAGAGCATTTAATTTAGTTTAATCATTATTATGCCTTATAAATAATAATTATTACTAGCAATACCTAGTTAATTAGACACTGAAACAAGAAACTAATTCCAGATGTGGCTAGGTTAACTCTCCAATTTTTTTTTGTACAGGGGTTGGGGAAGTGGGAGGTCAATCGACCAAACCACAGGTCAACCGCAGAGCAAACTCTTAACTTCAGGCAAGCGTGTCCTCTGTTTGGAATCTCAACCATCCAGTGGACCTCTTCATTCAATTATGTCTTAATCACGAAATTTAGAATAAGTATTCCAAACATAAATTTAGTACCTGAATTTATATATTAAAATATTAGCTACCTATGTCGCGGCTTCACCCGCTCTCATAAGTAAGAAAATATTATCGGATAATGGACTAAAAAACTAAGGATATGTATAATAAAAAAAATCTCTCTATGGTGGCTATAATTATAATTATCATTATAAAACAGTTGTTGGTCCCGAAAGGTTATATGCCTCTGAATGCTTGTTTCTCAACAAAAGGGGAGAAATTGAAAAAATATATATATATATAAAAAAAAGAGAAAAATATTAAGGAAAATTTTGGGACCAAGAAAGACTGAAGAAGGTTTAAAAAAAAAAAATGGAAATATATCGAAACATTGAAAGGTTGAGTGATGGATGAAAGAAGACTGAAAAAGAAAATTTTCCAACACAGCCTCCAAAAGAAAATTCCAACAGAATAAGAATACATGGATACTATTTGGTAAAGGAGGATATGAGGGTGGCAAATGTACAGTGGAATTCAATGTGGGACAGAAACAAATATCGGACAGTAGTCAACAGGATCAAATTTTCGGAAATGGTTAAAACACAAATTAATAGACGGTGGTCAGATGAAAGGAGAGAACATCAGGCAGAGGTAATGAAGAAATATTGGAAAGAACGGAATAGCAAGAAATTATTAGTTAAACATGGTCCACAGATGGTCGAACTCGTAAGAAGAAGATTGGACTGCATTATCTGTGCTTATAACTAAATGCCGTTGGATCATATGTTTACACATAATATCAACAAGCGAAGGATCAACAATTTAAAATATTGTTAAAGTGAACTTTACTATTGCAAATCTTCATAGAACTAAGAAGACGATGTGTTTGAAATTGTTGTTGAAATAGGTTCATTTAGTCTTACTGAACTCTGTTACTGAATGTTGCTAGCCGTTATAGTATAGTCGTTTTTAAACTTCACTGGAATCCAAATGCCATAGCACATATTTATAGTTTATTAATAATTTTTTTAAAGGAGTCAAATAAATTTACCAGCTCTATATAACGCCATATCTTTGTAACCTCTCTTGATTGACGCTCGCACCAATTGGTCAATTTTCAAACTCCACAGCGCAATACATATTTATCTCTTTTTTAACAGAAATTTAAATATATAAATTTTATAATTGCTAAACTTTCCTTGAGCTATGAAGATAATGTGGTTAAAATTTGGTACATATTGGATCAGTAGTTTTCACGGTTAGTGATCACAAACGAAAAATGGATTGTCCTTTTATTAAATATCATAAATGGACAAACGTTTAACTTGGAATCCACGTTCAAGACTAAAACGACTGGAAACTGCTCATCGTTCTTCAACATTTACTAGACAAACGTTCAAACCTTCCGATTTACTACAAAAGACTCATTTAAATGGCAGTTATCAGACCTATTTGGACAAATGGAGTTGAGCTTTGGCGCTTCACTAAACCTTTTGATCCTTGCAATTCAAAATCCATAGAAAAATGCTTTTCGTTAGCACCAAATAGCATTGAATCTTTTCAACAGATAATATAATATAAATTAACAAACAGTACAGACAATATACAAATATAAATAATCACTTTTAAAATTTTTATTTCTATTTTTAATCTTATTTGAGTACATAATACGAGTATAATGTATAGTGACAGACGTGATGACGGTGCATGCGCTTAATCATTCATATCATTAACCTAAGATCATTAAGGCTCTGGAACGTTTCCATTTATATATTTAAATTTACCTGTGGTTCCTTAAAAAGAAATTTTCATCAGTTTATTCATTTCTCTTTCATGAGCGGTTGGAAGTGAACCCAAACTTTCCACTGCACTATAAAGCATTAAAATATTCAAGCGGTGGCTTTTATCGGTGTCAACAGGAATAAAAGGGACAGTGGAGGGGGTAAAATATGGAGGAGGAAAAAAGGCAACGAGAGGATATGACTGGGCGGGGGGCGATAAGGACAGCGTGTTAGTGTCTTCCCCGGCTCATAAAGTCCCCAAGCGGTGAATTATTCCTCTGACCTAGGCCCTGCGCTCTGGAAGTTATTTGAGCTGTTCGACCTGGAACTACAGTTCTCCAGTTGTGTTCCAGGATGAACGAGGGAAGAGCGGGGAAGTAGGGACAAGGAACAGCATTGTTTCTGGTCGTGGACTCCATTAAAAGGATTGAACTGAGGATAGATGTGACGCCTGGCACCTAAGGCAACGTTCCACGAGAAACATCAGGAAGAATAATGCATTAATGTACCATATTATTTATTCCTTTATCGGAAAGAATAATGGGTGCCAATAGAGCATATTATTCGCTAGCGAGCCTGCTGAAAAGTAGAGCCAGTATGAATCCTAACATGCTAAAAAAGAGAATCCTGGAATTCTTCAAAGAAAAGAAGAATGTTCCAAAATTAATACAAAAGGAATTGGATAACAATGAGAGTTTGAGATGTCGAGGTCTAGTATAGAAATTCAAGAAGATGGTTATGGAATATAAAAAAAATCAGGTTGCGCGAAAAAACGGTATTAAATGGTCAGAAGTGAGAAATAATACGTAATCCAACACAGTGAAGATCTTCAACAAAAACATCAATGCTTGAAAATGTTTTTGTGGTCGACCGGAGGTGACAATAAAAAAATGAAATATCAAGGCCGTTCAATGTTATAATAAAGCATGTTCGTAAAATTCAGCAGCTGTGTAAATATATATATATATATATATATATATATATATATATATATATATATATATATATATATATATATATAGCTAAATAAAAGTTTCGCGGGACTGAGTTTTTTAAAAAGAGCGTTTTTATTGACAGACATACATTATACAAGAAAAAGCACAATTTACAGCCCTAATACAAGAACTGCGTGTTGAACATCTGCGTGAGTCCTACGAGTGACTATGTCAGAGTGTCCCCGGGCGAAGGTGGGGGTGCCCCTTTTATACAGTTATCTAGGAGAGGGGATAGTGTACATTTATTTATTATCTCTAATACCATTGGGTTTCCATAACTTCTCCCCCCCCCCCCCCCAAGTTCCGAGGTCTCCGATGGAACAAATATCTTAGTGTAAATAGGTTAGATTCTATACAATAAAAATAAAAGGTTTGAACCTTATACATTTCTCAATACCTTTTACACTAAGTCATAACATTACAATAGATAACATTCTATAAACGTTGGAACCTATAAGGATTGGACCTTATAATTTAAGTTTATACAAAAATAAAAGGATTATATCTTGTGTATCAAGTTTAGGATTTGTACTATCTATAGTTTTAAATAAATAAAAAGATTAAACTCTGTACTGAAATACAATTATCAACTTCCTATAAACAAAAGGATTAGACTTTGAACTTCCTGTTTACTAAGTCAGGATTTGTTCACTTGAAAAATAAAAAGATTAAACCTTGCCCATCTCTTAATATCAACAATAAGCTTAAACTATAAAATGTTTATACATTACAAAATTCCTTACATGCTAAAGTACAATTTTCCTTATAACTAAAAGATAACAGGATATTTCTTAATACTAAACAATTCATATCTATACATTATTAAAACAAAAGGAAAAATAAAATAAGAGTCTTTGAATTAGTTTCCTTTATTACAAATAATACTTTTAGCTTCAAAATTACTCAATTAAAATAATAATATTTTAAATCAAAATAATAATTCAAACACTCCTTTACAATAATTACAATAATTACAATTAATAATAGTTTTCAAAATAAAATACATACTTTTCAATGATCAATCAAAATAATATTTCAAGACAAAATAATAGTATCCTAATATTTATGATAGTGACTTCAAAATATTAATTACAAAATAAATCGGACAGAATATTACTGTGAAATAAAATAATAATTTGAATGATCTTTTACATTATTAACATTGAATATAATATTTTACAACAAAATACAAAAGTCCGACTTTATTAAAATAACTACAGCATTGTCAATTTAATACAGATAATTCCTTCAATATAACATAAATATTACTCCTAATACCATTGCATTTATTATATTTAAAATAAAAGATTTTTAAAACATTTTAATATTGTTTAAATAAAATTAAATATTTTTAATCAGAACCACTGTCTGAATCGTAATTATCCGAAATGTTTACACGAAGAGATTCGCTGTCGTCGTCTGAAATAGATTGTTTTTTTTTCCGTTTTTTCCTAGCGGGCCTTCTAATATTGTCAATATGAGTTTTAATTGGTCTTTAATCTTTTACTAATACATTTACTTTTTTAAATTTGTCTCTACTTTTTATTTTCGCTTGAGTATTTTTTAAATATTCTACGTCTCCTAATTGATCCTGAATATCCAAAGGGTCTTCCCTATTTTTATTTAATTTTTCGGTCCTTGTCTCTTTTTCGTCATTTATTTTCGATCTAATTAATTTATGTAATAATTGTTGGTCCTTATGATATTTTAATACATATTGTTCTGTCAGGTCGATGTTTTCGTTTGATTCTAATCTGGAGGTTCCAAAAGTAATTTCATTAGGAGTTAATTTTAATTTATTGTTCAAGGTATTATTATACGCTATTACCGCTAATCTTAATTTTTGTTGCATTGAACATTTATCTTTTTCTTTTCCTATTATTCTTAATAATTCGTTTAGGGTAGAGTGGACTCTGTTCAATAAAATCAAAGAGTTTGAGCGGCTGGCTGAGGTATAATGTAAGATAATATTATTTTCTTCACAAAACTGTTTTACTAAATTATTTTTCATTTCCGTCCCTTGGTCTAATGATATTTGTAGAGGTGTGGGAAAGTATGTCATATAGTTAGTCAGTGCGTTACAAATATTAATTGCGTTCTTTGATTGTAGGGTTTGAGCAAATAAATGTTTCGAAAATGTGTCTACTGCTGTGAAAATTATGGCATTGTTAAAATTAAAAATGTCAATCATTAATTCCTGAAACGGTCTTTCTGGTGTAGGTGTAATTTGAAATTTGGTTTTTATAGGTTTTCGGTCATATTTCGTAACTTTACAAGTTTCGCATTTATTAATATACCCCCCTATTTTATTTTGCATCCCTGGAAAATAATATTCTTTTTTAAGTTTTTCGAATGTTTCGTTTATACCCCTATGCTTTGTTTTGCCTAAATGATAATTATCTATAATTTCTATTTGTTCATTAGGATTTTCGACGTCATTTACAATTTGTTTGTATTTTTTCAATTTAACCGATGGATATTCCGTTTCTATTATTTGTTGTATTCTTCTAAAATAATCGTCATATAAATTTTCGGTTATTTCGTTAGGTGATTTACAAATTATCCCGTATGTTTTATTAGGTTCGAGTATCTGTTCTAATAATGAAGCGATATCTGATTTAGCATAAATGTTTAATTCGTATCGGCGTTTTCCAAATGGTTTAGTGAAATTAATTTTTGTATTTCCCCTTTTTATAATTATTTGATTTTTTTCTATGTTTATACATTTTTCGGGTTCACAAATTCGTACTTGTTCGTTAGTAGATTCCTGGGAATGGATTGTCTCTAAATCATCTTCCGGCGGTACTTCTAAGTCCTCTATCATCGCGTCATACTCGGAATTGTTTTCGTCCGCTATTTCCTGATTTAATAATTCTTCGACGTCCATTTCCTCCACGTCGCTATTATGATTCAATTCGTCGCTTCCCCTGGAAAGTGCATCGGCCACGTAATTTGTTTTTCCCTGAATGTGTTTGACTTCGAATTTAAATTCTTGTAATTTCCAAACCCACTTCATTATGCGCGTGTTACCATTTTTCATTGAAAAAATCCACGTTAAAGGTTTATGGTCCGTGCATAAAAGAAATTTTGTACCGTATAAATAAGATAAGGCTTAAAGTGTTGGGTTGCCCATACTACCGCTAGTAATTCTTTTTCTATTGAACTATAATTTAATTCCGCATTTTGTAATACTCGGGACGCGAATGCTACTGGGTGTTCTATTTCATTTTCGTCTTTTTGTGAGAGCACGGCTCCGATGGCTTTATTACTGGCGTCTGTAGTTAATATAAATGGTCGTTCCCAATCCGGATAATTTAAAATTGGTGTGTTACTCATCATTTCCGTTAGGGTTTGACATGCTTCTTTAATTTCCTTTGTGCCATAAATTTTTGTTTTTAATGAATTAGAAATCGGTCTGGTAATTTTTGCGTAATTTTTAATGAACTTTGTATAGTATCCCGTCATGCCCAAAAATTGTCTCGTCGTCTTTTCATTACGCGGAATGGGGAAATTTAAAATTGCTTCTATCTTTTTCTCGTCTGTTTTTAATCCGTCTGGGGTTACGATGTAGCCTAAAAAGTTCAATTCGGTTTTAAAAAATTCGGTTTTATCTAGTTGTATTGATAGGTTATGTTCTTTTAGGGCTTCAAATACTCTTTTTAAATCTTTTAAATGTTCCTTTTCGTTTTTTTTGAGTAGACTATTATATCGTCGATGTAAATCATAGAATTGGGGATATTTTGTATCATCATCGTCATCGCTCTCTGAAAGGTTGGGGGTGCATTACACAAGCCAAAAGGCATACGTAAAAACTCCAAATGTCCATTTTCGGTGGAAAACGCGGTTTTAGCTATTGAATCTTTATCCATTTCAATTTGGTGAAATCCCGACGCGAGGTCTATGGTAGAAAATATTTTCGATCCCTTTAGTCTATTTAATAAATCTTCGATATTCGGCAGGGGAAATTTGTCTTTTACTGTAGCCTGATTTAATTTCCTATAGTCGATCACCATTCTAATTTTTTTCTGTCCCGACGCGTCTGATTTTTTCGGTACGATCCAAAGCGGAGAATTATACGGCGATTTGCTAGGTCTTATGATATTACTTTTTAATAGTTTTTGAACTTCATCATTAATTTGTTTTTTAAATTGTTTCGGGTAACGGTAATTACGCGTATAAATTGGATTTTCATTCGTTGTTATTATTTTATGTTTTATTAACCCTGTTGATTTTAAATTCTCGTCGTCCCTTTTTAATACTTCGCCATGTTGGCTAATAATTTCGATTAATTCTTCCTTTATTTCCGGACTAATATGTTCGTGGAGAATTAAGTTTTTAATTTCGTTTTTATCATTAATAAAAAATAAGTCATTCTCTAATTTGAATTTTTTCTTTTTAAATTTTAATTCATTTTTTTCTAAATTGATTTTTAATTTTAATTTTTTCATTGTCTCGTAGCCCAATAAAATATTAAACCTTTCGCTAAACGGAAATATTAAAAATTTGACTTTTTGATTAATTCCTATCAGGGGCATTAGGTCAATTATCACGCTTTGTGATCCTTCCGCCGTTCCCGTAGGTGTTCGAATCGCAAAATCCTCTTTAGAAATTCCGAGAAACGTGGAATGTGATCGGGGTGTATATAATTTTTTGTGGCACCCGTATCAATTAGCCATTTATTTCCCATACTGTCAATTAAGTTCGGTAAGTCGTTGTTTAAGTTCAAGTCATGAATTTCTATTTGTTTATCCTGGTTATCTGTTTGTTTATCTGGTTTAGAATTTAAATTGTTTATATCCGGTCCGGAGGTCTGCTTGTGCTCGGGCCTAATTCTAAAAAATGATCCTGTCTTTTCTCCAAAGATTCAATCCGCTCTAACAATAATTTAATTTGTTTCGTCTTTTTCTTCTTCAATTGTATGTACCCTATTAGAAACAGTTCTCATCGAAACGGTGTTAGAATCTATTTGCGGTTGTTGGTAATTTTGCCTAATATTTCTGGAGGGTGGTTTGTTAAAAAATTTATGTTGCGACTGGGGGTCCCACGGTTGATTATAAATCGGAGTCGTATATTAAATAGCTCGCTGTTGTGGCCGGAAGTTATGTTGGTGGTTGTTATTGTTATAAGAATTAGAGGTTGGACCTTGCTCATACTGATACTGTTGCTGTCGGTAATGTTGGGGATTATTATACGACGCATATTGCTCGCGGTGGTACTGATGGGGTCGGTAATTTTGATAATCATAGTGGTTGTTAAAACTTGGTCGGTACTCTTTATTTTTGTAATTATTTTCAAAATTTTTCTTTTTGTAATTATTTTGAACTGGGTTTTTTTGATGAGCCGCGCTGTTTCTTAGTATTTCTTCTAGGTCCTCTAATGAGTCAAATTTAATATGATAAATGAAGTCCGTTAGTGCTGGGTGTAAGCTATGTACTGCGTGGTAGGATATCTGCTTGTCATACCTATACATTTCGTCCTGTTTGTCTAATATCTCATTGTCAGAGTAAATTCGCGCATATAAATCGCATCTTTTTTGGCCCAGTCGTTCTAAGAAATCGAGTGGGTTTTCATTATGGTAAGTCCGCGTATTTAAAATTTCCGAAATTAATTGTTCCCTAGTTCTCGTGTCCTGGTACTTTTTCTTTAAGAATTTTATTATTTCTTTTACTGTATTGAATTCCTTATCGTATACGGCGACTTTAGCTTTTCCAGTTAGTTTATTTAAGATTGTTAAAACAAGTTTAGCTTGATTTGTATTTTTATGGGTATTATCATCTTTACAATATAAATTATATAAAAATTCGCTATTTCTAATAAAATCAACTAGTTGTAACGGATTTCCGTCATATTCCGGGATTAATGCTAAATCATGATTTTTAATTTCTAGAGCCATATTATTTTCTTTTTTAATTAACGTTGAACCTGTTATTTTTAAGTTACTTAATTTTTCTTCCAAACCATTCATAAAGATAAATGCTAAATTTAAATTATTATACTTATTACTAACTTATATTTAAATTACAAAATTACTTAAAAATAAAAATAAAAATAAAATTAATTATACTTTTTCTTGATACAACGTTGTCTTCGATGTCTTCTTGATGACGTCTCCCTTTAGCTCCTTCCCGTCGATTCTTTAGCAAGAGGTTGAAGGTCCTTTTGGTCAAGGTATTGGAATACCAAAGCGCTCCCAAAGACTTGAAGATCTGCTGATGTACTAATACTCAGCTCCCAATCTTCTCATGCCAGTGGAAAGAGGTCTCGCTGTTCTGTACCTGAAATAAGATAGAACTGCCGCGAAGTTACGTTAACGCTTCAAATGTCCCTCTGTTCGGGCGCCAGCTAAATAAAAGGTTCGCGGGACTGAGTTTTTTAAAAAGAGCGTTTTTATTGACAGACATACATTATACAAGAAAAAGCACAATTTACAGCCTAATACAAGAACTGCGTGTTGAACATCTGCGTGAGTCCTACGAGTGACTATGTCAGAGTGTCCCCGGGCGAAGGTGGGGGTGCCCCTTTTATACAGTTATCTAGGAGAGGGGATAGTGTACATTTATTTATTATCTCTAATACCATTGGGTTTCCATAACTATATATATATATCATATGATATATTTATATATATATATATATATATATATATATATATATATATATATATATATATATATATATATATAATTGAAAATGATCTATTTAAAGGAAGTATATTTGTCAACAAAACGAGTTTTGGGTGTAATAATTATTGAACAATTACTTATTAAAATTAAAAAGAGAATTTTAATAAGTAATTGTTCAATCATTATTACACCCAAAATTGTTTTGTTGTCAAAAATACTTCCTTTAAATAGATTATTTTCAACCATTGCCCCCTCCTTAATACGATACACCAGGTAGTATTCCTAGTACGTAAGTATTCCCTAATACTTCTATGTAGGTGCCTAATACTTTTGGCCAAGGCTGTATATATATATATATATATATATTGAAAATGATCTATTTAAAGGAAGTATATTTGTCAACAAAACGAGTTTTGGGTGTAATAATTATTGAACAATTACTTATTAAAATTAAAAAGAGAATTTTAATAAGTAATTGTTCAATCATTATTACACCCAAAATTGTTTTGTTGTCAAAAATACTTCCTTTAAATAGATTATTTTCAACCATTGCCCCCTCCTTAATACTTTACACCAGGTAGTATTCCTATTATTTCCAGGCTGTATATATCACTCATTTGCTGCAACAACGTCATAACTCAAAAACAAGCTTTTGACTGTATTATGAACCATTCCACCTATGTAGTTTTAGTCGCTAGAACGTTATATTTAGGCTTCAACTATTCAATAAGAGAGCGCGGGATATGTCACCTTTGTATGTCTACAGATGGTCCTGTACTTTATTCTCTGCAAAATTGAAGTTTTTGAGTTAGGTCCTGTTTGCAGCAAATGAGCGATATGTGAAATAACTTTTTATAGTAAAAGCTAAAAGTATTTCAATACAGTGAAAAGGGGTCAATTTAGTACAGTTTTAACATATTTGTAAGTGTCAAACCAGCAAATCCAAGTATATAGTATTACATATCAATACAGAATTATGATGATATAATTGAGATGTAGAAGATCATATGACGTCGTAAGTAGCCCGCGAAACGACTAATGCGCTCTCATTTGGTAAAAGTCGACACAACAACCTGTCAGAAGGAAATCACCACAGAAATAGTTGTTTGCACCAATTTTACCCCACCGTGCTAATGTGACCCCTATGGTAATTAATTATTGGAACTGTTTTTCATTTCATTTATCTTTTGTTAGAGATATGCATAGATAAAGATTTTTCACACGTGTACTATAATTACTAGGGCTGAGCAGCATTAAAGACAATTACTATTAAAGAAAATTAACAATTAAATACTGCTTTACCATAAACATTCTCGTTTACTATCCAGAATTCATTGCTCATGATATTTTCAGAAACATATAATTACATATAATAGCTAAATAATAACTATTATAAACAGTTTATGACGATGTTCGGCACGGGTAAAGGCTGCTCTGGGATAAACATTAGACCTTGGATAAGTCTATATATAATCTATTTCTTTTCCCAATTTAAATTTAAAAATTAAAAGGATCGAATTACTTCAATTAATAATTAAATTAACATTAACATTAATCTTTCGAAAGTAACAAAGTTGAGAGAAAGTAGGGGTTTCAAATGTGATTTTTTTCATTCAAACCAAAATAGCTCCTAAACCGAAGGTCCTGTGACAAATAAAACAAAAAGCAACGTGTGTCAAAATGTTACATTTTTGGGTGTGAAAAAAAACATTACACTGAAAAGATATTGAGTCCAAGCTAAAATACATATCTATGTTAAAAAAAAAAAAAAAAGATTTTTTTTTTTTAGGCCGAAAAGAGAATATTCAAATAATTTCAAGTTATTTTATGATACCTTACTTGAAAACTTTATTACACTCCAAAAGATGAGGCCATCTGTTTTAGTTCATTTTGAATAATAAAATCTTTTAGACAAACTGAATCCACCCCCTTGTAAAGATACAAAACGTGGCTTGAGTTGGGGCGACTAAAATCAAAATAGTTTCACGAGCAAGTAGCCACTTGTAAGTTGACTGTTTCAGACTTATTGTTGATCCAATACACGTGCCCTTGTAACGGGAAAAGTTCCACAGCTTAAAAGTTTCTTAGTAAGCCAGCGGATACCACCCCTCCCACTTGTTCCTTTAGAGCCCACCGCAATAAAATACCGTCGAGTTAAATCTCTGTTTAATACCTTGTGAAGACTTCAAGTGATTTAAAATTTCATATGAAATTGAAATTTGGGAATAACGAAGCTGTAACACAAATCGCTTTTATTCTATTTCGCTCCAATATACCGAATCTATTTTTCATTGACTTTCAGAACAATGATCTAATTAAAACAAATAGATAAAATTAAGGAAATATTATGGAAATAAAGATAGGTTTTACATATCCATTAGCTTCCAAATTTATATTTTAAAAAAATTATTCGTTTGATTATAACTTCTTATATACAGGTATCATACTTATGCACCTAAACAGAGGCACATCCTGAATTTTATTTCTAAAATATAATTATTATTACTAGCATATTCTTCCCATAATGGAAGATGTTAAGCAAACAATTCAATCAAGTTTTCATTGGTATCTTCTTGTTTTTCCAGTAGGCTTTCATTCTTTCCGTTGTTCTAATTTAACTTCTCACTTTTTGACTTTGTGTCTGAAGGTGTCTCTTTCCAAAATGTCAGTTGCACAAATGCTTGCGAGAGCTCCTTCCGAATTTCGTCTACCCAAGGTGTTGAACTCTTAAATAAGCTAACATAAATCTAATATCCTTTTTGAAAGTCGATTTTCTGACGATCTCGTGAGATGTCCAAATAATTTCTACAATATTTTTATTATTTTAAAAATAATAATTTATTGATATATAGTACTGTATATCATTGAATAATTGTTAGGAAACGAGATCACAATTAAATGTCCATAACATGTAAAGAAGCTATCCATAAGTAGTACTTCAATACGTCTTCAGTAGAAGGTCCCTACCCTAGGCCACTTTCTTTTCAGAAGCATTGAGAGGGAAGCAATATGGGAAACTTATGTGTTTGAAAGGATATGAAGCTTATCATTGATTGAAAGGCATCTGGTTTGGACCAATTCAGAAACATATTAGTTAGATCATTGCGGATATTTATTTGTGGTATAATAAGAAGCGTTATGAATTTCAGGATTGTAGGAAGGATTCTGGATTGTAAGAATAGCATACGAAAAAAAAAAATGGATTTTAACTTAGCCCCAAAGCACTACTCCGCATGTAAATATAGGTCTAATTATTGCTATGTAAATTAGAATTATGTAATAAATAGTATGTATTTATCAATTTATAGAAAATATTAGAATGGCCAAAAACGACGAGCAGTTTCTTGTCATTTAAGTCTTGTATTATAGGTAAGAATTATGTTCAGATACAGTCATGGGTAGCAGATTTCTTCAACAATATTATTAAAGAATGGAATATTAGGATAGATTAAAGGGTACTAGAGGATAGGAAGTCTATCTACGGTTTGTGACTGATAGAAGATATTATTTGATAGTTTCCATGAAAACATAATCATAAGCATATCGTGGTCTACAATAAGCTGCATGAAAAGAATAATAATGAAATTATTAATACTTTAATTTTTAAACCATTTTTGAAGGTTCGTGGTGTGAGATTAGAGTGGTTGAGATACGTTGAATGGATTTATACCACATGTTAAAATGAGTCGAGATTTCAGCTGTATACAATGTGTATAGGAAAGGACATTTCATACTACCTTGAGGAACACCAGTAGATCGATTAAATATGGAATAATAGGGACAAATGTTATTACCTTTGAATGTTCTATCGCGGAGATACGATTTATTAAATAATTAATAAATTCTAACGTAAATTTCGAAGCTATCTATTCGAGACATAAAAAAAATAAAATAAAAACTGGACATTAGCAAAACCAATATTCATCTACTGAGTAGAGCTTTTGGGTTCTACAAAACCCACAAATACATATAATACAAAAATACAAACCGTACAATTAAAAATATTTAGAACAATACTACTCGCATCATGGTATATTTCAAACTACACAACACACAGTAATTTAGACAAACCATTTCTACAACATTATATAAACTTATGACAAAACGATTTTAATAATTCTATAAAGCAGCATTGTACAATGATAATTTTTTTTATCCTTGTTACCCGGCAAATATTCATGTCTGCTAAGACTTACCTGGCCCAGATATCTCATGTTTAATTAACTTTTAATAATTCTTTCAGTTTCATCGAAAATACATTAATTAAAATAGATCAGAAACTAAAAATTTTAAAGACAGTAAAACCTCGCTAATCCTGTAGCTAGTTAGATTTTCCGGGTAATCCGACCCTCCCGCGGAGTCCTGTGGGTAGCACATATTTTTGCGAAATCCCTAATAGTCGAGTAAAATTTCACGAAAGGTCGGGTATTTTTGATTTGTTGTTATTGTTTGTGCTTGTGTCACAAATGTAGGACCTTGAAGCGCAACCGCTTGGTAATTGGTATCGACAAAGCGTCAAAAATGTCAATCCTCTCTTCGTTTCACTAAAATATCTACACTATTATTATTATCACACAGTTGGTTCAAAAGAAAACCTGTTTATTTTCAAAATTATAAAAAACTTAACTAAATTGTCTGCAATTTGAGCAGGAAAAAAGCTCTGCTGCTGAAACAGAGACTAAGGTACAAGCTTTCAAAGATTCGGAATTCTCTCTAAAAGTAGTGGAAACTATACTTTCCCTCTTTTTTTTTTTTTTTTTTTTTTTTAACTATTGATAATTAAAATTGTATACATATTCGTACAGTAAGTAAATTTATTGTAAATTATTACAATGACTTGTCAATAACATGAGAAGAACCACTCACTAGTAACACTTCAATAAAAAGAAAAAAAAATCTAAATAAGAAGGTCTTTCGGCCATCTTCTTTTCAGACGCCTCGGTTAACTATCAAGAATAGAATGAGAAGCAAGTTGAGAGATTAGTGGATTAACACTTTCTTAAAAAGGGAGTTTAGAACATACTTTATTATTAACGATTTTAAATGTGAGTTAGTTTGCTGCAAATCTAACAAAATACATTATTACAACAGCTAAAGATTCTATTTATAAATAGCTGGCTAAAACATATTATTATATTAGTGTTTATAGTATACGTTTCTATCTCCTTTATTTTTTTAAAGGAACGAGTACACTTTTAACTATGAAAAATATGTTTCTATATGTAACCAGAGATTAATCCGACATTTTGGACGTTTGGATCGGATTAGTGAGGTTCTACTGAATCCCCTTCAATATATGCAGAATATCAACTTTACAGTAGTCAATAAAATGAAATAAATAAATGAATATAATACATACAATATTTTATATCTCTGACAAAGAATATAACATAATTTTATCAAGAATTTTTCATTCTATCTACACAATGCCTTTAGAGTAGCCTTAGGAATAATTCAATGGAGAGGAATTCGGCGTAACAATGGACTGTCTATCCTGCCCAGGAATGTCAATAAATTAGCAACGCCTTCACTGAAAGCCACTGGCATTGCAATTACGTTTAACTTACCTGACAGCATTTCCGGTATCAGTTCACAGAAATCCTTTAAGTTAAGTAAGAGGTTCATAGCTTTGATGGACAGAGCGACCAAGCAACTTAATAAAGTGAGATATTTATTAATACTTCAATATAAATATTTGTTTAATTTTATAGTCGCTATGGACAAAATAATATATTTCTTTGAAGTGATAATATACAAAATATTTAACGGCCATTTTTACGAAAATGATATTTTTACATTATACAAATATGCTTATTAAACTGTATAAAAAAAAAATCTATTTAAAATTTTTTGTTGGTTGTTTAAATATGATTTTTTAAATTTTATTTCCGAAGACTGGCAGCCCAAATCAGATACCTGCCCTTTCATAGCAAACTTCATATTCGTTCATATACATCAGTATCACAAATCGCTTCCCATTCTATTTCAGATAACCCTCCGAGGCGCCTGAAAAAAAAATGGCCTCGCGACCTGCTAATATATTACTTTATTATATTATATATTATATTATTATATCGAAACATTTGTAAGTGCTACCAATGGGTAGTAACTTTCAAGCAATCGGCATGTCAGTTTTAGAATTATCATCATTACTTGTTGTATTTTATATACAGGGTGAGTATCTCTTAGCGTAAAAAAAAAAATTGGGTGAAACTGAAGCTAAGGATAAGCAATATTAGCAAGGGTCTTTCTAATGATAGTGACACTTTTATCTCTGTAGCTTCTTAATTTCCAAATCAAACTTTCAATCATTATATCAAAATAAAAATAAAATAATAAACAATAATCCCCTCCCATTTCAAAATAAACAGGAAACAAACTATGAAATAGCGATAATGTGCTTAGTACTGAGAGAGGTCAAAGTCGCTGTTGTTATTATGAATACCTGAACTGGCCTAAAATTTATGTCAATAAATATTATATTTTTTCTTTGCTTTTTATTCTAATGAAGTGTTTCTTTTATTTAAAATACAGATTTTCATCAAGCGATTATCATAATGTCTTATTTACCAAAGTACCTGATTTGTATGCTAAATGAGAACACCATGTTTTTTCGGTTTCAAAAGTAAATTTCTCCATGAAATTAAAACAAAATCATTACTTTTAACATATCATTTGAAAGCTTATTAAATTTGTAAGTTTTTGAGAGCTTTGCAGTTTTGTGGATTGTTTTTATGAAAAGCAGTGAGCGCTGAAGTATTATAAGAAATTGTAACTTCCCTAAATTAGGTGAAGATAAAGATATTTTTTAGGTCCCAAGTTTGTAAAATTCAAGGTTAAATTACTCCGATCTTATAGGAAATTTATTGCTAAATCCGAAAATGTGATCAATATTTGAAAAATATTTAAACAAAATGGAGATATTACAGCTTTTATCGTAAAAAACATGCTTTCCTCCAAAAAAATCGTTTATTTACCATATATCTGCAACGGATTGGAATAGAAAGGTGAGGTCTGCGGCATTTGGCTACACTTTTGATCTAGTTTCACCCAATTTTTTTTTTTACGCTAAGAGATACTCACCCTGTATATTGTATACAGTTGTAAATTTCAATAAATAGCAATAAAAAAAAAAAAAAAAATCCGAACAAAATTCAATATTTCTTAGTTGACAGAATGACTAACTCCTCCTGTTAATTTTTTTTAACGTTCAATCTTATGTCCTTTCTTTAACTCAAACTGAATGTTTTAAATCAATAATTCCTTTGTAGATGTTTTTGTTATTACCTCAGTTCAGTTTACGTTGATCAAAGCTTAGAAACACATCGAAAACAATGACAGAAAATTTAATGAAATTGATTATTGTGACGACAGTGATAATTCGGATTCATTAAGTTATGATCTTATGAAAAAGGCTATTAAGACATAGTAAGTATAAGTTTTATTTATTTATTTTTTTTTTATTCATATGTTTTATTATATTGTATTAGCTTAACATCAAATGGATAAAGTTGGACAAGAAAAATACTTTTAAAATATTTATGAAATATCCCTTTGATGCAAATGAATCAATGCATATATATGCAAATAAATGGGATATCGATGTTGGAAAAAAAAAAAAAACTATAGGCAAACCAATGGAACTATTTTTAGTGTATCAAGATTTAGTACATCCAACTTCTAAAACTATTTCACTCGAGAAAAAAAAGACATGTCGCACCTTCTGTAGTACTGTAACATCTTGAAAACCTCTACTTTTAGGAAATGGTGTTTAAACTTTAAACACCATTCCCCAAAAGTTGAGATTGAGTCAAATGAACAACTTAACTTATTAAAGTTTATAGCATTTAAAGATTTTGATTGATTTTGTGTAAATAATTTTGGCGATGTTATTCCACGACAGGTGCGATACTAAATTTGCTTAAATATATTTCACCTATTCAATATTAATATTAGTGCAGAAAATAGTGGTTTTTTGTATTATATTTAATGCAATTATGTATTTTTTTTTCATTTCATAAATAATTTCTTTGACTAATATAGATATTTGTTTAACAACCTGACACCTGATATAAACAATAATAGTAATAAAAATATTTAAAAAAAACTAGAATCATTATAACTTTATATAAAATATAATTAATATAAAAAGAAAAAGAGGCTAGGGTAAATTTTCTCTCGAATATTATCGATTCTTAATAACGTATATCTCGAAAACCTTTTGCCAAATATGTATCTCACCAATTTTATAGGGAATTTAATTAGCTTTAATTCTGATATGTAACATATTTTCCTAGAGTCCACCATTTTCGAGATATAATCGAAAAAACAAAAATGGGACATTCCCTCCTCCCCCCACCGTAAGCTTACTCCCCAGGGGCGGGGAATATTAGTATGTTTACCTTCAGAGAATTATCGAATTTTTCAAGCACTCTAAAATAAGTTTTTTTACTGGACTATTGAGTGTCTCTACTCTTCTAATATAGTTTCCATTTTTTCTCTCGTTTAAGCACATTCTCTCGAACCGTGATATACCATCTAGTTTCATTCACATGGTAGTTTCATTCATGCCTAGCGTTAGTCTTATCGGGAGGGGTTAGTCTTCACAGAGATAAATTTCATACTTTCATATTTTTTTTATTTTTAGACAAGGCTAAATCTTTTACAAAGAGATATTTAAGGCTTCGAATGGACTCAATTATTTTTACCTCAACTACAAAAATTACAACTCTCGAATGAAGATGAGACTCTTAATTAAGTTTTTGTAATTTCTAGAAGGTTTCATTTTATAGGTATTTTTTTCGCCAGCACACTGGATATAGAACAAATGTTATATTCACATGCCACGGAGGCCGGTAACTAGAGAGGAAGGTAGAGCACCTGGCAAACTGGATTACTGAATAATCGACCTACCCTACCTGCTTCCTGGGGTGTGGTTCCCCAATACCTCTCCCTACCGTGTCCACCTTTAGGTCCCGATTACAATACGAAATTGTAGTCTTTCGATATGTTAACAGCATCAAATAAGTGATTTTATCTCCTAGTTTAAAAAAAAAAAAGTTAAAGTTTTAGACCCCTAGGATTTGGGCGATCGCTTTTATTTAGCAAGTTATATGTCAACCTATACTGTGTGAATTCCAGTGAAGCTTGAAAATAGACCGGCATGTGATAAGCAAATATCCACCATTCCTATATAGAGTTTACAATTGTAAAACTACTAAACCCATCTGTACCAAAACTACATCATTTTCATTGTTCTAGGAACGTTCATAATAAAGACAATTTAATGTTGAGTGGCAGAAACAAAGGCTGTCACATTATCATATACTTTTATGGTTAGAAATCAAAATACGACCAGATGAAATCAATAAAATTACTTCTGCCGAATAAAAACTATTTCCAAATCAAATATGGTTACTGATATCGATATAGTATATAATCCTGGGCCTAATTTCTGTTCCTTTTCCTGGTTTCAACATATTCCGTTAGTCTGTCTCCCTTAGAGAGTTTTGATGTCCGTAAAACTTTGGCAGACGTTCCGCAAAAAATATTGTGCAGCTAGGATTTCTTGGTGTTCCCTTATCATTTCAATCGGTACACAATATGTTCTATTTTTGTCTGTTACTCTGCATAGGTAATTCATCTCTATGGGACGCATTTTTGTTTAACAATAAATCAGAGTAAGATGAAACACCACATAAAATTTAAGGAGTTTTACTAGTGCTTCTCGGTTTCCTACTATGACGTTACAAATCTGACGATAGGCATGATTCCCTTTCGTTATTCCCTATGATTTTTTTTCTGTTACCTTGCTTCGTGATAGACAGATATTTGTTTTGTTTTTTTTTGTTTTTTTTTCTTATAATATTACGTATTATAATAAGCAGAGGGCTTAGGCTACCACTTTATTTAACTTTCCATTCTACACAAATTGGTTTAGACAATCTTAATGAGAAGAAATAAATAAATCAGCATTACTATTTATAAAATCTTAACAGCCCTGGAGGCAATAATAAAAGTCAGTAGAAGCTAAAGAAAATATCCCGCAACAAGCTGATTATTGGCAGGTTGATAATAATCATCATATTTTACATTCTAGGAAGATCATGATGATGAATAGAGCTAGAATATAATCAAATTATATAGACCATCTGAAGGATTATCAAAATAGTTAAAACGTTCGTAAAATATTTTCAAGTAACATCGTTTATTTTTCTTTGGATGTGTGGATAGATACAGGGCATAAATATTTTCTGACAAGGGGACGTTTGCAGTTGTAACTCACAGATTTGAATGCCGATTTGTATGTGGGTAGTAGGGACCTATAATAGTGCAAAACTAGAGTTATAGCCGCCAATGGGCATAAGGAGCCAAGAGAAAAAATAAAATATGAAAATCACATTTTATTTTTTTTCTCAGCTCTCAGTCAAGATAGAGAAATGATTCTTTCACGTTTAATTGAAGTTATGTAAGGTATTTAATATAAAAATACTTTCGTTATGCTCAAGACACCACCCGGCTTTAGGGTGCTCAAAAACTCTAAAAAAATGACAAAATTCCAAGGAAATCCGCTGTAAATCAGTGGAAACTTTTTTTTATGAAAAACTGACCTCAAATCTCGATTTAAGACACCATAAAAACCTTATATGTGAAATTTTATCAAAATCAAAAAATATTGATTTTTTACCCCTTTCGAGGAGGTTAAAATTTTGAAGTTGAGATTTCACCAACATTTTCTACCGGCCATAACAACTGCTGTGTTCAACCAATAGTTCAATAGTAATAGCATCACTAGAATCAGCATACATTCTTCTTTTTATCCATGCCTATAACATTGGATTTACTTCCGAGTTTAGTGGACAAAAACTGATGTGAATGAAAAAATCCAAGGTCAGCTATAACTTGAGATATTTCAATAAGGGGAAATCCTACAACCTCCGGATTTTGGCTAAACTATGCAGTTGTAAGGCTTCTAGATGACCTTAAAATTTTGTCTTAATCAGTTGCGAAATATGTGAGATAGCGCAAATTATTTACATTTTTTCAGAAATTGACAGCCCTTGCCTTCTAAAATCCTACAAAATTTTAAAGGTAAAAAAAAAAATTATTTTTGATTTCGACAAAATTAAGTTTCTACATGTTTTTTGAGATGAGGAATCTGAAAATAATATCAGTTTTTAGTTAAACAATTTTCCTCACCTATATTATATAAATAAAACGTTTTAAAATAGCAGACCTTGGATTTTTTCATTCACATCAGTTTTTGTCCACTAAACTCGGGAGTCAATCCAATGTTATAGGCATGGATAAAAAGCAGAATGTATGCTGATTCTAGTGATGCTATTACTATTGCAATCGGTTGAACACAGTAGTTGTTATGGCCGGTAGAAAATGTTGGTGAAATCTCAACTTCAAAATTTTAACCTCCACGAAAGGGGTAAAAAATCAATATTTTTTGACTTTGATAAAATTACACATATAAGGGTTGTATGGTGTGTTAAATCGAGATTTGAGGTCAGTTTTTCATAAAAAAAAAGTTTCCACTGATTTACAGCGGATTTCTTTGGAATTTTGTCATTTTTTTAGAGTTTTTGAGCACCCTAAAGGCGGGTGGTGTGTTGAGCATAACGAAAGTATTTTTATATCAAAAACCTTACATAATTACAATTAAACGTGAAAGAATCATTTCTCTATCTTGACTGAGAGCTGAGAAAATAAATAAAACATGATTTTCATATATATGCAAACGTCCCCTTGTGAGTAAATTTACCCAATTAATACATTTTTCATTGGAAATGATTAGATTGATTCGAATGTAATTACCCAATTAAAATGTATTTTAATTTATTATATAACTAGTAAGGTATTAAGTTCTTTTGCCCGAAAATAAATAAACGAAAGAAAACTTTATTTATTTAAAATTTTATTCTATCGTTAATAATGACTAAAGTATTCTACATGCACGTAGACATATGTATATATATTTATAAATATATTGCTATAATAATATTAAGACTACTCACGTCGCTGTTGTAGGAAATGGGGCCGTCACTCGACTCCCATTTGTTCGCTATTCTTATTGTCTCGGCCGTCTTCTGCTGAACAGACTTCGTATCGTCGAGGAGTGTTAGCTCATAGAATTCTTGAATATCTGCAAATAAAAAAAGTATATATATTAAATGTGTTTGTGGTAAGAAATTGACAAACGCTAATATGATTTATTCCAAAATCAATGGCTGATTTTTACAAGACAATTTAGATTTTAAAATGTCTCCTAACCATGTCAAACGAATTGACCAAATATAGAAATATAATTGTGTTAACATTTACCGGAAATAAATATGAGTTTCTATTTTTTTTAATTTTATTTTATTGAAGCAGTCGAAACTTTAAATAAATTGATCTAAAAAGAAGCAAGGAAACCTAGATAATAAAAAGTTTCATAACTTAAGATTCACGAGTCGGTTATCTTTATGAAAATAGAAGCCATATTTAATTTAATAAATATGATATATAAATATAAATTTTCTTCAAGAGGCTTCTGTATGGTGTTCCATGGCTGTAATGTTATATTTTTTCTATTGTACGATCAACGATGAATTTAAAATGATACTGCCAAGAAATAGAATATATTAGAATTTGATCACACAACAGCCTGCACTTGTGAACAAGAAAGGATTTATCCGGTTGCATTAGAACGCCTTACCTCATATTTCGATTCAGGTAGTAAATTAAATTAAGGGATTTAGATTATGAAGTCCCACCTTATCCCTCAAATTCTATTGGTCTATCCGTATTTTATAAGTAAAATACCATTTTTTATTTTCGGACCAAAGATGACTTTATCCAAGGAACATTGTTAACAAATGATACGGACATTAAAATGTTTTTTCTTTCATCGTTTCATAGCGTGAATCAGTTTTTTTTTTTCAAATCTGCCATTAAAAACTTAATTTTTGGAAAGAGTGTGTTCAAAAATATGGTAAATATTTGGAATTTAAAAAAAATCGATTTGTTTATTAGTCTTTCCTAACTAACTTCCAGTTTCCAAAAACGGCCATTTCGTTGAGACAACGCAATAACTTTTTTTTCTTTATTAAATCGATTTGAATTAAGAAGAAACACTATTACTTATCTACATATTTGTAGCTCACCTGATGGCTGCAACGAAATTTAAAATCATAAAAGACTTATAACTGAAATAACAAGGGCTAAAGAAAGCGGAAAGAGACAAGAAACGTTCCCCAGATTTCCAATGTGAACTATTTTTAAGCAGATAAATTTGCCGTTTTTTCATCATATTCACTTATTGTTTTGATGAAGTCTTAAATCATTCCGATTAGCTTTTATAAAATAAAATAGAGATAATACTTTTTCATAACATGATAAAACAATAGCTTATTTGCGTTAAATAAATTACATATTATTCCAAAGTAAATACCACAAAACATGATCTTGACAACCCACAACATTATTCAGCCAAAGGGAATATTTTAATCATATTACTTTTTGTATCCATTTTCCTCAAAAATGAATAGCCCCGGGGTACTTCAATAATGAGAATCATTGAGTAAAGGTAGGGGGAAAAAATAATTAATTAATTATTAAAACTTCCAATTTCCTGCTAAAATAACAAAAAAAAATAAAGCAACAACTGAACAAACATTGACCTCATGAATAAATCAATATCTATAATAATTTATGAGATTTTTTAGGGGAAAACGGGTAACTTTACACGTGGCTATACCAAAATGGATTCTCACTAGAGAGATGCTCGGATCAAAAAATTAACTACTGTTTTCAGATCACAAAGTTAATGAAGATTTTTTTTTTTTAATATAAAAATTGATGATAGGGCCTACCGTTCAGAAGCAATATTGGTTTCAAAGAGAAAAGTCTCGTTTTGCTTACATTTTTTGAGTTGGTACTTGTGATATGACACACGTTAGGTTGGTGTTGTTCGGATCGAAAATATGCCGACATTTTCCTTACCAGATGTTGTAGATAAAAGCAGTATATTTTAGTTAGAAATGTCTATGATATATTTTTTTCCTAGTCGGGGAGGATTGAATTTTTATTTCTGCTATAAAATACCTCTACCCACTCTCTCACATACGTTAATAAATATATGATCATACTATTATATAATCATTAACTCTCGCATTCTCATCCTGTGGGCCTCCTTTCTTTCATCAGTTCACTTCTTGCCTGTTTTCAGCTTTGGTCTTTCTTGGAAACACTTGTATTCTCGATGTTTTCACTGGAGGAGGAGTCTTTTTCAACGTCGGTGAACCAGGGTCCCTTGGTTTCGTTGTTAAGAAAGTAGTAAAAGATCTTGTTGGTCTGCCTCTGTGTGCTTATGTTTGTTACATGACCATAAAAATTAATCCTCCTTTTCCGAATGGTGCCTGTAATCCTTTCCAAGTGCTGCTACAGTTCACTGTTATGTCGTCTCCTGTATTCACCATTTTCTCTGATGGTACCAAAAATCTTTTCAGGATTTTTCTTTCCTCCACATCCATTTTTTCCATAAGACCTTTCCTGTTGATTGCAAGGCATTCTGCTGCGTAAAATGCTTCTGGGCATACGACTGAACAAAAATATCTAAGTTTTGCATTGATGGGATGATCTTTTGTTGTAGACATTCCTAGTTAGCTGATATGCTACTTCCATCTTGTTGATCCAGCCCAAGGTGGCTTCTTTCTCAGAGTTGTTAAAGCTAGACAGTCTATAAGAAGATCATTTTTATTTTTTTATATACTTTTATTTTATTTTTTTAGTGAATTAAACTTATGATGGCGTTTATAATTTTTAAATATAGTGATATTTTGTAATTTCTTTTTGTGATTTTTTTTCCTTAAGCTAAAAAAATTATATCAATTTCTTAAAGAAAAACAATAAAATTTTATCATATTTGTATCGTTTTTTTTTTTTTTTTGTTAAAAACTAGCTCTGCTGGAAAATACTAAAAATATGACTTACAATTAGTACATTTTCCTCTGGTAATCTTCAATTAAAAGTTATTTACAAATATATTTAATAATAAAAATCAAATTTGGCAATTATCTTTTATTTTTACTGTCCGGATTAACCAGTCTTGGATCAACGAGACAATATAGTTCCGAAATATCTCGATTCTACTGCATATAATAATTTAAAATACTAAAAGAAAATATTTCTTAAAAAAAAGCAAGTAGAAATGTTTCATTAAATAAAAGTATTCGTTTTTATTAACTTTAAGCAACAAAGATATCAAGTGAGTCGGAATTAAAAGGCGGTATTTTCAGTCATAATAAATTTCAGGGGGCTCCTTTTAATGGTCTCCCTTCCTTAGTAAGAAAATACGAGAAAATAAATTCAAGATTTTTTTTTTTATTTTTTTTTTTTTACAACAGTGGTTATAAAATCCTCGTCGTTAAAGGGATTGATAAAAAGTGGCCTTAAGTTGTTAGTGATATTTTTAATAATCTTATTTTTCTGTGTATAATAATGTTCTATTTATTAAGAAGCGTATCTTTCTTTTTAAAAAAGTGGATATAAAATAAACATTTATAATCCCTGCTTGTTTGCAATATTTCATTATTAAATTTTAACTAAATCATTCTATGATTATCAGTAATTTCAGCAAAAATATTACAATTTTAAGAATTTTGTTGATTCATTGAAAACTGAAGTGTGAACTACTTTTACTAGTGTGAACTACTATCACAAGTATGAATGATATTAAGGAGGTAAAAACTATCAATAGGTAAGGCACAGGATTTCCAGACCCAGGTTTGATTTTATTTGAGGAACATAATCATTTAGTCAGCCTAATTAATTAATTAATCGATTAATAGTTAAGCCCAGGCTTACTTGAATATATCAAACGCTTGTGCAGAAGGAGAGAAAAAATTCTCCGTCACGCCACAAAAATAACAGGAGATTAAGTACTGTTTAAATTCTTTCATATACTGAAAGGTATTTAAAAGCCAAGTACACTGACGTATGGGAGTGGATTTTCCGGCACGATGGGTTACGTTGGTTTGACAGTGCACACAATGTGTCGTCTCGGAGCAAAGACCATTCACCCATCTAACAGAAAAAATTTCTAAAATTAATTTTTAAAATGTATTTTTCATTTTTGAATATGTATTAACCATTCACTAAGGCCTTGTGTTTTCGTTTATTCCATTCCCCTAACAACATAAGATATTATACATAATATATATAATAACCACTTTATTTGTTAAAGAAAAAGATCTTGTACAAATATTTCAAAATATAAACAATTTAGTACATACTTCTTATGAGTAGCTGACCGCACATCTTAGTAAAGTTTGCATTGTGAACAAAATAAAATATTACTCCTACTATATTCATACTGCACATTATTAGATTCTAGTATAAATGCATATTTTTACATAATTAAAAATTAATAATTAGTATACTTATATACATATATATATATATATATATATATATATATATATATATATATATATATATATATATATATATATATACATATAAATGAACAAAGAATAAATAAATAGTAACACTGATATATCATATCCATAAAGCAAATAATACTTAAATAATAACATCAGAGCAAGTAACTAGTTAATTAGTAATTTCGTGAACAGTGTATATCTTAGCAACTGATAGTAAAAATAAGTAAATAAGATATTATACATACACAATACATTCAATTATACCTATTTAACACTATATATTCGTATTTTTGAGAAATAACGAAATAAAACTAAAGTAGTAATAATATTAAAATGAAAATATTTAATTGTAAATTATGTTATAGAAATTTATAACCACTTTATACTAAGATGTATATACACAATTAAATATATGTATATAGTAAATGTAAAACTAAATAGTTATTCAATTGTGCATGAACCCATCCCTATATTCAAATTCTCATATTTAATTCTATAAAATTGTTATTGTTCAAGAAATGTTTGCAATAAAAGAAGAACCATTTAAAAATTAAAATAATATTGTATTGCGGTTCGTTTGAATCGGTGTGGAAAATTAATTGATGCTTTGTGTTTCATGGAACTTGTTTTAGTTTAGTTTGCTTTACTGTGGACAGCTAGACTGAATTGATGCATCATGGCCCTGTCTTCATCTGTAAAATTGAGTACAGGTTAGTTATGAAGAGGACAGGATCATGACGGTATCGATCCGTTTTTATTATGTTTACTAAATAAAAAACTACATTTGAAGGTGTATTAGTACATTTACACTTTATAATAAATACATATAAATTACTGTGTGCCGGAATCACAATAAGTCCACTCATTAAATATAAATAAATTCATACAAACATAAAGCGGCAAGTTGTAGGTGACCATGCTTCACAGAGCATATGTACCTCTTAAGGGCGGAGGAGTTGGATGCAGACAAAATAAAACTAAAACAGACGTTTTGTACCTCAATCACTGTTTATTTTTTGAACATATCACCTCCAGAGAGATTAAAATAATTATATTACAGAAAACAGCCAAGATGATCGTGAAAAAGAGAGGCATGACATAGGTAGCGTCATGGCCATGTCGTGTTGAGAAAGGGGAGAGTCATGTCCCTGTCCGTGTGCCTTCTTATTTATTTTTTATTACTTATAAACTAAAGCGGTGTTGTTTGGAAGGGCATTGAATTTTAGTTAAAGCTTTTGAGAGAGCATCCTAATTTTTTTCCAGCTTGATTGGAATACTTCTAAATTTCTGAAATCGTGAACCCAAAAATGCCCCTTTCTGTGAGAATGACCCTTATACAAAACCAGGAAATTTGAAGAAAATTACTACAATGACATGTCAATAACTTGTAATTAACTGTCCATAAGAAGCACATAAATTAATGTTCTATATTAGAAATTCCTTAAGCCCTCTTCTTTTCAGATACTTCGGAGAATTAACAGGAAATAAGTATTAGCAAGTTGGGAGAGTAGTGGATTCGGGTGAATATGGATTTTACTAAGAAAGGGTAGGTATCTAATTTAGGCCAAACCATCAACATGTGGAATATTAAGATCTTTAAGGATAAGTTTATTTGTGGCATAATAAGGAACATTGAGGATTTTACGAGGGATTTTAGATTGTTAGGATTGGATACAAATTGGAAGTTTTTGATAAGGCCCTAAGCTGAACTTCGTATGTCCAAATGAGCTAATTATAGTCATGTAAATGGGTCTTTTGTAATTTATGGGGAGATTTAAATGCTTGTCTTATAAATTTTGGAGTAGTCAGTATGAAATTCCAAGTTGGATTTTAATTTAATTATAACGCGACCAGTTTTTTTCAGTTGTTCTCCTGAGAACATTACTTGACATTTGTTTTTAACAACTAAATTCGTTCAGTAAAAAAAAATCTATTTAAGGATTCCCTGTTTTTTTTAAGTGTACCTTGGAAAAACCTCGGAAAGGGTTGGAAAATTTAACGAAAAAAAGGTAGGTGTAGGAAGAGGAGGAAAAAAAAAATAAAACATTACACTGATTTGAAAAATAAAAGAAATGTGAGATTGGCCTGGAATTGATGTAGAGGGGCATTACTTTGCCACGGCCATATTGTCCATTTGGGCTATTGCCAGCCATGTTACCTATGCAGATTTATTCTATGGGCTGGCCACTTGTACCAGTGTCTCTTTGCATATATTTCAGTTTCGAACAGTTCTCTGCTATATTATAGGTTTCGCCTATCTTCCTATTCATATTTTGTATGATGTAATTTTTTTTTTTTTTTTTTTTTTTTTTTTTTTTTTTTTTTTTTTAATTTTAACTTATGTGAAATAGTAAAATGGATTTTTTATTTCAAATGCATTATTTTCAAAGGAAAAAACAATGATATACTAATATCGGATGAATTTCGTGTTAGGATCAGCAAAATGTAGGATCGACTTTTAAAATTCTTTTCAAAAATTATATTAATATAGATAGGCATTTCGTGTTCCTACTTTTATATTACATTTCAATTAAGAATTAATTAAAACATAAAACTGTAAGTATGTAACTGTAATTTAGTAAGTTATGTAAGTTCGTTATTTAGTATTTTAATATTGTTCAGTGCAATTTTAACCAGTTTAAAAATTACTGCTATGCATAAAAATATCATTGAAGAAATAATGCTCAGGTTCATACAATATTTCAATACAATACAATATTTTTATAGATAAATAAAACTACAATTATTAGTATAGCTTCCTAAAAAAGTTCTTTTGTGTATTGAGTGGGAGAGAGAGAGAGAGAGAGAGAGAGAGAGAGAGAGAGAGAGAGAGAGAGAGAGAGAGAGAGAGAGAGAGAGAGAGAGAGAGAGAGAGAGAGAGAGAGAGAGAGAGAGAGAGAGAGAGAGAGAGAGAGAGAGAGAGAGAGAGAGAGAGAGAGAGAGAGAGAGAGAGAGAGAGAGAGAGAGAGAGAGAGAGAGAGAGAGAGAGAGAGAGAGAGAGAGAGAGAGAGAGAGAGAGAGAGAGAGAGAGAGAGAGAGAGAGAGAGAGAGAGAGAGAGAGAGAGAGAGAGAGAGACAGAGACAGAGAGAGTGGTGAAAGAAAATGAAATTACTCCAACAAACACAATAATTAGAATAAATTAATAAACAAACACATGACATAATTAAAATAAAATTTTAAGCCCATGATTGATTATTGCGAAGACAAATGCGGAACCAAACTAGGTCGAAGATGATATTGGAATGGTTTTGCTATTATGCAGCACAATATGGTGGAACCATATTCGATATTGCTTTGCCGATGATCTATTGGCTCAACAGCAGACCGCTCCGCCATATATAATCCATTTTCCAATCCGTTGCTGAAACCTGGGTCCATCCTCTACTTCCGGAATAGTTGAATATATAGAGTAACTCACCAGGGATGTAAATTCCTATCAATAAAAAAAAATTGTTTCTTCAATTTTAGAGTAAGATGTAACTGAAAACGGGTAATTTTATAGACATTTTAACCTGTAAACGTGCTTAGCTTGAATAAATTATTTCATCAGCAGTTTAATTAGTATTTTCTTTCTTAGTTTAGTAAGACTTGTATAGAAAACAAAGTAAGTTGAAATAAAAAGATGGCGCTATAGTTTAAATTGGTTTAGTTCCTTTAATTTATTTAAATTCCTATACGAGCCACTGTTACATTCTAACCTAACCTGAACAACATATATAAATGAGGTAAATTATAGACATTTAAAATTAACTATGTAACAACTTGTTACACGTGGGGTCACCTGTGGTGTAGTGGTTAGCATAGCAACCTACTAAGCCCAAGGTCGCGGATTCGCAGCCCGACAGATGACCTTAGGATTTTTTAAAGGGAGTAAAAAATCCTTAGCTATGCCGTCCTTCGGAAGGGACGTAAACTGGGGGTCCCGGGCCTGTGCGATGTCAGGTACTCGTTAAAGGTCCCTATCCTAATTATACCTGGATAGGCAAAATTTAGCGTCGTCCGATTGGCCACAGCAGCATAAAGTGACGTTAAACGAAATAAACAAACAATACGACACGATACCTGCCCTCCTGATTGTATAGACAAACCATCACAGCGACTTAGCTGCGGCTTCTCCTCGATACAAGGCTCGCACTGGGACCTTCTATTAGACATGCCATCACAAAAGGTAAATCACTAACATTTCGACTAGAATATAAATCAATACGGCATAAATGTTCTTGACTACTCCTGAACAGACAAATAACGTATCCATTTATTTACTTAATCCGATCCTCTTCTCTATAGAACTCCATCCCACTCATTCGTCATTTAATTACCCTTCCCATTTTCAAATACCACTTCTTTCACCACCTACTATCCACCTAAATCCTGTCCACCAAAAAATGTCGGTAGCCACTTTTTAGTTGTATGAAATATGAACAATTTATGTTCATGAAATTTTATTGTTGATGTAAAAAGTTTAATTTAAATTATCAGTTATTTTTTATTAATATCTCTTTTATTATTATTATTATTATTATATTTTATTATTCACACATAAAGTGGTGATTGTATTCATTCGGGAGTTTTCACCAACCAAAATTTTATAAGTTTAGCGTTTTCCTGAGTATTGCTGTTGTATCCAAAAGTACTGCTTTTTATTAATTTTCCAAGTAATATTCTTTCTTCGTTAAAAGAATTTATTGTAGTTTTTGGAATCAGTCCATTTTGACTTTATTTTCCACCAGGCAAAATTTTGACTTTATCCAGCCTGTATATAGCCTTCAGCTCTGCTGCCAGATCCTGATACCTGGAAATCTTTGTCATTATTGTCTTATGGAAATTGTCATCTACAGGTATAACCACTTCAAATATCTTCCCGGTTCCCTTGTTCATATCGAGCAACAAGATGTCTAGCTCATTGTGAGCGACTGGATGGTCGGTTAATATTTGCTGATCCCAGTACAGTCTATATCCACCAGCTGCCAATACATTTTTCGGCTTATATTTATAATATGGCACCGTCTTGTCAATCAATCCATATTTTTTGCCAATTTCTTGGTGGCTGATTCCTGCCACATGATTATGTCGACGGAGGTATTCTGATCCTGCTAACCCAGTGCAACCCGAAGCCAAGTGCTGCACTGACTCAGGACTTAGCTTACACACTCGACATACCTCAGGGATATCCTCCCCGCATATCCGTCTCCGGTAAACATTAGTGTTTGGTCCTGCATCGCCATCACGAACCCTTCCGTCTCGGGGAAAATATGGCCAAGTACGAGCCATTTTGTGAACATTTCTAAGTCGATTGACTCCTCTTGTAATGAATAGTAAAATCGTCCATGTAAAGGCTTCGTTTTACATTCCTCAACCAACATTAGGCATGATGGTTCCATATTGTCTTGCCTTTTTGCAAGATTGAGAGCAGTTAAATTGTTATCCATAGAGCAAAGGATTCGCAGCTTTTCTTTTTGGTTATTTCAAAAGTATTATGATTATTATTATTATTATTAAGTGTTATTTTGTTGTCAGGGCTCTGAAGGCCATTTATTATGCTTAGGGGCTTAAATAAACAAAGAACTTTTTAATTATTTCTTTATTTCTTTTAACCCATTTCAACTTACAAATGCCAAATTTACGGTCTTGCCAAAATAAAGACACACATTTCGATAATACAGACATTTTAATCAAATTTAAGAATAATGGAAACACCTGCTTAAGTTTTTTTAATAAATTTCAAATACAGACTTATGTAAAATTAAATAGACATGTTGATAGAGTTGTACAAAACATAACGACAACAGAAATCCGTGTGCACGGTGAATGCTAAAGAGAAGCTGAACTATTCCCCTTCATACCATGTTATTATCTTTTATATTTCTTACCATTTTATGATTGTAATTATATTAATGATTGCGAACAGAAAATGCCTAAGGATTGATCCTTCTATATCATCATGCGTACCTCAAGTGAAATGCCTAAGAGAAAAAAGAAACTCAATTTCTCTATGACTGTGAAGAATAATGGATCATGAATATGCCTGTCTAAAATATAATGATTTTCCCAATTTACCTTTCAAAATTAAAAGAACCGAATTACTAAAATTAATAACATGGTTCAATTAAAAATAAATGATTATCGAAATAAATGAAGCTGAGAGAATATAAAGGTGTTAAACGTGACTTTATTCATACAAACTAATATAGCTCCTAAACGGTAAGCCCTAGCGACAAATGTTATATAACAAAAAATGTTTTCCATTAAATTTCTGATCGGTTTTCTTTCTATAGTTGTCTTTTATACTATAATAAAGACTAAGGCGCGGTGCACACTGGAGAAACTGATTTCTAGAAACATGAAACTGACGTTGCTTGCAACAGACTAAAGTTAACGTTTCATGAAACGCTGTGTGCACTAACCTACGTTAATCATATCTATCAGTTGTAAGCAACTTCATTTTCAAGTTTCTAGAAACCAGTTTCTGCAGTGTGCACCGCGCCTTAGAAGCTCAAAACTACAGTAATACTTATATGCCTACTTAAATATGTTTTTTCTAATCCTTATTCTCTAAGAAAAAAGAAGGGGTTTTCACAGTTCTTTGAACACCCTATAAATACGCTATGAATGAATTATTTTTTTAATAGACGCAAGTTGCTCTATAGTAATATTTATTTATAAGAAATACTGAATTTATAAATTATTCATGAAAAATTATTGCTAAATCGACAGCAGATAAAACGCGGTGGTATTCTTTATGTTTCTCATGAACTAGTAACGATATTGCTTAGAAGGAATGTACTGTTCAATATCTCATATAACACTAAATTAAAATATTTTCTTTATTGTTTGTGGGGTGGAAAGGGGGGAGGATTGGGGGGGGGTATTGATCTGCTACCGTCATTCTGCCTACGCCTTTGTAATCAAATTAATTTCTGTGTTCTGTAGCATATCTTATTTCCGTCTCTAATTTAGCAGAGTACTCCGTCCTTTACGTAGCTCTGACTGGAATTTATATTTTCTTTGAATTGTTGGAATATCTATATCAAAGAAAATTATAAGACGTTTAACGATTTAAAATTTACGCTATTTATATTGAGAGAAACATTGATGATTGGCCTTCTCATCGGTCTAGATATGAAAAAGAAAAGTTTTGTTAATCATGGTTTACGATCATAAACATAAAAAGGACTGCTGTCTAGTTTTGATTTTCTTAGTCTTTATTACACTATAAAAGACAATATAATTATTTCATAAGGATAGATAGACAAGATAAAACAACAAAATAGTTATGACTATTTCTAACCATAATTAACATTAATTTAATGTTACTAAATAAATAAAACATAGTTTAAAAAACTAAAAAAAACACTCTTTAATAGCAAACCGAACTGAATCTATCATAGATAAATTCTAATGATCTACAACTATTAGTATATACAATTTTTTGATTGGATTAGCCATTTTTCTGTTATAGACTCTTAAACATGATCTAAACTTTTTTTTTTTGAAAAAGTTAGTGAAATTTGTCAATTTTAGACATTAGATTGTGGCTAAACACCTAAATCAAATTCAGCTTAAGAGTCGTCATTAGACGCACAATTTACTTTATTTTTGTAAACAACACATTTTTTCGATTTAAAGCATTTTTATTTATTTATTTTTTTTTGTTTTTTTTGTTTTTTTTGCAGAAATCTGAAAAATGTTGGGTATTGTTGCCCCCCAAAAATTTTATCCTTATCTAATGTAGTCACATTTTTGATATTTTATTCTCAGGACCCACCTGGACCATACTGGATCATAAAACCTACTACTCCACCTTTGCAAGGCAGATCTCCATTTTGGGGGTATTTCGACTGGACTTAGTAAGAATATTAAAACAAAGTTGTTCAATTATTGTATTATCATCGGCCCTTGACACGTGTGCTGATTTTATTAGTAATCAGATAGCTGGAAATTGGTGAAAATTACGACGCATGATTCCGTTACTTACAGGTGAAGTTAATAAAAGCATAATAAAAAAAAAGTCCAAGTAGCAAATATGTTCAAACATCAATAAAAAGAAACATAGGTGAATCAACAATTCTTTAAAACTCGTTTAGAAAATCCGGAAAAAAACCAAAAAAATATGGAAAAAATTGTATTTTACCATTTATATAAGTATGAAAAAAGAAATCCCATTACATTTTAACGCAACATAGTTTATCATATTTAATTGAAGTATCATTTAGACCTAGTCAAGAAATACTATTTGGTATTTAAAGATAATACGACGTACCAGACCTAAAAGACAAGAAACTGATTTCCGATTGCTCCAACATTTACTTGACATGCGTTCAAAGCTCCTCATAAATTACAAAAGACGTATTTACATGATTAATTAGACCCATTGGGACATTCGAAGTTGAGCTTTGGGACTCCACCAAACCTTACAATTCTTGTATTCAATCCTTCCAATTCAAAATCCTTCGTGAAATCCTTAATGCTCTATAGTATGTCGCAAACAAACTTATCAATGAAGATCCTAATGTTTTAAACATCGCTGGTCCAAACCAGATACCTATCCTTTCTTAGTAAACTCCATACCCTTCGAATCCAATAGTCTCCCAACTTTCCTCATACTCCATTTCCGATAATCCTCTGAGGTGTCTGGAATGAAGATGATCAATAGACCTTATGTAGAACTATTGAAGTGTCACGTATGAGTGGGTACTTGCTTAATATGTTGTTGACATGTCATTATAACTATTTTCCTTAAATTTACTTGTATATAATTTATAAAGCAGAAATAGTTAGAAACAGAAATAATAATACGGATATTAAAAGGCATTTAATTTTTTTAGAAGTTTATGTATATATTTCATTAATTTCTGCCTTCAAATGGAAGTGAGGGACAGAATACAGTGTTTTAGCCTAAATCTGGTGTTAAGAAGATAACGAAGACAACACCACCAACCAATCCGGTAATTTCATTGTATCCCCCCCTGTGCAGTAGTGAGGAGCGCCAGAGGGTTGTAGCACCTACTGAATAATACATTCCGGGCCCAGGCTTGTTGGTTTTTATACGCCATTGTCACCCTTCTCAGGCCTGGCCCCATCTCAAATATATTTCCAAAACTCATTTCTATTAGATCCAAGTTATGGTAAGAACTGGTGTTAGTAAAGAAAAATCACAAATCGGCATTTGGAGGAGATATTTAATTAAAATAAGTTCCAAAGTTAGCATAGATTTTAGTATTAAAACATTAGAATATATATAAATACAAATGTATATACTGTTCATTATTATTTCTTTTAATTGTTAGACATCCTATTTAGCCCTTAAATACAAAATCCAATTATAGCTGGAAACAGGGCATACTATTCAAATCTAGAATTCTCCGTCCTCACACTCAATTCCCGATAATCCTCCAAGTAGTATCAAAAGAAGATGGCTAAGAGACATTCTAATGTTGAACTTTTATTGAAGTGCTACTAGTGAATAGTTTTTAACATGTAGTTGACATGCCATTGTAATCATTTTCCTCAAATTGAATTCTTGTATTTAATGTGTATAGTTGTAAATATAAATAAATAGTTAAAATAAAAAATAAAAATTTGAGAAAATATCAAACTACAGAGCACAGAACCTAGTCCTATAAGATTCTAAAAAGGAATGAAGGATCATAACAATACTTGCAAATACAATTATAATAGTACTTTATAGGTAATTTACTGATAGAAAAAAAATAGAGCGGAAACAAGAAGACTTATAAATTCTATTCTGTTATTGGCTCGACAGAGCATGTGGCGGTCTTTGGCTTGCTCAACTGTCTTTGCCCAATCGTCTCTGTTGGCAGCGCACCTGATATTACTCTATCTGCTTCCATCTAGATTTTGGTCTTCCTCTAAGCCTAACTCCTTCCGGCTTCTCAAGGTAAATTCTTCTAACAGTTCTCGTTTCATCCATTCTGAAGACGTGTCCCAACCAATTCATGCGTTGGTTTCGAGCGAACTGGGGTAAAGATGGGTCGCTATATATTAAATATATATTTCTCAAGCGAGGCAATCGATCTTTAAATTTAGGCCCTACCAAACGTCTTAATATTTTTTTTTAAAAACGGTATAAACGTTCTAAGATGCCTTCCTGAGCGTCCAAGTCACGTAAGCATACGCAGCAACAGGCCTAATAATATTTTTGTGCAGTCTATATTTTGTAGCATTCTAGTTTTCAGAAGGCTTGCTAGCCAATAATAAGCTCTATTGACAGCCATTATTCTGGTCTGTATCTGCTCATCTTCACTGTTGGTATTACTTATTATTGACTCGAAGTAAGTAAAGCTCGAGACCACTTGGAACGTATCCTAAGAAGACTGATAAATACCAAATATTAAGAACGTTAAGAAGAAAACAAGAGGAACAATAAGACATATTGAACATAATATATAAGTAAACTACAAAAGAAAATTGTATCATTCGTGAACTAAAGGCTTCCAAAGTCCTTTTCTTAAAACTTAGCAGGGAAGGTCTTCTCTATTCTATCGTAATACAAGAGAGTTTTGTATAAGTATTGTCAGCCTGGAATTCCTGAATATAATAGGAAACAATTTAAAAATATCATTATCAAGACACAGGACTGGGGTGAAAAGACAACAATAATTTAATTATTTCAGACAATAAGAACTTAGACGGGAGTTGAAAAGAGTAAATTGGGCGGAGCAATCTGACGCAGTTATCTTACAATTAGACAGGGAGGAGTCGGAGGGAGGGGGGAGTCCTTGGAATTAGGAGCTGGTTAAAAGTTTTCCCTAACAGATAGTGAGCCACCCCCTTCTTCTTTTATCTCCGCTTTCCCGAGGATTTTCCTCGCAATAATTGATTCCGATCGAAGCCACTTGTATAATGTCGTTAGCTATCGAGTACCTCAAGATTATGGCCAGGGTTCTTTTGTCTTTGTCCGCTGAAATCAATCTGCAAAGGTTTGAAGTGGCCAATCTAACATTTTATCACTTACTTTAGAGTACATTATATCGCCTACACTATATAAAACTAACAAATACCAAAACTTTTTTTTTTCTGAATGTAGTACACGACTAGATTTACCACAACCGCCTTATTTAACCTTCCGTTACTCGTGGTACCTGCATGTACAAGACGTATAGCGCTCACCTGTGAGGTGATTCATCAGTAAAAAATATAAACGATTTTTTTTTTTTTTTTACTTTATATATTTATGTATAAAAGGAATAAATAGAAAAGTCATAATTTAAGTAGTAATTAATTCTAAAAAAATTATATTATGAAATATATTATCAAAAAACTTAAGAATTTATAATAAAAACATATTGTAAAAACAATTAAAACAGGAAAAATATGCACATACCAATTCAAAAAACTATAATTATTAATAGTTGAAATTAACTAAGACTAATAAAAAATTATAAAGTATAATAAATGTTAAAAAAATAATAATAATTGGAGATAACTACAATGCGGTGCCAAAAATATTTGGTTGAGAACAAAGCCAAAATTACATATCCTGTTAATTAATTTTTCTAATAATATAAAGTAAAAGAAATATATCAATTGAATCATCCTCAACAATTTGATTTAGGCATAATCGCACTGTAGCAATTACTGCACTGTGGTGTACCTAATGAGATGAAATAAAATGAAAAATGAAAAATAAAAAAAAATGCACAGTTAGAAGTACAATTCTCTGGTTTATTATTTAAAAATTAAATGCTTCAGTAATCACAGCATACATTTTTTACAGGAAATTTTTTTTTCCATTTATTGATATTTACAACTGTACAAAATAATATACAACAAGCCACTTCAATAAAATCTACACTAAAAAGTCACTAGGCCATCTTCTTTTCAGACGCCTCGGAGGATTATCAGGGATGGAGGAGGAAGCAAGTTGGGAGACTAGTGGATTGAAGTGGTTACGGAGCTTACTATGGAAGGATAGGTATCTGGTTTGGACTAAATCAGAAACATATGGAACATTAAGATCTTTATGGATAAGTTTATTGGTCACATAGTAAGGAGCATTGAGGATTTTTCGAAAGATTTTTGATTGTAAAGATTGGATACGAGATGAATTGGATGGTTTAGTAGAGCCCCAAGCTCAACTCCGTACGTCCAAATAGGTCTAATCACTGTCATGTAAATGAGTCTTTTGTAATTTGTAAAGCTTTGAACGTTTGTCTAGTCTATGTTGAAGTAGTCTGTAACGACGGGCAGTTTCATGTCGTTTTAGTCTAGTATGTGGATTCCAAGTTAGACGTTTGTCCAAGTGGAGTCCTAGGTAGCGGATCTGTTCAACAGGAATTAGTGGAGAAAAAAAATTAAATTAAATTAAAATTAAAAAAAAGGTGCAGAAATAAATTATTTTAAAAGGAAGTTATGGAAGCTGCTTTACGAACAGAAGTGGGTAGGTAATTCCAGAAAGAGGTAGCACGAATCATGAAGGATTTGTCAAAGGAAGCTGTTTTATGTGAGGGGATATACAGGTTAAAAGGTTGGGATGTAGTGTTTAGGAGGTGGATAGAAGAACGCAGAGTTAATAGATCAAGAATATAGAAAGGTTTTTTGGTTTTTCGACATTGGAGTAGGGCATTCACTTCTACGTCCATCAAATTCATTCACTGAAACTTACCCTGGTATTGAGTGGAAGAGAAGGGAGAATCAGGAGGATTGCTAGAAGGGAAAGCTTACACGTGCTCTTTTCTGTTAATTATAGAAACTTTACTTCGCTGGATCACCTCACAGGTGACCGCGAGTAAAGGAAGGTTAATAAAATAATTTATATCATAAAGTACACCATAAACATACAAAAATATACGTTCGCCGAAATTCATTGCTATGAGCATTGCTTTGTACGAGTATACGACCAGTAATTTCTGACTTCTAACCTTCAACCGGTCGCGCGAATTTCCGTAACATGAGCGGTAGTACCAAGTACAACACCCTGTTTTTTTTATCCGTTTTAATCCAAATTTTACATTAAATTTATGAAATCAAATATTTTAACCATTCAACATTTAAATAGAATCTATGTACCGTAGATTACCTGAGAGAACAATATTTTGAACGCAAATGAAAATATGTTTATCAATGAAAATAATAAAAGCCAAATTTATGAGTAGATAAATTTTTGTTTAAAATATTATAGACAAATATAATTATATTCATGCCTAAAATGGTTGTTTTTATAAACACCTCTAACAAATAATTTTTTTAAAGAATGGTTTTCATATAAAAAATGTAGAAATCCCCATCCGAAGTCATCTTTATTAATACTCTCAATACCGGTCTCTCCATCATGAACATTTTCTATTTCCTTTTCACACAAATTCCTTCAAATTTTGTTCTTTTTCCTTTCCCGTCGAGCTCCTACTGAATTCTATAAATATCTTCCAATTTTATAAGTTTCCGTCTGATGACAACATTATGAATAATTAGCTCACTAAAATAAAAAAAAGTAAAAGAACAAAAGAATCCTACTTACATTATGTCAAATACAGCTGATTCCCGAGAAAGGGAGGAGAAAAAGTTCAAAGAGTTGTATTTTGTGCAACACTGAGTACAAAATATTTTCCATGCAGAAAACTAACCCTTCTACCACAGTGAAAACTTACTGGTGGCAAATAGAAGATAATTTCGAGGGATAGCAAAAACCATTTTTACCAGAAGTTCTCCGGAAGTGACAGAAAAAAAAAAAAAAATATATATATATATATATATATATATATATATATATATATATATATATATACATATATTATTTCAAAACAACTTGCAACTCAATAATAAGTGAAAGGAGTCAACACGTCTATTTTTCATAGGATAATCCATATTTAATAGAGAACGTAATTTTTATTCAGTGTTCAATTTTACAAAATACTGAATGGGTTGAATTTAACTAGCAATAATATATACCAATATAAATGACATTATATACTATTATATATATAATTCAATTTAGTATAGCTCTGAGGAGAGAAGCTGAGCGGTGGGAATGAACATGTGGTATGATCAGGAACGGATTAGCGGAGGATCCCAGCGGATAAGCGCCCTCAATCTGGACCACGGCTCAGGGGAACGGGGTAACAGAAATATTTATATTGGGAATGTTTTTCTTTCAAAAACATCAGGGAAAGGTAATCTTACTTTCATATATAGAAGAAATCTAAAAGGTCATGAAAAAAAACTGTTCAAGAAATATTACCCTGCTAAAAGGTAATAATGAGATACAAACAGGTTACCAGTTTAAAAAAATAAATCCAAAAAATGTGATCGTGTTAAAAACTAAAATCTAATCACTTTTCTATCTTTCAGAACAAAATTAGGTGTATTAACTTGTTTATCATCAGACATATATAAAGATTTATATCAGATCATTTTCAATATTCTGTTTCAGAATCACAGGAGTAATTATCATGCGATTACTTTAAAATATTAACTTATTAATTAGATACAATTTAATAATTAATTAATTATTGTACAACTTAAAATCGATGAATTAAATATTCATTTCAAGACTAAATACTCATACTTACTTACTACAACCACTATGAAAATACATTACTCAAAAAAGTCAATCATATCATCATATTGATGATATGTTAATTCCATACATATAAATATATAAGGTGAAATTTTAGATTTAAAAACAAGTCTTCGTGTTCATATGAGAAAAACAAAATAAATAAAAAACAAAATAAAAAATAAATACATAAATAAATAAATGAAATAAAATAAAAAGAAATATTCTAACACTAATATATTATTACATAATTTCGGAAGTTTGATAATTGAGGAGGTAGATGAATAAATTATGTTTAAAGGTAGTGAGAGAAGGAGCATTGCGGATAGAAATAGGTATGGATTTCCAAAATAAAGCTGCACGATTAATAAAGGATTTTTCAAAGGAAGCAATTCGATAGTAAGTGATATACAAATCTATAGGTTGAGATGTGGTGTTCAAAAGGTGAATGGAAGAACGAAGAGTAAGGATGTCGAACGAAGAGTAAATAGTAAAGGATGAAGAACGAAGCATAAGGATTTAAACACTAAAAATATCTAGTTTTCGTTATTCGCTTTAGATTCGTCAGTTACTGTTACCATTTTTAGTATGTAATTTACTTTAAAAAAAGTTTTAACATTGGACTGAAAATTGGATGCTTTATAACTTCCCATCAAATAAAACTGCTAGTAATTCCAAGGATACAACCTTTCTTCGCCAGTTAATGAAATAAGCGACGAACAGACATAACAAGTAATGTACTGTAATTAAATGTTCCAAGCCTATTTCACCGGGAAAACCCGGGTAGGAGGCCGATAATACCCGGGTTATGTAGCACCGTACCCGAGGGTGCTATTGAAAGGCCCAACTGCTGGGATGGGAAAATTGGGATCTCAAACAACTCGTTTAACTTCTCCCTCGTTCCTTTAAAAATTCAATTTATCGACGGGTTTTTGCAAGGTGTTGCGAAATCAGCGCTGGACAAACATAGCGCTGAACGAAGTTTAAAACGATTCCGTTATAAGAGTGAAGCTTTTCTGTCAACAGCACCAGACCTAACGAAGCGTATTTTTAATATTACATTTTTTTTTCTGGAAGACTGCCTCTGATATTATTAAAATTTCCTTAAGGCATACGTTCTGTAGAATTTGAATAAAAAATACAATATTATTAACCTTAGAAAAATGTGAATGTAATATAAAAATACAGAAATCTCAAGAGGTGCCATATTTAGGATAGGGTTATGAAATCTACTGTATAAGGTTTTAATATAGGCGGTACCCGCGCCCCGCCCCATAGAGTTATTGAACCCAGCTGGGACTGAATAAAGATTTTACTTACGCAAAAATTACGCCAAAACATGAAGCCAACAGAACGTTATTATGGGACCCAGCTACAGGTCTAACATTATTAAATATTAAAGTGTTGGTTGGATAAAAAAGATTAGAGATTTAATTTTAAAATATAGTAAATAGCTTAAAGGGAGAAGAATCTGTTCCTAGAATTCTATTTAAATATTCCTTCTCATGTTTGGGGATTATTTGACAACAGAGGACATTTTCTGCCCTGTAAAAGTATAAATATAAAGACTACAAAAGGTGATATAGAAATCTAAATATCAAGTGATACAAAACAAAACCTATTTTTTTAAAAACTATTATATAAAAGGACAAGCCAATTTTCATTTGTGATTACTAATTATAAAAACTAATGAACCAATCTGTACCAAATTGTAACCACATAATCTTTGTGTTTCCAGAAAGGTTTAGCAATAATAAAATATACTGATTTTCAATCCATTTGTTACTGAAAAAGCGATAATATGTGAATAACCGTAAAGTTTGAAAATCGACCGATAGGTGGAGCGCCATACTATATGAAAGTTTACAAATATCATATAGAGTTTGAAATTGATAATCAAATTTATTTATATTCAGTTAAATTAATTAAAATAGATTTAAATACGTGGTGCAACATGTGTATTCCAGTGGAATTTGGAAATGGAAAGATATGTGGTTAGCGCTGTTACGCTAGAGATTTTACAATGGCTAAACTACTGAATCCACCGGAACCAAATTTTAACTAAATCATCTCCGTAGTTTAGCGTTACAATAACAAAAATGTAGATGTACAGTGGAGGCAACGAGGTTTTTCTCACTGTCATACTTTTATGGTTAATAATTAAATCTTACCTGATGAAATCAATAAAATTTGCTTTGCAGAATAAAAATTATTTCCGAATGAAAATGTCGATCGTTTGATTTTTGATATTATGGGTAAAAATATTATTCATAGGACTTAAGATGCAAGTCCATTATCCGCATGTGCTTCTTAATTGTCTCTGTCCATCTAGATTGTAAACTCATACATTAAAATTAAAAATGGATGTCAATTTATGCTTTTACATAATCTTCAAAAACCTAATCACAGCAAATCCAACCGGGTTAGAAATTAATGCTATGCGTGAAAATAATGTTCGATTGCATGGTACAATACAAGATTTTTATCAATAAACAAATAAAACTTCAATTATTACTTAAAATTATACAAGTTCTTAAGCCGCGACGGAAGATGTTAGTATATTATAGGTAAAAATAAAGGGTGGATAACTCCAAGGCTGTCGTGAAAGTCGATAAGAAAAAATTATGCACGGTTCACTAGGGCATTTTTGATTGTTTTCTGAATTCCTTTAAATACTCTAAAAATACCAATTGCGCCAAAATAGGTACTTTAAGGCATGATCAGGATGCATAAATTTACCATTTTTTCACAATGCAAATATTAAAAATCCTGCTGTAAATATTAATAATTCACTCGTATGATTAGTGATTTGACTTATCCACTTTACGACAACTACCGAACTGTCCAAGAATATAAAGATAATTCGAAGTTTTCTAATTAAAAAAATGCTACGGTAATCAATAATAAATGATCGAACTCAAAATAATATTAGGGAACGCTATCCCAGAGAAATAGGAAAGGATATTAAGCTAAGAGGCACTAGTTCATGTCCCTTCCGCTCCAGACCCAGATCTAGTGACCCCATCTTCATCCTGGCTTCCTATCTGCAGGGAAAAACGGAAGCGGAGGTGCTGCTCGTAAACATCGATCTGTTAAGTGGCAATCGATGTAGTTATATAAAACAGCATAAGTTTCGATATAAGAGGAGGCGGCTAAGAGGGAACCCGCGTTAGGGGCGTGTAGCTCCATCATCTACTACTTGAAAGTAATGTTAAACCTCTCCCTCCTTCTTAAGACCCCACGCCACGTCGGAATAGCAGTGTCTGTGATTTATCGTCTGCATTACTTACTTTTACAACTCTTAGGAGAGGATTTATAAATATAATTACATGATGATATTAATCATAATTTTATTTATTTATTTAGTTTTATTCCTTTCTTATCCACACCTTTTAAATACCAAATTAATAACCAGTGGATTGTATGATCCATATGCACTAATAAAATTCGTATCAGGCATGAGGAAGAACAGTACTCCGCGGTAATTCTTCCGGGCTTTGGTTTATGTTTAGTGATTATGATAACAGATCTCTCATCGACACCCTTTTCTATATCCTTCTGGTGTTTCAAGAAATACATATTGTGTTCATTGTTTCTATGAATGTGTTGCGTCCTTGAGTAATTGTAATCTGCCGTGATATCGGTTATAGTGTGAACGGATTTATTCGCTAACTTTTGGTATTAGTAAAACATTACGCAATGTTGTGTTACTAGTATATAGCTGCTCTTGTTGTAAGTCTAGGAAATTCGGAATAAAAACTTGGATTTTTTTGCTAACCCGAAAATTTAAGAAACCTAAGTCCAAATTGGATAAAGTAAATTTTATGTTTATTGTCTTTTGATAAGTGTGTGCATTCGTTTAAGCCTTTGGTTTAAAATTCTTTGTGTATAGGCCACAGGTCATGTCTCATGCCTAAGTGTGAATGTTTGTCGTAGTTTAACCGACTCCTCCATTGTTGTTACCACTCGTGCAGTTTGTGTCTTATTTATTTATTTAATTATATATTGACAATATTTGGTATGTTTATTTTACGGCACATTACATTCTTTACTACTGACCGATTGGAGAGCAGCACATCGGATCGGATTTTCGTACAAACTTGGTTGAATAGGGCAATGCGCTCCGATGCGAACATAGTATGCATTGTCTCTATCTAACAGACTTAACCAATATAGTCGGAATATGCTTTCGATCTGTTATTACTGTGTGCTAGCCTTTAATTCATGACGAAAGATTAATGTTAATCTAGTTAATTTCACATACGGCTATGTGAGTCGTTAGCCCAGCAGTAGTCAAAGATATTTTTCTGTTTCTGACTGAGTGAAACTACAACAGGATATAAACCACGATGGAGCGTAAATGTGATGTAAGCTAATTTGATATGTTTAATGGAGTATTGTATTTGACATAGAATATTTAGAATAGAAAAAAAAAATTATTCTGGGACAAAGTAATAATAATATTTACATGACAGACCATAAGTTATATCTGGCTTCGAGATTATAAATTAGATAATAAAATAAGATAATTAAAAGTATAAAAATAAAATAAGTAATAATATATAGACACATAAAAGTAAATACAATGTTACAATAAAATTTAAAAAAAAAAAATCTTCCTTTATATTTTGAAATTTCGGTATATCTTTTTGATGAAAAAAAAGATCCGCGTTATTATTAGGTTTTATGCACAAGTATCAATACAAACATTTGTTCATTATCTATAATATAAGGAAAAAGAGGTATTAAATGCATCCTAAAGTAGAAACTGCACAAACCGTACAAAAGTTAAAGCATTTTGTGATATTGGAACACAAAAGGCTGTGAAAGGTTCTGCCCTCTACTATTGTTCAAAGCGCTACAGAATTACAAAGGGCAAAGTAATGAGCACATAGTCAATGCTGCTTAATGAAGAGTTACTAAAAGGATGTTGGTATGCAATTAGATTAAGAATTAAATCGGATCATACCCCATTTCGTTTTTGTAATGTTCTGTTTACTCATTAGTCATTTGGATTACTTCAAATGTAAATATGTTTGGATGTACCAGGCCTGGTATTGATTGGAAGGTGGGTTCGGTATGAAATAAACGAGACCTAATTATCATCTTTGATTTAAACGAATATTCAATATTCCTAGGTACCAACTCGAAAAACAAATCTGTGAAATACTTCCAGACAGAAGCTCTTCCATTGTAAAAGGATGTATGCCAATTAATGTGAACAAGCATGTGAATACCATTAAAATGCTGGTTAAGCTTTGTGCCAACTGAGAATGAGCCAGACCCATCTCACTTTTATCTGATAACGAAAACGCCACCACAAAAATGTTATTTATGCAATGAGTTAGACACAGTTAAACATACACTGAAAGAATGCCCCAATTGCATACCTACCATACTTACATACGACGTCAAAAACTTACTGATAACGAGAACAGTTTGAAAATACTTTTTAATTTTCTTAAAGAGCACAATTTACAATTTAAAATATACATTAATGACAAATATCATAATTTAGCACAGATAATTAAAAGCATTGACGACTTTTGGTGTTTTACGCAATCAAAGCATAAACCACCAAACCACAAACTTCTAAAACCAACCCTAGAAAGATGTGAGCTTAGAAGCTCTATGATGTTTTCATAAAATCACAAAATTCCAGGATAGGGGTTGTGTTATGAAAGGCAGAGTAAGGACCGTCATGGTAGGGCGGCTACCCTTCCACTGATGGGAATTCCTGAGAAAATGAGATCAACGCCTCCTGTGAGAGGTTTCTCAGGGGTGCGTGATCTCAGGGGCCACACTACACCATCTGCTTCACATCTTCTAGGATATATAGTGCCTAGGGAACAATAGTTCTAAGCATCCTATGGATAGCTCATTAACGTTATGGATCTTTCATGAATATTTACCGTATTCTCATTATATTCATAGAAGAGAGAAAATGGAAAATAATGATGCAATCTTGAGAAAATAGTCATTTTTTTTTTTTTTTACGCTAGAGAGGCTTTTGATTTGGATTGGTAAATATAAATCACAAAAAAACTAAATTTCTCTTATGTTAATTAGATAAATACTATATAAAAATTGAATATGAAAAATTCTTAGAAATGTCAATTGCATTTCTGACTTGTCTCAGAAAAAATGCAAGACAGTTAAAAATGCTTCATAAAAATATCTCAAATATGATTCTCCTTCTATTAGTTTTGAATAGTTTTTTCTTATTATTATTACATTATGCAATTTGCGAAGGAGTTTCATTGAATAAGGAATAATACCATTAACACTTCGACTATAGTAGAATATTTATATTTTGCCTATCGTCAGTAACTATTAGGTAGTCAAGGATTTATAATTGCATGCTTTCTTTTTCGAAGCTGAAACAATATTGTGTGTCAATAACTACAATAAGAGTGTCAAAACCTGGATTCTTTAGTAAAACTCACAGTTGTAGATTTCAATTAATAAAAGATTAAATAAATACATTTAGTAAAACTACTTTGCAGACCTAAACCTTTGTTTTAATATATCTTTTTTTCTTATTATTCATCCGATATTATTCGAATATAATAGTGCACAAAGATCGAGGCTTAGAATTCCTAAACCCACTAAGTCCAATTTTCAGAATATTTTATTGACTAGTTTTTTACTAAATTATCTTTAGGTAAAATTTTTTCCAAAAAAAAAAAGGTCAATAACATTGAAAACGGCCATACAAAAATCAATTCCCTTTCTTATCTAGTCTGGTCTTCACCTTTATCGACCAGCTGTGAACTGTTTTAAAAAATGGACTTAGCTGGTTTTGGAATTCTAAGCTTCAATTATATCTAATACATTAATATCATAACTAGATGAGTTGTGATAAATCGGACCATTGGAAGCACGCGAATGAAAGTTTTACATTATGAAGTCCGGAGGATATCTTCTTTTCAGACGCTTCGAATGATTCAGGATCAGCATCAGAGGGAGTGTGGAACATTTTAAAAGTGGGTTTGTGTCGGAATTAAGTTTATTATGAAAGAAAAAGCATCAAGCCAAGCCAAATCCGCAACAAATTGAACATTAAAGTCATTGTGGAAAGATTTAAGGATTTTACGAAGGATTCTAGATTGGTTTGACTATATTTTATTAATCCGGAATTCAGTTAAATATTCTCTCAAACCAAATCAAGCTATTCTTACCAAAGGATTTTTGTATAATAAAATAAATGAAATACAAATTTACAAACACTGGACTAAACTTATTTATCTTCCTAAACTATGTATAAGTTCTTAATCGTCTGGTGTTCCTTAGTTGCGAAATAATTATATTTAATGACTAGAAGTAATACAGAACCTAAATGAATCGTTCGGGAATTACTAATATGTACTGACTACTTATAATAGGTTTTTAACATAATGCCGTTTTAGTTGCTTTTGCTATATTTTTAAATATAGTTAATATTAAAATCATAGAGACTTTACGATTAAAATTCATTCCAATAAAAAAGTGGGAAAATTGGAAAATCATTTCCAAATTAAATAAAATACTAATATTCCCGTTAATAAGTTTTACTTAAAGATTTTTCGTTTTAATTTTCTTTTTTAATTATAACTTCTACTTTTAAATCAAGGTGTTAATGCTTTTATGCTCTGTACTTGTTCATTTAGTTTTTAATTATAAATAAATGAGAAGGAGTAGTATTACTTTTTTTCTAACTATTATGAATATATAATAGCGATTAAGCTCAGCTGTTTTTCTCAGCATAATTTCCTTGAAAAAACAACAAAGTTTTCATAATTTCATTTTGATTTTTCATAAACTATACAGGCCCTAGAGATATGAGAATATAAACACTTTAATCCAATCTTTCACTATATGTTATTGAAAAGATATTAAGCATAGATTTGTTTTATATTCCACCAGAGAGGCTTTACAACGAGTTGAAGCAATCATATGATATGTTTGTATGTATATTACAAATCATACTGTTGAATATCGTTATTGTTAAAGACACATAAAACACAATTTGAATTTTAGATATGTGAGAAATGCATTATGATAAAAATCCATCAGTCCAATAATGTAAGTACAAAAAAAATAATGATTAAGAATTAATGATTCAGACTTTTTATAATTTATACTTCTGTGCCTCGGAGGTATATAACACTATGTCCATTTCTTACTAAAAACACATTATTACGTATTCTTATTCACCTTTTTTCACTTTATATAGAGATATAGACTACTAAGTCCTAAACCTCTTATTTGTAAGGTGAGTTACACAAAAAATTAATAAACAGTTTAGGAAATTAACTCTTTTAAAAATAAAATCGATTCAAACTGCTCTCCTGTAAAGCCACGAAAAGTTGACATTGTGTTATATACCTTCGAGGTACAGACAGGACTGGATTTCCGCATGGGCAGACAGGGAATTTTTCCGTGGTGGCTCTCTGAAAGGGGCGGCAGTCCGACGGAGGCGGAAAAAAAAATTTCGTTTCTGTCTAGAATTAAAAATGCATAGCAGGAAGCCCTGCAGGGTGAAAAGAAAAATTTATTGTTGTGCACAGAAAGAGACTTAACGCAAAACCTAAACTTTGAAACAGTGTTGCATGATTCTGCATTAAAGAAATCGCGGAGAGTCGTTATGTTAGTGAAATATTTTTATGTTGGTTTGCATAAATAAAGATTTAGACGTTGAAGAACGCATTTGATGCCTATAACCTGCAGTTTTTTTAAACTGTATTTGACTCTACAAACACTAGCAACTTCCTATATTCATTTGGAAAATGGGCCCTCAAGGCTTTGTTCCTGACGGGAAGAATTCCCATCCAAACTTAATAAATTCTATATTTTAGGTGTTGTCGGGGGGGGGGGGGACAAAAATTACCAGCCTTTGTTTGTTGAAATTCACAACTGTGAATAAAATAATACTTCTGGGAAATGTTATGGATTTAACAACTAATTATTAAGCTGCACATTGATGGGAATTAGGTAAAGTTAGAGGTTCCCAATACTATCTTTTATTCAAAAACCTATGAGGTGAATTTTGATTCTATTGATATCCTCTGGTGGATTCAGGTGGATATGGACTTTATTGTTAGTTATTGTTTCGGTAATAAATCAGATAATGGGGTTAATGTTCATTAAGTAAAAACGCGGAGAGAAATAATATACAATTTAAACCTTGCTATTTATTAATAAACAAGTTAAATGTAGTATTTTCAAGATTGATATCAATCAAACTTTTTCTGGAACATTTTCAAAAACTATTTTCACAATTTAGATACCACCCTAATATTTTTCACTTTGAAAATAACATTAAGTTACTTCTATTTGCCAGTAATACACTAAGGATAGTACCAAAAGAATTCATTTCTCATGTCACTTGTGGAATTTTTTCTTATTTTCTTTTTTATATATTTAATTAGTATATATGTGTAAATTATGATGTAACTAATTCTATTTTTTTCGGTACTTATTAGTTATTTTTAAGTTACTTGATCCCAGAATTAAGATATTTTGCTATTTCTATATTGGGGACTCGATGGAGTTGGGGCGAGGATCTCTGCGCGTTCGGTACTGAATACTGAAAGTCGTGGGTTCGAATCCTACCCGGCGGATTAAAATTTATTTAACTATTTAAAATTTATTTATTTATTTAAATGAATCTTGGCCTTCCCACTTTAGTTAGAATAAAGTGGTAACCTGTAGGATAACCCGTCCTTCCTGCCCTAGTTATACTAGTCCTTCCTCCTAAACAAAACAGTATTTCTAGAAGATGTTCTAGGAGAATAAATTCAGTCTTTTTATAGTTCTTGATCTAGTCATTTTGTTCTTTTATTTTGAGTTTGTCGAGTTTGGAGAGAATCTTATTGGAAAGGACCGTTCAAGCGTGTTATTTGGCAAGCATTTTTTTTGCGAACGCAGTTTTTTCTTCCTTTATTTCGAAAAAGGATGAAATTTCTTCCTTTAAATCGTCAGAAAAAGGACAGCGTTGGTGAGAACTGAAACTCTGGCATTATCAGAGGACATGCCCCCTCTGCCATTGGAGACTCGTGGTTATTATTAAACATTACATTGCTACTTTAAACAATTTCATAAAGGGAGATAGAGTGATGCCTTAGTTTTAAGAAAAATCAGTGTACAACTTATTAAATTCTACCGTAGATGGATGCAATTGCGATATAAGCAGCTTAAGTTTATCGAGTAAAACGGGGCATACTGAAATAAATCTGGGTAAACTATGATATACCTTGGATTGTGGCAAAGGACAGGCTGAAGAAATCTACCGGAAGTGGCTGAAGATGAAGATATCTTCCGCATGTTTCGAGAGATGAAGAGTCCACATCAATAAAATCGGCTCTGTGTGGGAACTTTACTAACTCATTATAATGAAATCAGAGGCAGCCAGGAGAAGGTAACTCACCTCCTCTTGCGGAGAACCACGGTATGCTTGAATGCCTGTCCATGAATATGAGGCCAATTTCATAGTGATCATTCCATAACCGTAGTTCAAATAATTGGATACAAGGGTCTGATCCACGGATTTTGGTTGGTCAGGCTCAGCAAGCAATGTTGGAACATCATATCATTTACCGAAATTCAGTTTTTGTTTTGCCAAATCTAGTATTTTAACACTAAAAACCTACAACACAAAACGCGATTAACGTCCACGGGGTTGGGCATTACTTTAACGTCGGTAATATTTTACATAACTGTAATAAAATAAATGCATATCATCAACATAATCACACACTTATTTCAAAAGTGAAAAACACCAAAACCTTCATTAAAACAATCTAAATTTCTCACAGTATTGTATGAAATATCGAAAGTGTACCTGAATTATCTTGTAATTCCCATCGGAAGTGAGATGCATCAGCTGGAACTTAAAGTTCATTTGATAAATTTTTGACATTTTATAGGAGACGATTCAACTTAAACATGATGATCAAACGGAAATACAGATTTGTTATGTGTCACTTTTAAAACACATGTGCGATTTTATTTTTAGAACAGAATATTTGGCTGTAGAAATATAATAAGAAGTTGTTCTAATATCCTAACAGGAGAAAGAAAAAACACGTTCAAGATAAAAAAAAAAAACTTTTAACGGAGAGCCGATGATGCAACATCGTCATTTTTTGTCTCTTTTCCTGACTGGTTCGGTCGCCCTGAAAAAGACCAGCAAAGCAGTTCAAAACACCATCACTCCATTAAAAGTTTTTTTAACTTGGACATGTTTTTTCTTTCTCCTGACTACATCCTAAGCCATTTTCTTCGTATATAATTATGTGTGTGTGTGTGTGTGTGTGTGTGTGTGTGTGTGTGTGTGTGTGTGTGTGTGTGTGTGTGTGTGTGTGTGTGTGTGTGTGTGTGTGTGTGTGTGTGTGTGTGTGTGTGTGTGTGTGTGTGTGTGTATGTGTGTGTGTGTGTGCGTGTGTTTAATAAGGTTCTTGAGGTTCAGTCAATAAAATAACATCTTATTTTGGTGACGTTTCGAGACTATATTGTCCACATAATCGTGCCAATGTTATTGGTGGAATATGCTATTGGGATCTACTACTGTAATAGATACCAAAGCATATTCCACCAATATCATTGGCATGATAATGAGAATATCAATTCAGTTTCTTACTTATGAGAGCGGGCAAAATTGCGATAGTGGATGCTATATTAATATAAGACTTAATATAAGAATATTCTTAATATAAGAATTTTTAGTGTTATATTTAATTTATTATATATATTTAATATATATATTTTAATTATATTATATATATTATATATTTAATTTTTATTAGTAATAATTTTTTTTATTTTATTCATATTAATGTCCGTACATAAAAATTCATCTTAAACAGAATATAAACATGATTTCAATTTCTCTCAGCTATGGCGCTATTAACGTGAAAGAAATAATTTTCATTTATATTATTACAAATAAAAAGGCGGGGGCCAGATTAGATTTTTATTGCCATCGCTATTAAAACATTACTACGAGAGGTTCGGTAATAAAGGAAGGACTGACTCCATTATAAATCACTCCCTTTACAGCGTCTTTTAGTGCCAGGTTGTGGCTCGATTAAGTTTTCGCTTCAGCTGTTTCTGTTTCCATTTCGCAGTTATATATCTCATTTATTATTCCTTGGAAAATGGTGTTTGTAATAAAGAATATACCCTTCAATGGTTTGAAGATTTCTTCTTCCACACCAATCTAATCCAGGGGGTTAAGGGTCCATGTTTTTTAATGCTTTATAGTTGATATAAAAAAAAAAAAATTGTTTATTTTTTTTCATGGAATGTTTGGTGGAAAATTAAAATAAAATAGATATTCAGTAAAAATATAGTGACCTAATTGTATATTTGATGACATAAAGACTAGTTGTCTAGCGACCGGCGTTGGTCGCTAGGTGAGCATTTCCCTCACCCTACTAAAAAATATTTTATAAGATCGTCAGAATTTAACTTTCTTCGCTGATCCTCAGTATTGCTGAGTTTAGCAATATTTGGTTTCTAAGTAAAACGGATGCAGATGGATCCTATATTTTGAGAGATTATTAAATCTGTATTCCTCCAGTCGGTGGAGCAACAGAGGGTGCGAGATACAATCAACAAAGGCTTGAGTGAAATCCAGCGAGATGAGCGCCGTGGCCTTGTTCCGGTGCATCTGTTCGATGGTGTACGCCTGGAGTTTGGCCAAATGATGTTCACACGCGACACCTCGCTGGAGGCCTTATTCTAAGAATTCTAAGAAATTAGAAAACTAGTTTCGAATGCTAAACATTCATCTTCAGTTCTAAAACATACAAAATTTTTTCAACACAGTACTATTTATCTCAGAAATAACAGTTTGGAACTTTGAGAAACTGTTCGTTATGTTAGCACGCGCAAAAACTGCCTCAACCTGGCAAAACCACAGTTCCGGATCCTACTTGATAAAAGGTGGAATCTTATCTGCAGCCGAAAAGGAAGAGTAAATTTCCGTGTTTTGTGCAGTAATATTTTCGTTAGAATCGGGTATTGTGATTAGTAGAGATCTTATATCAATATGAAAACAAATTATAGATATGTGTTACTAAGCAACCGTCACTATAACAAAATTTACGGTAAATATAAATTACGTCATGTGAATTAATCTAATTAACTTTATTTATTTATTCAACTTTATAAAATCACAACGAATGAATATCCTTCCGACATCATAAAACAGTTAAATATTTGAATATTTCAAAAAAGTGTCCTGGAGAACAACAATAGCGGAAGTCCGCTATCTTAAAACCGTTAAATATTTTAAAACAGTATCCTGGAGGACAACAATAGCGGAAGTTATCCTTCGGATAACTTAAAAACTGTTAAAACAGCATCCTTAAGGACGAAAACTGATATCTGATTGTGGAAGGAGAGAGTGGCCAAAGATGTCCTTCGGCCTCAAAAAATCGTCAGATCCTGGCAGATCTGTAAAACAGTGAGGTAGTCTTCTATTTTTTTTTTCGATTGTTTTATGATTATTTGGGTTCATAATGAGTCGTGGATCTAACATGCTTGCATTGTTGGATAAAAAATCAGTTGAGAGGATAAATTGTAAGTAATTAGTTGATGAATCGTCGTGAATTGTATTTATATTATTTTTCAATCATTTACTAGGAATCTGAATTTTTTTGCTATTCCAGATTCTTGTTCCCGATCTGGTATAGGTGTTCCGAAGAAATAAAAAAATAAAAACAAAAAAAATTGTGAAAAGTATAATGTTCAAATTCTCAATAAACATACTATATAAACTTGTAATATTTGTATAGAAATAGAAGAAAATGATCTAGCTGATGAAAAAACAATTTCTTTGTAAATTTTGTAAAAATATTTTTAATCCTTATGCTCCATACTAAAATTATTGATACATTTATTTACAATCTATAACCACATATTTTGCAACATAAATCTGCATTTTTTATGAAAATCAAAGAAGTGAGGGAAATGCTCACCTAGTGACTAACGGTGTACCAGATCGGCTAGCGAGCAACACAAGGTTAAAACTAATAATAGATGGATGTATAGATGGAACTATGAAAATTTCAGAAATAGAAGGGATAGAGAAAAGAGAAAGGAACATTATAAGGAAAATTTGGAGGCCATTGAAAACAGACAAGGGAGAATTTAGAAACAGGAAAAATAAGGACCTGTACAAAGAAAACATGAATAAAGGGATGTCAGATTTAGTCAGGAAAAGAAGAATCAACTTCTTTAGTCACATAATGTGGATGGATAACAACAGGCTTCCAAAACAATTTTTCAATCATGTTCATAAGAATAAGTATGATAACCAATGGATTGAGAGAATTAAGAAAAACATGACAGAGATTGGTATAACATAATACAAGACAGAACAGCTTTCAGAAGAATGATACTAATGTATAAGGGTTTCCAGAAGAAAAAGAATTAGAAAGAATTAGCATCTGGACATAAGAGAGAAGGAAACAGCAGAGTGAACGGATGAAGAACTATTGAAAATCAAGGAAAGATGTACGGAAATGATTGCATATGGTTACTTCACGCGGTCCTGGAAGGCCGAAATTGAGGGAAAAAATGGAAATGTTTGCGCAGATGTTATGCCAGACTTCGTTGAATCCATTTTTTTTTCAGATTATTTTTTTGCATTAAAGTTCTCGCTAAGATCTCATCCATTTTTATTTTATTTTTATAAGCCTAAATTTATATTTATTTTTTTACAATCAACGTTCACAAAAAATGAACGCAAATTTAAAAGGAATTAAAAGGATCAAATAACTTAAATTTATAATTTTTTATATATTTATTTGTAAGCAGGGCCTTACAAAGGAGTTAGGAAATTTATTATGTACCATGAAATGCAATACAAAAACAAATATTATGTATATTATGATACTACAGAAAGAATAATACCAATACGAGTATATAACAAAGAACTTTAAATATAACAAATTTGATGAAAATAGGGTAAATAAAAATAGAGTTATGCTATCCCCACTTTAAAAAATATATACATGTCATATCTCAGGCAAATAGGTAAATACATGATAGCGATATTTCACAGTTAATTGTATATTTCAGTGAAAAAAAATTCGGATTTTAATTATATTCATAATACAATATGCCAGTTTTTTTTTCTGTGTTTCATTTTGTGGAGTAAGTAAGGGCCTTATAAATTGGGCAAGTTTAAAGAATACGTCTGAGGTCTTCATTAGTTTTCATTTTGCAAACCATACAAACTTTCTTTGGATTAATTTGTGTGATTTTATATGGAGTGGTTATTTTTATCATATGTTTTTCTGTAGTTCTTCACTTTGCAACGCTACTAGTGAAAAGAATATTTAGCTGTATATAAATGTAAACAGGGGTGGAACCGGTTGGATAATAATACTAATGTAGAATGTTCTTAAATTAGCAATTAATGATTATTCGAAACTAAGAGAAATTAGGTGTTTTAAACGTTTTTTTATTCAAACTAATATAGCTTCTAAACGGGAGGTCCTTGCTACAAATGCTATTTAACAAGAAATATGTTCAATTAAACGTCTAACAGGGAAATTTGAAAGTAGCCAACTCCTATAGAGCTAGAGCGTATCAAATGAACGTGAAAAAAACTTTACACCAAAATGTTATGGACCCCAAGCCAAGAGACATATGTCAAAAAATGTAGAATTTGACAAGAAAAAAACTTAATATATGCATTAAAGTCAGAAAAAGAAAAAATCTTCAACCTTCTTATCGAGGACACGTTTAATTCATGCTGTCACCTACCGAAATATCCTTGGCTCAGTCCAAGGAGACGCTCAGAAGTGCGAAAAGAAAATTTCTACTCCGAGAGAACATGAAACTTCCAGAAGTAATCGAAAAAGCGATTATAACTTTCCCCTGGTGCGAGGAGTGTCAGGAATGGAAGGACGCGATGGAAGATGGAGGCCAAGCATAAATTAAATTGTCGACTCCGAGCTATTAATGTTCATTAAGCTTCCTTCCTCCACTTCTCTCCTCAGGTGTTCCTTCGCCGCTCCTCCTCTGGAAGGATAAATATCTATATACATTTATGTACTGGCACTTGTCAATTGTAGGAGTGCAAAAAGTAAAAAGCAATTTTTCCACTATGATTCAAAAATTAGTATTCATCCCTGTAACAGCCTCATAGCGAAATCTATTTGACAAAAACAAAGAGAAAAAAAAAATAGCTTTCTGGTGATCTTATCCAAAATTGACAAACAAGCTTAACACACGAAATGCACGCAACCTCGAAAGTTTATGTACATTTTGAGAATATCGAAATATCTAACAGAAGCTCGACTGAAATGTTTGCTTAAAGCTACTCGTACGTTCTCACGGGGTGTGGCACGCTAGCGTGATCCACGCATTCGTGGAATTTCCTCCGTCTGAACGAGGTGGCGTGAGTTTCCCTCTGACGTCATCTACAGAGAAGGGAGTCCACGACCGCTCACGCTCGGTATCAAACCTGTTTGATTTTCAGGCGTGGACCACGCCAGTCGAGAGAGTTAACAAGTGGTTTATTTAGAACAAAAATGGATAATATGTTGAAATATTCCAGGATCCGAACGATATTCCGCCATTGTCCTTATAAGGATACTGTTTTATTAATATTAAAATATTTAACGGTTTTTAAGTTATCTGAAAGATATTCAACCATTGTTGTCCTTAAGGATACTGTTTTAAAATATTTTTAATATTTAACGATTTTAATATGGTGGAAGGATGTTCCGCCATTGTTGTCCTCAAGGATACTGTTTTATTAATATTCGATGATTTTTCTTGCGAGTATCTACGTAGTTCCTGACCCAACAACGCTTTTTCATCCGTTTTTTTATATGTCCACGTGACTCTCTTAATCTTTTAGCCAACATATCAATAAAAACTGAACTCAAAACTGCACAAATTTCCACGAGAAGCTCCTCAATGGTAGGTTTCAAGGGGCAATCTGAATCGTAGTCGTGTGAACTGTCCACGACTCTCGGCTAGTTCACTTTTCTCCCCTACACCAAGCAAGCACCACGAACGAAAAAACAAAGGCGTGCCACGCTTTAGTCTTTTTGCCCCGTGAGAACGTAGCTTACTTTTCACTGATCCTAGACCGTCTAGGAATTTCCCAAATTTCCTATCCACTTTTTTTGACACAACCCTATATGGACCGATGATTCCTACCGCAAAGAGTAACTTAAAAAAAACGTGCTTTGTATCTCCGGAATACGTCCATCGAGGTAACTATTTTTAATAAATTATTTGTAGTGAAATTTGTAATTAGTAGGTAATTTAAAGTAATATACAAATTGAAATTAGATTTAGTTCAAACTGTAACTGCAATTACGAGCCATCGATAAAAAAACAGGGATATCAAAAAACCTGAAATAATAAGTTTTTCTAGCCAGTCTAAAGGATTAGTAGGCACTCTTTACAAACTATACAGATCATTCGAGAAATACGAGAAATATGATAATATTTCATCTTCTAAGTAATTTTGCGGTTTTAAGTATAATTTTGTATACCTTGTCGTTTTTTAAGCGTAATTATTTGGTTTTTTTATGAGTTCTTAATGTTATGAAAAAAAAAAAAAAAAAATCTGCGCCATAAAACATAATATGTTTAATGATGACAGTATAGTTGACTGGTATGATGATGATCAGGGATGCAGTCAAAGTAACAACACGTTTAAGAAGAAATTCTTTTATAAGTGCCAACGTTTCGACCTGCGTTGCAGGGACTGCAGTCATCGTCCTTCTCCTCACAAGTGTGGTTAGGTGGCCCTGAAGAAGACCTGCAACGCAGATCGAAACGATGGCACGTATTAAAGAATTGCTTCTTAGACGTGGTGTTACTTTGACTGCATCCCTGATCATCGTCTTCTCCATAATATGTTTATTTAAAAAAAACATAAAATCTTTTATTGTAATTATAAAGCCATGAGCTACACTAAGTAAACTATACTAACTAATATATCAGCATTTTCTAACATGTATATAATATAGATATGGCGACTAAAAAAGGAGATATATTTATTACAAACAAGTGGTATCTGTGAGATACGCAAAGACGTGCGCATGTCTTTGTCAATCTAGGAGGCGGGCCTGCCGGTTAAGCGACTATTCACAAGTACTACAAAAATGTGCTTAATTATCTATAACAGTTGCGGTATTAAACTTATACTTTTTAAACCCGCCTATGAGGCTTAGTGATGTTCAAGACAGTTAGTAACTATCCAGGATTTTAAAAACACCCACCAAATTCTAGGTATCCTATCCAAAATCAGTCCGACATATTTAATAATTCAAATAATTTTATTACAGCTTCCTCGAGATTCGCAAGGATCTACTTTTCAAAACATACGTACCATTGTGGCGTAGTGTGCTTCTAACGTAAATCTTTATATGTCCTAAAGCGTAGATTATTGCCACATTATGACTTATTGTGATTTATAGTATTTCTTCTATGAACTGTTCAAGATTCTTTATGATCCCACTAAAATGAATAAAAAAAAAATGTAAAAGAAGCTAGAACAAATATATTAAAACAAGAACTCAAAGAAAATACAATTTGACGAAGTAGAAATAATTCGCAGAGAAATTTTTTACTGTTTACGATACCAAACCGGATCATTCTGTTGAAAAAACTCCTTCTAAAAAAAAGTATTGTACATAAAATGGCTTGGACTAAAGGTAAGTTAAAGGACGTGAAAATCAATTTCTGAACACTTCATATGCATATTGAAATTAATATTAATTTTTGGTTTCTTAAAGGAATTAGTAATGAACTGAAATGAAAAAGAACCCTAATTCTGGGACATATTGTCGGCTAAGAATAAAGTAAGTTTTTCAAAGTATACTTATAATAATTTCAGTTGAACATCACTTCACGGACAATTTTCAGGAGCATAAAAGTTTGGAGGCAGTAACTGTGAGAAGAAGCTAACTCTAATCTGGCCTAAGGGAGTGGACATTTTTTTGTCCTTGTTCCTTCTTGTGCCTTTCAGCGTGAATTGACTTCCACCCGTTTATCCCCGAGTCAGCATCGTCCTCTTTTCTGTCAGGGTCGAGCCAATTTATCGATGATATTGTTGGTTATATAGCAGTTACAGAATAGAGTAGAATATAAAAAGAACTTGTATCTTGCAAAATAACATTACATATCAGAATGTGATATTATGTTGACCGTGAGAGTTTCAAAATTAATCGACGTAATTCAGGCTATGAACTAAAAGAAAATTAATTCCAAAGAATCTGTTTCTTTTATTACTTAAGTAATCGTTAATATAACTAAAGTCTTTAAATTTAATCTGTAGATGCTTTAATATTAGTATTTAATCGCATTAATCAATGTACCATAAGACAAACAGTTGACCAATTTATACCGTATTTTAAATAAACAATGATAAAAACCTATTAATAGATCGTCATATATCCTAGGGCATATAGCATTATCAGTTGTAAATTAAGCTGTTAATTTCTATTTTGTTTGTTATAGGGGTTCATTATCAGGAAAAACCTAACTTTTCTCGTTCAATCCAATATAGCACCTAAATGGTAGGTCCTAGTTACAAATATACAACAAAAAACATATTTTCTATTAATTTTTAATTTATTTTTATTTTTGTTAGTTGTATTGTGTCTTGGTCATCAACGCTCTGATTGATTTAAATTTAAAAAAAAATTAAATACCCGGCAACAGTTTGCAATTAAAAAAAAAAAAAATCATCTTTTATCATCTGCTAATATTTTCGAAATATTCATTGCTATTCCTATCTGGTTCAACACTGTACTGTAGTTTTGATTTATTCTGAAACGATTGATTTAATACTTTTTCTTATGATGCGTCTGGAGGTAAGCTATGATACACAGAATTTTCACAGCCCTCAGTGTTCTGGGTGGGATATGATAAAACATTGATTAGTATTTTTTGTTGCTAGTTTTTTTTTTTTTTTTAACTAGTGGGAAAGTTCCAAGTAGTTGGATCTGCAGTATCTTGTCTTGGAAGGACTAACGCTTCTACAACAGCCTAATTGGCTAATTCATTCCCAGTAATACCCACATTGCGGTGTTAACAGAAGAGGACAAATTATATTTATTAAATTAACATTCAAATGTAAGATAATAGCTAGTTAATGCTAGCAAAAAGGTTTGCAAATTAAAATATTTTTTCTAGGAGAGTTATTGACAGAATCGTGTTATTTTCAGAAAAGATTTTTTTTATTTATTTGTTTCTCTAAACAGTTATAGGTAGATTTTCTAAATAATGACTGCCTCCTCCAGAACAGCCAACCAAACTCCACGATCCTGGAGATTGTCTTAGATCTTCCTCCTTTAAAAGTTAGTAAAATTTATTATTTTCCAATTTTTTTTTCATTAAAATGGTATTTTTATATTGATATTAAACGCTATATTTCAAAAGCTAGAAAACGTCTTTAAAAATATAGATGTAATAATAAAAAAAATCGGACTTTGATTATGAATTGTGTTGTAGTTGCGCTATTATAGTAATTTGCCACAGGGAACCGAAAAGGGACATTCCGGAGCAAATATTAAAGCTGACGAATACAGAAGAGGTAGGGGTAGTGGATGGAGGGGAGGGGGGTGGGGGAGTATTTAGACAGATGAGGGCCTGTCAGGTGTAGTGACAAATTGTAGCTCGGACAAAGGACCACCGATTAATGCGCAACTGCGGAATTAAATTAATTTGAGCTGTCACCTCTCCACCGCCATCATTGGCTAGTATTCCTTCCAATAGCCGCCCTTTCAATCCAATTTCCTTTCATCCTTATCTCAATAACAATCTCAACAACGAGGGTACAATCCCAATCAATGAAACTGTACAGAAATGAGCTAGGCTATTCGGTTTTTCTACAGATGTTTTTCTAGAATCCAATACTTCCATTACAAAATCGTGGGAACTATATTCAACCATAGTCATAAAATAAATAACTCTCCAACGTAACCTGACTTCACGACCTTTATATCCCTTATATCCTAAAATCTATAACAGACACATATTGAAAATCTCTAATATCCACATCCGTTGGTTCGTACAAATAATCTTTCTAGCAGGAGGAAACTAAAGGTGTCTGGTAGCATTCGGTAACGTCAAAGGACAAATGAATCACATTTTCCGCCTTTATTTGAGGAAAGTTTCAAAAAAATTTCTCAAATAAAGGTTCAAGACTAAAGCGAAAAGAAACTGCTCGTCGTTACAGACTACTTCAACATTTACAAGACAAACGATCAAACCTCCCAATTCATTACAAAAGACTTATTTACATGACTATTATTAGACCTATTTGGACGTACGGATTTAAGCTTTGGGTTCTACTAAACCATTCAATTCATCTCGTATCCATTCCTTACAGTCCAAAATCCTTCGAAAAATCCTAAATGCCCCTTACTTTGTCACCAATAAGCTTATCCATAATGACATTAATGTTCCATATGTTGCTGAGTTAGCCCAAACCAGATACCTATTCTTTCATAGTAAGCTCCATAACCACTCAAATCCATTATTTCTCAACTTGCTTCCCACTCCATTCCTGATGCTCCTCTGAGGCGTCTGAAAAGAAGATGGCCTAGAGATCTTCTAGTGTAGAATTGAAGTGCTATGAGTTGTTCTTTTCAAGTTTTTACATGTCATTGTAATCGTTATCAGCTGATTTACTTGATGTACATATTTGTATAGTTGTAAATTTCAATAAATTGATACATATATAAAAAAAGAATAAATGAAGGTTCAACCTCCATTGGCTTATTAAGTGGGACGATTTTCTAGAGGACAGCTCTGCTCATCGCATATGTGGAGAAGGTGGTTTGGTTCTTAGCCTTTAAATAAGTATTGTAATAGCAAGTAGTCTAAACATATTTCAAATTGTTTTTTATTTATTTATTTTATTTAAATATTTTGATTGTGTTATTTATTTATCTAGTTCTTAAAGATATATTTTAATTTATATATATTACACATTACATTATTCTCCATTTATTAATCATTCAAGAATTAAATTAAATATGTTTTGGAAATCATTTTTACCACCCACCACGTAATAAATTCAGATTCGAACCCACGGCCTTCAGTACGGCCATCAAATACCAGGCAGTAATGTGTAAAGAAAGATTGTTGCTGATATGAGCAGTAAAACTTCCATATGTTACTAAAATAATTTAATAATGTTGCTACGCTAAAATTTTTTAGCAAAAACAAGGTAAATAGTAACTGTTGCTGGTTATGGATTAATATGTCAAAAATTTGAACTTTTTTTTATCAATATTTTTTTATTTCATAATAAACTAATGCTTTGGGCTAAGGTGCCATCTTCCAGTGATATTAAGAAACTGATCTGAACAAGTGCTAGCAGATCAGACTATTTCCTAAATAGATAACTTTCCTAGTCATACAATATTAATTTCATTCTGAATATTGTTCACTTGCGTGGAACGAAAACAGTTAAGAAAAGGAAGTACAAAAGTTTCAATAGTTTGAAAAATAATTCATAAACGTTTTTTACATTTTGATCACTGTCTTGAGAGTGCGTGTCCTCAATATTGAGAATTGCCTAATTCCTGACATATCGAAGGAGTTACTTCCTTGAGTTTATTCGAGTTCTTTTATTTTCGAGTGATTTTTTTTTTTTTTTTTTAATTCATAAGGTTATTACATGTTATAAATTTATTTATGACACTATAATATAATATAACACATCGTTAAACATTAAAACAGCCGACATTTTATGTGTGTATATTTCTACCACAATTTCTCTGCAAAAAAACAATAATAAAAGAGAAGTGGGTATTGAAAATATTGTTTTAATAATAGTAAAGTCAAAAAGCAAATAAATGTTGTTTCCAAGAACTTCTACCAAAAACTCCATATTTCATTGTAGGTTCAGTGGTAATTAGAAAGATCGATAATAATAAAAAACAAAAACAGAATTTTTTTTTTTTGAATTTTGGCTAATAAATATTTTCATGTATTATCTGAAGCAATTCCCTTTTAAAACCTAATTAAAAACCTTGTTAAACCTAATTCTCCTAAATAGACAAGGGATTCTGCAGCAGATGGTGGTGAGTGTCAGAAGTCTGTTATAATTTATGTATGCATGCGAAATGGATAACAGGTTTCAATCTTAATATCTGTTTTGAAATTAGCACCGTAACTGACAGCTAATTAATTTCCCTCAAAGGTTATTCGGTTCAGATAAATCTACTACAAACTGGGGACTTTCTGAGAATACCTCGAAGGTACGGAGAATCGAAATTGCTTTCTTCGAATGACAGATTTCCTTTTCTAATATTGATGAGATTGCAAATGAAATAGCAAACATTGGAATTCATTGAAGATGTTCCAATATCAATGCCGGAAAATATATTTCCCGGCAACACTACAGATTTTTTTAATATTATTTTTTTATTTATTTACTTTTTTTTTTAGAATTTTAATCAGTAATAGATCGTAAGAATAATTTATATAATAATTTTATTAAAACTGAATAACAACAAAAGAAAATTCTAAATATTAGAAAAATAATATTATATATAACTATAATTAACCGTCCAAATTATTACTAATTTAAGGGTAAACAGAATGCATTTAATTTAGAACAGCTAAAAAAAAAAATAAATAAATAAAAAAAGAAATATAAAAAAAATATTACGATTTGAAAATACAAAACCAAACATTGAAAATGTATACTGTTAGCAACATTTAAAAAGAATAATAAAAAAAAAATCACTGCTGATATATCTAATATCCAGAACGCATCGGAGCTGATTTTTCGAAATCGTTGAAGAATTAAAAAAATGCGTTCCGCTCCATGCCGACTTAGTGTACGTTGTCCCAGTCCAACAAAGGTAAACTATCACTCTCGGCAAATTCATCCAGATGCCATCAATCTATTAGTAGTCTGTTCTAGTCTAAATAATTAATAACATTTCGTGAGCTATGAAATAATATAAACATACTATTACTAACAATCAATAATGATAATTTATTTCCAAAGAGGAATGTAGACTAGCAAAAAGGAAGAAAGTTGAATGACGCCTGTTATTATTTTAATTTATAATTACGTTAAAATATCTATCGTATATTTATGTTATTAGACTGTATTAAACACTGTTTAAAAACTCAATTTTCCTCTGGATATGTCTGTATATAATCTACGGTTTTTTGCAATTTATATTTTAAAATTAAAAAGGGCATTCCGACATAGCGGAAAACGAATTGGCTGACAAGGCTGCAAAAGAGGCTTCAAAGGATACTTCCCTTCCTATATCATATAGTATGATATCCAAAGAACCCTTAAAACACATGCTAAAAACACAAGCAGTAGACCAGTGGCAGACACGTTGGAACACAACACACAAGGGAAGATATCTACATAACTTCATTCCAGACTTACGGACCTACATTAAATCAAACTCATGGACTAACTTTTACATTACACAAGGAGTCACAGAACATGCGGCAGTAAATAGTTAGTTCTATCGATTTAAAATAAGAGATTCTTTCCTATGTCCTTGTGATTTCACTCAAGAACAAAATATACACCACCTCATATATGAATGCAGACTACAGACTCACTGACTACAGAACTATTCTACAGACAAAAACAGTACAGAAACTAGAACATTGGCCGGTGGATGGTCAATGTTTGATGAACAATTCATTTGAAAATTTCCAAATATTTCTTGAAAATTCAATCATTAAAATAGAGGATATAAATATGAAATATCTCTAAACCACATAATATTCATAAACTTTTCTGTACATAACTTTGTTGCTGTTTTTATTGAATTTTAAATTATTTGTGTTTTATAACTTCTTGTTCTTTGTTTTATTTTATTTTATTTTTCTTGTTTATTTTTATATTTTTTATACCTTTCAACACGTGTAAAATTATAATCAAATCAAAAATAATATTTACATGTACATTGTATAATTTGTACAAGTATGGTGTGTACAGAAAACAATAAAATCCCTTCCAACAGGGTTACTGCTGGAAGGAAAACACTAAAAAAGTTTTTTTAAAATTAAAATTATCAACTTAATCATTAGATTAATTTAAAATTAATGATCTTTGAAAAAAATAAAATAAAAAATATTATTTAAACGATATAGCTCCTAAACGGTGGATACTTACGACAATTTTTTTAACACAAAAATTATTCTATATTAAATTTCTGATCAGAAAACTATCGTCAAATGTTTAATTCGAGCAACACCAACATAGCTAGCATATATCAAAAAAGCCACAACACTTAAAAAATGTAGACAAAAACTGACTTTTTTCTTTTAAACCAATATAGCTTTTAAACGGTAGGTCCTAGTGACAAATGAAATTCAACAGAAAATATTCTCTATTATATTAATTGTCAGGAGACTGTTGTCGAATTTTCGATACGAACAGCACCAGCAGAGGGTGTCAAGATTTACGTTTTTAAGTGTGAAAAAAAAAACGTTACAAAGTGAATTTTTTCATTCAAACCAATATAACTAAACGGAAGGTCCAAGCGACAAATGTTAAGAAGAAAAAAAATATATTTTCCATTTTTGGAGAGCTATATCTCCGCAACCAATTAATTTACAGAACTGCAGTTAAGCTTAAATTAACAAACATTTAATATTGTTAAGGTGATATACCAAGCAAATTTACATATTTTACGAGATATAAGCGAAATAATGAAAATAGTGATAAAATTTCGAGGTTTTTCGAGTACTAAAAAACTCGCACTAGGTTTGAGGATTGAAAGCTTAGATTTTAACTACACCTATTGATCCTAATAATATATTAAAAAATACAAGATAAAAAAGGTTTTTTTTTTCGGCTGTTTCCATCGATATAAAAACCGGTCTGGCGGCATTTTTCCGACGGCTTTCGACTTTCGAGACCACTCGATTCGTATTTATAAAAGAATACGCTAAAAGACCAACATCAAAAACATGTCTTCCCTATAATTTTGGGTGATTTTAAGCGCGCGCCACACCTCTTTCCGACGGATACAGGCTGCCAAATCACATCAAATTGCTTATCTCATTTCAAGGCAGATAAGCAGAAATTCATGTCTTTCTAATTAAATTTGCATGTGGCTGGCTCTGAGTCTAGTAGCGCTAAATAAGAATTACAAATAGAGGTGTTTCCATATTTCAAAAAACGAATTGTACCTAATGTGTAAACACATTTTTTAGTACCTAATAGACGCGAATTGAAATTACACGTTTAAATAAATGAAACGGTTGTTATTCATGAGATTGAATTTCCAACCCACTGGTCACTTACGGATTGTTTGATCATGCTTCACGCTCCATATATATATCACTTTAATATTTTTGAATAGAATTCACAATTCGATTAAACGCATTCAAACAAATAGATCTGGTACAGAATTTAAATAAATATACTATAACAATCATTTAACGAATAGCGCTTGTACTAATATTAATGAAAGGCCCTAATATTAATTTTCCAAATGGACCTAGAAGAGACCCGAAGAACAGCGTAGGCAAAGAGTTGATAAACTGTGTGGGGTAGGGCCCATATCCTTGCTAACTGCTAGCCCGAACACATACATATGCAAGGTCTGGTTCTCCCAGAGTGGAATAATCAAATCAAGGGTCCTTCTCAAAGTTCACAGCCGGTATCTCTTACCGTCACACGCCGGGTAACAGAAGGGGAGGATTCCAAATACAATTTTAGAATTGAAGGTGTGAATTAGTTACTATAATGAAGAAGCCTTTGAGAAATCGATATAATTATATTTCAAAATCAAAATTAAGAACCTCACCGCTATGAAATCACTGCCTATATACCTCAGTCCGGTTAAATTATTATTTTTGGGTGCTGAATCCGAAGTTTATACTTACAAATTAGAAAAAACTATGCGTTCAGATAAAAAATAAACAATTGCACTCGAATTGCACCGAAAACTCTATTTAAAATAAATTACTTCTACAAACTATTAATGAGGACAAACCAGAACTATTGCAAAACAATAATTATTCAAGAAATAGATTAGTTAACAGCATATAGCATTTATTAACTTCAACAGATGATATGTAAGTTACAGCAAAGACAATCTAGTGTACAAAAAAATATTTCATTTTACCTACATTTTCTTATTATATATTTTTTAAAATATCATTTAATTTTATTTTTATTATCAAAGAGTAGAATCAACTTATAATAATTGAGGTCGCTACTAGTAATATTAATTTTTCAGCTTCGTGTTTGAAATGTGAAAATCGCTTTAATGTCCTATTCTTAGCCTCGTCAAGATTATTTCTTCTATTACTGATTTTCTAAAAGATTTTGACCAGGGCCGGGAGTCTTGTTTAATTTCTTGAAGTTTGCAGGGTATTTGATTCCATTTTGTTTTCCAATGCTGAAGCAATTTTTTTCTACTGTATGTTTTTAAACCAGGATTTGTAATGTAAGTAATTATGGTTCCTATTTGGTTTAGTCACGCGAGATTTGCTGCACTGTCTGCAGCTTCATTTTTGTAGATGCCACAATGTGAGAGTACCCACATTAGCACAACCCCCCCCCCCTTCTCCACTCATCAACTCATGCATCTCCCACAGGTAAGGTTTCTTTTGTTCTTTAAGTACTAGAGCATTTTCAGAGTTGCCTTCAGCTATTGTCAATAATGAACTCAGAGAGTCTGTTACTAAAAGATAATTTTTTGTATTATTAGATTTTATTATTAGTAGACCTTGGTAGATCGCAAATAGTTCTCCTGTAAAAATACTATTTAGTGACGGTAAGTTGAATTTTAGTAAGGTATTGTAAAAAACCACTGTACAACCTACTTCAGTAAAAATCGCTTCGTGATTTGAATATTTTTGCTTTAATTCTGCAAAAAGTCACTTTTTAATAATGGGATTGCTGTCTTCTATATTTTCCTTAAGGGATATGTAACCCTTTATGTAAGTATTATCCCTTCGCTAAAATAATTGGGTCTTCTATGGTTAGTACTGCATTCGGTTTTATGTCTAAGAGTTGAAGGAGATTTTGGGTTCCTTGGTTAATATTAATGTTATGAAAAAGGTTATAATATGGATAATCTGGTTTAGAAATCAGAGTTGAATAGTAAGGTAGTATAAGGTAGGATGTTCTCTATAAGTAATACTGCACCAACAAATTTTGGTATACAATTTACTAATTGTAATTTTTTTTTTATTGCCGTTATAACACGTTTGCAACTAGATAAGGAGTTGGAATTTATGGCGGATCGGTCCCAATTCATAGATTTTTTTTCATTTCCAAAAAAAATTCTTTTAGTCTGTCAAAGTATTTAATTTTGTAAAACATTTAAACTATATAATTTACAATAACTTCAAGTAAGTTTAAATATGCGAGAATCTAGACTCATCGGATATAAGCCTATGCGCGACATAATAATCGATATTTAGCAAAAGGTTGGCTTTCAACTTTTCAGAGCCAAATGAGCTCGCCTCTATATGAAAAGGGAAAACTTCTTCTTCTGTCTATAGAATACTGGGATGCATACAATGGATATTCCTTTGGTTTATTTTAAGTTCATATATGTTTGATACATACTGGATCAGAAAATTTAAAATATATAACTTCATTTTGACAGCCCAATTACAATCTAATGGCTTAAGTCCCCCGATATACGACATGTCTTGCTAACTTGTCATAGTCCAATATTATCCAATCAATTAAGGATCATCAGCGATTATTGGCACGACAGCCAAATCCGTATCAATGGATATGATGTCCTGTTTATAACTCGCAAAGAAACTACTCATAGGTAGCACTTCCATAAACTCTATTTTAGTAGGTTTCTGGACAATCTTCTTTTCAGTCATCTCAAAGGAGTATTGGGAATGGAGTAGGAATCAGAAAGGAAGACGAGAGGATAAGAGTGGGTATGAATACGAAGGGTAATATAATGAGTGTATGGTTTGGGCCAATACAGCAACATTTGGGACGTTTAGGTCATTATGAATAAGTTTATTTGTGACATATTAAGCAGCATTAAGGTTTTTACGAAGAATTTCGGATTTTATGGATAGGATACGAGAAGAATTAGAAGTAATAAAAATTCAATGAATTTTGTATTACCTCTTCATTCCTCAGCCTTTGCTTTATTTTTTTATCTTTCCTATATATTAAATTGAATTAAATAATTTTATGAACTTTTAAGATTCGTATGAATTTTAAAAATTTTACAACTAAGCAACATAGATATTTTATTTTAATCTACCTTTAATGATTATAAATATTTTCAAAAATAATCTCATAATTAAGTACGACATAATTCCTAAGTTAAAGCTGAAAAATAACAGAGGTACTTAAAAATGTAAAAACAAACATTCAAAATTTAAAATATCATATAAATAAGATGTAGGTAGTTGAGGTATGCAGTCATAGATACACAACAATTAATAATAGATTTTAATTTATCTTAAATTGCTGTGCATTTATGACTGCAATTAAAGATAAATTAAAATCTATTATTAATTGTTGTGTATCTATGACTGCATACCCCAACTACCTACATCATAAAATACTTCTTTACAAAAGATTAATAAACAGTTTTATTAGATTTATTTTTGGGATTTCTAGACGTTCTCACATATCTCACAGGATTCTGAAATTGGTTGGCTTAACCCCAGTTTTCGACGTCAATACTTCCTGGGTGCTCTCATATTTCAAACCTTGAAAACCAAAAAACCCACCTATATCCATGATCTCCTTACTCTGCGCTCCTCTATCCACCTCTTAAATACTAGTACTCAACCCAACACCTGTACACTCCAACACATCGAACTGCATCCTTCGAAAAATCCTTTATTTCCCGCGCTTCCTCTTTATGGAATTCATTGCCCATATCAATACAAAAAAGCACCACTCTAACTTCCTTTAAACGTCATCTATTTCTTTACATCCTGGATCGTCAATCTTCCGAGCAAATGTAAAACATGAATATTTATGTAATATACATTATAATAGTACACATAAGATGTATCCTTTTACAAGATTTCTTCATTTATTTTGTAACTCATAATTTAATTAATAATCAATTTGTATTATTATTTATTATTATAATAAATTATAATTAATTATCAGGCGATGGTTATATGTTTTATACTCATTTGTTATTCGTAGGGGACAAGTTGTCCTAGAATAAAGTTCATTTTTCTTCTTCTTCTTCTTTCTTTCTTTTACTTCTTCTTTCTTTCTTCTTCTTTTTCTCAGTAAACTAATACCCCATGAATATAAAATAAATATTTCTGATGATTGATAATAGTGTTTTAACAAAAAGAACAAGATAAAAATTATGATTGAAAAAAAAAAATGTTAGCACATAATAACAATAAATGGCTAAGACACAAGTTAATAGACGGTGGTCAGATAAAAGGAGAAAACATCAGGCAGAGGTGATGAAGAAGTATTGGAAGGAAGGGAAGAGCAAAAAATAAATTGTAGAGCGTGGTCCACGGATGGCCGAATTTGTAAGAATAATAATAAAAATAGAAAACATATGGATAAAATTTTGTTTTTTGTTTAAATTATTTTTCATTCATTAAACATTTATTACTACTGTTCGTATTACTGAGATGAGTAACTAGAAGACATCTTTTCGTCACGGTTATTTTTTATTTGTTTTATTAGTCATTGTTTAATATATTTTTCAAATATTTATAAAATAAGTTACTTTAAATAGTTCGAAACGTTTGCACTTCAATATGGATTTATTTTTTTCATTCAATGATTGCATCACTTAATACTAACTCCATTAAAATGGCATATACATAATTATAAAAGAATTAAATATTACAGATACGTATCTTTTTCCTTTTGATGTTAAATTTATTATAGTGATAAGTCCTGGAAAGTAGGGTTATATTCCTTTAAGAGAGCAAGAGAAAGCATCTGGTAGCAAAAACAATGTCCCGTTTCCTCAGGCGATGCTTTTAGCATATTTTATTCTAAATATTCCAAATGCCCACCCCTTGCGGTTCCCTAGCGATTCATTCTCGTTTGAATTCTCTTACGCTGGAAGTAAATTCATCTAGAATTCTATTATTATACTTCAGTCATTGAAAAGTCACTAAACAAAATATTAAATCGAGTGCAGTAACAATCTTAAGATTATTCAATGATTAAGTTACGTATTTCATGACATTCCAATTTTCGGTAATAGTGTATAGCACCAGGGTGCCCTAGCTGCAAACTCTATTTTTTTCAGTTCAAAGAAAATAATACGATAAGCAGGGATATGCCTTATCAATAACATTATATATTTTTTTTTTTTTTTAATAAAAATAATATTTAGGGAAAAAAACAAAAAACAAACCGACTTCAAGATTAAACATACATATACAAACTTCAACTGTAAAGTAAAATAATAATATTTTAATTACTTCGAAACAAAGAGAATTAAATGAAAATCATCGAAATTATCGTTACTTATTGGAGTCGGTGCCAGTCAAGAAGGGCGATTTAAACCTGCCTTTGCAAAAACTTTCGCATGGCATACGACAGCGCTGTGGCTAAGTAAAGTAAATTGATAGAGGCTATGCGTAGTAAATTACTTTTTTTTTTTCATAATTTATTTGATTTTCTTGTAAATAACACATTAATGATTACTTATTATTAATTTTTTACCTTAGAGGATTGCAATATTTGTTAAAATGGTTAACAAAGTATTGGTTATCAGAAGTATAAACAAAATTTATACGAAATTAAAAGAAAACACAATGAAATTAAGAATTTGTTTTTATTTTATATACTAAATTTCTATATGAAAATAGATACAAAATAAAAATAAGATATTTAAAATTCATTAGGATAAATTATATAAGAGTAAACAAGGCATAAAATGTGTAATTGAAAAATTGATGTAATTTACACAGAACATCTCTGAAAATAACGTAAGACAATTTTGAAAAAATTCATTGGTTAACTTCATGACAAATGTTATTTTTTTGGTAGGATAACCATAAAGTGAAATCTAGCAGCATTGTCTCTAAATATTTATATTTACATTGATTGAGTGAAGCTCAAACTTACATTATTTTAAATTTATAAATAAATATTAGGTCTAATGTCATGGATGTTAAAAATAAATTCATTAGTAAATCTACAGACCCTTTAACAAAAATATATGTACCATTATATAATTTGTGGGGGGCGAAAGAAGAACAAACTAAACAGAGCAGATGAAAAAGAAGTACTAAAAGAAACAGAAAAAAACAGTTATTTTTCTATGTCTGGAATTGGAACATTTAAAAGTAAACTGTGTGGCGTCCTGGAGTAAGTTAGCAAGATGTGACAGGTCTCTTTGCTGAATCACCCGTAATAAATCTCTCTCAGTTCCTACTTTTCTAAATTGTTTGCGAGGAAAGCATTTTTTTCTTCTGTATAAACTGTTCCTTAACCAAATATAGTTGAGTGAAAGGAGTTTTAATGGTCTTTTATAAAAACCACTAACTAACTAGAATAAACATAACATAAAGAACTAGTTAATAATTAGATTTTTTTTCCTTGTGCAGTTTCTCTGCCTTGATTTCTCAGAAAAAAATACGTATACTTGTTGACTTTTGATTTACTCGTTCATTTTTCAAAACCAATGTTATTTATTACTAAAGTTTCCTGTATTATTTCAAAGTTTTCCTTTTCAATTCCCAATTTTACATATAAATTCAATTACAAATATAGTTTTTCCTAATTCTAAAAGGAAATCCTTATACATATATTTTCTCTCTCACTCTCTCCCTTGTTATATTCGAGAAAAGTTCTCCCTCACTCCTACTACGCTAGATTCTCATTGATTAATTTGTTTAAATAGTTAATAAATAAAAAATAAATTGTGAAATTTTAATTGAAATACTATATATTTATGGATATTATAAAATGTCAACATATCTACATTTTTTCATTCTTTAAAATCATAGTTTAAATATTTTGATAACTTCTTAAAAATTCTTTGCTATCCACAAAATGTAGATTCTTGAGTATTCTTCAATTTCTTCACCCTATATTCACATAGGAGTAACCATCACACAAATAAATAAAATACCAAAAAATCAAAACAATCGTGAGATCGAAAAATAAATGATTTACAATTAAAATTATAATAATAATAAAATAGAAACCGCTTAATATCACAAAAAATACTATTAACAATGAAAATTTTTGTTAACAAATTTTGTAAACAAAACAATTGTTCAGTGGCCTGAGAGTGTAAATAGACTTTAATTGAAGGAGAATGTGTATAAATGACAGTAAATGAGGATGGAATTGAAAGTCCCGAAACATGTAGTGAAATAAGCTGAATAAATGAAAAGTTGTGCCACAAAATTAAATTAATAAAAGTTTTTCAAATAGTAAAATAATTTACCGATTACCACCGTTAAATTAATGATTTTTTTAATTATGATTGAAATTAAATATAGTTTTAAAATCTATCATAAATAGTTATAAATTAAAACAAATAAATATAACACATTATATAACAATAAAAATAAAGAAATATAATAAATTACAATTAGTTAATATTAATAAATATAAGAAATTATTAATAACTAAAATGAATAATAATAATAATAATTGATATATAAGTTGATTATAAGACCCTTAAGTTTAAGTTAATTAAAAACCAAATATAGAATAAATAAATATAATTAATAATTAATAATTTAAATAATTATTAATAAATCGATAAGTTCATAAAAAAATCATAAATTATAACTATAATAAAAAATAAATATTAAAGTGGCAGAAATAAAAAAAAAAAAAAATTATTTAATAATAATACTAACAAAGAACTAAACTAATAATAATAAGCTTTTAAATAATTTTTTGAAAATAAATCTTAAATAATATTTGGAAACTTTTTAGATAATAAATTCAGTTTTGTTTCATACCAGAGTCGGGCAAAATTAATCATAGCTAAAAAAAAAAAAAAAAAAAAAAAAAAAAAAAAAAAAAAAAAAAAAAAAAAAAAAAAAAAAAAAAAAAAAAAAAAAAAAAAAAAAATCAAAATTCAATCATTACTATTTGACAAATTATTTCGTGGAATCAACCACGTAATTTAATAATGATTAAATTTTTCAGTCCTTTTTTAATGAACTAATGATTATTTGAATGGAAGACTTAATCATTGTTAAATTAGTTGATCGATTCCAGGAAATTAGTTGTCTGATAGCTATGATTAAATTATGATTATATTTTAGCTATTATTAAATTTTGCCCAACTCTGTTTCACAGATATTATTGTCAGGAATTTAAAAAAACAAAAAAAACATGTGGACTAGATTTCTTAAACTTTTCAATGCATTCAAGACAATGTATCCTATCGCTGTATTTTTCATTTGTTTTTTTTTATACCTTGATGGAATTTGTGAACTGAAAACAGCAATGGAAATTCTGTGAACAAAAATAAGCGAGGTCTAGAACATTCCTTATCCATTAAACGACCATTGTATGATAAGTGAAGTGTAATGAACATATAAAAAAAAAATGAAGTCGGAATAAAAAAGTTGAAAAACGGTCGGGAAGATCTACCTGATGTCCCCAAAAGCGGGGCCCTTGGCTGGGTTCCAAGGCGGGAATCGAAAACATCCCTGCCCCGGCAACCGGACCGCAGTTACATTTCTTTCCTACTGCCCTATAATAGATTATTTACTGGCCCAACCAAGTCCTCACGAATTGTGACCAGTGTATTTATAGTCTATTTATTCCCACCGGAACTGGGATCAAGCAGTTTTTGTATGAGTAGATTCTTTAGGAGAAAGTATTTTATGAGAACGGCGGAATGGGGGAGCTTTATTAAAGAATTGAGTACTAAATCCGACAAAGTGCTTTTATTTCAGAGGCAGAAAAAAAGTAACGTAATTTTCAAATATCTATGTTTTTCTCGATATCATTATTTTAAAAAATAATTTTTAATCATAGATTTTTAGACTTTTTATCAAAATCGGCCGAATCTGACTTTTCCCGACAGATAAGTATTCAAATGACTTCGGCAATGTTCGATGCGCTTTGTTCATAGCTTTATAATATAGGTTATAGTTTATCTTACATTTTTCTTCTGTTTTTTTTTTTTGTTCAAACGGGCCGATCTGTAAATGACAACATAATTCTTGCACAAAGATTTTTAGTTCAGGAAAAATATTGCCGGTCCATAGATTTTGGTTTAGGTTAATAAAATCCTAAAAAAAATGATTAGATTTTCAAGCAAACTACCTCTATAGATTTTTTCACACAAAAATTAACGTCAGATTTTAATTCAGCACCCTCAAAAACATTAAATAACGCATATTCAACAAGAACAAAAAATATAATTTTTTTAACCCTCTTCAAGGAAAATGAAATTTTTAAACCGATTATTGGTTACTTGACTGGTTAGTAACGCTGAAAAGAGGAGAGCCTCAGCTTTCTTTTGATGTATATAAATGTAAAATTCGATGAACAAAAACCTATTAAAAAAAATTGGAAAATCCAAAAAACATTTTGATTTTTAACTTGAGTTTCAAACCAGATAGAATGATGAAACCAAATAAATTTCAAGCTTATTGTCACCCTATATTTCTTGTAAAAAAATAAAGTTGATACGCTTAACCGTCTAAGCGTAATTCATGTTTTTGTCAATTTAAACAAAAGTTGCCTACAAAATGGAAATGTTTTTCGGATTTTCCAAATTTTTGAAATTTTCTGGCTCTCCTACTTCCAGCGTTACTAACCAATGAATTGCGTGAAAAAGTAATGGCGATATAAAGGTAAGTAACCAATAATTGGTTTAAAAATTTCATTTTCCTTGAAGAGGGTTAAAAAAATGATATTTTTTGTTTTTCACTTGAGGTATGTCTATTTTTTATGTCTATTTTTTAGACATAGAAATCTCCATAAACAATAAACAACACGAATTTAATATATACAGGAAACCCACACACACAGATGTAGTTATAGACAACAATGCCAGGAGACCACTAACACACAAACTCGCAGCATTTCATAGCATGATATACCGGCTTTTAAATATACCGCTAAATGAACGAAATTTTAACAAAGAAATACAAACGATTCACACTATAGCTAACAACAACGGCTACAGTAAAACCACAATCGATAATATTTTAAGAAAACAAATACATAAAAAAACTATGAATAATATATACAAAACACCCCCAGAGGATAAAGCTACCCCTAAAAAATATATTTTGATACCATACTACGGCCCAATATCCGCTAAAGTCGGGAAAGAATTAAAAAAATTAGGTTTAAACCCTGCATTTAAAATAGATAAGCCATTGTCTTCATACTTCCCTTCACCGAAGGACAAAATAGACCCTTTCCAAAAAAGCGGCGTATACGAATTAAAATGTAATGACTGTGAAGCAAAATACACGGGAAAAACCGGACGATCAGTAAATCAAAGAGTAAATGAACATATAAGAGCATACACTAATAAGACCCAAAATTCCAATTTCGCTATCCATCTAAATGAAAATAACCACAAATTTAATAAAGACTCGGGAGTAAAAATATTACATCAAGTAGAAAATAGCCTAAAATTAAATACTTTTGAATCACTAGAAATAATAAAATCGTTTAAAACCGATCCAGATTTTTGTTTAAATGATCAGATTAACATATCCAATAGCCCCATTTTAAATTTATTTCCCATAGGAACGAAAAAACCCAATGAGTCATAAGGGAAACCCCGTTGTAAATCTAAAACTTAACCTACCTGCCCCCCCCCCTTTTACTTCTCACAAATTCAGTGTTTTAGTTACCTCGAAGGTGAGTGCCTATGCTTGATTTCTTGTCTTATCTTTTTAGAAAACTTTAGTATATTTAATTTATGTAACATAGTACTGATGTGTTGAAAATTGTATTGTATGTTTTAGAACTGAAGATGAATGTTTAGCATTCGAAACTAGTTTTCAAATAGAATAATCTCAATAGAAGTGGCATTTAATTCATCAATCCTAATTTTTTGTTTTTGTTGAATATGCGTTATTTAATGTTTTTGAGGGTGCTGAATTAAAATCTGACGCCAATTTTTGTGTGAAAAAATCTATAGAGGTAGTTTGCTTGAAAATCTAATCATTTTTTTAGAATTTTATTAACCTAAACCAAAATCTATGGAGCGGCTATATTTTTTTCCTTAAATTCGCAATCAAAACTAAAAATCTTTGTGCAAGAATCATGTCAATGTCATTCTATAAACTCGAGATATAAAATAAAATAGTTTAATGCTATTTTAATTTTTTTTTTCTTGGTTTCTAGGGCCCATTGGTCGGAACGGCAAAATACATGTCTAATATTTTTTGACCAGGAACCTCCAAAAAAAATTGCCAAGATCAGTGAGAGACTGAGTATGTCTTCCCCTTTTGAGTGTTTTTTTATTCTAAAGAAACATAAAGTGGTTCAGCAAGTTAATTTACTCATCTTATATCGTTTTTTGTGAATATCTTTGGAATTATTAACGTGATTTGTTTCGAATTTGACTATGCCGGAAAATATATCGTGTTTATGGGCTTACATATATAAAATAAAAATATCTTGCATGCAATTAAACATAAACAATACTTAATTAATAAAATAGCAGTTTCCTTTTCGTGTTCAAACCTTTGAATTACATTCCAATTAAGAAATAATACTTTTAGTAAGTTGTTTGTGAGTGTTTTCATGAATATTTCTGATATTGTTTGTATGTATGCAGTAGTACAATAACTTTTATCGCTGATTTCATGTTGTTTATGTTGGGTATTTGTTTGTTTTGGAAATGAGTCTACTAAAACAAACAGCCATAAAACTGATTGCACTGTCACATAAAAAAATAAGTCCACTATAGAAAGATTGTTCACCAAAAACAAAGATACAGATAAATTGCAATTAGTCTAATATTGTTTACGAAATACCGTGCGAAGATAGTTGTGGCATGTCTTATTTCAGTACACCGGAACAATATCTCAAACGAAGTATTTATCAATACAAATACAGTTGCACGTCTATAACCAAAACCTCAAATAAACTTGACCAACCAGCTCTCAACACACATTACAGACAAACAAAACATTCTTTTAAATTTGATTCTCTAAAAAATTATTTAATATGAACAAAATAATTTTAAACAAGCAAAAGCAGCCAATTAGTCAACCCATCTCAAGTAATTATCTGTTATTTTTAAATAAATGTTTCCATAAACCGCTCTCTCGGTGAGAAAATTCCTATCAATATCAGAACTAACAATCCATACAACATTCCAGGAACTTAAACTCCAATTATAACGCAATACCCAATTCGTCCTGATCTAAATTAATATATTAAATAATTATATCTGATTGGCTCTAAACATAATTAGTTAATTAGCATTGTATGTTTCCAAGCGATCGATTGGAACATTGAAGAGACACATCCGAGCGCAATAGATTGCCAAGTGCATCAGGGCTGTCAGAGGCGTAATTCAGTTTACTGGAAATTCTCAAATCTATTTAAGGGAAAGTAATAATATATATTTTGTATTATTAAAACATATTATTCATAGAGTGTCATAACATATTAATCAGAGATAGATTTACGAACATCTGTTAGCGTTTTCACCATTAATGAAATAAAATCTTTAAAAAAAAATGTTTGTTATATGTATATGTTAAAATACAGTTAAACGGGTAAACACATGGTTTAAAATCTTTTTTATTTGTTGAGAAAAATGTAAACACCTAAGCAGGACTCTTAAGCATTTCACTACTTGAAAATAATTCAGTCTTTACTCTCAAGTTTACACAGAATTTTCGTATAATTACGTTGTTTACTTCAAGCTTGGCCGTAACATGACCCAAAGAGCCAGAAACATTAGTAAAATTCTGTGCAAAAGCACAGATTGTGTGTAAATTCAGAATGGTTTAAAAATTTTGATGAAGCCTCAGGCTTAAATATAAGAAGAAGAAGAAGAAGAAGATAAACTTTATTCTGGGACTACTTGTCCCCTAAGAATAACATATGATTACAGTACATAGGACAATCGTCTGGCTTTGATAATTGATTATAATAAATAATAACAATAGATAATAATAAAAATTGATAAATAATTAAATTATTTGTTACAAGATAACTGTGACATCTTGTAAAATGATACATCTTATGTATACTATTATAATGTATATTACATAAATGTTCACGTTTTACATTAGCTCGGAAGATTGAAGATCCAGGAGGTAAAGGAATAAATGATGTTTAAAGGAAGTAAGAGTGGATCTTTTTCGAATTGTGATGGGCAATGAATTCCATAACGAGGAAGCACGGATAATAAAGGATTTCTCGAAGGATACAGTTCGATATAGGAAGGTTCGTGGATGACAGCCTTCTTCGGTGGATGACAGTATTCTGGGATGCGTGATACAGGAAAATCTCAGAACTATAAGCAAACTTGAGAAAATAACGTTTAGTCAAATCGAACAATGAGGACTACAGAAAGGAAGTTAAAGAGCTCCCTCGTAAGACAAAAAAAAATCAAAATGAAAGTTATTATCGTTATGAATATGTTCAGATTAGTTATGAGGTTCTGCCACAAATGCTCTTCTCTCTAGAACTTCAACCTACCAATTACCACTTTTTAAGAGCTTGGGCCCATTTTTAACAAAAACAAAACAATAAAACATTGTTCATTAAAAGTAGATAGAAGTTGTAAATGGTAAATAATGTTAATATTGTTAATAATAATTGAAGATAATAAGGATTCGAAATTCTATTTAGATGAGCCAAGACGGTGGCAGGACTGTACTGAAATGAATTAATAAGTATTTTAATTAATCAAAATATTTTCAAATCAACTATTTAAACATTCAGTTTCAAAAACACGAACCTGCATTATTTTTTGGACAGCATAATACTTACAGAAATAGATGCTTTACCTCTGTAATGAAGATAGTTGTGGATAGAATATAAATTTTTGGTTAGATAATTCATTATTCGTTGTACTACTATTGGTAGACAGATTGATAAGAAGTTTACCCCAGAACTCGGTTTACCGTAATAGTTAATTTTAGTGGAAATTGAAAGTAATTTTTTCTTCTTTTATTAATAGAAATTTACAACTGTGTTACAAATACATTAATTAAATAAGCGGTACACAATGAATAATAATGACTTGCTGAAAACTTGTAGAGGGACTACCCAAAGGTAAAGAAGAAGATCCTGAGACCATTTTATTTTCAGACGCCTCGGAGGATTGTCAGGAATAGAATGGGAAGCAAATTGTGCAAGTAGATTTGGATGAGGAGTACGTTTATAACGAAAGTAAAGGTATCTGCTTCGTGCCAAATCAGCAACATATGGGATTTTAAGGTCATTGTAGATCAGTTCATTTTGACAAAGTAACTAGCATCAAGGATTTGTCGAAGGATTTTGGATTAGAGTGATTGGATGCTTGAAAAATTCGATGGTTTTGGTTGATCCTCAGAGCTTTATACCATAAGTCCAAATAGGTCTAGTAAATCGGGGAATTGAACGTTTGTCAAGTAGGTGTTGTAGCTGTCGAAATAGTCGTGCAGCTTCTTGTCTTTTCAATCTCATATGAGGGTTTCAGATAAGTCTCTTGTCTAGATAAAATCCGAGGTATCGTATTTGTTCCACACTATTTAATGGTATTCCGTTAAAGGATACAGGAGGACAGGATGAAGTAGGTTTTCGAAGAAGGGTAATGGTTATTTGCTGAGATTAATCTTAACTCCCAGTTATGACACTATTCTTCAAGGGAGGTGATATGAGACTGGAGTGTCTGGGATGCAGCAAATGGATCATCATTGACTGATATCACGCTTTTGTCATCAGCATATGTTGTGAGGATAGTATTAGGATGAGTTTGGAAATCAGCTGTATATACGGTATAAGAATGAAACCGAGGATGAAAGTGATTAAATAACAATATTTAACATAACGATTACTTGATCTAATATTTTATGGGGAATAACCTAAAAAAAAATATGTATATAATTATTATAGCTTTAATATTTTGATTAGTAAAAATGTTTTCCAATAATTTATTATATATATATATATATATATATATATATATATATATATTTTTTTTTTTTTTTTTTTTTTTTTTTTTTAAACATGAACTGGCATTATTTTCTAGACAACCCACTATATTATTAAGAAATGAAATTGAAGTTCCCAAACAGGCGTATCACATTACTTGAGGGAAACTGAGGAAGAGACAATAAAAGAAGTTTTATTGAGAACAGTTGTAGAGGGACTAGGTCCCAGGAGACTCGAAGAAACTGTCGGAACGGTCGTGGCTGAGTTATGAAGGTTTCTTAACAGCTTCTCAAATTTAGCGAGGCGTTTAACTTTGACACGTCCCACAGATTAGTATTCCCACCGTACTCACAACTCTCGAACCGAATTAACAGTCCTCCAGGGCTGGTAATTTCTCATCTCGTTCCTAACAAATTGTGGATGGATTAGATCCAGGCGAGGGTTTAATTGCTGTCCGGAATTCGGCTGAGCTACGGGGGTTTTTTTTCCATCACAGGAAGATGTTTAGTTGGTGTATCAAATTAAGATCTTTAAACGAAACAAAATTAGTTATTAATAACTACGTACTGCTTTCAGGAAGAGGAGGCTTACAAGAGCAAACAAACTAAAGAGACATTTATTACTTACTACATTCTTAGATATTATCTATACTATAATATAAAAGGACAAATCATTTTTCGTTTGTGTTAACTAACCGCGAAAACTACTGAACCAATCTGTACCATATTTTAACCACATCATCTTTATAGCTCTAGGAAGGTTTAGCAATAATAAAATTTAAAGATTTTCAATTATATTTCCATAAAAAAGCGATAAATATGGTATATGGTGCGCAGTGAAGAGTGATAATCGAGCTGCAGGTGGTGAGCACCATTCGAGTGAGTCAACAAAAATATAAAATTTACTTATTTTAATTCAATTTTTATTAAAAAAACTGTAAATATATGGAGCAACATGTGGATCCAAGTGCAGTTTAAAAATCGACCGATACGTGGCCATTCTACAGATAGTAATGGTAAAACTACTAAACCCAACTATACCGGATTTGAACTACATCTTCATAGTCCAAGGAGGGTTTAGCATTAATAAAGTTTACTATAATAATTAGAATGTATAGTCTTGAGCGCCAGAAACGAGGTTTGCCAAACTGTTGTAATCTTTTATTGTAAGGAATTAAAATCAAAAAACTTGGATCGATAAAATTATTTCTGCCAAATTGGATATCTGATTATGATTTTACGTACTATTCAAACTCCTTATCAATGCAATTTTAACAAGGTTAAAAATTACTGTCATGCGTAAAAATATCATTGAAGAAATAATGCTTAGTCCCATAGACCAATACACGATTTTTATCGATAAACACATTAAATTCAATTATTAGTTAAAATAATCTAAGTTATTAATGTATAGAGCGGGCGAAGCTGCGAAGGGGTATGCTAGTGTTAATATAAATCTTCCTAGAGGCGATTTCACAAAAAATATATACAGGCATACTGACACACTCATTTGCGTCATGGCAACAACGTACATTCCAGACGACACAAAGAGAAAGCTGAAAAGAAGGTGGATGAAGGATCTGTTTAGCTCAATTGAGAATAAAAAGATAAACCATTCCATTTCATATTTCACCTAGATTGGGAAAAACAATAGATCATGGGTATGCCTATTGTAGGATATGTCTATATATCTATGTATAATTATATACGACTCTCCCCAATTTACGTTTTAGTATTAAGAAGAATCAAATTACTTATATATATATATATATATATATATATATATATATATATATATATATATATATATATATATATATATATAATAAATTATATAAATTAAATTAATATCATTCGATAATAAACAATCTACGATCGTATTATCGTATTATTGGAAATGAACAATGTTAAGAGAAAATAATGGTATAAACAAGTGTTTTTTGTTCAAACCAGCTTCTAAACGGTAGGTCTAAAAGAAAAATGTTTTAATAAAAAAATAACACCATTAAATTTCTCATAAGGAAACTGTCAAACAAATTTCCGATCCGAGCAACAAAAGGCTAGATCGTGGAAAATGTTATATTTTTGTTAAGGATGAAAAAAAAATAAATATAAAAAAAATATGTACACCAAAAAAGTAGAGAACCTCAGCCAATGGCAGCATCCCCCTCTTGCATTTCACGCCAATTGTTTAATATTTAACTAAATTGACTGATTGTTATCACATTAGTTTACATGTATGAATAACGATCTAAAGTTTAAAATATATATGTATATAGGGTAAATCACTAGTTATGCTCATAGTTTAGAGAGTTGTAAATTCGTTTACGTACTTGTAAATGAAAGAAAAGCATTCCTTTGCTCCTTAATTTTTTATATAAAAGTGTTTAAACAATACCTTTTTTTTTTCTGGATAAGTAAACAAAATTGAAGCGTATTTAAGAATTAAAATAGCCCTATTTGAAAGTTGACAATTCCTAACGGCCACCGCAATTACAAAACCCTTGTGGTTTTTTTGTCGGTACGCCCTTAACTGGAGCCTAGTTGGTGGGTTTTATGAGCTATAAAGTTACTGAAGAGATCAAGTTGATGGTTAGCCCGGCTGTGGGGCTGCTTTATTGGAGCAAGCCACTTGATTCATGTTGAGGGCCGTACCAGCACCGGGGGGAATATCGGAGGGGAATCCAACAGGGCGTTCATCGGGTGGGGCACTATTTTGGAAACCAGATATACGTGAAGGATGTAGAGCAAGCAAGAACTGAACAGATCAGAATTTATTTTTTTAAATAAATAAAATATTTCTATTTGTTATATAAGTGATCGAAAAATAAAGAATTTAATTCAATTTATTATTCAAGTCACTTGATAGTATATTTCAACTTTTATTTACATTTAAAATTTCTATACGAGTGTAAGACGTTATAAGTGTAAGACACATTGACAATATTTAAAATAAGGTATATTATAAAATTTTAAAATTCAGTGTAATGGAAAAATATATTTCCTTTAAAACAGAAATATAATTTATTCCGATTAGGAAAAACATTATATTGAACTGAATCATGAACAAAAAATAAACATTTGTTTAGTATTTTTAAGTGTTTTCCTATAGCAGTAATCCTGTTGGAAGGGAGTTTATTTATACAAGTACATTTTAGTATACTACTTATTTTAAAAACTATTTGAAATGAAGTGGAAATCAGAAGAGTGAGTCAATAGTAGACACAATGAAGAAAAGGAGAATTGCCTTTTTCAGCCACATATCAAGATTAATGGAAGCCAGACTATTGAAACAAATATTTGACTACTTTCGGAAGAATAAAACTAAAAACAATTGGTTCAAAAAAGTCCAAGATGATTTAGAAGAGTTAAAAATAACAATAAAACAAATTAAAAACAGAGAAGAGAGGGAGATTCTGAAGTGCAGAGTCATAAGACCTGAACTCAAAACATTTGAATGGCGATAATACACTATAACCGACGAACAATTAATATCTACAATTTTTTCATTAGAATTTTAAAAAAAATAAACTCAGGTCTTCAAATATTATCGTCAAATATTGTCTATGCACCGACCAATGTCCTAGTTTCAGTAGTGTTTTTGTCTGTAGTATAGTTTTGTAGTTCTGTAGCCTACATTCATATATCTGGTTGTGTATATTTTGTTCTTATGTGAAATGACATGGAAATATGAATGAAATCTTTGAAAATATCTTTCAATGCCGCAAGTCCTGTGATTATTTGTGTAGTGTAGAAGTCATGAGTGATTTTATGTTGATCCGTAAGTCTGGAATTAAGTAATGAGATGTCTTCCCTTGTATGTCGTTTTACAACGTGTCTACCACTGGTCCAGAGCTTTTTTGTGCAAAATGTGCTTAAGGATATAATCCTGCTTGGAGATGAGAGAATATGATAATGGAAGGAAAGGATCCTAGGAAGCCCCTTTGCAGCCTAGTCTGCTTAATCGTTTTCTGGTATGTTTGAATGCCATAACTTAATGACATTTAATTGCTACCGTCAGTTTCTAATTGCTTCAGAATGTTTCTTATATGTTCTATGACCTAATATGTTCTATCACCTACGAAATTTACAGTGATTTAAATGTAAAGATATACCTTGAAGGAGAATGAATTGAACTAAGGGCATCCTTGCTAAATGTTCACTCTAAAGGAAAAATAATTATATTTACATTTAACCATTTACATAGCCATATCCAATTTCAAACATGAAAGTAATACATTATGTAATTCCATTTAGTTCCCCTTTAACTTCCAGTTATCTCAAGTTAAAATTGTGGGTCAGGGGAGGGTGAGATGTGTTTGCACAAGTAAAATGGATTCGATATCTCGGAAGTAGATAAGTTGAAACAAAGGGAGGATGGAATTTAATATTTTCTAAAATTTAATTAAATTTTAACGTTTACCTAAGGAAATGTTTTAAGGATATAATTACAAAGGGCCGGCCTCCCAACTGATGGTCTCCCGTTTCTAGTCCTCTTGATAATTAGGCCAAGGGGGAAGGGGGAGGTTGGGGACAAAGAGGAGTTCTGGCCTGGGTTCAAAACTTGGCGTTGGAAGTCTTGTGAAGATCGTTTGGGAGTTTATTTTATAATGGTATAAGTCAGAATAGCCCTGTTATTTCTTGTAGCAAAATAAACTGTATTATTATAATTTTATTAAACACCTGGCTACTATAAAATATAATATACAATACAAAATACAATTTAGTATAATAAAAAATATCTTTCAAAAACGAAAGAAAAAACATCTAGTCAATTTTCATTCAAATAAATGGATAAGAACCCAATATTTATTTTTCTAAAATTGTTTTTATATATCTACAACTGTTTCTATACTATTATATAAAAGGAAAAGCCATTTTTCGTTTGTGATCAATAACCGCGAAAACTGTTGAACCAATCTTTACCGAATTTTAATTATATTATCTTCATAGTTCAAGGAAGGTTTAGCAATAATATTATCTGCATAAATATGTACGCAGTGAAGTTTGAAAATCAACCGATAGGTAGCGAGTGCCATTTAAGAGAGGTTACAAAGATACGTGTTATATACAGCTAGACATTTATAATAAAATTTATTTATTTTAAATTTAATTGTTACAAAAAAAAAAGGTATAAATATATGGAGCGACATGTCGATCCCAGTGCAATTTAAAAATTGACCGATGTGGCCATTATACAACAGAATTTGCAATGGTAAAACTATTAAACCCAACTGTACCAAATTTTAACTACAATATCTTCATAGTTCTAGAAATATTTATAATAATAAATTTTACAAAAATAACAATAATAGATAGTCTTGAGTGCCAGAAACGAGGTTTGCCAAACTGTCATATAATTTTATGGTTTTTTTTTTTTTATATATATCAATTTATTGAAATTTACAACTATACAAATATGTACATCAAGTAAATGAGCTGATAACGACTACAATGACATATAATAACTTAAAAAGAACAACTCATCAGTAGCACTTCAATAACATTCTACACTAGAAGAAGATAGTCCATCTTTTCAGACGCCTCGGAGGATTATCGGGAATGGAGTGGGAAGCAAGTTTAGAAACAAATGGATTTGAGTGGTTATGGAACTTACTATAAAAGGATTGGTATCTGGTTTGGGCTAACTCAGCAACATATGGAACATTAAGGTCTTTATGGATAAGCTTATTGGTGACAAAGTAAGGAGCATTTAAAATTTTTGGAAGGAATTCGATTGTAAGGATTGGATACGAGACGAATTGGATGGTTTAGTAGAGCCCCAAAGCTCAACTCCGTACGTCTTAAAAGGTCTAATAACAGTCATGTAAATAAGTCTTTAGAAAAGAAAGTTTGATCGCTTGTCTAGTAAATGTTGAAGTAGTCTGTAACCTTTTATGATCAGAAATAAAAATCCCACCAGATGGATCGATAAAATTATTACCTCCAAATTGGATGTCTGTTTATGCTTTTACGTACTCTTCAAACACTAGCTCAATTTTAACCGGGTAATTGAAAATCGATAATTTTCGCTAACAAATAATTTTTACCTCACTTTTTATCAAACATTTGCTTCTAGTGTCTTTCACAATCGTTTTTCAGAAAAAAAAATTCAAATCATGGTTGAAGACTGTTAAATTTACTTTAATTTCATGTACACGTCCATGGATGGCTCTTAAAGCAAATAATTGACAATAGTGAGGTAAAGATTATTTTTTTGAGAAAATTATCGATTTTCAAGTTCGACAAATATGTATAGAATTACTTTTTGAGAAAACTTGATGAGCTTTAGTTTTTATTTTTAAAATATTTTTGTATAGTTCACCGTTTTCGATATATAATCGATGAAAGGCGGGAACTTTTATTTATTTTCTAACCCCTACTAACGAAGCCATATTTAATGCACTGTACAATATGTTCATCGACTGGACTATAATGATTTTAGTGGCGCTGATTAGAGGCGATATCCTTCCATGATAAGCTACACAACCACTTATATTGCAAGACTCTCAACTTGTTTTCCATTCGATTTTCAATAACCTTATTTGAAAAGATATAAGTCCATTGATATATTCAGATGATTAAAATTTATGAAAAAAAAAAATCTAGACGCATTGATATGCGGTGTGAGATTTAATTCCAAATATATCTCACTACAGAGACATCATTAGGTCGTTCGATTCGAAACTCAACAGTGATAATGCGATCAACACAGGACGACCGGAAATTACCAAGTGGCTAGAATCGATAAAGCAAGTTCTACCCCAATGGATGGCAACCTATAAATAGCCTTTGTGGACAAAACTATGGGGCTCTCAAAGCAGCCATGAAATACAAAACGGTTACCCTCTTGAAGAAAAGAGTTATTCAAAACAAAAGAGACCGCAAGAGGGTAGAATAAAGGAGTGACTGATGACGACCGTCCGATAAAAGAGGTTCTGTAGGTGGCAGAAATATTAGAAGCGTTCTCGGGATAAAGGGGAAGAGGGAGGAAGAGATCAGTCAGGGAACTCGAGTGTGGCTCATAATATCTCAGCGATTGTCTCCAGCCGTCTCCTCGGGTCGTCACCTGCTCCATTCATACCTTCTTCAGGATTTCCTTTAATTAATAAGCGCTAGAGATAGTTGAAATTAAATATGCTTGAAAGAATCGTATTGAACACCAAAAACAAAAAAAATCTCAGCATCAATGCAATGCAAAATCATTGAATTAGGATTAATGAACTATGCCTCTTCGTTTGATTTTTTTTTTATTCGAAGACGATTTTTGAATGTTAAACATTCAACATCGGTTTATAAAAAACATACAAACAATTTTAATACATCAGAACTTTGCTAAAAGATTATATAAATGTATTATTATTATTTTTTTAATATTCCACAAATCCCTGTTGATCAGATCCGCTACCTAGAACTTTGTTTGGACAAACGACTTACTTGGAATCCTCATAAGATATTTAAAAGATAAGAACCTGATCGACATTTTCGAATATTCCAACACTTACTCTAGACTAGCGTTCAAAGCTCATAATTAATTACAAAAGACTTAATTACTTGGCAGTAATTACACCTATTTGGTCAACTCTGTAAGTTGAGTTGAGCTTTGGGGCTCCACTTATTCTACCAACTCGTATAAAATCCTCACAATCCAAAATCCTTCGTAAAGCCGACTTTATTATGTCACACCATATACCTACCCAATCTGAGTAAAATCTATATGCACTAGAATCCAGTAGTCTAACAACTTGTTTCATACTCATATAATACAAGTCCTGATAATTCTTCGAGCCGTCTCAAAAGAAGATGGCTGAAAGATCTAACGTAGAGATTTTACTGAAGTGCTGCTAGTGAGTGGTTCTTTACATGTTATAGACTTATAGACTTATTGTATATTTGGACTTCTACTTCTACTTATTGTATATTTAGACAAGAAGCCAAACATGTTGATAGCCACCTAAGAAGGCAAAATGAAAAGGTCTTCTAAAAGATAGGAGCTATACCAGACTTCTGTAAAGATTCGAAAGGGTAAGGTAGATGGGTAGTCCTTTAGGTTTTTCCTATGTCTGGGTGGTTTCTATGTTCCCACTAGAAAAAAATTTAAATCGAGACCGTTGGAAATATTTTTTCTATCATTAAAAAAAAAAAAAAATAGTGTTTTGAATGGTTTTATCACTTCTAATGAATTATAAATATATAATTCTAATAAAAACATTAATAATTTATAAATAATTCATGAAATGGACTCTTCTTGAACAAAATTTTAATTTTATGGAACCATGGATTAAAGGGTTAAACGGAAAACCACCCAGTGTTCTTAACTTTGGTTCCGCAGTTTGATGTAGTAACGGAGTTAATCATTGTTTTTTTTTTTTAGTATCAATCTTACAAATGGGTAGGAGCGGTAGCTGAATGGGTAAGGCGCTTGACTACCATTCTCCTGGGCCCGAGTTCAAGTCCGACAGGAGGCAGAAAATCTATTTTCTGTTATTTCGGTCGTGGCTCATTTTCGAGTTCGGGAGACATTCCTGGAGCCAACCCAGTGGGTTAAAGTGGGTATTTGTAATTGGGAAATACCTGGTGGTTGAGCGAATATTCTGGTTAAATCTCCTCCTTTCACAACTGTTGGCCCAGAAACAGTACATGCTTACATCTAAGTACAGAAGCCTTTAAGGTGTTATTTTTCTGTTGACCAGGAAAGGTTGAAATACATTAATCATAAATTATATTGTTACGAATATGTTATATGCTATATTGAAAGAAGCAGACAAGCGGATAGAGAAGGAGAGAAGCAGAGGAAAACAGAAAAAATAATTCTTGGCTTATGTATGAAACATCGATCCAAAAAGAATACAATGCAACGAAAGGGCTACTAATACCCTTGAAATAATAGCACTTCAGCACAGTTTTATCTTCGTTCTCTGAACAACGGGCTCAAGGTTCTGCATTAATATTCTAATGTGTTCAGCCATAATGGCTATCGTATTAGCCTCAGTGGTAGCTGCGATAAGTCAGAAAAAGTCGGAAGAACACTAACTCAACAGGTAGCAAGGGAAGGGAGGGGGTGAGTTAGATAGCAGCGATGAAATAGTGTTCTGTGGAAGCAGCTATGAAATTGGAGTATAACTCACCGATGATCTACAGTGTTGGTCCAGTCGGCTAAAAAAGTCACTGATACTGCCTCATCGCTGGTTCCGGGGCTGCGTTTTCTGATAACAACTTTGACCCCAAATATCATGCTTGTCTTGCTAATAATATTAATGTCTGTTTTTTTTTTTGTTTTTTTGAAATTAACCCTCCGAACACCAGGGGGTCGCATAAGGTCCCGCACAAGATTTTGCAATGGAATTCTCTCTTCTTTTTTTTTAATTTTTTCAGTAAGATTGGGTAAATGTTAATAATCTGCCTCAATTAAGAGCAATAAGTAATATATATAATTATGAATACATTAATACAAAATGTACATAAAGAAATTTATTTTTATTTATTTATTTATTTATTGCCTCTACCCTTCAGGGTCATTGGCAGTTCCTCTTCGATTTTTTATCCCACCACTCCTATATTCGTCCATAAAAACTGATTGCCTTCAAGAAATCCATTAATGACTTCACTGATTTTTCATCATTTTGTAAAATTTCTTGCAGTGTATTTGAAATTTGAAATTTTTCTCTTAGAGACGAAAACTGTGGACAATCAGCTAATACGTGTTTTACTGTCCTGGGTTCCTGACAGTTGACGCAGGTAGGGGGCTCCAAGCCGCGGAGAAGGTAGCCATGTGAGAATTCACAGTGGCCGATTCTCAGGCGGCACAAAATTGTTTCCTCCTTTCTAGATGTCCGATAGCTTGTTTCCCACTTTGCTGAGCAGTTCAGCTTTACTTCTAATAATTTAGATCTATTTATTTTCCACGTCTCATCCCACTTGGCTTGAATCGAGCTTATCATATGTCTCACCCAGTCTTGCTTAGGAATAAGGTTGATGTTTTTAACAACATCTTCGTCACTACTTCTTGCTAACTGGGCAGCTGAATCCGCTCTCTCATTTCCACAAATACCACAGTGAGAAGGAACCCAAATAAAAATAATCGTATTGTTTTTCTCTTGAAGCCTCCATAAAAGCTCAATAATTTCTAAAATGATCACATGTTGAGACTGATTCTTCTTAATTGCCAGTAACACACTCATTGAGTCTGTGACAATTACTGATTTTTCATAATTAGCTTCCAGGCAGTGCAGAAGTGCTTCCCTGATGGCAGTTGCCTCTCCAGTGAAAACAGAGCATACTGGGGGCAACTTAAAGAGATTTACTTCATTTTCCGTCACCACTGCACAACCCACTGCTGAATTTTCACATTTTGAAGCGTCAGTGTACATGACTTTATGGTCCTGAAGCTTTTCTAAGAGAAGCAAAAAACTTTTATTTGATTCAATAGGAATCATATTACTTTTTTTTTGATTTTCTTTAGTGAAATATCAATGCAGGCATTGTAATAACACCAACGTGGCTTTGTGATCTTTGGGTAGTGTTGAATATTATACAGGCTAGTACACAAATGGAGTTCAGATAGCAAGTTGAGTGCTCTTTGCTGATAATTGCATTCTGTTGCCATATTTTCGGAAAAAAATACATTTAACGGATGGTTTTCTAATGCTGATAATTTAGCTGCATATTTTGCAAAAAGATATTTTCTCCTCAATATCAAGGAAGGTTCTGCACTTTCTGCATATATGCTAAGAACAGGAGATGTTCTATAGGCACCCGTACATATCCTTAGAGCTGTATTGTGGTGGACTACGTCAAGCATTCTTAGAATCGATGGTCGGGCAAAGTTATAAATTACTGAACCATAGTCCATTTTACTACGTAAAGTGGCTTGATAAATCTTCATTAGACACTGTCTATCAGCTCCCCAACTTGAATGCGAAAGGCATTTTAGCAGTCCCAATCCTTTTGAGCAACTATCCTTGATATACTTAATATGGTTGATCCAGCTGAGTCGCTTATCTAAATACAAACCCAAATACTTCCGGTTATCAATAAAGGCAACCCTAGTAGTACCCAAAGACAGTTGAGGGTTACGCGAGCAGCTTCTTAAACGGCATATATGCATCGCATTTGTTTTGGATGTTGATACAACAAAACCGCTTTTTTTTTGCCCATTCATCGGCAGTGTTTAAAGCTTCTTGCAACTTCCATTCGATGAAATCAATAGATTTGCTTCGACTAAAGAGAAGGATGTCATCAGCATAGAGGACAATTTTTGCAGGCTTCGCAATGTTTGTTGCTAAGTCGTTTATAGCGATCAAGAACAGAGTGACACTAAGTGGCGAACCTTGCGGGGTACCATTGTTTAGCAAGTAAGTTGATGAAAATGATTCTCCTACTCTTACACAAAACTTTCTTTCGTACAGGAAATTTTTGATATATTGGTAAATATAGCCCCTGAACTGCCAATCTCTTAAAATTTTTAGCAATCTTCCTCTCCACATTGTATCGTAGGCCTTTTCTAGGTCTAAAAATAGTAGTAATGAGGTGTTCCTTGTGAGCGAAAAAATAAGCTTCTTCTGACTCGCTCGATGTAGCAGCAGAATCGGATCGAAATTTTAGCATGAAAATTTAGCAAGTTTTTCTCTAAAGCCAAATTGAGAGGTTGAAAAAGGAATTAAAGCTTCTCAGCTTTTTTCAATTATATCATATGACAAACAAGTCTCCTATTGACCATATTACTTCTCTTGAATTTTCGATAGATGAAATAGCACTATTTATGGAGCTCCATGATGACTTTTTGCGTCTTTGATAGTTCGATTGGACGAAAAAATCAGTTGGATGACAGCTGTTAGGCTTCTTTGCACTGATACTGCCTCATCGCTGGTTCCGGGAACTGCCACTTCTCCACAATTCGTTATACATATTTAGCAAGGAAGCCATTCCTTCGTGTGGTAGATGAGCTATCATTTCATAAGAACATGCCATCAATGCCAGGAGCAGATCCTTTTTTGTACTTTTGAATGGTAGATTCCAGTTCCTTCCGACTAAAAGGAGCATTAAAGGCTTCACCAAGGTCAGCTATGTTTTGGTCTTCATTGCTACAATTAGCTTCATCATATGACCCTGCATCATTGTTGGGAACGGATGAGACTTTATATTAATTGGATTAGTATATTACTTTTCCTTCTGATATTACTCCTGCTATATCGTTTTTGTGCCTAATTCCTCGTATGTTTTGTCTTGATATTCGATTGGCTGATAACAACTTTGGGACCCCAAATATGTCATGCTTGTCTGTCTGCTCTCTAAAAAATCAATTCTGACCTCTGTGATTCACATCGGCTAATGTGGATCCCCACATTGTGCTGTTAGCGTTTTCACCAAGGAGAAGGTTTAGGAAGCTGATTTGTTTTCCATATCTTCTACAGACAAATATTAATATATATGTTGCATATTGTTATTTTAGTCTTATCAGCAAAATGGATTCTTATTGCTAAGGCCTCTAGAGGAGTAGTTAATGTAATCCACAGAGGTAGAGACACCACCCCATGATCTTTCAAGCATATTCTATCTTTTTCTATATGTTCGGTATCCTTTTATTAGCATATGATTACTTTCATTTAAATGGGTTTCTTGAATGCAAAAGCACAGTTTCTCTTCAGCATTAATGGATTCTAAGTGGCGGAAAAATCCGTTACAGTTCTTGTATTATTTTCCATTTTCGAAAATTTATTTTCCATACCACTGGTATCATATGACAAAAGATGCTGTATCTTCAGTCTCGGATACACAATTAGATGTAAACGAGACTTAATGATTTTCGAAAATCTAATTTTCATACCTCTATGTTTATTTGGTTTCTGAGTTCTTGAAAATCTTAGTAGACCTGGAATGTTGTTCGTGAATTGCGAGGAGATGTTGTTTATTGTGGAGCTATCTTCACCCTGGGCCAGTCAATAAAGAGGCAGAGCTTTTCAAAAGTTAAAGGGTAATCCTCTTTCATCATAAAAGGCTCCATGAACTCCTTTGTACCTTGCTTATTTTTAGCTCTGGTTTCGTTACAACATTATTTTTAGTCTCTTCTATCGTTGAAACTCTTTTATGCTTGTCAGTAAGAGTTGTCTGTTTTTTATTTTCAGTCAAATTTAATTTCTTCAAGGGGAATTTGGTTGTTTATCAGAAGATACTTTACGTGCAATACTGTCTGTTTGTTTTCCAGTGTTAGGTCGGTTTCTGTCTTATTAACACGGTTAATTTTTCTTTATTAATTGTCCCTTTTTTTTTGCAAAATAATGTTGTTTTCCCTTTTTTTTTTGGTCGTTCATTTTCTTTTATGTTTGAGTTGTTGAGTAATTTCGAAAAAACTAATATAACCTCCTGGTTATAATTAGTCTTACATTCGTTGGTTTTGGTCAAGTTTGTTAAATGTAAAAGTAAAATAAAACAGAGTGCCCTAAAAGCCGATAGAATTAAAAGGAGTTAAAAAATGTGAGTACAATTATGACCCAACTGATATTTTACAATATTCACCTACTGTCAGCCTACGGATCCTCGAACCAAGCCCGTCATTTTCATGAAAGATGCGGAAGGAAATTTCAATCGATTTGGGTAAGCCAGACTCAAAAAGGGGGCCTTGACCCACAAAGAAGTTACAGGATAGTCCAATTATACCCTATTTACAATATTCACTCAGCCTACGGATCCTCGAACCAAGCCCGTCATTTATGAAGGGACAAGCCAGACTCAAAAAGGGGGACCCACATGGATAGTCCAGTCAATCTAGACCGAAAATGGGCAATCAGAGGAACTAAAAATACTAGTTCGAATCTTTTCAGGAATGTGTAGGGGGTCCCTAAACAAGAGAAAATAAAATCCCTTTAAATCCCTGTGACGCTGGGGGAGGGGGGATGATTTGCGTTGAAAAAGTTTGTGCAATATGACAAAATGAAAACTTATTAAATTTCCTACAAGTTCGGTTATATATATATATATATATATATATATATATATATATATATATATATATATATATATATATATATATTTTTTTTTTTTTTTTTTTTTTTACGGAAAAACTGGGCCGTTTTCGTGCTAATAGCTCTTCTTGCCTTATTTATTGTTAATAAATAAACAATATTTATTATTTCATGTATTTTATTAAGCAATTACTCCTCACATAAATTGCTAAAAACAAGTAACATGTTTCGGGATCATGGCCACATCCTCAAACTCGTCTCTGTTTCCATTCTTATCCAACCAACTTCTTCACTTTTATTCCTCCAGTGGTTATTCATTATGCCATCTACTTTTTCTTTTATTTTCTTCGATACCGGAGGAATAAAAGTGAAGAAGTTTGTTGGATAAGAATGAAAGCAGAGAAGAGTCTGAAGAGAACAAAGAAAGAAGATTTGGAAGTGGAAAGGTACAAGTACATAGATAAAAAAATTCTATATTTATTTAAAACAAATTTTTACTAGTAAAATACTGTTGATAAATTCGGGAATCATAACAAAAAAACTAAATTAGATAAAGCATGCCCAAAAATGAAATAAGGGAAGAAAATGTGGTTGATAAGCAGGAATAGTAGAAAGCATTTAAGAAATTCGGATGAAAGTACGTGAAATATAAAAATGGAAACCTAAACAAAAATCCAAAATCAGTGATACTAACACCGATCCCATTAGATTTTATCGGTATAAGTTTCAAATAAATTTTAATAACAATTCCACAAAATCGTAGAAAAAATTTTCCGGTCAATTTTAATCCATTATTACAAAAATAAATAGTACAATAATATATAAATAAAATGGGGAAAAAAAGTGAATAATAACAGTGAATTGTGGATTTTAGTAGAATAGTTGTTTGTAACAAGCGATACTACCCTGTTAAATATGGTTGATAGATCTATTATGACTGGAAAAAAACTAATGATTAATATTCCAAATGTAGTGGTACATAAAATGAAAAAAAAAATTTAACTTGTGAATTGTGAATGTTGGTTTAAAGTGTTTAATAGTTTTCTTGTAGTGAACTATGTCCTACTTTATGATTACCGGTTCAAATAAGAAATAAAAAGGATTAATTTCTTCACTAGGAATTTAGGTTTATTGCTAGGTAGAATCGTAAAATTTTACAACCTGCATGTCTGCAGATATTACGTTCTCAATTTCCGATGAAAGCACATTAAGGGTCTTTATTAACAAATATATATATCAACATCATCTTAGATAAATAAAATACATATTGGTTTATTTTAATAGCTATACATTACTTTTTTTCTAGAACAATATTTAATATGAGCGGATAGAGAAAGGCCATCGAAAAAGAAAATTAATTTAAAAAAATTAAAAATCTAGAGTTCTGTGTAAAAAATATGGGACGTTTATTTTGCAAATGGGGCAAGTCCATTTTTTTTTGTTATCAAGAGATATTTGTTTATTAGTTATATGAGCTTGATATATACTTGTTACATATTCCACTTTCCATCACCCAAAAAACAAACAAAACAAAACATACAATGTAGCTTTGAAAACATACATATTTAATAATTGATGAAGGGCCCTGTATCAAAACAAAGGTAGGTGATTATTATTTGCAGAAAAACAACTCTACTTGTTTTCCTCAACAATACATCGTGTTTTAAGGAAACAACACTTTGATAATTTTAATCATAAAAAAATTGTATAATAGGAAGGAAAAACCTAAAAATCGAATAAAGTTGTATCTATAAAAATATAAGAAATTGATAAAAAAACAAAACAAAAAAAAAATAACATGTACGAACGGTGAGCGAGATGGATAGGACATTGGATTCTCAACTCTAGACTGTGTTTTACTTCATACTACATTAACTTGGGCACACTCAGTCTCATTTAAGATGGTAGTATCGATTGGGGAAAAACAAGTAAAATCACCGCTATTCTTACCAGGTACTTTCCTTCATAGGTTGTAGTAATCGGTACAGTTACAGGATACAGTAAAACCATAGAATAAATAAATAAAAAAACAAGTCGAAATAAATTTACACTTATTTCGTGAAGTAAGTATTTTAGGCTGAGAACTTCCGAACCAGTTTACACCGTCATATGAGGAACTAGATTGGACTCAAGATCTTGGCTCATATCTTTCGTCGTCTAGCTTGTTTTTAAGTAAGAACTGTACTTCAAGATGGCTATCCTTGTGTAATTATAATAAATGAAGTAAAGTTTGCCGGGCGGAATAATAATCGGAGTAGGACTGAGATGGTCTGAGGCGGCTCGGAGTGAGGGGTTAGCTAATGAGGGCGACAGTAGAAAATAATGACTATCAGTTATATGTGAATAGAAGGCACATCTAGGTTGCAGTGCTAAATAAAAAAATAATAAAATATTCAAGCATCATATTTTCTCTAACCATCTGAACAACCACGTTTTTATTATTTCAGAAATTTAATGTGGAATTAAATTATTAGACTTTTTTTTGTTCACTACATTTATAATAAGCCGTAATAACGGCTCATTATAAATGTAGTGTATAGATGTATACTAATACATCTATTTTTGGATAATATTTACTATTACTCCAAACTATTGCACATTATTAAGTTTGGGAATCAAATATGAACATGGAAAAACGAAATTGTATTTATTGAATTAAACTGGAACACTTGGCAGCTCAATTTAGTTTCCCAATGGCACGAATAATTAATTTCTGCTTTTTACCCTCTGGTGAAACTATCACATACACACCCTACTGCAGTGATGACATAATATATCAAAAACTTATCAAAGAATAACCTACATTGGCCAATTAGAAGGTTTTTTTTCTCTGACATCTCGTGTTTACTACAGAAAGAAAAAAAAAAAAACTAAACAAGCTGTGTTACAAGTCCTTATACCTTGCTCGTCAGTCTTATCTCCAACAGATTTCCAACTGTTCAGAATTTCAGACAACTACTGTAAAGGTAAAAATGTTTGAAAATGATTTTCAAATCCAAAAAACGATTTTTTATTTTATTTTTCCAAAAACCCTTAATTTTTTAGTTCTGTGAAGCTGATTAGGGAAAATGTATAGAAAATGAAGGTAAATATTTTGAATAAAAATGTTTTATAATGAGGTTTATTTGATTTATTTAATTTAATAACCTTTCCTGTAATAACAAACATTTATATGAAACGATCTAATACATATAATTACTATATAAAAATAAGGCTAGAAAAAGTTCTTTATGTAACTAAATATATTATAAAATAAAATTTTCATTTGTTTAAAGCAGTTTCATTGTTTCTTTTCATTATAATAAGAAAATGGGATATTTTTGGTTGCTTTCAAGTAGCCGATTAAATTAGCTAGCCGATTTAAATTTAAATCAGTCCGTCCAAATTAAGCGACTATATCCACATATTTTTTCGAGGTTTCGATAGCATCTTGTGAAATCCTGCAGACTCGATAAGAAATTTATTTAAATGCAAATTTAACGGATCGCAGGGATTAGATATTGGAAAGCAGTCTGGAAAAACAAAGGCTGAAGGACGAGATAGAGCCGGGGGCTAAGCGGGGCCATAAATAAAAGCTGACACCAACAACTAAAGCCTAACTAATTGAAAACAGGGGGCGCTTGCAGAAGTAATTGCGAGAGCGGACAAAGGATAAGAAATGTTAAGTTCACTTATAGCCAACCAAGACAGTAAACTTTCAGCATTCATCAAGCTCCTCGCTAAACGGAAACTTGTCGGAGCCCTTCCCTCTCTTTTCTAATGACCGTTAAAAAGCGTCAACGGGTTTTGAAGTTATTAGTACCAATCCTTTAGAGATTGCAGCTCTCTTCGGAGAAGTTAACGGACCCTTTCTAACTGGGCACTGAGCTTTTTAAGGCAATCAACAACAATTTAATCAGTTATGATAATAAAGTTCAAATTAAATTCATAAAATAAACGTAGATTAATTTTACACATTGGGGCTTAGCGTCATTATGTACTGGAGTAGTTTATTGCAGCTCAGCCCACCCGCTGCCTTGCGTAACGGACACAATGAGAATCTCGCATCAACACACTCTGCCATCAAGTAGCTAAATTAAATGTTATTAACAGGTCTTCCACGTCAGCAGGAACAACTTACACAGCATCCAGAATTTGTCAAAACATGCAACGCAAATGAGAGAGAAAACGGTTGATTTCCGAGATTCTTAATTTCCTCTTAATAATTTATGAAGAGTTTAATAAAATTGATTTCAAAAATCATATCGCATGAAGACCGGAGATTAATTCCCATTAAATGCATCATAATATATTTTATACAGTACACACTTTAAGGCCAACATCTTTAAAAATACCGAAGATATCTGGAAAACCAAAGACTACCTGCTCCGTTGGGTATTAGAGCTAGCAGATATATATAAGCAATCACCTCCCTACAACTTACAACCGATGAAATTAATTACCCACCATGGACTTTAAAATTACCTGCAATAAATTAAAAAAACTGCAAAAATTCACTAAAAATAACACTACAGGACTTACATATCTAGCGGAATTCCGCCAAGACAAATATAGTAATAGAAAATATATTTCTAAATTAAATATTTCTAAATCCTTTGTATCACACTCCAGCATTATCATATATAAACTTCCTTTTGACCAGTGACTTCACTGCAGAATGTTATGCGATTTGTGGGACGCATAATATGCAATGTGAAGAAGAAAACTTTGTAATATGCACAGATTCCTTATCTGCTCTAATGGTATTAAAAACAGTTACACTAAAGACCATTTAGTAATGAAAGCTGAATTGCATGCATCAATCATAAACAATATGAAAAAAAAATGTATTGTCGGTTTGGACTCCGTCTCACGAAGAAAACAAATGAAACGAAGAAGCTCATCAATAGACATCACAAACATATATACATCTGACATTTGGGAAAGCATAGAAGTACTAAACAAACTAAAATCTATCAAAAAAGAAACAATAGAAAAGAAGAAGCTGTTATAACTAGACTTAGGATCGGCCATACACGTCTCACTCACGGATATCTTATAACGAAGGACAAAGTGCATATCATGCAATATACAACTAACAGTTAAACATTTTCTAGTAGAATGCCTTATATGGTGTAGTTATTTTCAGGAAGAAGGATTCCATGTAAATCTCCCTAACATGCTTGGTTATAATAGTAAAAATATCGAAATAATAATAAGATTTCTTAAAAAATACAACTTATTCAATAAAATTTGAAAAAAAAAAAAAATGAACAAAACTAAAAAAAATAAAAAACATAGATTGAAGGACACTAAAGACCCTCCACGTTGAGCGTCCATAAGAATTTCAACTCAACCCAACCCTAAAAATAACAAAGGTTGAGTGAGGATTATAAGTTTTCAGAGAAATATCAGTGCAACCTCCACAGAGATTAGAAAAAAAATAAAGTAATATTTAAGTAATAAATGAAAAGCATTGAAATTTTTATTACCTTAGAATTGATAATATGAATTATTTTTTTTTAAATTCTTTGAACTGTAATTACATTATATATTATATTTTGTAAATTATAAATGTAATTTGCTGTTTTCAATTCATTTATTGAACAGTTATGAATTATATATGGTAATAGCAATTGACGTTTTAAACTGAGAATCGAAAAAAAAATTGTACCGGTACATCAATAATTTAAAATAATTCAAAAAGCAATACACAAACTGAAAAGTTCAAAACTTACAACCGCTCCTGGCGTCATACGTTTTGCCACCTAATTCAAGACATTTATTTCACAATAATCACGAGCGATAAAATTAAATTAAATAAATACAAAATAAAACGCACATTAACACTACTTAATTACTGTAAGTTATCACTAGAACACTGTAACACTATTTATAACATTAAACTTGACCGAAAACCACACTACACGACCGTTAGAAGTGAACATCTCGAGATATTAATTCAAACTGACAAAAATAAGTCTTAACAGAAGGCAAGGAAGAATCAGGTGATTTAATTAACAATAATCGAATCTGATTGGCTGAGACTCATCGTACCGCACTCAATATATTTCGTTTGCACTTTACTTACTAGTTGTACTACTGTCCATGTAAAAAACATTAGGTATTTCCAGTTCTGACCAGATATGTTGTATATTTAGAGATAATTTTTTTCCGTTTTCTAGAAATTAATATTTTAAGTTCAATTTGTGGAGTGTTTGAAGTAAAAAATAATAAAATAATAAAAATACCACCGCATTTCCAAACAATCCTGAATTAATACCTCAATCCTTTCAATTTTTTATATTAATAGTTTCTATTTTATAAATTGACTAAAAAACAAATAATAATTTGTAAAAAAATAAATAAAAACGAATTCTTCACTTTAAAGATTCTAATTATATTACCTCTATGCTTTGAAATTATATAGTATTTTTTTAACTTTACTTTTTATTTCACTTACATATATCTTCAGGCTTAAGGTAACCAACAAATTCATTAAAAATATAATATGAGATAAGTATGTAATTCATGAGGGAGACTAGTAACCAATGGTACCACCTCACTTTATTTCAGCTTATTTATTTCTTAAGGAGATCTCTCATCCAACTCTTTTTTATCATCCGATATGTATTGTTTAGAACAGTAGCATTGGTCATATTTTTTTTAATAAATCAGTAGATACGGCCATAAACATTGTTCTCCAAACTGTTTTTTTTACTTTATTTTGATACCTAAATTTTTTTTTTTCATTTATTGATATTTAGAACTGTACAAAATAATATACAACAAGTAAATGTGTTGACAGTGAATACAATGGCATGTACATAACTTGTGAACTACTCACTGGTAGCACTTCAATAAAATCTACACTAAAAGGTCTCTTGGAGTGGTTATGGAGCTGACTATGGAAGGATAGGTATCTGGTTTGGGCTAAATCAGAAACATATGGAACATTAAGATCTTTATGGATAAGTTTATTGGTCACAAAGTAAGGGGCATTGAGGATTTTTCGAAGGATTTTGGGTTGTAAGGATTGGATACGAGATGAATTGGAATACCTAAAATTAAAATGAAATAAACAAATAATGTAGAATACTACTTTATTATTAATTTAGGCATTTAATTTAATGAGCATGTTACTAAAACCTATCTTTAGATTTAATCAATTTCTTCATACTTAAAATTTCAAAACCCGAAACACTACTTAATTGTTAAAAATACAAAACGTGTTCAACATAGCATACTGTAACATAGTGTCGCATTACAAGATTAGTAAAAGAAAAATTATATATACAGAATTTAAAATATAGATGCAAATCGTTTTTAAAGAAAGTAATTCTAAAATTTTTAAAATAAAATAAACGTTTATTATAAATAATTAAAGGTTAGATATAACTTGAAGGTATTTAAAACTTTAAGAAGTATATATACAGTGGTGAATAAAAGTGATGCGTAATAAGACTAAACTTTAAGGTAAAATTCCCTTTGGAAGGTAAATTAAAAAGTCAAAGTTATACAAACTCATCCATGCAATTTTTACTAACAAGTAAAGTTTTACAATGCTTTCCTTCAACGGAACAGTGCAAACTTCATCTTTTGATGCTGGAAAGTTCTCGGCTTCAGTAGACAGTTACATCTTGTTTTATAAACAATGATTATAACAGGTTTAAAAGTTCTCATTATATTCAACATATGTAAAAGTAAATTCGATGCAACTGCTGAAGAAATTAAATTTGAAAAGGTTCTTAAATTGATTTCGGACTATGTTAAAAAAAAAAAATTCAACCTGAGTGAGAAAAACAATATATCATGGATATGTTTATTTATAATTTTAAAAAAACTATCGGCAAATTTTCGATCCGAGCAATACCAAAGAGTTAGGGCGTGTTAAAATGTTTCAATTTTGCGGATGAAAATTTTTTTTTACAAAATTATAGGTTGCAAGGGCGACGTTTTAGTTTTTACGTTAGAAAAAAAAACTTAAGACCCCCGACAAAAGACATATCCATTATATTTGAATGCGAAATCGTTCTTTACTTGTTTTTGGCTTTGGACCGTAAAAATAAAAAAAAAAAAAAAAAAAAAAAAAAAAAAAAAAAAAAAAAAAAAAAAAAAAAAAAAAAATGGTGATACTCGAGAACTTGATAGGATACGACACCGTGGTTATTACACTATACACCTATAAACACCATTACAGCTTAAAAAAATAAACACAATTAATAGTCACCGTATATTTAACAGAGGACTGAAATGGAGCCCACGAATCAAAATAAACCGTAAAACCCTAAATGTCCGAACTAGACCGGTCGGTAAATATTCGATATAACAGACGCTGTAACTACGACGCCAACAAAAAATATTTTTTAAGTCCCATATGTTGTTGATTTGACATGAACCAAATTACTTTTCTTTCATAAAAAAACCAAAACAAACTCACACGAATCCTTTTCTTTTTTTTAAATTTTAAATATCGATAATCCTCAGAGGCGTCTGAAAAGATTGACAATCACTGGCATTTATCCCTAATTTGATCCTGACCAGTGGGTTCTTCAAATCAATCAAAAGTTTATTTATTTTATTTTGTTCCTACTAAATAAAATATAAATATGACTTTTTTTTTATTCTTTTAGAAAATTATTGGTTTTATTGTAGAGTAATTTCTACATCTGGTAAGCTGATCAATTTTCCATACGAAGTCAGAATACTGGAGGTTAAGCTTATTTTTTCTTAAAGAATATTATAGCATTTATTCTACATTCTGAATTTGTATATAATTTATTAGATTAAGAATTTAATTCAGACTAATAAAAATTCATAAAAAAAATTCTATAGGGTATTGATATTAGGGTTGGGTATCAGAGAAATTATAAAACTGAATACATTTTAAACAATAACAGATTAAAAATAACGTACATAACATTAAAAATTTACCAAATGTTCTTCATTCATAAACTATTGAAGAATATTAAAATAAATTAATTAAAACATAATTGATGACTTAGACGTTTTACGCCCTAAAACTATAAAGGACAACAAAACTGGCAGTTATTATGCTATGTTCTGAAAAACATTTTGACTCCTGTAAGAAAATCTCGATACATATTGTAATAATATGCAAATTTTTTTTTGTTAATTTTAAATATGATCCCCTAAGGTGTTTCTCCGGGATGGTTATATACAATATTTATAACCGACATTCTCTGTATACAATATTTACAGAGTATGATTTTATTTAACTTTTGTATTTTTATGTCTTTTATTTTTTGTTCCTACAATTATATCCTATTTTGAATAGGCTTTTATTAACTTCACCTGCATGTAACGGGACCTTTTATCGCAATTTTCACCAATTTCCAGCTTTGTTTTAATGTTCTCACTTAGTCTAGTTAAATCACTCTCAAAGTCTGCATTGAATAAGGTGAAGTAGTAGGTTTTAAGTTTTTATATGGTCCAGATGGGTCCTGAGAATAAAATATTAAAAAACAAAATTTGATAAGGGGAAAATGTTTCAGGGGCAAAAAAACCCAAACTTTTTGAACTTTTTTCAGAGTTTGGAAAAAAACATATAGAAAAAATGCGTTCAATCGAAAAATGCTGTATTTACAAAATTAAAGCTTATTAAATAGTACATCTAAAGAAATCCCTTAAGATAAATTTAATTAAGACGTTTAGCCACAATCAGTCGTCAAACATCTAAGAGTTTTGCCAAATTAAAAAAGTTAGTTTCGGTCATGTTTAAGAATCTATGGCTTATCCAATCAAAAAATGTTATATAATAAAATTTGTAGATCATTAAATGTTGTGCAAAATAGGATTTTTGAGGTGAAAATTTGCTTATTCCTATTCTTAGATATGTCAATAAAACTAAAATTGTTGGTTGATTGTGGATAAACTGTGTTAAAATTTTAAACAAATCACGAATAGTATAGACATTAGCTTCGATCCTTAAACTCAAAAAGTTAAAGGTTTGACTGCAGCAAATTGTTCACCACACATAGGTTATTGGTTAGTTTTGCTATAAAAGCGTATTTTCCTAGTTTTTTTAAACTACATATAGGTATATTATTTTTTATTATATTCACAGTGCACATTGCATGAATTAATTCATTGTTATCAATATTACTCATTGTTCTTGAGTGAGGCAGCTTGTAATATTTATACCAAAAAAAAAAAAAAAAAAAAAAAAAAAAAAAATCGATGTAGGTATATGTATTTATTTTTTAATAATCTTGAAAAAAGATATTTTTTGATGTATAAATAATATTTATTAGAACTAAATGAGCTGGGGACCAGTAACGCATTTGTGATGTTAAGCCTTCCAGTCCTGCTAACTTTGGGCCCAGGACCTCTTCAATGAAACCATTCCTGGAAGACCAACAATCCAGGGGACGTGCCCAGCTCACCACGACCACCAAAACTTTAGTAAACGACAAAGCCTCTCTATTTAACTCCTGGCTTGTTCTAGTCCTCAACAGGCAACGCTAATAAAGTTTGGAAGTGTATTAGTGAGGTAGCCGATAAATAGAAGCCCTATACACTTTTTTTCATATTAATTCTTTATATATTAACTACATTTTTCCAGAATGGAAAAATAATGGTCACAATAAAAATGAAAAGTTATTTCGGATCCAAGAGTTCTCTTAAAGGTATATATATAAGTTAAGTTCGCCCAGAAGAAAAACATAAAAAAAAAAAAGAAGGAAATTAGGGAGCTAAATGACACTCACACGTAGATAAAGACTGACTTTATTGTTCAGCAATCCTCTTTATATACATTCTGTAGTTTGTTTGGGATTAAGCTAGGAATTAAGATGTATATTATCCCCCTATACATCTTAACTTATATATATATATATATATATATATATATATATATATATATATATATATATATATATATATATATATATATATATTTTAATCTCAGCCAAAATATACTTCCCTCACAAAAACATTAAAACATTTATTATCTATAAGGTTAGGACAAGAACAAATAGATCCTGAAAATTTAAAATAATCACTAATAGTTACTAAGGCATATTATAGATAACATAAAAATATATTACGTAATTCTCCTTTCTCCTAGAAATAAAATTCTCATACAAAGTTCAATTTTCCATCACAATTCAAATCTTGGCTAGACTTCCTAGGTCTCATGCAAGCTTATCAGATCTGGCGCCAGTAACTTCTCTTTTTTAACTCAGGATTATTCGCCAGCAAAAAACCGGGAATGACTGTAATAAATATGATTTTTTTTTTATTCTTTTAGAAAATTATTGGTTTTATTGTAGAGTAATTTCTACATCTGGTAAGCTGATCAATTTTCCACACAAATCAGAATACTGGAGGTTTCTCAAACAATATTAGAATAGAATAGAATAGAAATAAAACTTTATTCTGGGACAAAGTCCCTTAAGAATAACATTGAATATCACAAAGTAAGATCATAAACTGGCCGAGAGGCTTTTAAAAATAAAACAACTTAGGTAAAATTAAATACAAATAGGTATAAAAAAAAAAATACAGAGAAAAACTAGAGAAAGAATAAACTATTAATAAAAAGAGAGTGAAAAGATAAATATACAAAAAAGAGATTAATATTGTAAACAAAATTGCAGAAGAGAAAAAAACAAACAGAAACTTAAAGAAAAATAAGAGATAGAAAATCCAAAATTAGTTTTAGTTTTATGTCTGACGGTCTTAATAAATAAATTAGACAATTACATACATAGTACATATATCCTTATAATTAGAGAGCGTCGGGTTGGAGGGAAAGAAGATGGTGAAAGAGTAGTGTTTTGAATGTTCCAAGGGAGGAAGCATTGCGGATACAGGGGGGGAGGGAATTCCAAAGATTAGAGGATCGGACAAGGAAGGAACGTTGGAATGCAGTACTTCTGTGGGATGGAGTATAGAGATCGGAAAGACGAGATCTTGTATGCAGTGATTTGATAGCAGACTTGAATTTCAGGTTACTGTAAATAAAGGGAGGGTGACGGGTGTTGATAACTTGGAATAGGTAGGAGCCTAGAAAGTATTTTCTGCGGAAGGAGGGGAAAAGCCAATTTAACTCAGTATAGAGATGCGAAACATGGGAACGTCTCGATGTTCCGAAGACAAACCTAATGAAGCAATTCATGATGCGTTTTAATCTGTCCTCAAGAACCATCGAGAGCCCGTCATATATCACGCAACCATAGTCAAATTGGGGGAAGATAAGGGAGGATACTAGAAGTTTGCGTGTGGGTAGGGGAAGGAGGTGACGGGAGCGGTGAAATAGTTTTAGGATACCGATTGACCTTCGGGAGATTTGTGCCATAATAACAATTCTATAGGGTATTGATATTAGGGTTGGGTATCAGAGAAATTATAAAACTAATTACATTTTAAACAATAACAGATTAAAAATAACGTACATAACATTAAAAATTTACCAAATGTTCTTCATTCATAAACTATTGAAGAATATAAAAATAAATTAATTAAAACATAATTAATTAATTTATATTAATTAAATATTACTTAATGTAATCAATAATTTAATGACATTCCTAAGCTTTTCTCGACTATAGATACAGCTCCTATAGATATGCTGCGGACTATTTCCAACCCTACTTACTGTCCACATGCATATTTCTAGGGATGTGCCGTTTTTCTAATGCCCATTCTAAATTTCAAAGATGTTTTAGAAAATAATCGGTTTCGAGAATTAATAAAGTAAAATCCTAGAAAGGGATAAATGTTTTGTGATTCCAGACTATGCATTTACTATAGAAAGATTATTCTCTCTAATGAAAAAGAATTTTTTTTTATTCCTGATCAACTTTACTAGAGCATTGCTACTGTTAGCCGAACGGAACCCAGAAATTTTAGGATATGTATCTTCTTAAATACAAATTTGTAAAATCAAACAAATTTTTTTTTTGTACATTATGTGAATTCTATTTATCTTAATAATAACGTTTTTAATATATTTTACGTGTTTTATTTTTTTTTTTTTTTTTTTTTTTTTTTTTTTTTTTTTTTTTTTTTTTTTTAGCATTGGTCATGCTGACGCTTTCTGAACAACAAAAAATAATAAACAGTCCAGGCGCATTTAAAATTCACGGCAAATCAAAGCAATATGAATATGCAAAAACTACAAAAGAATATTTGAGGATTTTTTAAAAGGCTTTTCAAAGAATGAATAATTTTCAAACTGGCCAACGAAACTTTATACGCATGCGTGCTCAACTTAACAATTAAATTAGTATATTTTAAAATAGGTACCGTGACCTGTATATTGCATCGTTGGCAATGGCTATTTTCCCTCCAATGAGATGTGAATAGAACAAAATATAATTTGCGGCTAAAGCGATATAAATCGCAAAACGAAAATACTCTTGAAGTTTTTCGATTGTTTTGACTTTAACGAATATGTAAACAATGAGATAATCATACTAAACAGTTGTCTAAGGTTTATTTAAGAATAACAAAATGTAAAGAGCTCGATAAAAAATACTTCGATTTTTGATTTTTGTTCATCGACGAAGCACTGTCCGACGCACAATGGGCAAAAAATCCATTTCGGTGGCCAAAATTTTTTTATTGCAGAAATATGTTTTGAATGACGTCCGATAGACGGGGAAAATACTTTTGAAATTATCATGAAAGTGGAAGATTTCATAATAAATAACTGAATTGTCGACCTATCCAAGGTGTACGGTTAAATTAGATGACTGTAAAGCCTCATTTGATGGTGCTAATTCTTTAATGTAATATAGTACAAATGAGCTGATTCTGTATATTAATGTAGCAAAGTCATGTACGATCGATTATTTCAAAATTAAGTGCATTTTTTATGACTTATTAAAAATAAGTCCTCAAAAACTAAAAGTAAACTTTTTGGAAAAATAGCCAACATTTACAAGGACGATGGAGTACGATGTTGAAATTTATATCACGTCGATGTGTGTTATTTTGTGTTAGTTAAATTCCAAAAATCATATCCGTTTCGATCCGTGTGTCATTATTACCCCCCCCCCCTCCCCTCCCAATCGAAACCGTTCCTTTTTGTAATTTATTACTTCACACACTTTTAGATCTGGTGGTGGTTTTTCAGGTACATGATGTAACTTCAGAAAAAGATGTATGCTCTTGATGATGTTTGTCATAATGTACAAGCTTTCAAGAGTTATCACTTATTTAGCGACCGAGAAACATCAAAGTTATAAATTAAGTATATTTAACAAAACTTTCAGTGATCGATATACTTCTACTTAGCTAAGTTGATGAAAGAGTAATGTCGATGGCAATAAACATAAAAGGAAAAACGATTAACTTAAACTTAGGGAAAATGAAGCTTCAAACTGTGAATTAATCATAAAAAGAAGATTTATCGAGTATTACAGTAAATTACAGGAGCTATTTGTGATGAGTTTGGTTTTAATTACTTGGGAAGAAAGCAGGGGGTAGGGGGCCAGATGTAGTTATTGAGGGGGCCATCCGGCAAAAATTTTAATTGGAGCTGCTCGGCCACAGAAAGGAAAATTCCTTCGGAAAAACTTTTGCCATTCTTTCCCCTTTTCTGCCGAACCAGCCTGGAACGGGCCTCAATTATTGTGTCCTCAGTTCTCATTTATTCTGGCTAATTAAAAGATTAGGTATCGATCTCGGTGGAAGTTGTCTTTGAACCATTTTGGCGGTTCTCATTCAGTAGAAGCTCGAAACGGTTTGCGTTCAGCTGCAAAAGGATTTTCTTGATTTGCCATAAAATATCGGTTTAAAAACAAAAGCTCCGGCATCTAAATATGTCGATTTTGGATACCCACGCCATTAACAAAAAATTGAGTCTTCATTATCTCTACTCATACCTCGGTTTTAAAAATAAATTGCCTGTACAAAAACTATGCATATCACAGCTAAAACAAACCAAATCTAATTTTTTAAAAATCTAACTATTTAAGAAATGAATAAGTAAACATCATATCGTCGCTTAAAGAACTATACGCCATGCCATCTTTCACAACTTTACTTGTGCTTTCACAACTACATCTTTCAAAACTACATATAGGTGCTAATTTATTCATATTATTATTGTTATCGATATAAAGTTAAAGTAAATGGGTAATTATTAGAAAAAAATAAGAACCTTGTGCCTCCATTTCGTCGGGGTATAAGATTGAAAAAAAGCTTAGTTGTTGGATTTGAACAAAAGATTATTTTTGTGACATGTGGACAACACTGGTTGTAGCAGTGTCGCCTTTTTTTTTTTATTTTTATTTATTTTTTTTCTAGCCTCGGCAAGGGATTTAGCGCGAAAACGCAAAGAATAAGGTCTAACTATTTTTGACCATGAAGTGACTCATAGCATGTGATTGCTCAAGCGGCAACTTATGACTTGTTACATTCAGACAATGTAAAAAAAAAGTATATGTATTTATAATATAATGATATAGAAAACCAAAGAAATTTTATATAAAAAAAAAAAAAAAAAAAAAAAAATGTTTTCACTACAACTAATGAAGAGTACTAAAAACGAAAATTAAATTAAATCTTTGTCCTCACCACTTACACCGATGACACATGTGCGCTATAAGTAAATAATAATCGTTCCGTTGCATCCCTATCACTACAATCTCATATTACTAACATTCAAGAATGATGTCGAAATTGGAGAATTAAAATCCAAACGTATCCCATAAAATTACCTTTACCCTTCGTCGTAAACCTACGACTTCCTGCCCTACAGTATTCTTTATTGATATTCCACTAATCCCTGTCGAGCAGATCACCTACCTAGGACTCCACTTGGACAAACGTCTGACTTGGAATCCACATACAAGATTAAACGGCAAGAAACTGCTCGTCGTTACAGACTACTTCAACATTTACTAGACAAACATTCAAAGCTTCCAATAAATTACAAAAGACTCATTTACATGACTGTGATAAGACCTATTTGGGCATACGAACTTGAGCTTTGGTGTTCCACTTAACCATTCAATTCATTTCGTATACAATCCTTACAATCCAAAATCCTTCGAAAAATCCTCTATGCTTCACATTTTGTGAAAAATAAACTTATCCATAAAGATCTTAATGGTCCATATGTTGCTGATTTAGATACGTATCCTTCCATAATAAGCTCCATAACCACTCCAATCCACTAGTCTCCCAACTTGCTTCCCACTTCATTCCTGATAATCCTCTGAGGCATCTGAAAAGAAGATGTCCTAGAGACCTTTTAGTGGAGGTTTTATTGAAATGCTACTAGTGAGTAGTTCTTTACAAGTTATTTACATTCCATTGTATTCACTATCATCACATTTACTTAATGTACATTATTTTGTATAGTTGTCAATAAATGAGAAAAAAAAAAAATCTTTTTTTCGGGTTGAGTAAGGAACTACCGAGCTTCCCATTTAGGTGTACAACAAAACAATTTTTATAAATACAACATTTATAGAAGATAAATATTACAGAAGTTTCTGGATTTATTATTGAAGACAATGTGCAAATAAACAATCAAAATGAATTTTTCCCCCACACTTGTAAATAAGCCTGTTTAATTGAAAACCATATTCTAGCTGACGAAAAAAAAAATCTGTATTCATATATCTTTTTCTATTGATATTTCAGCATCAACAACAATTCCGGTATATGAATTTTCGATTATATTCGTATGCTGCAATACTAATTTTTTTTTTTTCTTTTTAATTTTAACAATACGCCGTTATTATTAAAATCCTAAGAACAGAAGAGAATTTTCCATATTCTTTCCCACTGTTTATCATTCTCGAGAATTTTAGAGCCCCTTTAGAACATTTCCATATGATAATGCCGAAGGCATTGGGTTCAGAGGCTGAAAATACTTCCAAAAAATACACCTCATTATTCTAAGATATAGCTTGAAGGAGGAAAAGGAGTCAATTCTCTTCTTCTGTCTTCTAATATATTCATCCATCCTTGTTTCAGCTGCATCTTCCCATGTCCGTCAGGCAGCAGCAGGAAGTGAAAAATAATTCACATGTTGAATATCAAGGGTAGCTTATACAGAGGGGGTTATTCTGAATAGAGTGAGTAGACTGAATAATAAAGAGATGAGGAAATGAAAAACCAAAATAGATGAAAATGTTCTTAAAAACTCATAACTGTCTTTTATTTAGTTTATTATTGAAGTATCAATGAGTGCCAGTAATAAAAAACCATAATTTTTTTTTTTTTAATGATTAATGTACATTATTTTTAGGTTTATTGTATGGAATTTTATAAGGGAGTGTGGGTAAGGCACTAAATTTCTAGCTTCAAAACCCTGGTTCGAATCCGGCTGATGCAGAACATTTAATTTCTGTTTCTTCAGCCATGGATCAACTTCGGGGTCTGAAGTCTTGGGCATAATTAGTATCTATAACCTGTAAAAATTACATTAAATGAAAATTTAAATCTAAAATGAAAAAAAGGGTAGCCCACTTTTATGATATGACAAAAATATTTAAAATTTATTTAAAAATAAAAAATGAAAATTAAGAAAAAAATGAGATAAACAAAAATGAACATAAGATAAAATGGTGCTAACTATGATCCTTAAAATGGCTAAGCTGAAGTTAAAATTATAAAAAACATATTTAAAAAAAATAAACCTAAACAAACATGAAATAATTAAGAGAAACACAAGGCGGACACGTGTGAGGGTTGATCCACTTCCTCTCGCCAGCCAGGTGCCATCAGCCAGCGCTCATACCATAGTATACAAACGTTTGAACATAATCTCTTTAAAAAGATTGTTTTTTAATCAAACAGGTATCCATTGGATAGACTTACTTTTTTAATGAGACGAATCGAAACATCTTCAAAATTAATAAAATTAATAAAATTAACTCATCAAAGAATCAACTTTATGTGAAATCCAACGCAAATTGAGAACTTAATGTCCCTCGGAACGATATGTAACAAGGGAAAAGTTTTCCTAGAAGCGTTAGTTTAACGGAAGGAGAGCAAAGAAAAGCGGAAGGGTGGGGTTGATGCACCACTGACCAGCAGCTGATTTCCCAGAAGACCGAGGCCGTGATGTGATGGTATTGCCATCGGTTATGCTGCTTTCGAGCGCTTGTCCCCCATGAAAAATGTAGCAGCCATATCCTCCCTCCATTGTGAGCCAATCCAAGGCGGGGCTTAGGCCATCCAGTTCGGGATAACGTAACGCTGACAGGTAATATCTCATTCGCAAAAGAAATCTGACATTGCGCATTCATAATCCCATATATCGGCAAAACAGTGTGCTCTTTGCTAGAATTGGGTATAGCTTTAGTTTATGAAAAGAAAACTATTTTCATTAAAAAAGAATAGTACACTATGATTATTAAATTAAGAAAATTCTTTGAGTTTTCTCATACAATTAAATTCTTACTATCATCTGACGTTGATGAAAAATAGGGAATTTATGAAATTTTTTAACAGTTATTAACAGTTAAATACACATAAAACTAAGTGAACTTAGTTAAATCCATACATTTAAATCCAAGAATTATCATTCCATGCATTAATTTACGGTATAAGCAATATCCTGGGAATATATGGAACTATACTAAATTTCGATTCCTAAACCATTTTTAAAACGCAAGCATATAAAAACCTAGCATGTTTTAACAAGCAATTTCTCCTTGGTTCTTATATTCAAACATCCTAGCTCTGAAATATTCCAAAAATACCTATTTTTATTAATTCCCTGTTTCTTGTCAATATTGCCAGACTATTTAGTACAATAAAGTTTTAATAGACAAGAGGAAAATACTTAATTCTTTGATCTTTGAAAACAAAGCAATGTTTTATTTCGGACGAGGAGGTTGAGTCCAGATCCAAAAACCTAGTCCTATTGAGAGTGACAGTGGCTAAGGGACCTAGAAAAAAAATTTACATTCTAGTTTTTTTATGATGTTTTTATTCAATCAATAATTATACTTTTAAACATATATGAGTGTTTGTGTTTTATTTTATCGCACAATTACTACATTCACCTATTAATTTGAGCGAGTTCACTTTTCAAATTATACATTCCCAGAAATTTTATTTAATTATATTTTATTTTTAAATATATTTCAGTTTTTGAGTTTTACGTAACTATATAATTACTGCTTTTATTGGAGAGAGAGGAAGAGCAAGAAATAAATTGTTGAGCGTGGTCCACAGAAGAAGAAGAGTTACTGCTGTTGCCTATTGATTTACAGTTTTTTGAGCTATCTTGCTAATTAAGTATATATTGCCGGCAATATTCCCCGGCATATTTCCTCGATTTTAAATTCCCGGGAAGTTTACATCACTAATCACTAGTCTCCTCTATTTCTTGCAGCTGCCTTCAATTGCTGCGACCAAGTATAGATCTTGCGTAGCCAGGCCTCCAAGCTTAGGTCTTCCAACCCGTCATGTTCCTAACTAACGTTTTGACAGGACTTTCCTGTGGTCCTATCCACGCTACATGACCTGCCAAGCTTTGATAATTGATATAATTAGGCGAATAATGGTTTAAAATCTGCCAGGATCTGACGATTTTTTACGGCCCAAGATATCTATTTATTTATATTATTTTTTGTCCTTTTGAAAATTGATGAAATGGTTTCTTTTCTTTTTCTACACTCACTTTATGTTTAATCCTTTTCACAGGGCACTTGAAATAGATCTAATGCTTTATGAAACAGTGGTTAAAAAGCTAATGTTAGAAAGAAAAAAAAAGAGATAGACAAGCAGAACCGAGTTAAAATAACAAAAAAAGTTAAACTTGAGAGTTACGAATTTTCTATCTTAATCTAATTGGTGGAGGCACGATAATAAAGCTTTTGAAAAGTTTTAATAAAACGTTTAGAAGTTTCTCTAAAATAGTGTAGTGTAAACATCTTTTGTCTCCTAGCCCTCTGTCTCTGTAGGGCTCTTAGAGATGACCTTTAGCCGTCCTTTGTTAGATTCTCTGCCATTTTTCTTCTTTGTTTATTTACTTTATATAGCTTAAATTTTATTTTGTCTGTCTTTGTCATTTCTCTGTTTATTCTCTTCATCTGTGAACTGTATGGAGCGAATCATCCCTTACATAGAATAATCTTCAATGTAAACTTCCCCTTATAAATGTAATGACTAATTTTTTTATTTATTCTATTTAATGAATCAATAAATGGAAATAACATGTAAAAATATTACTCATTATTAAGGCTTCAATAAAAATTCTAAATTATAAGGTCTCTATAACATCTTCTTTTCAGATGCTCCAGAGTGTATTTAATGACGTACCTTTTAGGAGCTGTATTGGTTTGAATGAAAAAAGTCACGTTTGCAAATACTACTCTCCATCAACTTTGTTTATTTCGAATAATAATTAATTGTTAGTTTAATTTGATTATTAATTGAAGTAATTTGAGAGTAGATTTTAGACTGTCGCGTGGGTATATCTATTGTAGATATATTGTTTTTCCCAGTTAGGTAAAAATAAGTATTTTTTTAATGCATAAGATTTGTCACTAGGACCTACCATAAGGAAGCTATATTTTCTTTTAATTTGTATTTAATTTGCTATTTGACAAAAATCTCACTAGAATTATTTTATTTAGAAATCAGTTCACAAGGCTTAAGTACACTCCCCGTCAAAAGTATTGCAGTAGCCATATTTCTCGAGATTTTCTTGGTTTTTACCTTAATCCATACTTTGTTTATATTTATATTAAAATTATTAATTAAGACATTAAGGATTAGACATATCATTGTTATTCACTGTTTAGTAACAAACAACGAAATTTTAGTTAATTTTTTTCAAATTTCCTTACAGTCCATGTTCATCTTTCGTTTCGTTATGTTTTTCAAATTCTTTTTACAAGTACGCCAAGACTAGTGGAAGCAGTCACTCAAGCCAGAAGGGGCAATACTTCTTATTAAAAATTGTAATTCAAAAGTTAAAATTGTAAAAAAAGAAAATTTTAAAAACTAAGTTATAACTTTTGGGTGTATTTCAAAAAATATTTTATTATAGACTTAAGAACCTTTCTTTATTATGAAAAAGCAGACAGCTTTGGTAAAATTCAAAAGTGTTGCGATACTTTTGACGGGAAGTTTATGTGATGGCTTTCATTTGTTGTGAGTGAGGTTCTAGTCGAGAAAAAAAAAAGACTTAATCAACAAAAGTTTACTAATCGGTGTTAAATAGAATATTATAAAATATTTATTACTAGTCCATTAAGATAGTATTAATGTTAGAGTGATAAAAATAAAGATAGAAAAGTATTTTTACTCTTTATGACCTTCTAAACCATACGGCAAGTAATAAATATTTGTTACCCTATTGTAGTATTTTACGATGATTCATAAATTCACACATAGCTAGAAAAAAAAATAATAAATAGTAAATAGAAGGCAGTAATTCGCCGAAAGCGAGAAGTCCTCAGATTACAGCGGAGTTACGGCAGCCGCATCGGTTCGATAGTGGCCAGGTCGTAGTGGCTATAACAGCTGGCCCCCAGCCAAGGATCATCGCTGACAAACAAGTCGTAAAGTCCTCCGTGCTTTGCACGACTTCCCGCTTAAGCCCTCCTAGAAAAGTAATGAAATTCAAAGGAGAGGGAAGTTCAACTAAAACAATGAAATGTCCCGTCGAACCCTCAGAGCTCGGGTCATGACAGTCCATTCTGTTTACAGGTGATTTCAAGGAAATGATGTACATTCAAGAATAAATTATTTTTGTTTAGTTCAAAAAAAAAAGAAAAAAAAAATTTGGAATCACATCAACTTGGATAAGCTGTCGCAGCAGCGAAGTAACAAATTTACACCTCTGCTTGGCACATACATCAAAAATACTGACACAAAAATGAATATTAAATGCGACTTGAAAGGCAAGTAAGAAAAGTTTCCTCCTGGGGGATTCCTCTTGCCTCTATATTTTTAATGATGAAGGCGAGGGGGAACAAATAAGTCCCTTTATAGTCATCGTCGTGGGTTGAGAGGAATTCCTGTTGATATATCCTGTTTAAGTAGATTTTTGTGTCCTATTTTTCCATGGAAGAGTCTTTAATTTTTCTATAAACGATTATTTGTTACTTTCATATAGAGGTGGCCTTAAGTAATTCTAACACGCAAATATTAGAGATTCGGGGATGAATTTCATTACATATTATATGTTATATTTATAATTATATTATACAAATATTGGGGTGACTGAAGATCTAAAAAATACTAAAGGTCCTAAAAGACAGCAGCAAATAATATTTACATTGTTAGTTTAGTTTTAATATCATATTAGCTTATGTTTTTTTTATATTACTTGCCAATATGTCTTATTTTTATACTTTTTTTTTTTTAATTTTTGTCATAAATATGATTTTATTGTAATATATATGTTTTATTATTTCATTTATTATATTATAAATAATTTTTATTTATTTATTGTAACTTATCCTAAAGGAATAAGAAACGTATTTTTCAATCATTGATTGAAAGCATCCTCACACATGGCGCAGAAACATGGTATTAGGGATAAATTAAATGTAGTTGAGAAGGACTACTGGAGGAGGTGTATCCAGAAAACCAGGGCAGATCGCGTAAGAAATGAAGATATAAGGAAGAAAATGGAAACTACAGAGAGCGTGATGGAACGTGTTATGAAGAAGAAGTTAATATGGTATGGACATGTACGTCGAATGCCTCCTGGAAGATTGCCTGAAATGGTTAGAAAATGGAACCCTCCGAGAAATAGGAGGAGAGGACGACCAGCAAGGAGATGGGAGGCGGAAATGGCAGGAAGAAGTCTGAGGAATGGTGATTGGTGGGACTCAGAACTATGGAAGGATAGTTTGACCTAACGAAAACCCAACGAAGGGAAACACCGTTACAAATAAGAAGATATTTTTATCATGACATTGATTTTTTTTTTTGTTTATCATTTCTGGAAAATTGTCTATTTTCTTATTCTAATATAGTGCTTCATTATACAGAACCTTTATAAGTGCTACTAATGGGCAGTTGCCAAACAAAAAACAAGGGACATGTCATTTTTATCTATGTCATCACATTTACTTGATGTATAATATTTTATATTTTATATACAGTTGTAAATTTCAATAAATATTTAATAAAAAAAATCATTATGCTAACATAATTTCTATTTTAAAGACTTGACGATGGTATTAACGACTTAGCCGAAACGTCGACAACTAACATGGCTAAGTATAATTTAGATTACTTTTACTCTTCGTCGTTTTCGACTTCTTCAACATTTACCAGACAAAAGTTCAAACCTCCCGATTAATTACAAAAGGCTCATTTACATGATAGATATCAGACCTATTTAGCAATCCAAAATCCTCAATGCTCCTTACTAAAATAAAGCTCTTCATGTTCCATATGTTACTGATTTAGCCGAAACCATTCTAATCCACTGTCTCTCAACTTGCTTCCTATTCTATTCCCGTTAATCCTTCGAGGCGTCTGAAAAGACGTTGACCGAGGGACCTTCGTATATAGATTTTTTTTTATTGAAGTGCTACTAGTGATTGGTTCTTCAAATGTTATTTAAAAGTCATTGTAATAATTTCCTCACATTTACTTGTAGTATATATAAGTATACGTAGTATATGTAGTATATATGTATACAGTAGTAAATATAAGTGAATAGTTAAAAAAAACTTTTACTTATCAGATTTGACTCATCCCTCCAAATTAATCAAGCCCATCATTGAATATACAGTACAAATATTTAATTTGTTTTTCTTTTTATCTACTGCATGAGAAAAACATGAAGATACAGAAATCCAGTAAGATACAATTGGAAGATCTGAACATTTTCTATAACGATCATTGGATGGCTCCATCGGGGAGGCGGCTGACAGTGAAAGGAGGTGGGGAGAGAGGCACCTGTGTTGTCATCGCTTGCTTCAATAGCAGCTGAATACCTGCCGCCACTACAAAGGGTTTCCTCCTGTCTGCCGAGGAAAATAGGAGAATCGACAATGAAAAACTAGGTCATCAGCGCTATTTCTCAGTAATAAGATGTTTGATATTATATAAAACATCAACAGAGTAAGAAAAAAAATATTTTTTTTTTTTATAATACATTTGGCCATTCTTACATTACATAAAAATAAAATTTCAGAGAATCTTAAAGGTAAAGTTTACAGATGATAAGTATCAGTAACGGGAATAAATTTGGGTAAAAATACTTTTACTTTTCCTTTTTTAAACGATTTATTGATATTTACAACTGTAATGACATGTAAATTACTTGTGGAAAATTACTCACAAGTAGCATTTTAATAAAAGTTCTAAACTAGAAGGTTCGTTATCCATCTTTATTTCAGACACCTCGGTGGGTTATTAGATATCGAATGTGAAGCAAGTCGGATTCGTGTGGGAGTGCAGTTTTTCATGAAAGGATTGATATGTGGTTTGGGCTAAATCAGTAACGTATAGAACATTAAGGTCTTGGATACGTTTATTTGTGACAAAGTAAGGAGCATTGAGGATTTTTCGAAGGAATTTAGATTGTAAGGATTGGATACGAGAAGAATTGGATAGTTATGTGGAGCCTCAAAGCTCAATTCCATATGTCTATATAGGTCTAATAACTGTCATGAAAATGAGTCTCTTGTAATATATTGGAAGCTTTGAACGCGTCTAGTAAATGTTGGAGTAGTTTTTAACGACGGGCCGTTTCTTGTCGTTTTGGTCTTGTATGTGGTTTGTCCAAATGGAGTCCCAGATCTGTTTAACACAGCTCAACAGGGATTAGAGGAATATCATACTTTTACTGACATAATTAATTAAATTAAATTAACAATTAACGATTATTCGGAATAAATCAAGTTGAGAGGAAATAGGGGTTTCAAAAGTGACATTTTTTGTTCTTTTTTTTTTCTTATATATCAATTTATTGAAATTTAAAACTGTAAAAATATATACATTAAGTAAATAAGCTGATAGCGATTACAATAACATGTCAAAACTTAAAAAGAACTACTCATGAGTAGCACTTCAATAAAAATTCTACACTAGAAGATCTTTAGGCCATCTTCTTTTCAGACGCCTCGGAGGATTATCGGGAATGGAGTGGGAACCAAGTTGATAAACTAATGGATTTAAGTGGTTATGGGTACGATGAAAGGATAGGTTTCTGGTTTGGGCTAACTTAGCAACATATGGAACATTAAGGGCTTTATGGATAAGTTTACTGGTGACAAAGTATGGGGCATTTAAAATTTTTCAAAGGTTTTTGGATTGTAAGGATTGGAAACGAGATGAATTGGATGGTTTAGTAGAGCCCCAATGTAAATAAGTCGTTTGTAATGAATTGGGAGGTTTGATCTTTTGTCTAGTAAATGTTGAAGTAGTCTGTAACCTTTTATGGTTACATTATTTCCTCCAAATTGGATGTCTGATTATGCTTTTAATGTTCAATATTTCGAAATATATTTATTAGACATATATATGTATGTCTCTGGGAAGAACAGAGAGGTGACCAAGCAGACTAAAGTGGCAGTCTACAAGTCAACATTCCTGTCGATCCTGTTATACTCATCGGAATCACAGACCCTCAACTCAAAGCACAGCAACCAGATCCAGGCTATGGAAATGTGTTACCTGCGAGAAGTAGAAAGGAAGACCCGACGAGACAGGATCAGGAATGACACCATAAGGGTCAATCTCGACATAAAATCGGCAAAGACCATCCTGGAGGAACACAAACTAAGATGGTTCGGACACCTCCTCAGGATGGATCAAGAGGGAATAGCCAGAAAAACATATGAGACACGAATGGAAGGAAGAAGGCCCAAAGGAAGACTCCGCATCACCTGGGAGGACGGTGTTAAGGACACATTCCGGAAGCGAGGCATTGAATGGAGCAGGAGAAGAGAGCTGGTTCAGGAACGAGACATTTGGTCCAGACTATAAAAGGAATCCAAACACCGCACAGCGGTTTTAGATGGGGCTATGAACATGCTGATGATGATGATGATGGTATATATTACATAGTTCAGTCAATGAGTGCTGAAATGAGGGGCGTAGAGTGAATGAAATATGCGATTATTTTTTACCTCGGCGTTTCGTTAGGAGTAGTAGAAGATAAACATACTAAAAGTCCCCGCCCTTGTGGGGTGAGCTAACGATAGGGAGGAAGGGAGAAGTCTCATTTTTTGGATTTATCAATTACATGTCGAAAACGGTGGACTCTAGAAAAGTATATTACAAATACAAATTAAAGCTAACATAATTTCCTATAAAATTGTTGTACATATACATTTTATCGAATTTCCAATGGTTTTCGAGATATAGGTTATTGATAATCGATAAATTTCACAAAAAAATGTTTTGTTTTTCCTTCCATGATCGCTACTGAGAAACAGGAAAAACTAAGGTAAACATTATTTTTTTCTCAAAAATTATCGATTCGATTTCGTATATCACGAAAAACGTTGAAAGTTCGACAAACATGTATAGAAACAATTTTATAGTAAATTTAATTAGCTTTTAATTTTGATCTGTAGCTTAGTTTCTTAAAATCCACCGTTTTCGAGATATGATCGAAAAATAAAAAATGGATCATCCTACACTCTCCCCCATCGGAAGCTCACCGCCAAGGAACGAACACTATTAATATGTTTACCTTCTAACAACTCCTCCTGAGAAGTCAAAAATTATTGCATATTTCATGCACTCTGCACTACGTTTATTGACTGGACTAACATATATATGTTAAATACCAATATCATTTATGTCAAGATTTACCAAGACACACTGATTCAAATAATAAACAACTATATATTTATATATTCGATATTAAATGCATATATTATATCAAAGAAAAAAAATAATTCTTCCCTTATTGATTAAACATCATTTAAATTAATGCACTAGTCATTAAACAAAATTGAATGTAACTCCATAATTAGGTTATTCAATCCTATTAACAGTAGAAAATCAAAAATAAACAAACATAAATTAGAAAAGAAACTCTTTGACCCTTGACGAGGAGGGAGAGAGGAGTAGAAGCTCTAAAGGGCACTTTGTGTCGCTGTTAGTGTCAACAAGGGAGAGGACAATAGATCAAAGGAAAAACCTCAATATTTTCTGCCGGCATCCCCCCAGGCTTCGGCCTACCCTCTGCCATGCCCTCTGTCCAAAGCTAAATTCACTTCTGTTAGGGTTACAAAAGCACGATGCTGTCTCAAAAAAAAAAAAATTAATTCAAGGTAAAAATTTGACAAGGGTCACAAAATCTTGAAAAGAACAAACTAAATTTGTGTATATCTATGACGCGTTTTTTTGTCCATAAAATGAATTAAAAAATGAAAGTATATATACAAAGAAAGAAATTAAAATATTTGAAATATGAGTAAATAGATGGATCCCAACATTCGCAAAGAAGGGTCTTACTACCTGAGCAAAGACACCTATAATAAGCGATCAGTATCCTTAAAGACCAAACTCAGGCATTACTGTACTGTCGTTCGAACGAGGGCGCTATATGCATCGGAATGCAAGCCTATGGATGAGAAAGGTTTGGCAGAACAATTGGAAACAAAGGAGAGGAAGATCTTGGGCTCAGTCAAAGATAACTGACGAAAAGATAACTGACGTGATGTGCTTGCAGAATCTACTTATATAGTCACTTGAGACGAATAAAACCTAAAAGATCAGCCAATCGCATATGCACTTATTTAGAAAGAAAGAAAACCAATGGCAGATGGCTTACAGAAGTGGGAAAAAATTTACAGAATCTGGGTATGATGTAATCTGTTGGAAGCTGTTTAGTATTATTGTTAATGAGGCTCCAAAACGTTCTTAGATTAAACTTTAATGAACGCATATCTCTGCACATGACCTGTAAGCAAGACATAAATCAGTTTTTTTTTTATATTAAAAAAAAATTTAATTAAATATGAATAGAATTTTTAACACATTGTTATTCTATCAGAGTGATAAATTAATAAAAATTGGAAGCCATTCGATCTTACGGTGTAAATGGAGATAATGACTAGAAAGACTTAATGAACATCAATCTTCAAGGGTTCCAGGACGAAAAATATTTCCTCGAACTCTGGAGGATATAAAAAAAAAGGAGTATCGATGAATGGGAGAGGTCGGCGGGCTATCACAAGTTAGGCTCTAACTTTACGGATCAGAAAGTTTGTCTGAAAAGGGCTCCCCCCCCCCCACTTCGGGAATAAAAATCACCACCGAATAGCAGAGGGGCCACAACCTCTTGATATAGGATCTTTGAAAGAATGGGGATGGCAATAAGTAGTGCTTTTATTGATTAAGAATGCCTATTTTTTTCATTTATTTAAATTTTTTTAAGAGATTACTGTTTATCTATGACTTCAGTATCTTGGAACAGGCCAAATCCAGCCTATTCCCCAGTTATTGGGAGTCAATGCCAGACCCGAAGAGATCCCAGTGCTGCTCTCTCAGCTGCATCACCGGTAATATCCAGGAAGTCTAGTCAATGAGTGCTAAAATGAGGGGAGTAGAGTGCATGAAATATGAGATTTTTTTTGCTACCTCGAGGCTTCGTCAGGAGTAGTAAGAAGGTAAATATACTGAAAGTCCCCGCCCCTAGGAGGTGACCGAACAGTAGGGGAGAGGGGAGAAGGCCTCATTTTTGGGTTTTTAGATTATATCTCAAAAACGGTGGAGTCTAGAAAAATATTCTGATCATAACATATTTTTCTGAGGAACGATTACAGAAGGCACTAGAAGCAAATGTGTGACAAAAAGTGAGGTAAAAAATATTTGTATGCGAAAATGATTGTTTTTTAATAACGTATACCTCAAAACCGGTTGGAGATTCGACAATTATATGTACTGTATGTACTGAATTATATTTATGTGAAATTTAATTCGCATTAATATTTATTTGCAACATATGTTTCTAGAGTCTACCGTTTTCAAGATATAATCGAAAAACCCAAAAATGAGACCTTTTCCGTTCCCCCCTCAACATTAGCTCTCCCCACAGTGGTGGGGACTTTTAGTATGTTTATCTTTTAAGTATGCCTAATGAAGCCTTAAGATAAAAAAAATAGCATATATCATGCTCACTAGAATATGTATATTTACTGGACTCAGTTGTAGCTGAGTGCGATAGCCACAGATGCTTAGGACCTGAGTCAAGAAGCTGGTCATTACCAGAACACCAACATAACTCAATATCACGAAACGTCTTGAGCCGTTCCAACCTTCTGGGTGGGTTGTAGCGATTGAAAAGACTGGATAGAGATTGAGCCAGAGGATTGGGACCATTGGATAGATTGTGGGTATAGATAAAGTAAATAGAAAGGTTCTATTTTATCCTTAAGTGGAGGGGAATATGATCACAATTTTTTTATTTATTTATTTTTTTTTAAATAGATAACATTATTACTTTTTCAAATAATTTAAAACTTTCAACAACATTGGAATAAAATAAAATTCAACCTCACACCAAATGAATAAGTAAATAAAACTCTCAAACCTATTTGATTTCCCCCAGAAACGCTGCCGAAAAGTACGAAAGCGAGGAACGAGGAAAATGCTGGAAAAAAACATTTTCATGAAAAAACGTTCTGGTATTTTCATGGAATTTTTACCACGTGGTTGGCCTGGTAATACAATTTTGTTTTCGTTTTTTTTTATCTATAATCACTTTTTAAGGTAATTTGGCTTTCAACGAAATAATGACAATTTTTATAAAATAATATAAAATTTTAAAAAACTTAAAAAATAAAAATAAAATCTGTGTTTATTTCAGGCACATCTCTTAGCACGTTACATGTTCAATTTTAATAATTATCAATAGTAAATTAAAATTATAATAGCATTAATTTAATTTATTAATCATATTCTGGTTTCGCTGTTTATTACACATAAATTAAGCTTTAGTGCTTAAATATTTAAAATAAGAAGAAAATGTTAGTTTACACCTCTCTACAGTTTTGAAGAAAAATGAACCGTCTGCACGATAATGATGCTTAGCATGTTTTTAAAACATAACCAAGATAGTTATAAAAAATATCAAACATAGAAAAAATTCGTTTCTAAAAAAATGCATTAATAAAAAAACAAACAAATTTTAACATACTACAAACTAGGCTTATACATATTTATCACAAAAGTTCAAACATTTTTTCAGTATTTAAAAGAAATCAAACTTATGACTCAAGATTTTGATAATCAATAGAAGATTAAACACAGATTTGTTTAAACTTCCAAGAACAAACTAGCAGAAGTTTCTCAATAGATATAAGTTGGTATTATACGAAACTAATAATAAAAAATAAAAAAAAAGTATAAAAATTCAATATGGTTGTATTTTTAACACTTAATTACATTTTTACTTTTAGTGTCATCGTTGTTTTTTAATATATTTATTTCAATTTAAATATTTTATAAGGAATTTTCTTTATTTTTTTTTTCATTTATTTCCATCAATTGTAAATATTATATGAATGGATTTTTAACGATCCATATAACATATCGCCCTTTATAGAGGCAGATTGTAATGTATATATGAAAAAAAAAAAAAAAAAAAAAAAAAAAAAAAAGCGAAAACTTGCTAAAATCCTTTCAAAGAGATGAAAACATATTTTATATTCCACAATCCTCAATCTAATAAGCAAACTTAGAAAATTGAGAAATACTTTTAAAAGGAATTTTTCTTCTTTCATAGTTTATATTTTAAAAAATCCTTATTGGTTTTCAACAAAAATTCTAAGAATGTAAAAGAACTGAGTTGCCTGATACCAATGGTTCGATACAAGATATATAACGTAATAAGTGGAATCCAAATAATGAGATGGATGAGGGACGTTCTTGGTTGACTATGGAAGCTTTGATCATGAAGTAACTTATAATGCAAGACAACTCTCTGATCATCCACCATCGTCCTCTTTCGGAGGTATCTATTTTTCCGATTCTCCAGGAGACCTAATCCTTTTGAAAACTTCATATAAGTGGTGATAAAGGAAATAAGTCATACAATTTCTTAACAGGATTCAGGGTATGCAATAAAATAAATTTTAATGAATCTCATTATTACATTAAATAATAATAATAATAAATAAATAAAAGTAAAACATGGAGAGCTCCAAATCAATAAACCTAAAAATATATTTTTTTAAAATGTATTAAGACTGATTTCTCACGTCGAAATCAAAATATAACAATCTCTTTAAAGGTACTGCAAGGTTAACTACATCATTCATTAATGAGAAATCGTAAAAACGTCTATGCCCCTTTGGTTGTAGCACCGTAAAAATATAATTTTTAGTAAAAATGAAATGAAATATTTTTTTTTTTTTTTACTTTTAAAGAAAATATATGTCTCTTTTGGTTCGAGTTTTAATTTATCATAGAACCCAATTTTTAATGACGTGAAAGCGGTTGTACCTAATAAAACAATTACTTGGTCTCCTACTACTTTTATCCACAATGGTTTCTAATAATTATAAATAATATCTTAAATATCATCGTAATAATATGGAAAAAATAGATTAATGTTTTTATGCATATCTATATATTTTTATATATGTATATATGAACTAATATGCCTAATGCATTAAATGATACCTCATGGTAAATACTTAAGGATGAACAGACTATGACTTTGGCAGACAAGTTGGCGGCAAATGCCGATCAGTCAGGTATGCTGATCATTGCTTTCATTGGAATTCGGGTGACATCGGCTATGTTCGGGGCGCTTCGTTCAGTGCTTTATAGTCCTCTGAACATGCAGCTAAAGGTTTTTGTTTATCTTATATTATTTCTTATGGGCTGGTGTAACTGAGTTGCTTTTTAATATAAAGCAAGAGTCTGCAATTTACTTTACTTAGCTTAGATAATTGATTGTAAATTTTGGAATTCAATCATCCCGAAAATGGTGTCATGTTTATCATACATACATTTAAAAAAATTAAACGTAATTATAAATAAACACATATGTAAAATGCTAAAATAGCAGTTACCTTTTCCCCTTTTACCTAGCCTTTATATGCTTAATATTACTCGCACACTTCAATAAGAATTGATATATTTATTTATTGCACAAAACTAAAACTGTGATTAAAAAATAGTAGGTTACTAAGTTCTTATGCAATTTAATTTAATTTTTTTTTTGTTATTATCATAATATTTCTTAAGATTAAAAAAAAAAATAATTACAAATAAATTGATTAAAAAAAAAAAAGAAAAAAAGAGCCTCTTTTTCTTGATTAAGTACAAACTGTAAAGTTGAATCTAAAATAAAAATTATAATCTCTAAAAGCGATGTCTTTATTTCAACCCATTTTACAGTGTATAGTCGAGTTATCGCTGACTAGTCGGCGACTACAGTAGAACCCAACTAGTCGGTCCATCTCTATAAATAAGCCAACTACAGTGGAGTCTCACTTATACGAATATGAGGGGGAACGGAAAATGTTCCAATAAGTGAATACTTATTATAACTGAATAATTATAAGATAGTAATTTGTTCGCCGGGGAACGAAAAATTCTTCGTATAACTGAATGTTTCTTATAAGTGAGTTTCGTATAAGTGAGACTCCACTATATATGAGCAGTGGAGGCGGAAGGGACCCTTAAAATACCCTCAGATATTTTTTAACATTTACCAACAAAATGTTCATGGAAATAAACGATAAGACAATGGCAATCTATACTTGCTATTTTATGTTTACTTGGCAAAAGAGACACCCACTCACAAGGTAAAGAGAGGTCAGTTGAATAAGATATTGATTAGACCTGAGTTCACCTATGCATAATAAGCATGAACTATATATATGTACCTATATATGCTGATGGAAATGATCTCTTGGTATTTGAGTGGGAGAGTTTGCTACTTATTAAAGGCAAGAAAAGAAATTTGCAAGAAGGCGGGAAAACTTCGTACAACATTGCCCAGTTGCATGAAAATACACTCACATTTTAACTCATAGTTGCTTTTTTTTATTTTTTTTTTTTTTTTTTTTTTTTTTTTTTTTTTTTTTTTTTTTTTTTTTTTTTTTTTTTTTTTTTTTTTTATTTTTTTTTTATAAAATCCCTTTGTTTGGAATAATATATTGGTATTAATAAAAATTTCTATTCCTCCCTATTTATGTCCGAATCCCGATGTATGGTTTCGCCTTGTGAGGTAATAATACTAATGATTAAATGTCATATTAATGTATCCACTACGATATGTTCTAAGGCTATGTTGATTTAAATTTTTATTAAACATTTAGAACAAACTTCTCTTTTTCTATGGTACAAAATTTAATATTATTAGTTTGCTGAATTACTCGGTTACTTTATTTTGTCATACCATTATTTTTTCGAGAAGATTGAAAATAAGAATATTCTACAATCAAATATATATATATTGAAAATCAGATAAGTTAAAAAAAAAATATACATCAACGCGTGTATACAACGTTAAGTATAAATCTGTGTATTAGGTAATAATTATATATCACACAAGTATACGTCAACAAAGATATCAGATAAAACATTTCGAGTGACACAATATATTGCTGAAACAATCTTAGTATGTGGATTTTAACCAGAGGTAGTATCCTGCAGATGCTAGCAAAAGGAAAAGATGCTCCTTGTGACATGCAGTTACCAAGATGGTAACGGTTTTTTTCTGGGGACTGGAAGGCTGAGCGAGTGGTGGTGAGGGACGTAGAGCGATCGGTATAGGTTTGTGGGTTAGGATCCCACATGGTGAGGTTAAAGTCTATTTCGTGGTGGACCCATGAAAGGAATCTTTCCCATCTTGTGGCAAGAATAGGTTGGTAATCCGTATTATACTCCGTCCTACCTGCCCTAGTTCAAGTGCATAAAGACGTTAAGCCCCAATAAACAACAACCATGTATATTTCTAGAATGTAATTTAAGAAACTGAACAGAGATATTATCGTTGACATGAGAATAAACTGTGGCGTCTTTGAGCTAGGCATTTGTGATTTGAGGACCGTGAGATACTGAGTCTTAAGCACAATTTATAAAAACAAATTGATGCTACTGTATTTTATTGATACATTAGCTTACAACATAAAGATACATTTATACATTTTATTGAAATCAGGAAACGCATCGGTCTTCACCGTCGATATATCTGTGGCATTTGGGAATATTCGGTTAAATGCATTTTCTGTGTTAAATTTGTGGTTTTTAGACTATAGGTATCTCTAGAAAGTTAATTTTGTTTCTACTTATTGGTGTATAATAGTCTTAAGGCTTTTGCAGAGATAAATACTGTATTTGTGAATCATTGTGGAAAAAATTTCATTTTAGCTAAAATACAAGTACCACAGATATAATGTTCCAAGCGTACATGATCTAACTGTGAGTTAAGGTTGCCATTGAGAACTCTTAAGATCCTGAAAAAAACATTTCTACAATATATCATCCGCTTAACTACATAAAACTGTTTACGAACAAAATTGCAGAGGTTTATTAAAAGTTTTAAGGACAGATATCAGACAAGGTCCATAACTCGATCAGCTTTTGGAAATACTTGACTCGATGTTTGTCCTCGAGGTCGGAGGGGATTGGAAAAGTTGGAGAGTGCCCGGAGCAACTTCGACACTGGGTCAGAGTTAATTATTTATTTTCTCAGTCTCCTCGGCCTTCGTAGCATAGTTTGCGGTAAAAAATAAACTTGGCTAGCTAACTTGCCAAATTTTAACTTTTAATTAACTTTCTCTGGATTTACTGAGTTTGTAGTGATCAAAAACTTACTGAAAATTCATGATTAACATCGAGGCGAATTCGGTTTTACAGCTGAACATCTTTCAATGTAATACTCATTGTTAAAAAATGTACGACATAATGTATAAAACATAAATATAAATAATATAATCTAAAAAATTGTACCAATTATTACATTATTTACCCTCGGTTCCTTGCAAATTTTGATTATATCTTTCAACTTTTGTCTTAATTCATAATAAAACTTGTTCAATTCAAATAAACTATATTATCTTACTTTCAACAGAGCTCGTCCATAAGATCAGTAACACCCACCATACTCACAGAATAGCAGTGTATGATAAATCTTTACTATTATCTAAAAGGACAATCAATTTTTTGTTTGTTATCACTGACTACGCAAACTACTGAACCAATCTTTACCAATTTTTAACCAGATCATATTTATAGTTCCGGGAAGGTTTAGCAATAAATGAATATACTGATTTTAAATTAATTTGTTATAAAAACAATCGAAAATATATGGATAACAATGAAGTTTGAAAACGGACCGATAGGTGGCGAGCAGATACAATATTACGGTGTATAGAGCTTGAAATTAATAATAATATTTACTTATATTCAAGCAAATAACTAAAAAAAATTTAAATAATACTTGTGGATCTCAATAGAGTTTGAAAAAAGAACGATTTGTGGTTCGCACCATTCCACAATTGAGTTAACAATGCTAAAACTGCTGCACCCATATGCACAAAATTGTAACTACGTCATTGTAAATGTACAATGTTGGGTGACAGAAACGAGTTTTGCCACACTGTCATATTCTTTTATGGTTAGATATTAAAATCCAACCAGATGAAATAAATAATTTCTTATATAACTATTTTGTTGAAGGAGATGTAATTTAATATCCATTATTAGGCATAACTCCTATTTATTAATATACAAATCTACATGTTTCGGAGTCTTTGGCTCCATCTCCAGGTTCTAAAATTGTACCAGATGAAATCAATAAAATTGTTACATAATTAAAAAATCAAAATGTTGATCCTTCGCTTTTTGATATTGTGTTTTAAAATATGATTCATGCTTATTTTAGTTGTAAGCACTGCTGATGTCCATTATCTAGAAGAGTCTTTTAATAGTCTTTGTCTAAATCACCAACTCACACATTAAAATTGAAAATTAAAGGTCCAATTATGCTATCAGTGCAATTTTAATCAGGAAAGGAATTACTGATATGCGTGAAAATATTATTGTAAAAATAATGCTCATTGTATACTTCAATACAAGATTTTCATTAAAAAACCATTAATTATTAGTTAAAATTAATTATTAGTTAAAGATTTTGCAAGTAATTTAATAATCCTATCTAAAGTCCTTTGAAATTCTCCAACACTTAGCATTCACCATTCAACATCTTTCCAAACTTACAAATTAATTACTAACTAAATGTTAAGTAGCTGAAAACTTTTTTTTTTAATTAAATTAAAAACCGTCTATTTGTATGTAATGTATTTTGCTCAAAGTTTTTATTTATTTTTTTCCACGATTATTTTTATGCACATAAACCCATGATTCTTAAAGTCCTTTTCGATGTAATCGCGCTCAGTGATAAGCTTATTCCTTCAATTGAACAGTGTACATATATAGTATCAGAACTTGTTGAGCATATGGCGAAGTTATTATATATTGATAGCATTCTTTTATAATGTTTCTTTATTTTCCCTACTGTTTTAAAGAAAAAATATTGAGGATGTAGGCTAGAATATGTATACTTAAGGTTTTGTTTTTGTATATGTAAATAAACTTTTATTATTATTAATTTATTGTGATGTCAATTTTTTGCAGCCCTCTGACGATAATTGAGTCTTTAATTATTCTGGATTTATTTTTGGTTTTAAAGGAATATATAATAAGACATGTTTTATAATATCAATACTTATTAATGAATTGAAAACAAGAATTAAATGTAAAAATAATTGAGAATGCTTTCATCCGATTTTCAAAAATATCATTCTGTATACTACCATATACTCCTGGAATTAGTGAAGAGATATGTTGGTTTCTTTCCGATCACTTGGTAGTATGTTTCTCCGTAATTCGGTAAAGTTTCCATTAGTAAATTGTTTGTGATCAGCTTCACTTGACTGGAACACTCCAGCCTTAGTCCCGTTTCTAAAGTTTTCTCAGATTACTTGCTTACCAAAAGCATTCGGTTCTTTAAATATTAAATGAGGAAACATTCGAAACGAATTAATACATATCCGATAATAATCAATATTTCTGTTTTTTTTAAATAAATGTATTAGGTTGTTTGGGGAAAAATGCGTACTTCTTATTTGTTTAAATTATCCCTCTTTGTAACATTTAATTATTAATTAGTTTTATTTTTTTTTTTTTAATGGATGTCGGTATTTATTATTCCTCCCCTGAAAAAGGTTTACACGTGAATTTCGTTAAGTTCACAATTAGATTTGTCCGAAAACATGGTTCTTCTATTTTTTTTTTTTTTTAATAGAACTTTTATTGAGTAATTATTACAATCTGCTACAAATCTAGGCAATAACTAATATAGATGGCATATGATTACATACACACATTCTGTACAAAGAGAAAAAAAAATTAAATATATAAAATAAAGTAAATAAAAAGAGAACAGAAAGAACTTCCTATATATAAACAATACACATATAAATAAAATGAAATACTAAAATAAAAAAAAATAAAACATTGAGTAAGTAAAAGTAAATAAATAGTAATAATAAAAAACAAAACAAAATTTTATTATTTTGTTAAAAACACTGGTTAAAAAAAGTAAAAACACATAATGGGGGCCAGACCTTCTATCTATTAGAAGCCAATTTTTGGTTAAGCTATAAAATAAATTTAACTAAAACAATTTATATACTTTATTGAAGTTGATTAGTGCTTATTTAACTAATAATAATTATATAACTAAAGCTAGTTAATGGTTAACATGACAGCCTGGCTTACATTCCAATGTTGTCTTTCGATATCACCCCTATACTCAGGTACAAGAAGCGGCAACAATTGATCCTAGGGCAAGCCTGCTTCGCCCGAACTCCCACTACTTTGGGCCTGTGGCCTTCCCTAATTCCCCGTACTATAGTCTCCATTAACAATACAAAGCTAATTTTTTGTTCTAATAGGAATGAAGAAAAGTTAGGATTTGATCCTTTGACGCTACCGATTTGCGATCTAAAACTTGCATTTTCGTACATAAGAAAGACACTAATAAAAAATTATAAAAATAAAAAATTAGCAACCATCCGACCTTTTGCATGCTTAAATGTACAATTTTACTGAACTATTAGGGATTCCGCAAAAGTATTTCCCGACTCCCTCCCTGGACGAGGAAGCGGAAGCCGGATTACTGAGGTTCTATAGTTTACTTCTTCAGTTTTTTATGTCGGTCGTTAACAGTAATTTTATAGTTAAATAATTTAACAAAAAAAAAAAATGTTTAATTAAACGATTTTTTGAAATAATTTTTATTACAATAATGATTGTGCATAAATACATTTATTTTGCTAATAGGACGATGGACGGGCATTTGAAATTCAACGGAACGGTTGTGATAGCAATGGGTTGTTATTCTAAGGGAGAATTCAGCAGGAATGGGAGCGGGAGGCAGTGGATGTAGGTCGCTTCCAGTCTTCACAACTTGGATCCCCCCTCTCCCCCCCTCTCTCTCTCTCTCTCTCTCTCTCTCTCTCTCTCTTCAGCACTTCACCTCCAGCAACATTGCAACATCGGCATGGTTTCCTTTGTTGCACCTGAGTGATCTCATCATCTCCTGTGGCCGATCAACAAGAATCTCTCTTTTGAGTAGTAACAATAACTTACATCTTCACCATCTCCAGTTTTCATTAAATATATTAAGGACGCAATCATATTTAGTTTACTACAGACCTGTTTTATGATAAAAATAAAAAAAATCCGGTAGTTTGATTTAATGTACTTTTTTATTAATGAGCAATATTTAAGAAATTCATTCTTACAGAGTGACTATCCTTCCGCCATCTTAAAAACTGTTAAATATTAAACATACCTATTTCAAAGCAGTATCCTTATAAGGACAACAATGGCGGAATATCCCTCCACCATTTTAAAAATCATTAAATATTAAAAATATTTTAAAACAGTATCCTCAAGGACAACAATGACGGAAGTTATCCTTCGAATAACTTAAATACCGTTAGATATTTCAACATATCCTTAAGGACAAAAAACTAATAAAACCGTTAAATCTTAAAAAAATAAAAATAGAATCCTTAAGAACGAAAACTAACATATATATGAGTGACCCAAAGATGTTCTTCGGCCATCTTAAAACAGCATCCTAAAGGACGAAAACTAATTATAATTGTAGAAGGAGGTTGGCCAAGGATGTCCATCAGCCTCAAAAAATCGTCAGATCCTGGCAAATCTGTAAAACAGTTAAATCATCAAATCTTTCAAAAAAGTATCCTTAAGGACAACAATAATGGAAGTTATCCTTCTGCCATGTTAAAGTTGTTAAATATTCTAATATTAATAAAATAGTATCCTTATAAGGACAACAATGGCGGAAGTTATCCTTCAGTTTCTATGATTTTTTAATATAGAAGTTGTAAAAGAACTAAGAAGAAAAGAAAACATAATGTAAAATGACAAATTAATAAATAAATATAAAAAAATAAATAAATAAAAAAACGGGAGAAGAACCAGAAATACTAGGGTTTCTTTGAACTTGAATGTATCATTTTGGCGCTCGGCAAGGAGATTCCCTAGCCTGTCTTTTCTTCAATATTGGTAGGGAAAAAGCTGTAAGAGTTCAGACCAGTGGAACCATCTTTAATCATACGGTACAAATCCTGGGATATGCTAATGATATCGACATTATTGAGAGATCCAAAGCTGCAGTGGAAGAAACCTTTCTTGCCCTTGATGATGATGCTGCCAGGAAGTTAGGACATTTTGCTAATACCTACAAAACCAAATATATGATCGCTGGTAAACAAGGAGGTACCAACGAAAGTTTAGTCGAAATTGGTAACTACTCTTTCGAACGAGTTGAGGAATTTGTGTACCTTGGGTCTCAGGTCAGTGCCATTAGTGATGTTTCGGCAGAGATAGAGAGGCGAATAGCATCGGCCAACAGGTGTTACTTTGGACTGCGTCGGCACTTGGGAAGCTGTTTCCCAACAAGATCTGCAATAACAAGATTATACAAGACCCTGAATCGACCAGTGCTAACTTATGCCTCAGTAACGGGCTTTTTCGAAGTCGGATGAAAAAGATCTTCAAACGTTTGAGAGAAGTTGGAAAACATTTACAACCATATTAACACAGTAATCAAACGCTCTGAAATTCCAACACACTTCAAAAAACTTATCTACATAAGGAGTAACAGATGTGTGCTTATGGGGTTAGAGTATCAAACCTTTTTCCACTCTCCCTTTCCCCAACTCAGTCCAAATAAACTGCGATACCACTTGAATCCGTGGGCATAATTTATCCTCAATCACGATCTCCACGGCATCTCCATGTCATCCAATTTATTTCACGTACATTCATCTCGTTTATTTTGTTTGTCTTTGATACAGTTTTAAATTCCAATTAATAAAGGAAATGAATGATTTGAAAAGGAGGAAAAACGAAAAGATGTTGGAAAATGTTTTTGAGACCCGAAATAACATACATTGATTTGTATTTCTAAGAACTTCATTTTTTACAGAGTTACTGCACAACTTTTACAAAACTTCAGTAAGTTCAGACAATGTTTAATCGATATCATACATTTAACGTGATTAAATATAAATAAGTTTTAACCAACGTTTGCGGTTTTATTTCAATAGATGTAAAAAGGAACGGTATGATGTGTGGATAAACCCTTGGAATATAAAATTATATGAATAAAGAAGCACCAATCTCATTTTAAAAACATTTTCGCACAAAACTCTTTCAAAAGTTTTAATAAATATTTATCACAAACTTTTAAAAAGATATGAATTGTAATAAACTAAAAATTTTAATGACTAACAAATAGCTTATCTTTATATAAAGTATTTAATTTACAATTTCGTTCTGATATTTTCACAAAAAAATATCTTACTACGCTTTTAACGTTAGAGACCTACAAGTTTCATATATGTGAGAAAGAAGAAGATATTACAAATTACAGGAAGAGGAAAACGGTTGGATTAAACTGGATCAAAGCAGTTTGTCCCGATATTGCACCACAGGTCCGTGTAATATTTCCTATAGCAGTGCTGATTTAAAATAGTGTAACAGGCTGCTTCCTTCATTAAAGTTAGCAACAGGGGCTTTATACCACAACCTCTGCCATTTCTAATTCATAGGGCGATAATTAGAACTTAATAAATACAAATATTATTTAAAACTAACCTTCCGATAAGGGCGACTTCTAGGCCGACAAGAACGTTATTTATGTTATTCTTTATTTAGACGATAGGCTTAAGGGGGCCTTTTGTTTTGGTTTTTTTTTTTTTTTTTTTTTTTTTTTTTTTTTTTTTTTTTTTTTTTTTTTTTTTGTGTGTTTTTTTGTTTATTTTAATTTCTCATGGAATTAAGAAAAAATATACATTATAAAATTACATAAAGTAAAACATTAAGTTTTTATTTATAGTAATATTCCTATTTTCACTCCTAAACTTACCTACTTGTCAACATATTATTATATCAATACTTATATATTGATACATAAAACAAAATATTCAATATATTTTTTCAATTTTATTTTTAATTCAATTGTCTTTATGCTCTGTTTCCATGTTGTCTTTATTCATCTTCTTTATTTTCGTATACTCTTTACATCTTTTGTCATATCTTTTTGTTTGTTGGTCTTCTAGCAATTCATTTTTAGATGCTGTGTATTTATGACTGCATACCCTAACAACCTAAACTAATTAATTATTTCGATCATAAATCTCAAGTGGATGCTCATTGCAACTCAAGTACATTCTACCATTGCGCAAGTAGCATAAGATATCATTTGACAATTCCCATTATTGTTATATTTTAATTGGTGGGCACACAGAGTTAACTGCAGTACAAAAATCCAATCGAGCTCCAGTAACAGTAACAAACAAATCTGCTTATCAGACAACAAACACATTGTTTTAAACGGTTTATGTTACGCTATGGTCGCTTCTAATATTTCATTTAACTAACTACAGTCGAAGCTGTTAAATCTTTTTTGCGAAAATGAACTAAACAAAACATTCAGGCAAGAGCATCCTAAGAAAAATTAACTATTACTGTTGTGAAAATGCTCGAGAGGAAATACAAAAACGAATAGAAAACAATCATATTTACATCATGTTAGATGAAACTAAGGCCCCCGGGGACTTACATTAGTATAAGGTTGAGCACTATGTCAATGTGTTTTTTTTTTTATCGTTTGGCTAATTTTGATTGCATGTTTTAAAAAATGTTACTGCACGAAATCCGGCATTTACTTATTACAAACAAGTGGTACCTGTGAGATAGGCCGCTTGTCTTTGTCGGTCTAGTAGTTCAATCAATAAACACATTGTTAAGTGCATAAATTTTATGATAATTTTTTTACTTCGCGGCTTCGTTAGGAATAGTTAGAAGGTAAACATACTAAAAGACCCCGCCCCTGGGGGGTGAGCTAACGGTGGGGGGGAGGGGAGAAGTTCTCATTTTTGGGTTTTTCGATTATATCTTGCAAACACTGGACTCTTGAAAAATATGATTCAAATAAAAATTAAAGCTAATTTAATTTCCTATACAACTGAAACTATACATATTTGTTGAAATTCCAAAGGTTTTAGAGATATACGCTATTAAAAATCGATAATTTTAAAAGTAAAAAAACATTTTACCTCACTTTTTGCTAATCAATTGCTTAAAATGCCAAAAACGTATGTATCAAATTGAAGTAAATTTAATGCTCTACAATTTTGATTCTAACATTTTTTCTGAGAAACGATCCTAGAAGGTACTAGAAGCAAAACTTTGACAAAAAGTGAGGTAACATTTATTTTTTCCCCGAAAATCATCGGTTTTCAATGACGCATATCTCAAAAACCGTTGGAATTTCGACAATTTTATGTAAAATTAATTTTATAGGAAATTTAATTAGCTTTAATTTTGAATCAAAATATATTTTTCTAGAGTCTACTGTTTTCGAGATATAATTGAAAAACCAAAAAATAGAGACTTCTCCCATTCCCCCACCGTTAGCTCTCCCTCCAGGGGCGGGGTCTTTTAGTTTGTTTACCTTCTAACTATGGAGTCAAAAATAATCGCATATTTCATGCACTTTACACCCCCTATTTCATAACTCATTGGTTAGACTAAAAGAGGATTCTGAAACCGTGATAATCGGGTTTCATCAATTAAATTAAACATTTTCTTTTTTTCACCAATAAAACCAAATTTACGATCCCGCAACTTAGGGTTTCTCAGCCAGATGAAATATTAAAGACTTAATTTTCGACAAGAATTATGTAAGCTCTAGTTAAGAATTATGAAACGGGCCCTAGAAATGAAAGGAGCAGAGCCCAGACAAAGTTAGCCTTTCATTTGTGCCAAGAGGACGGAGTTGTTACTCTGAGGACGGGTCCATTAAGTTCTAATTGCCGCCTTATGAATTATAAATGGCAGGGGTTGTGATATAAAGCCCCTGTTGCTAACTTTAATAAAGGAAGCAGCCTGTTACACTATTTTAAATCAGCGCTGCTATAGGAAATATTACACGGACCTGTGGTGCAATATCCTGACAAACTGCTTTGATCCAGTTAAATCCAAACCAACCCTTTACCTCATCCTATAATTTCTAATTTTCTCTTCTTTCTTTTATATGAAAGGTTAGATGGATGAAGGGGCTATGTCGCATTTTTTTTTTTAAGTACAATCATTTGATGAGGAATTTATGTGCAAAAGTGTTGGGCCATTCTCATAAAAATTCTCGTTTTAGGTTTACAGATTGAGTAAAAAAGTCGAAAAATAAACTTAATTTTTCTTGAACAAGTATATTTGTATCATTTCTTGAGTATGTTAAATTTTTGAAAAATATTTTGCAACCATGTCTTTTTTGTATTTTTAATTTTTATATTCTTTTTTTTGTCAACAGAAGTAACTTTCCTGTCATGGGTGTTACCTAAATTAAATAATTTCTTAAAGAGTATAACTTTGTTTAAATTTTCTCATGGCTGCAATAAAACTATATCAGGAGATATAGTTTATAGAAACTACTATTAGGGACACCTAATTTTGGTTAGAATTGGTTATTGTGTTAATAATTAAATTATTTTTGAGTTCGGTAAAATATAACTTTTAGTCAGGGAGTGTTGCCAACTTTTCTATAATTTAGTTTCCATTTTCAAAAATTTAGTCTTATTTCAATCATAAGGAAAAAGTTTCTGAATGTAGCATGAAAATCTAATGTTCACTACATTTTTCCATGCTGATGAATTTTTAGATACTATTTAACCAATAAAAAAATACATACATACATATATATGCGGTGCAACAATTCATTGCTGAATCAGGGCCCTCTTCAAAAGTTTTCGCCATTCATTTCTATTATGTGTAGCAGCCATCCAGTCTGTCGTTCGAAGGATGTTCCTGCCATCTGCACGGACGCTATACATCCATCTCATTTTGGGTCGTCCGACTCTTCTAGTTTGATGAATAGCCTCTATAGTTAATTTTTTTGGAACTTCGTTTTCATTTATCCTGGCAATGTGCCCTGCCCATCTGAGCCTCCTCACAATGATCCACCAAGCTATGTCAGTGTCCTTGAAGAGTGTGTAAATTTCTTGGTTTTTCTTCTTCTCCAGACATCACCCTCCCGGATCGGAGCGAAAACTCTTCTCAGGATCATTCTTTCAAAGATAAGCAGCCTATTTTCATCAACCTTAGTCCATGCCCATGCTTCAGATCCATATGTAAGGACCAGACGTACAAGGACTTTGTATAGCCTCACTTTAGTTTTTTTGCACCTGTTTGCTGCTGCGATCCGACGTATAACATCCTTAGTCACATCGTTGTCTGAATTAATCTCCGACCCCAAGTATACAAAATGTTGAACCCTCTCAAACTTGTATTTTTCCATCTCAATATGCTCTTCCCGGAAATGCTCCGGTCCAGCTATCATATATTTAGTTTTTCTTACTTCATTGATTACCAGACCAGTCTTCTTAGCTGCCTTTTCTAGCTGGAGGAATGCGTCAACCAATAAAAAAATAAACAAACCAAAGTAGGCTCTTTGAGAATATAATTGTTATTTTGACCAACATTTTAATAAGACCATGGGAACAGCATTATAATTTTTTTTTTATTGTCTGTATAGTCTTTATTTATTGAAAACAATAAGCGGATATTGTTCTTTAGGATGTGAATTTTTAATTTGTATAAATAAAAAATTGTTTTTTGTAAACAAACATGCATATTTTTTTTTGTCATATTAAGCTGGTGACAGTAACACAACTGAAATATTTAGTAGTTTTCAAAACATTATTCCATTTTTCTATTCCGAAATATACTCAGGAGAAGAGATTTCCTACAAAAATTACAAAAGGTGTTGTCAAAAAATTTAAACAGAAATGACTAAAAATTTTGTTTGTTTCATAATCTCTTCATCCAACAAAGCCCTCAAATATGAAATTACTGTTTACTAACGATAGAAGCGGAGTAGTATATTTTGTCAAAAAATCGGAACAAAAATTGTCGATTAAAACACGTTTTACTTGACTTGAGGTCCACATGATGGTAAGAAGCATCAATACAATTAAAGTTTTAGAACAATAACATTTTTTTCGTAGAATTAAAATATGTCAAAATTATAAATTAGTAAGTAAAAAATTTAGTATAATGTAGATTACATACCTGGAACATACCCAGCCCGCATAGATACGAGTATGTTTAAATATATATTTATAAAAATAAAAACTTATTTTTAATTTACTATAATAAAGTCAATAGAAAATTATCCACTGACATAGCGTTTTCTTTTTCTTTTTTTTATAATATTGCTGTTTCTCAAATACAGAGCTCGTTCATTATGCTAAGGATCGGGCTGGGATTTTTATTTTTACTAATGTGCCTTGGAAAACAAACAGAAATATCAATAGATTGAAAAAAAAATTGACTTGTATAAGAAACGACACATAAGAGTTCTTTGTTGTTTTTTTTTTCATTTTTAATGAAGCGAGAAATATATTGAGGTACTATGTTCAGATTCGAAAGTAATAGTGAAGATATAAAAGGAAAAAGAAATATGAAAAGGGGAAAAAATATACAACAGATCCCTGTAAATATATTCCTTTCACTAATACTAACATGGGATTTTCCGGCCACTATGCAAATAATTCTTTCAGACATCATACGGCCCCTATTGACTCACCCCGTCTCTAGGGTAAGGGTAATCTCACACCCTTGGGAATAAATCTACTTCCAGCGTTTAAATCTCAAACATTTTTTTTTTCTTTTTATACTTTCGCCTCTACATCAAAGAATTATTGCCTATATTATTATTTTTTTTTTTTTTAATTATCAACCATGCATACGAATTCAAATACGAATAAAAAAATTGCTTTTTTATAATTGATGAATGTCTTTCTTATGTATACATTCAAAAAGCATATATTTATTTCATCCTATACTATCAACAAACTACAACTGTTAAGCAGGTAAAACAATCCGTTCATATTTTAAATAAAAACTGGAACGATATTTCACACAATCACCTCCAGTCAACGACTACCGATGATGTCGGGTATGTCTCAATGTGAGAGCTCCAAGTCGTACAAATAAGTCGGACGATATCTTCCGTAGCCGGTAGTCGCAGGAAGACAGCGCCTAATAAATACATACACTTACTTATTGAAATCCATAAAGACTTACGCATCACAAATTTATGGTTCAGCCAAAAAAACTCACATACACAAACTACAAACATTTCAATCACAAACACTACGAATAATGACAAGATCTCCTTGGTACGTAAGTAATATAACCCTGCATACAGACCTACACATATCCACTGTACTGGACCACATCAAAACAAAATACTGGATATTTAACGACAAACTATATGGACATCCGAACATACTCATACAAAACATTGCTACAATAAATATTCCTGAAAATACGTACCAAAGGCTAAAAAAGGAGCTGGATAAGGGATCTCCTTAACTAAGAAACAACCTAAAATGATGTCAGGAGGAGCCACCGATGGGTACTGGTCTCCCTCGTGTTTTACATGTCTAATTTATTATATATTTTTTCAGTAAATTCTGTGGTTGTCTTTAGTCGGTTAAGTGTGAATCAATAAAGTTTAAAAAACAAAACAAATATTTCATTAGGAAGGAGAATCGATGTAAAATAATCACAAAGCTATTGATAAGCAGTATAGATCGATTCCTATTAATCGACTTTGAAATATTGATTACCCATACCAATTCTTACCTCAACTGGTGCAATCGAGAATCGACATGTGGATTTGACGCATCACGACATAAAATAACAAATTAATTTAACACAAAAGCAAAGTCTTATTCAAATAAAAAAAAAAGATAAAAGCAACATATATAATGCCCAATTATTCCTGATAATGCTGGTCTAATTGTTCCGAATACAAACACTAAAACAAGCGACCGAACCACAAACAGAAGAGGCTATATTCAGTGAGAGCTGAGGCTGTGATTAGGGGGCTAATTTAGCGCTTAACTTGAAGCAGAAATCAAGCGTGGACCCAGCCATGCATCACCTCCCCCCCCCCCTTCCAAACTCCCCCTTCCTAAGTAACATCAGCTATTAACAATTCAAACTCTACTCAGTGTTTTACCTTAAACGACCCTTTGTTATTCAGAGGTTGGTCTTTAAATCTGATTTAGCTATCAGTGTTGAGCTATATTATTCTTATTTCGTTTTTTATGTTTTGGTTTTTTTCTAACCCGAATTCACTGCAGACATAAAGCGATATGCCTAATCTATTTTTCGTCATAGATTTTGTTTATTTATTTTATAGCCACGGTATAGGAATATATATTTTAAATTATTGTCTATTTTATCTACAGTTTTTTGACGACCAGGTTCTTATGGCAGAATTCATGATGATAAAACTTCTCTAAAAATTCTAGATACAAAATGTCAACAAAGAAAAAATGATATAGGGGAATGTGCTGTACCTAAAGCACAGTTGTCCCAGTGGACATTTGTAATTAAGAGAGAGTGGGAGGAGGGAAATTGAAATTGTTGGATTGGTAGTGCTGCAAGCATCTCCGTGCAGTTGCAAGTGTGTTTTCAAGATTGTCAGATGAACAGTTTCGTAGAAATTATTATTTTCAAGTTTTTTTCTTCCAAATCCTGACCAATCCAACCAGTGATTTTAAATTTTTTAAGACCTACACTTAGACATTTTCAAGGCAGTAATATTTCATAGGGTTGTCCAATAAATATATCATAACTTCATATGTTTTCATATCAGTTATCACTTACGGGTTTTGTGAAAAAGAGCTTTCCGCACAGCATGGCGTTCAGTTGTACCTGTGGACACCATTGCCAGCTGAACCTGTGGACAGAAGGTTAAAGTGTCCACTGGCACAACAGATATTTCTCTTTGTTTATTAATTCAGTATTTCGATTATAAATATTGTGGAAAAGTTTGTAGGCATTCCGCGTGATATAAAATGCCTAAATTTGGATACATAATATTCGTATAACCTTTTTTTTTAAGAGAAGAAAACTCGCCGCTCACTATTTATAACAAACCATTCAACTAGTAAAGATAGTTATTTCACAAATGTGATCTTGGCTGATCAATAAATCAAAGATTGTAATTTTTTGGATGAATTGATGAATGATTATGAACAAGGTAATGTTGGTAGCTATGTTTTGTGTTGTAAAGCATTTTACAGCTTTGATCAAAGAAAAAGTTGACTCATTCACGTTCAACATTTGCTACTTGAAGAAAATTTTTTATAAATGATAGAACCCCAAAATTTTCCTATTCTTTTCCGGGACATCGCTTCTAATAATGATTATGAAAAAAAAGTTGAAATAAGGTATATAAAAGATTTATTTTTGTTAAAAGGTTACCACCGCCAAATTTTTATAACTTTCTAGTCGGCCTTCTAGTTCCATAATCAAGTCGACTTTTCATGTTAAAATATTCTATTTTGTTTAGTACATTTTGTGAAAAAAATATTGCTGATGTGTTTCTCTAAATATCATTTCAATTATCCCTATAAACCTACGAAGAAATGAAAATCCATTGGTACAACCACTAGTGTCCACAGGTACAAAGGGGGAAGGTACCTAAGGACACTAATCAGTAAGTTATAAAACATTATTTTCTGTAAAAATAAAATTAATTTTCAAAATAAAGACACCAGGGTTCGATAGCCCCTTAAATTTTTTACCTAATGGTACAATAATCCCTCAGATAAATAAAGCACCGAAAATTAGAAAAATTTATAAGTGAAAATTGTTCACAGGTACAGCACCTCAGATCTCAGATCTAGATGTTCCATAGATATTCCTTCTTTAATCTAGTAACAAGTTTGATAAATTAGTATTCAGTCTTTAAAATCAACAGCCGGAAAACCTAATATCGTTGGTTTATATATGTGATAGCAGCAGCGACCGACTTTCAAAGGGATCAGATTAGCTAATTCTTGGAGAGAAGCTTTGGAGACCGAATGGAAAATACTATCAGACGGAAATGATTTCCCTCCAATTAATTGGAATGACATTGATAGATCATCATCCGTGCCAGGGTTCTGGAAATATTTGTTCCAGTTATCTACACACCGATACCGCAGTGGTTCTGAAAAGGTTATACTGTTAATTAACCTACTATGAATCAACTGATTTATATCGATGGTTTATGGGGGCGATTCAATTCATATAAAACCCATTCCATTTGTTTAGTTTAAAAGCATATTTATGTATCCTAAACGCCTTAACAGCAATATTATATTTCAACAAACAATAAGAAAAAACAAATGTGAAGCGAAGATATAAATAAAAATAGAGAATTCGAGAATAAAATTTCGATGAAACCAAATTTTTTCACATTAAATATTTTTAATATTGAAAATAAATATTTTTCTTATCAGAAAAGAAATTTAATAGAGAGAAAAACGCATGTATTTAAAATATTATACTAATAGGAGAAATTCCACCCAATTGATTTTTTTATTTTCTCGGCTAAGATATTAGGATTATAAAAAAAAAAAAATTTTAAATTACATAATTTTAAAATAATATGATTCCGTCAATGGTTTCTCATTAGATATGGAAAATCCCAAAATAATTTATTTAAAATCACATTTGAATTATACCCCACAAACGCAAGAGACGGACCTAAAGCTCGCTACTTAAAAAACTCCTTAACTGTTTATTATACTATATTGATATTTACAACTACATACACTACATACATACAATAAGTAAATTTGCGGTACGATAATAATAATTGCATGTTCAGTAACTTGTGAAGAACTACTCATTAGTGGTACTATAATAAATCATCAGAAATTTTACATTAGAAAGTTCCTAGATCATCTTTTTGGAGGTCTCCTAGGGTTATCGGGAATTCAGTGAGAAGTTGGGGGACTGGATTCACGGGTATAGTTTGTCATGAAATGATAGGTACCTAATATGGGGTAAATCTGCAATATATGGAACATTAAGTTCTTTATCGATATGTTTGTTGAAGCAGCATTGCGGATTTTACGAAGGACTTTGGATTGAAAGGATCTGATACGAGAAATTGGAAGGTTTAGTAATATCCCAAAGCTCAACTCCGCAAGCCCAAATGGTACTGATTAATGTTAAGTAAATAAGTCTTTTGTAATTGGAAGCTTTGTTGCTTGTCTAGTAAATGTTGGATTAGTCGAAATGACGAGCAGTTTCTTGTCTTTCAAGACACTTATGTGGATTCCAGGTACGTTGCTTGTTTAGACAGAATCCTAGATAGTAGATATATTCAACGGGGATCAGTGGAATATTACTAAAGGGTACGGCAAGACAGGAAGTCTTAAGTTCACGACGAAGAGTAAAGGTAATTTGTTTAAGTCTCTTTGGATTTATTTCAATTCTCAATTTTTGTTCGTCTATTTAAAATTACTTTTTTTTTTTTTTTTAATTGAATTTTATTTTTAATAATCCTAATACGTTTTAAATGATCTGGTAAAAGTATATGGAGTTAGCTCCTGAAAGAGAAAGAAACTTTTGGCCTAGAAAACTTATTTCTTTTCAATTTAGAAAAACAAGCTGAAAATTAGGGACTGCGCTATTTTCCCCGTCCGATAAATCGTACACTGTTATTATTTCATTAATTATATTTCAAATTGGATCTTTGATTCTTAGGTACATTAATTTACTTTTTAATTAATTTTTTTCTCTAGGAAAATAAAATTAAAATCCGAGATGTTAATAGTCATATCCGATAAATGTTTTTGAATTTCATATAGTGGACAAAAATGGCAAAAAACATCTATTTTTTTTCCAGGTTTAATACAATTTTTACCTTAATTAAAGAACTTTTTTTGAATTATGTCTAAAAACAAAATGACTATGTAATTATACTAAACGATATTTTTAGACCAAAAAATATAAATAAGCCATTTATTCTTATTTAAGTGTTTGCTGGTCTATATATATTTTTTTTATTCAACTTAATTTTTTATTTATTTTCTAAATTTATGAATAATTGCATAGTTATTTTATTAATAATATAGCACATATTTACTGTCATATAAAAGGACAAGCCGTTTTTTGTTAGTGATCACTAGCCAAGAAAATTACTGAACCAATCTGTACCTAATTTAAACCACATCATCCTTATAGTTCCAGGAATGTTTAGCAATAATAAAATTATACTGATTTTTAACTAATTTCTAATTAAAAAAGTGATAATAGTGAAGTTTAATGATTGGCCGATAGGTGGCGAAGAGCCATTCTGTATGAAAGGTTCTAAAGGTACAGAGAAATATTGTGCTTGAAATTGATAATAAAATTTATTTATATTCAATTAAATTATTAATAAAGATTTAAATATCTGGTGCGACTTGTAGATCCTAGGAAACTTCGAAAATCCACCGATAGCATTTCTATTTCGCAATACAGTTTATAATGGCAAAACTACTGAATCTATCTGTCCGAAATTTTAACTACATCATTTTCATAGTTCTAGAAAGTTTTTTCAATAGTAACATGTACAATAATAATAATTTAAGTGTACAATATTGAGTGGCAGAAACGAGGATTATTACACTATTTACTTTTAGAGTCAGAAATTATAATGCAGCCAGATGAAACTAAGGTAATTATTTCTGCCGAATGAATATTATCACCAGATCAAAAAGACGAACTTTGCTTTTTGGTATTGTGTATAAAAACATGATTCATGGGCCTTTAGTTTTAAGCACTGATAATGCAGTTCACTATCCTCAAGAATTTTTTCTGAGTACCTGTCTATCTTGATTATCAATCCATACATTAAAATTAGAAATTGGATGTCAAATTATGCTTATACGTACTCTTTAACTACCTAATCTGTACAGATTTAACTAGGTTAAAATTACTGCAATGTGTGAAGATATCATTAGAGAAATAATGTTCAATTGCATACTTTAATAAAAGTTTTTTATTGATCAACATTTGTTTTGTGTTTTTTCTCTAACCTCCGACTTTATTATAAATTCATACAAAGGGAAAGGGAATTAGGGTAATGGATCTTTTATTGCCTTTCGGCATTTTAAGATTTATTTGTAGCTCTGCCATCTCTGGAGGGTCTGAGTCTGCTGGAGGCAATCCGTCTACATGTCGAGTGCGCAGGATACACTCTGCCGGTGATGGTGGGTCATATCGGGTCAGTCCGTATGGTCTGAACCCCTTTCCTCGGCGAGTACGTCCGCTAAGGGGATCGTGGCTGGCCACCTCCCAGGCCAGGGAGGCGGGGCTATGTCCCTGAAGAGAGGGTTGGCACAGTAGCTCAGCCCGTCAAAGAATTTGACGTGCCGGCGTCTGATAAAGGCCGGGATCGTGGGCATCCTCAGCTCCTCGAGGATCCGGGTGTTTTTGGCCCTCTCAAGGCTGGTGCCGCGGACGATTCGTCGAAGGACGGTGTTCTGGAACGTCTGGAGGGCGCGTAGTGTAGTTTCGTACAAATGATGCAGCAGTGGAGCACCGTGGAGGAGGGCGGGTCTGATGATGGACTTATAAATCTGGAGTTTCAGCCTAAGGGATATCTGAGGAGAGGTAAGGAGGTGATGGAGGCGGTATGTCCGCGCCCGGGCCAGCTCGATTCTGCTTCTAACATGCGTCGAAAAGGTAAGGTGCCTGTCGATACTGACGCCAAGGTATACGATGGAGCTGGAGATGGTCTGCTCGATGCCATCCACTGTAAAACTCTTCGGCAGTTTTTGAGATTTGCCGCGCTTCGTGATGAAGGACATCACTATGGCGTCAGTCTTTTTCTAGAGTTCACCTTAATGCCGCATGTCTTCAGCGCCTCGACGATGGTGGAGGTCGCCCTCTCAGCCATCTTGAGGGCCCGGCCGGGGTTGAGGTTGGACGCGTAGACCGCGATGTCGTCAGCGTATGCAGCCACTACCGCCTCAGGGTGCTTTATGGATACGAATGGTGCCGTGAAGATGTTGAACAAGATTGGGCCCAGCACTGACCCCTGAGGTACACCACAGGTGGTGGGGACTGGCGAAGACAGGCTCCCACCGACCTGCACAACGAATGATCTTCACGGCGGCAGTGGTCAAGGATGTGGTAGTGGATTAGCCGCTCGAACACCTTGCTGATGTGGGAGAGGAGGCTGATCGGACGATAATGCTCCACAACATTCCCGGACCTCTTAGGTTTCAGGAGTGGTACCACCACAGCTTTCTTCCAGGCCACAGGGAAGTAGGCGATCCGGAGGCATGAGTTAAAGATGTTAAGCAGGAAGGCCTTGCCCCTCCTGGGTAACATCACCAGCAGCGTGGTGGGAATACCATCCAGTCCGGATGCCTTCTTCCCTTTGATGCGGCGCAGGACTGATTCGAGCTCCTTATAAGTTGATCAACATATAAAACTATTAGTTTTACTAATAGTATAAAACATTATTGTTCTATGAGAGCGGGCGAAGCTGTGACGAGGTATGCAAGTATAATATATTTTCCATAGACTTTGTTTTTTGAAAAGGTTATTCTTTTGGCATAACACGAAATCTAACATACATAGCTTATTAAGACTGTAATTAAATTTTTTCGTTAAAAATAATAAAAAAAAATTAATATAAAATTAATTTACAGTATAGAAATATTTCAGATCTTAAGGGAAAAAAAAATTGTCTCTTAACGAAGTTTCATTATTAACTTGAGACTGGCAAGAATAACAAGTGTAGGCGAAATTGAAGGTGACAAAATCCACTTAATATCCCCCACTCAAGAGCTCGTTACGGGATAGGAACTGCTTACAAAGGTGTCGTTTATGGCTTGAGAAGCCAATTTTCTGAAAAGGAAAATTAATTTGTCGCCGAAACCATTAGTGCTGTCTTCCCAAAGGTGCCTTTTCCAAGAATTTAATTTCGAGACCTCAGACTAACGTGAGAACTCAAGTATGTTGTCATTATTCAATCAGCGCTGATAATTTATACATATCTGACACACTTTCAGAATGTTTTCCGTTGTTCTGAAATAAATTTGGTCACTATGTCAAATGTGTAAGGGAAATAAAAAATTCTTAGTCAGTATCAGAGTCAAAGAACCATCAAATAGTCATAGTAGCAGCAGCTCACAGTTATAAAATTAAGCATATATCCTAAAAATAAGCCCAAGTAAGTATGTAACATCATATGATCTGGCTAACGTTCTCAACTTGGACCTGAAATTCAGATGAGAAACCGTTTGATTTAGTTTGTCAAACCTTAATTTAAGAACAAACTTTTTTTTATTTCTCTTTATTTGATAAGACATTTATATTAAATCCGTAATTAAGATTCCAAGTTAAATATTGTCAAATGAATCGTGATAATTGTATTGTCCTTCATGCGATGTATTTTTTAGAAACATATAAATAAAGGAATATATGCTTTCCTACTTTGAGGTAATATTTTTCCAGCTTCAGTGGCATGAAATATAAATCACTGGACTCGCACAATGACCCTATTCAGTACCTGGCCGACATTGTCCCATCTTCAGTTTGAGACTTGATATATTGCACCTTTTATGGAGCCTCCGCTTGATTGGTGATATTCGGTAATCCATGCAGAACTAAACCAGTTTAATTAATGTATGCACATTCTTCAGAATAACCTTTTTGTTCAACATTCACGAAAAGAAAAAACTACAAGCAAATTACATAATTATTGAAAATATAAAATATGTCTATGACAATGTCGATCAGCACCAATTGATTCGTTATTTTTGCCTCGTTTGATTACAGAGGAAAACATTTCATACAGCTCTTTTTTTCTGCTGGATTGGTCCAACCGAGTAACACACTTTGCTGAAACGGCAGAGGCCCCAAGACCCATTGTAAGTATTTATTTTAATAGAGGTCTGGTAATTTTACTCAAGTCCTGAGCGACTGTGCTATAGCGCTCTCGCTCAATCTGCATTCGATTCTGCTAGTGACGGGGTTAAGAGAGCAGTGTTGGGATCTCTTAGAGCTTGGTTCTTTGTTTACTCGGGATTATTGTAAATATTTTATATATATTATTATCATTTATTTTGTTTTTTACAATATCATTTATATAAATTTATTTATTGTATATTTAGAGGCAAGTTTTTAAAATTTTATCTCTTTATTTTATTTTACTTTTACTATACATATTGTAGGAATTGATTCATTGCTATTCATTGCCTTGAGTGAGGCAGCTTATATTATTTATTCAAAAAAAAAAAAAAAGAAATAAAAAATAAGTATGTGCTAGATTTGAAACTTTTGTCAACAATTTTGTTGTTCACGCATAAAAACGAATTTCATCAGTCTGTTTTTTTCAAAGTAGAATTTAATATTTGTATGCTAGGTTTTGTTTTACATTGTATCTGTATTGTGAATTACTGTAAATGTTTCAATTTTGTATACTAGTAATAATAATAAAAAAAAAATTTTTTTAGAAAAAAAACAAAACCGACTTCAAGATTAAGTCTACACATATATGTAGAACTAAAAAGTAAAAAATAATATTTAAGATGCTTCGAGACAAAGATAATTAAATGAAAATCAAGAAAATTATCGATACTTATATACCTATTCACAATTTATGATCAGTTATTTTTGGAGTCTGTGCCAGCCAAGGAGGGCAGCTTAATCCTACCTTTGCAACATACTTTCGAATGGCATGAGACAGCGGTGTGGCGGTGATGAAATAGTGGGGAATCTTTACAATTAACATTTTTTTTTTTTTTTTTTTTTTTTTTCGAATTCTGTTTGTTCTGATTGGCACCTACTTCAAAAATAACTGATCATAAATTGTGAATAGGTATATAAGTATCGATAATTTGGTTGACTGTCATTTAATTTTCTTTTTTTTTTTCAGTTTTTATTTATTTACTCAATTTTTCACTATTTTTGTCTGAAATCGTCTCATTGAGGAGAAATTTCAGTGTAATGTACTTCCGACCGTAGATTTTGTTCGACTTATTTAAGAATTCCGCTTATCAAAGTACGACACATCGAGAGTTGACTGTATATGTAAATTATTTTTGTTGATAATTTAGATTTAGTTACCGTGGAGATTCTAGATTATCATAATAACTATAAATATTTGTTTAAAATGGAAGGTTATATAACAGTGATTTTTATACACAGTTTTTTTTTTTCTTTAAAAGTGCTTGGTTGATTTCAAAATATTTTTTATTGGATCACCTCTGAAGTATGCCCTACCGATCTAAAAAAGATTCATCAAAATTGTTTCAGAATTGACGGAGTAATCGAGTAACATACACACACAAAAAAAAATAAACAAAACAAATACGGACGAGTTGAGAACCTCCTCTTTTTTTGAAGTCGGTTGAAAAATAAAAATAAATTAATAGTAGTTTATTCAGGGTTATCAGATTAAGTTTAACATATGAGTAATAAGTAAAATCATTAGTAATTTGCACGTGTTGAGAAAAAGTACATTGTAATTATTTGAAACAACGTCCCGATGATAAGAGATAAATAGTAGGTTTATGCATAAATGAAATAGGATTGTTCCTTGGGGTATTCTAACCGCTTAGGTTATCTTTACTACTCTCTCTCTCTCTCTCTCTCTCTCTCTCTCTCTCTCTCTCTCTCTCTCTCTCTCTCTCTCTCTCTCTCTCTCTCTCTCTCTCTCTCTCTCTCCCTCTCTCTCTCTCTCTCTCTCTCTCTCTCTCTCTCTCTCTCTCTCTCTCTCTCTCTCTCTCTCTCTCTCTCTCTCTCTCTCTCTCTCTCTCTCTCTCTCTCTCTCTCTCTCTCTCTCTCTCTCTCTCTCTCTCTCTCTCTCTCTCTCTCTCTCTCTCTCTCTCTCTCTCTCTCTCTCTCTCTCTCTCTCTCTCTCTCTCTCTCTCTCTCACTCTCTTTCTCTCTCTCTCTCTCTCTGGTAATTCATCCCATTTTTTTTCCTTATTGCACCCTGCAATGGATGCATATATTTCTGCGTGATCCACCTATTTTATATAAAGTATATCTTTAAAACTATATAGGAATTAACGATGAGTTAATATGAAATGCAAGCAATAATTAATCGAATGGATTAATGAATTAATTAATAAATTAAAAAAATATATAGAAAAAAAGAAAGAAAAATATTATATACAATTAGAAAGAGGTTAAATTGCCCATAGCTTGTTCAATTGTTGAGCTCTAAGAAACTAACGTGATCCTCAAATATTTCAAGTATTTTTCTGTGAGATACTTCTTTGAAGGTGGCCATTGGTTTCCGTTTAGCAGGACTTTTGCTATTAGTCTATATTTTGTACTGTTACAAATAAGAGGGTCATAGGTTTGTTCACTGTTTTCGTAGTAGTTAGAAATGCTGTTATCAGTTAGTTTAAATCTTTCTGTAACTTTTTACTCCAACATGTCTTGTCGAAAATGAGGTTTGTCTGTATGTCAGTTTCGTTTTTAGTTTCTCCTACATCGCCTACAATTTTAATGACTTCATAGGAATGCCTACCGTTTGTTAAATTTGTTCATCATTGGTTCCAAGTTTATCTAGTTGTTCCTTGTGCTTGACTGCACTAATTCGTGCCTTATTAAGTAAAGATTGTGTCCCTTGACGCATTTTTTGCCTCTGCAAATCCCATCCCTTATTTACATTGAAACCATCTATTGGAGTAAAAGAAAATTACGATACCATTAAAGAAGAAATCAAATAAATATAATAAGATAAATGATGAATACTGTGCGATGTAATTATTCGTAGCCACTCCTTTTGCTACAGAACGTGTACCGTAAGTACCCGAACACTCCCGATTGCCGATCGGTACCAAACGGGAATTTCTGAGATGCCGAAAACGTATGCAGTGTAACCAATTGTAGAATTTCCTATACAAAAAAGAAATTAAATCAAATTAATTTAAAAGGAATGTACGTATCATTTAATTAATCAAAAACTTGTGAATCTAAAATACCATTAATAATACCAAATAGAGTTGTTATAATCTCGTATAGCAGCGATGAAATATCTTTTTCGGAAAAATTTACTAAGAGAAAAATAGAAAAAAGAATTAAGTACAATGATTTTTATTTGTTACCTCTGGGCTGATCAATCTCTGTGTAAATGCAACAAAGGTTCAAAAAATGAACAAGGAATTTCAGATTCGATAAAAATGTTGGAGCTCCAATCCGCTTCAGGCTACATTCCCCTGCATTCCATTTAATCTCTATAAAACTATTTTTCAATCTATCGAAAGGTAAAATAAATAAATAAATCTATAGATAGATAGATAGATAGCCTTACAAAATATACCTCTTTTTCAATGAGAGTACCGTTACTTAATTAAAATTAAAGAATCTTTCAAAAAAAAAAAAAAATAAAATAAATCATAGTTGGGTCTAATGATAGAGAAATCAAAATAAAGAGTAGATAATTTAGAAGATAAATACTAACCGATTTCTCAGACAATAATTAACGATGTAACGTTTTTAAAATGATGCTTTGTAATTAACCTATGGCTTACCTCAAACAGGGGGACCTTATATTGTAGATTTTCCCTTACCTAAAAAAAAAACAAAAACCAACATATTATTAAATGTAAAATTTATTTATAATAAAAAAATTATTAAAATATAAGTCATTATTATTCTAATGTTGGTAATTAACAATAAATATAGGAAGAGTTACGATTAACAAAGATAATAATGATATAATTTCCGACTGTAAATTCTTTGGACACAATTCATAAATAATAAAAGCCTATTAGTCAGTGAAAATTGAGGATACATACATCTTCAGTACCATAATATAAATATGTTAGGTATACCTAACATATATACCTATAAATAAACATATATATTATTAGGTATTAGGTATTATAAAAAAATAGTAATAAAAAAGTTCTTTTTATATTCTGGTACCTCAAGTCAGTTAAGAATAAAAAATGATTTACAGTCAAACGCCTTCAGAGCCATAAAATTAAATTATATTTTTTTTTTTAGAGTAAAAGAAGAAGTAATAATCATAAAATAATATAATAAAATATATTGGTTATAAATAAGAAAAAAATTAAATTGAGTTTGTGCAAAAACACAAAAATTTCATATATATGAACTTTTCATATTTTACATAACTAAAAAGTAGCTATTGATTTTATTCGTGGATCTGCATGGATGGTAGGTGGTTAAAGGAGTGATAACTGAAAGTGAAAGGGGTATTTGAATGGATAATGGTGAGAGGTATGTTCCATAGAGAAGAGAAGATAATTAGGAAAGATCTGCCGAAAGCAACTGAGCAATGAGTTGGAGTATACAAATCTGATTGATGGGAACGGGTTTGGCGGGCAACAACTAAAGATATGAGTTGAAGGAGTTCGGAAATATAAGGTTGAAAATACATTTAAAGTAAATGTTTTACAAACAATTCTTTTTTTTTAGTTTTCGCTTTATTGTTTGTTTCGATCTCCGAATCTCTTAGGATCCCCTTGGGCACCCTGAAACTCCAGGCCAGTAAGCCCAACGACTCCTACAGCAAATTCTTACTAGCTCCGATACCTGGGCACTCTAGTAACCAGACTGATAGGTATGGAAAAGAATGCTAAGAGTTTTCTCAGTACTGTCCATAATAAAACCACTAAATAATACAATTATATGAAATTGATAGACAGCAGTTAGCACAGTTACAATAAGCATTTTACGTAATTAATAATTCAAATATATATATATATATATATATATATATATATATATATATATATATATATATATATATATATATATACATGTATGTATATTAAAGATATTTATTGAAATTTTATACATTAGAAAAATATAATATATCAAGTAGTTTTTAAAGCCACTACCTATTGATAGCACTTATAAAGGTTCTATATTATGAAGTACTATATTAGAAGGTCCAGAGGCCATCTTCTTTTCAGGCGCTTTGGAGGGTTATCTAGAACGAGAAGCAAGTTGGGTTATTAATGAATTCAAAAAGTTGTAGAGTTTGCGATGGAATTATAGATATCTGGGTTGAGCTAATTCAGAAACGTAAGGTATATAAAGATCTTGTGGATAAGTTTGTTTGTGACGAAGATGAACTGGATGATTTAGTGGAGCCCCAAAGCTCAACTCTATATCTCCATATTGGTCTAATTACTTTTATGTAAATGAGAAATTTGTAGCTAATTGGAAGGTTTGAACTTTTGTCAAGTAAATATTGAAGTAGGGAGGTAGATATACGACAGGCAGGTTCTTGTCGTTTTAGTATTGTATGTGGATTTCATAAATTCAAATTTTTTTTTATCAATCATTCATTTCTATATAATCAGATATTCGTTATTAAGGAAGTAATTTAGTTTTGTTTTCAAATTAATTTCATTGTAGATCCCTCATATCATTTTCTTTGTAGGTCCTTTGTTGGCAATCATAATAAATATCAGGACTTTTGCTAATTAGACTTTGATTATTCAGTCGAATTTCAGTTTTTAAGGAATAAAGTTTGCCAAGGTGTGATGTAAATGTGTTTGTAGGACTCAGGCAGAATGTATCAGGAGAGCTGTCATGAGGTTCTATGCTATCGCTCTGTGAATGGGCCCGCATCTGCGCCTCAATCGGGTTCCCTTAGATAAGGAGAGTGCTCGAGTACCTTCTGAAAAGGTGGTACAGGCAGCTTTCCTTTTGCATTAGGTATCTTCCAAATAACTATTTATTGATTCAGCAGTATAATCATCCCTTTTAATATTCTATTATCTATTATTTTATTTATATGTTTGGACATACATATGTCTTTTGGCTGGGGGTCTGTGCATTTTTGGTGTAACATTCTTTTTACATACATTTTGACACGCTAGCTCTATTGGTGTCCCAGGATATAAAAATTTGACGATAGTTTTCTAATCAAAAATAGAATAGAGAATATGTTTTTTTATTTAACGTTTGTCGCTGGGGCCTCCCGTTTAGGAGCCATATTGGCCAAAATCCTTTTTAAAATCCTCAATGCTCCTTACTTTGTCACCAATAAACCTATCCATAAAGATCTTAATGTTCCGTATGTTGCTGATTTAGCCCATACCAGATACCCATCCTTTCATTGTAAGCTCCATAATCACTCAATTCCGTTAGTTTCTCAACTTACTTCCCACTCCATTCCTGATAATCCTCCGAGGCGTCTGAAACGAAGATGGCCAAGAAACCTTCTAATGTAGAAGTTTTAATAAAGTTCTACTGATGAGTAGTTCTTTTCAAATTTTAACGTGTTATTATACTTTTTTTTTTTTTTTTTTTTTTTTTACACTTAAAAGTGTAGCATTTTGACAAGGTCCAGCTTTTTTGTTTTTGGTCGGGTAAAAACTTTGATGGCTGAATTCAGATCAAAAATGTGATGGAAAATATTTTTTGTTTTGTAACATTTGTCGCTGTGACCAGCCGTTTAGAGGCTATTTGGTTTGAATGAAAAAAAGTCACGTTTGAAACCGCTATTTTCTCTCTGGTTTGTTTAATTAATTTAATTTAATTGATAATTTAAGTAATTTGATCCTTTTAATTTTTTAATGTAAATAGTGAAAAGCAGCATATTAAAGATAGACATACCCCCTGATCTATCGTTTTCCCCAGTCAGGGTGAAATGGAGTTTTTAAATTTTTTTTTTTTTTTTTTGGAAAAGTTATTATTTTATAATCTGCCACACTCTAGAGATATAAGAACAGTGATTATAAAAATAACAGGCAGTATTCATAGTTTTCCTCTTTAACCATCCCATCTTTAGAAATAGAAGAATTAATTTAACATTTAAAAGACATATTTTGTCTTCAGGTAAATTTTTTTGTTATGAGGGTGGGTGTAAGCGCTTACCAGAAGCTTGAAAAATTGCTATATTGAGATTAAAAAATTAAGTGCTCTTATAAATCATTATAACTTATAATGATATAATTATAACTGTATAAAAATGTATAATTATAACTTATAAGTTAAAATTATACATTTTTTTTTAATTTTCGTTTATTTAATCTATATTGATGTGTATTTGAAAAATTAATAGTTTTTGAAATATAAACGATAAAATTAAAAAATGTAAAAGGTATTGTATTTTTGTACCTCATCAAACATCGGAAAAAACTACGGATCACCAACCATAACTTATCTTTCTTAACAAAGAACACATAAACTGATTTATTCACATTATTATTGTTATTAAAATAAAACAAGAAAACAGGTTTATTGATTTAATTGATACGAGAAAAAATGGGAAAATTACTCGTGCCTCCATTTCGTGGTTATATTTCATGGAAAACACCTGAGTTGTGGGATGAGGAAAAATTATTCCTTTCGTGGCATGTGGATAAAAACGGTTGTAGCAGAGTTGACATAAATTTTTATTTTTTTTATAAATCTGGCCTCGGAAGTGAGAAATAAAATGTTTACGAAAATCTCTCTCTCTTTTGAGAAGCTTAGCTTAGATTTTTTTTTCATACATTATCACTCTGAAATAATATTAGAATCGTTTGATAATATTTTTCCACAATTCGGTTACTGGAAAACAACCATTAGATTGGGTTACCCGCTAAAGCAGGACAAACTCCAGGAGAATCCAGCGATGCTGTCTCAATGAAATATCCTCGAAATGGAACAAGAACTTATTATTAATCAAAAATAGATTTTATTGTTTTGTTTTTTTTAATTATTGTCTATTTCTTTATAAATGCTAAAAAATAACCTTCATATGAAATTATTTAAATTTACACACAAGCCCAGGCTCTTATTAATAATTTAAAGTAGGTCGACGCAGTGTGACAGAAATGGCTCATTTCCGAAAAAATGGACGAAAGTGATACAGTTTTAAAAAGGTTCTACTGGAGATAAGTGACCATCTAATTGTATTAGTGGAGTGATGGGGGAAGTGTTTGGGAATCCAGTATGAATGACTACGACTCTCTGTTTAAATCCCTTTTCATACGTTTCCTGGTGTCCCTTTGATTCATTATTCTGATACCATGGTTAGGGATGAGACTGGTGAATTTAAATGTAGTTTCCTGGCCGCTGAATATGAGATACGCAGGGATCTGTTAAAGTTGAACTTACCGCACCAAGCTTGATATAATATAATATTGAGAAGCAGGAGTAAATACATGCTTTATTATTAACAGAGTGAACATTTCCGTGTACCGTTGGTTTGGTAGCGACAAATAAAATGAGACCAGTTTAGAAACATGAATTATGAAATGTAAAATTTACTGATTCTAGTATCATACAGCTCGATTCGAGGTTTCAGCTAGAAATGTGTGTATTATACATATAAGAATAGTATAAAATTCAAGTAATGAATGTCTGTTGACGAAAGAATTGTTCTTCTAAAATTCTTTTCTTCGCCCTTCTCTACATCTAGATTGTAATCCTAGATTTGTTCTTCACTAAATCTAGATTGTGGCCGGTTAAAGGAAAAAGGCCACAGAAAATTATGGTAAACCACCTAAAAATAAGAAGAGATTGATTAAATAGGACGAAGGCGCGTTTTATAAACCAATACTCAATAAGTTTAAATACATAAAATGGAGCTACATCAAATACTTTTCATGAAACGGTTTTAAAATAATTTCGTAGAAGACTTTGATTCCATTACCTATATTGGAAATAGAAATTTTTCGGGAATCGTTTTATGTTTTAGGTTCTTCATACCTTCGACCACCATCATTACGTATATTACATATACAATTTCAAATATACAGGGTATTAAAAGGTACAATGGTGGGAAAAAAACAATAGATACGTACACCCAATTAAATTTCAATAAATATATTGCAGACAGTATTTATATTGTTTTTACTTCAGATACTTTAATTTACAACTGTATCACTTGTTTAATTGTCTACTAAAACTTACTAAACTTATAATCCTCCGATTTCGGATATAGTGAAAAGGACTTAGGACTTATCGATTCAGACTTATTATAAAAGCCCCTTAAATAACTTACATATAACTTTGAATACCGTCAATTGAGGTGACTTTGCCCACTTTTCAAATGTAGGTTTGTACCATTTTTGAAGATCGACAACTTCACCACTTAACGCCGCTAGTTGTATTTAATATATGTACAACTAGCGGCGTTATGTGATGAAGTTGTGAAGCTTCAAAAATAGTACAAACTAACATTTAAAAATAGGGAAAATTCACTCCTGTATGGCAAAATCACCCCGGTGGACGGTAATGGAAACCATGGGCCAGAAGAACAAATAATAACAGACACATTTGCCTGACTTAAGATTTACTTCAATGTTTAAATCTCTCTTGTTATATGGTAATCTAATTGAAGTTCGTTGGAAACATTTGTAACTAAATTGTTTATTACAGGACAATCCCTTCCTCTCTTTCGGTATGCTAGTGTAGCTCCATTGAAACGATTACTAAATCTATTATGAGGGGCTGGATAGGCAGTTCCCGTACAACCACCCCGAGCCGCAAGTTTCCAATCATTCTACATACAGAACAGTCTATTTCTATAGTGGGGGTTGGAGATACAATTAGTGAAACAAGGTGAAATATTTTAAAATATATAAATGAGAAATTTGATCATATATTCTCTTAAAATAAACGCAAGCCCTAAAGAGTTACAGCTGGGTATTATTCATCCAAATGCCTTTTTATGTCTTTTATTATTTTAGTAGATTTATTTATTAACAGGTCTTGATAAATTAATAAAAGGAAATCGTTTATATAAACTGGCAATAATGACAAATCTTTTAGGATTATTTTTTAACTTATTTCTAATTTACTGTGTGCATTGTATAAGCAAAAAGTAGGAAAAACAAAAAGAAAAAAAAAATATCTCTTTCCGCTTTATAACCCCTTTTAGCTCGCATTTATTTTGTATTTTTAATGTACAATCTAATATTTTTTACTGTATGAAAACATACAATTATAGAGATAACAAAAACCAAGGACAAAAGTGAAATCTTGAAAAGGTATCCTTGGAAGATGTCAATATCTTTTTCATCAAAAATATGATCTTCATTTTGCAAAGTCTTAAAATATAACTGAGGCCCACCAATTTACCTCATCCCTTTTACTTGTTGCTCAAAGCCTTCCGCGGTTCAGGTCCATAAAGACGTTCTTCATAATTAAGCTCGGTATATCCTAATCCGGGTCGGGTAAGAGCCATTGCTAATATATACAGCAATTACCCCAGCAAAGCTGTTTAATGGAGGTCACCTGTACCTTACTGCTTAGGGCAAGTCTATAATGCTATAGATTTTGGTCAGGTAATTTCTAGGAGCCGGATTCATATAGTAGCTGAAAGAAAATACATTAAAAATGGCGAATAACAGAGTCCAAACTTATGATAAGGAAGAAGAATAGCTCTTAGCCCATTCACAAAAAGAAGAATTAGAGTTGTTTTTTTTTTTTTTCAATTAATTACAGCGCGTTCGGAATGCTCAGTTCCAATTTCAACTTAGACCCTTAAAAAAGCTCTAGAAATTCGCAATAAATATGACAACTATCCGGGTTAAACGAAGACAATCCTCAGAGATAATAAGAATCCTAAAGTTAAAAAGGGAAAATTATCTGAACTCGTCTTTGGAAGCCTGGCTCAAAAAAAGCGGTTTTAATGATTACACATCCCAAAGTCAAGCAGCAGCTGGTAAAAAGTCTCTCTCGATCCGAAGTCTTTCCCCAACAGAAGGGAGATGACGACAAAAAACAAAGAATCAGTTTACATTACAACATTCCAACTTATTCCTTAACTATTACTCGGGGTCATTGGCGTACACTTCGAAGCAGTATAGTTAGCAATGTAGATGAGATACCTGAGGTAAGTCGATAGGGAGACCAAGTACTGATAGAATATATCTGATTGTTACAATTACATATGAATTGTTAAATCTGTGTTCTGTTACTTTATGTTGTCAGCTGTCACAATTAGAGATGGCGCTGTTAGAATGGAGGAATGTACCACTCACAAACTTTAACACAAGCCCTTCTCAGTTGTTGAATCCAAGCTTTTTCTTAAAGTGTCAGAAAAAGTCAAGGAACGACTAAAGGCTAGGAAGCAGAACTAGAGACACTATGACAAGTCCAAAAAGGAGTTACCCTGACGTCAAGAAGAATCTTATAAATATAGAAGGAAGATTGTCTTTATTTTTTGTAGAAACCTGAAGAGGGAAGTGCCCATTGAATATATCTCGCTGGTAATATTAAATATGGAATGATACCCCTGGGTATTATTACCTTATGTTGTTAGCTGTCATAATATACATATGTTGTGTTACGATTGTTGCATAATTATTATAAATTTACTATAGCCAAGAAAGACAGGTTCGGTAACTTGTGAAACAATGAAGTACAAAGAACGGTGCTCTGAGTGCAGCAAGTAGAAATATATTTTAGGCACCTCCTCAGAATGAATCAGGAAATATTTGTAAGGATCACGTGTGAAACACTAGAAGACGACGGATTGCCTAGGAAGAATGTGTACAGGAGTTTAAGATGGCGTATGGATTAGTAGAGAGAGATGTTCCTAGAATAGAACACTTCTTCCAAGCTTTATGCTCTTAGGTAGGGGAATCAAAATGAGGATGATACATATGCAAAATTTTCCGTTAGTTAATTTCATAAAAAAAGTGGGCATACAAATAAATAAAATTCCATACAAGTTATTTTTTTCCAATAAACTACCTGGTTGTCCTGTTGATTGTCCTATTTCTGACTATAGCTATTAAAGTTGTGAAAAGGATGGACCATGCTACTATTGGATATGGTATTGCTGACCTGTTTCCTGGTTACTCCTGCGCGGCTTGCTCTGGTGCCTCCGGTAGCCGTGGACCTCACAGAAGGAGGATGGTCCGGGGTCCAGGGTGAACACTTGCTGACGAGGAGGAGGTGGCAGCTGCTGTCTTCTCAGTTCCGCCTTCACCCTGAGCAGCCAGGCCAGACCGAACAGCGCCATCTACCTCCTCCCCCGCCATCTCACTCCACCTGCAAACACCTCTTTCAGTCCTCTCTACCAATAAGCTAAGCAGAGAACTGAACTTTTCTCGAGAACCATCTGAAGTAACTGGAAATCTATGTAACGAATATATGTTTAACCGGAAAAAATAATTATTAGAAGATGAAGAGGAAAATTAACTTTTTTCTGTGACGACTTGTCCTAAGAATAAAATATGAGTGCAACACAAAGGGCAACTGTATGGCTATGATAATTGATTAATAATTGTATTATGAGTTACAAATAAATCACAAATCTTATAAAACGGTACAACTTACGTATACTATTACAAGAATATTTATATTTTACAATTGTTTAGAAGATCGAAAATTCAGAATGTAAAGAAATAGATAATGTTTAGAAGTTATAAAGGAGGATTTTCGAAATGAGATGGGCAATGTGTTCCATAAAGAGGAAGCGCGGATGATAAATGGATTGAGGGTTTGGTTCTAGTATTTAAAAAGTGGATGGAGATTTATATGAGTAAAAATTCTATGAATTTTTTTTTAAAGCACTCAGACTGATTCTGTTTTATTATGGCCCCCCTGGGATTTATTATGGACTAAAAACCCTGGTATTTAGTCTATGAATACAATTTTATAGGAAGAACAAAATACATTACTTCTTTTAAAGTAAAATAAAAGTAATATAGGATTGGGGGAGAATTGATAATAGGGTATATTCCTCTGTGTAAAGCAACGCTTGAATCTTACTATTTATATAAGCATGTTAAGATAGCTTGTGGTACTACGTCGACGCGGTAGGAGAACAAGTAAAATAAAAAAAAACTAATACTGAACGAATCATCGAAATGTAAACAGAAAAACTTTCATTTGCATTTTACACTTCCAGACCAAATAAAAAGTAAAATACAGAGGCTCTCTTCTGCTGTAACACTATCTATGTATTCCGCCAGATAGCAGTGGTGTATTCCAGGTCACGCTCCAGCTGGAGAAAAAAACTCCAAGGGCGTGGAGCAATAAAAAAGCGGAGTCCTCTTTGGAAGGGGGCAAACATAAACGGAAAAAAAAATTAACAAGATCTAGCGACAGTTTGCTAATGGTCGTGTGCAGATGGTGTCTCGAAATATGTCTTCTCGCTTCCACTTTTGTTATCAGTTCTTTGTTAGTCGTTTTTAGGATTTAAGTGGGAAGCAGATGTGAAAAAATCCATTTCATATATTCGTTTATAGGTGCTTTAACTACAAGGGTCTCAAAATTTAAGTATTGACTATAAACATAATAATAATTAATATCTTCAAAGATTCTTTTTATCTCACTTTCATTATCCTGGCTTCTAATTGGCCTGCACGTACGTATGTAACGTAATCTTTCAGCATAATGTTTACCATTCCCTAGCAATCTGATTGTGTTGTTGAATTTTCACACTCGCAGTTCTTTAGCAACTTTGTTCTAATGTACTCCATTAAACGATCAGAATAAAAGAGTATATTTCTTCTTTGCCGATAAAAAAAAAAAAATCATACCAATGGAAGATAAATGAAGAATATAAATGGTAATGATTACGGTACCATAGATGTCTAAATGGCATTTCTAAGTAGAAAAACTTGACTGCTCTGAGTTAACAGGGAAAGTTTCATGTAATAGTGATGAGTTACGTGAAATGAAACGATTACGATAAAAGTGACGAACATTAAAGCTCATGATTATAAATAATACTGATATCATTTGGAGACTATAAAATATTAAAATAATTATAGTTTATGAAAAACTATGAATAGTTACAAAACAAATTTTCATAACATTTAATACCAAGCTCCCCATATTTTTTTTTTTTTTTGTATAAATTGAATTATTTTGTTAAGGACATAAGTTTTACTTTAATTTTATTCCAAATTAATTATTCGATATGGATAGTCAGGTTTTCTATTGCCGTAACACAAACTATTCATGAAATCAAAATTATTTTCTAATTTTTAGTACAGTTTGCTGTTAAAACGTTTTTTTATTTAATTATTTTTTTAACTTTGATTTATTAATCTTTTTAACAGTATATTTTTAAAAACTTCATATAGCCCTAATTTTATAAACTACAATAGTTTTACAAAGATAGATCTACTAACATTTGCACATCTAGAGCTAATAGTAAATATTTGAAATCAGTATTCTAATAAAGTAGTGGTGGTAATTTTGTAAGGAATAAGCTTGACACTAGAATGCTAAGCTTCTGAGCCCTAGTTCGAGTATGGGTATTGGTAGAAAATTTATTTTCAGTTATTTCAGTCGAATATCGACTTCGAGTTCAGGAGCCCTTCCATACCGCAAACCAAAACTCTGTCTTTAAGAGACGTTGTTCCAGTGACAGTATATCCTTACCAAAGAACTGAACTCGAAACCCTTTTTAGGTTGTAGTATTGCAATTTTTTTTTCATAAACCAATAATAATATAAATCACACCTCTATCAACTAAATATAATGATCCATCTATAATATCATGCGTACGTGAACAAATTGTATCGTTTTGGCTGCACATGATATAGACTATGATACGGCTGTTGGTCGAGTCTGGTCAATATTGAGGCAGATATCAGCCTGCATATTTTTTTCAGCCGTGTATTTAACCATTTAAATTGCCAAGAGTAAAATTATTAAATTGTTTAAATTAATAATCTTTATTAAACATTATTACTGGTAAAATTATTATTCTTTGTAAGTTATAAAGAAAAATATAATACCCCTTAAAAAATGTTATTTTTCTATTAATATTTAATTAGTATGAGTCGGATTTATATTCGCCGTTTACAGTTTTCAACGCGGTGTTGCCAGATACGAGTCTGGCAGGGGACTGTGCATAAACTATCTTTCAAAGAGTTGACAACAGAGCTTTGCCCTTGTTGCCTAACTCTCCCACCTCTATTAAATCTCAAAGAAGCACACGTAGACCATATCGTACTGAGTACTGCAGAGAAGTTGTAACCAGTACCCACAATATAACCGGTTCCAAGCTTCTAATTCGTTCATGGTTCCTAATCATCAACATAGTTCCTTTATTATTAAATGCAAAATAACAGAACAAATATACTTTCCAACGAAAAAGAATACTAATTGTGGCTTTATTTCGGTATACAATTATTAATTAGGTAAACATGTGAAGAAGTTTGCCAAAGCTCTGTTTTATAACCTAGAACACATATCCTTCAATAGTAAGAATTCGATATCAACTGCAACGTAATCAACACATGAAACGTTTGTATGAATAATAAATCTTTAATTGCATACTAAGCAAAATTATCAATGAAATAAAGCTCACTCGAAACGATTACAAAGCTCCGATTTTGGTAACGATATTAGGAAAGGGAACGCAAGGAGTTGGGTTACCCCCAAGGCTTCAAGCCATTCAATGGAGGATTAACACTCCACGACCTCATCACACGATTTATCATGATTGCTCTCATTCAAAAGCTCTACCTCGTTGCGGAAATAGGACCGCCATGTTAAAGAAAATGAGGGAAACCTTTAAATAACAACTACGCTTGAAATGTTGAAGCGATGAATGTAGGAGCGTTAAGTGGAGAGTAAATTGAGTTTGGGAAGTGAAAAACGAATTATATTCGAAGGTTTAAAATAGGTTCGTAAATAAACGTAAAGAATCCCACGAAGAAATACTCTAAATAATTTCATATGCAATGGTTCTACATTGAATAATTCATATTTTTTAAATCTGTACATTTTACCTTGTTCGATTACAATTATTTTGGACTTTCCAAAGTTCCACATTATTTATAGGAATAATAACCAATATTTTTATTATTTAACTATCTACAGATATTTACGACTGCATACATTGTATACAACAAGCAAATTTGAGGAAAATGATTACAGTGACATGTCAATATTCGAAAAGAACAACTCATCAGTAGCACTTCTATAAAGCCTACATTAGATTTCTAGGTTTTTTTCCATAAGCCTAAGAGGATTATCGGGAATTCAGTTTAAGGCAAGATAGTAGATTTGAGTGGGCATGGAATTTACTATGAAAGGATAGGTATCTGTTTTGGGCCTAATCAGCAACATATGGAACATTAAGATCTTTTTTGTGACATGATAACGAGCACGAGGACTTTGGATTGTAAGAATTAGATACGAGAATAATTGGAAGGTATAGTGGAGACCCAAAGCTCAACCCCGTATGTCCAAATGGATCTATTTATTGCCATGTAAATAAGTCTTTTTTAATTTTTCGGGAGCTTTGAAAGTTTTTATAGTAAATTTTGGAGTAGTCAGAAACGACGTCTGATATGTGGATTCCAAGTAAGTCGTTTGTCCGGATGGAGTCAATGTTAGCAGATCTGTTCAACAGCGATTAATGGAATGTTGTTAAAGGATACTGTAGACCAGGAAGTCGTAGGTTTACGACGAAGCTTAAAAGTTATTTGTTATGAGATTTGCTTGAAACTGTTTTAATTCTTCATTTTTGACACATTCACTTAGTTTTGTGATATGAGATTGGAATGACAAAGATGCCATGAAATGATCATTATTTACTGATAAAGTTGATGTGTCATCTGCGTAAGTGTTGAGGATGGTGTTAGGATGAGTCGGGATTATTTAAAAAATGAATAATTTTCAGGAACAATTTGATTATTTGTCCAGTCAATGAGTGCTGAAATGAGGGGTGTAGAGTGCATGAAATATGCGATAATTTTTAACTTCATAGCTTCGTTAGGAATAGTTAGAAGGTAAACATACTAAAAGTCCCCGCCGCTGGGGGTTGAGCTAACGGTGGGGGTGATGAGAAGTTCCATTTTTTTGGTTTTGATAATATCTTGAAAACTGTTGACTCTAGAAAATATGTTTCAAATAAACATAAAAGCAAATTAAAATTACTATAAAATTTATTATATATAAATTTGTCGTCATTCTAACCGTTTACGAGATATACGTCATTTAAAATAGGTGATTTTCGGGAAAAATCAAATGTCACCTCACTTTTTGTCGAACTTTTGCTTCCATTACGTTTCACAATCGTTTCTCAGAAAAAACGCCAGAATCAAAATTGTAGAGCATTAAATTTACATTATTTCGTATATACGTTTCTGGTATTTGCTTCAAATGTTTAACAAAAAGTGAGGTAAACATTTTTTTTTTTTTCAAAAATTGTCGATTCTTAACAACGTATAACTCGAAAACCATTGGAATTTCAACGAATACTTATATAACTAATTGTATAGGAAATTAATTGATATAGGAAATTAATTTTGATCTGCAATATATTTTTCTAGAGTCCACCGTTTTCGAGATATAATCGAAAAACAAAATTGGGACCTTCTCCCCTTCCCCCCCTTTAACTCACCCCCCAGGGGCGGGGACTTTTAGTATTTTTACCTTCTAACTATTCCAAACTAAGCAACGAAGTTAAAAATTATTGCATATTCCATGCACTCAACAATATGTTTACTGACTGTACTATATATATTAATGCTCCTAATTAATATGCCTAAGATGTTATTATATTTTATCATTTTCACTGAAAAGTAAAAAAAAAATTGCTTTCAGTAGAATTTTGGTTCCTGGACTGGATGTGCTAGTACAATAGCCACCACCCCAATTAACACCCAAAGCCAGGAAGGTCCTAATTACGACGAAGGAGACACTAATTAAGCAACCTGATTGTAATTCCAGAGAGACCACACACGTTCTTGGACCTATTTAGAAAAAAATGTCTTTGTATAATATAAAAACCTATCTAGCAATTCTATGCACCTCATACACATTTTTGTTCTATATTAATACAAAAATTTTTCTTTAAAATATTTTCCCTAGCCTTAAACCTGACTGTTTTGTAGGTGCAAATATGTGATGAGTTTATTATTATAATTATTACAATAACCATACTAAAAATTAGTTTAAAATAACCATTGTAAATTTTTATTGCTGAAACGATCAAGCAGTCAGATAAAAGCAAGGTTTAATAATTAATTTGTTCTAATGCTGTTTTTTTATAACAATTAAAAATATAATTCTTTTGATCATTTTATAAAACATCATAATGAAAGCGTATTGTAAGAAAATTTCGAAATTGATCGAATCTCCTAATCTATTAAGAAAATTCGCAATTGTACTAAAATGTAATGGTATGGATAAAATAATTAATTTCTTAAACATTTTACAAATTTAACTCCTCAACGCTCATATTTCTGACTCGAATTTCAAAAGTAATGAGGAGCGATAAGTGCTCTTGCGTACATTCATAAATAACTAGATCTAAAAATTACAATCAGTTATAACATTTAAAACAAATATAATGATAATAATGAATCTTAGCAAAAAAAGAAATAAATAAAAGAAAAAAAAAAACACCAATCCAACAACCCTGGACGAATGTCAGACGCAGCCCTTTGTCAACCAGAGTGTGTGTGTCGAGAAATAAATATTAACTGGCCCAGGAGAGAAAACTTCTCTCCGAAAGCCCACAGAAAAAAAAAAATACTGTTTCCGGAAATGTAACAAGGACAGTCCTTTTTAACTTTTCGTTTGCCAGTGTAGTTGTGTAATGTTTAGGGATATTTTTAAAATAACAAGTGTATTCTAAGTAGCTTTTGGCGAAAATGAAATAGGTTTTATTTTATTTTAACTCAAAGGAATAAAAATACAATTCATTAATTAGTAATTTAATGAAAATTATTATTATCCTACATCTTTCTGCAAAGGATAATTTTAGAATTTTTCGTATCTAAGAAACGTAGACTCTTATTACCTCAACTTGGACATAAACCTTTGAAAGGAAATTTTTTAATTCTCAAACAAAAATTATTTTTACCTATTTATTGATATTTACAACTGTGTACAGTATACATCAAGTAAATTTGAGGAAATGATTATTATGCTATGTAAATCACTTGTGAAGAACTACTCACTAGTAGCACTTCAGTAAACGTTCTAAACTAGGTCTCTTGGTCATCTTCATTTCAGATGCCACGGTGGGTTATAAGGAGTCAAGTGTCAAGCAAGTTGAGGGACTAATGAATTCGAGTGGGAGTGAAGTTTTCTATGGAAGGATTGGTATCTGGTTTGGGCTGAATCAGCAACATATGGAACATTAAGGTATTTTTTTAAACTTTTTTTTTTTTTATTATGTATTTATTGAAATTTACAACTGTATACAATATAAAATATGATACATCTAGTAAATGTGATGACAATGATAAAAATGACAAGTCTTGTTTTTAAAGCACCTACCCATTGGTAGCACTTATAAAGGTTCTTTATTATGAAGTTTTATATTAGAAGGTCCCGAGGCCATCTTCTTTTCAGGCGCCTCGGAGGATTATCTGGAATGGAATGAGAAGCAAGTTGTGATACTAATGGATTTGAATGGTTGTGGAGTTTGCTATGAAAGGATTGATATCTGGTTTGAGCTAAGTCAGAAACGTAAGGTATATTAAGGTCTTTGTGGATAAGTTTGTTTGTGACGAAGTAAGGAGCATTTAGGATTTTTCTAAGGATTTTGGATTGTAAGGATTGGATACGGGATGAATTGGATGGTTTAGTGGAGCCCCAAAGCTCAACTCCGTATGTCCAAATTGGTCTAATTATTGTTATGTAAATGAGTCTTTTGTAATTAATTGAAAGGTTGGAACGTTTGTCAAGTAAATGTTGAAGTAGTCGAAAACGACGGGCAGTTTCTTGTCGTTTTAGTCTTGTATGTGGATTCCAAGTAAGACGTATGTCCAGATGGAGTCCTAAGTAGCGGATCTGTTCAACGGGGATCAGTGGAACATCGTTAAAGGATATTGTAGGACAGGAGGTCGTGGGTTTACGACGGAGGGTGAAGGTTATTTGATGGGATTTATTTGGATTTATCTTGATTCTCCATTTTTCACACCATTCTTGAAGTTTTATGATATGGGATTGGAGTGTCTGGGAGGCAATAAAGGGATCATTGTTTACTGATAACACACACGTGTCATCAGCATACGTGGTGAGGATGGTGCTAGGATGCGTCGGGATGTCAGCTGTATACACCGTGTAGAGGATTGGACCAAGGATACTTCCTTGAGGATTATTTAAACTTAAAAGACAAATTTAACAGTCCCATATTTTGGTATACAAATAAAATTTAAAAGATTATTTTCTAAATATATCTAACAATTGATTTTATAAAATTGTCTCTACTAAAAGTTTTATCTCTTTTAGGTGTTTGCGTCCTCATATACTTCAAGTATATACTTAAAAAACATATCACGATTATTAAAAACATTATTTAAATAAAATACCGTAGTATTTAAAAATATAACCAAGCTATTTTATATTTATAAATACTTAACACACTACGCTAATTATATCTTGCATTCAGATAGGTATAGGTCAAATGTGATTTTGAATAAAATCTAATGCAAAACTGAAATATATCATATTAATTTAAAATTTCGTAGTTTTAATTTTACTTTAACAATGCTCGTTTTTTGTATAATTAAAGCTGTTAACAATCCTTATACGTTCCATATGCTCAGGTTAAAGAAAAATACGTAAACAATGAAACTTTTAGCCGAGAAAACAAAAAATAAATTGGATGAAATTTTTTGTCTGTCAGTAGTAAAATTAGTTTTTTTTTTTGTTTTGTTAACTTTTTGTTCATATTGAAAAATGTAATTTTGACAAGCTCTACTTTTTGTTGGTGTTGCTCGAATTTTTCGATAGTTTAAGATTTGCCTATTCTTTTAAAATTAGTATGGTTCTTTGTCGGTTAATTACAGTTTTGCATCGTTAAATATTTTAATTCATGCGTACCTTTAATTACCTTTAAATCTGACAATATCGCGTGTATTGTTCCGAATAATTTCAAACTAATTTATTAAAATCTATAAATTTATTTAGACGCAAGTTAGCATTCTTCATTACTCCTAAACTCTCAGCGGGCAACCTTCTACAAAGAAAATGACTGGTCGGTTACAGAGGTGTGTCCCTCTTTTAAAAATTTATTGAATCTTTGCATCAGACATTTTTAATATTCAACAGCATGATTTCATTGAACCGGCGAATCTTCTATTACAATATTATTAAGTTTCATTACACTGTTCTGCTTATCAGAACTTGTGCTAAAAAAAATGACTTCATAAAAAAAAGATAACACTATTACCCTTATTTTCCTTTTCTTTTTTTTTTTTTTTTTTTTGTAATAAAGTTGAGGAGTATCAGTTTCGGAACGATGGAGCTAGGACGGCTAATTTGGATGCTAATGTTCTGTGGAAGACAACCTGGACTGATTTACATATTCGATCCGCGACAACACCGAACGGGGCTAAAGTCTATGCCGCTACAAGAACAAGACAAAGTGCTATTACATTGTCTTAAAATTATCATTGTTATTACTTCATATTATCATTATTATTAAACTTTTTAGCTCAAAGATTTTCCATTTTATCCATATCCATATATATATATTTTTTTTAATATCTACAATTGTGTAGTATATTTACATTAAGTAAATGTATGGAGAAATGAATACGGTAACAAGACAATAAATTGTGCAGCAACCACAACCAAATAAAAGGTCTCGAGACCATCTTATTTTTAGACGCCTCGGAGTGTTATATGGAACAGAATGCGAAGCAAGTTGAGAGGCTAGTGGATTAGTGTAGGCATGGATTTTACTATGAAAGGATAGGTATCTAGATTGGGCTAATCTATGGCCTATTTTTATGGATAAGTTTCTAGGTGACAAAGTAAGGAGCATTGTGGATTTTGGATTGTAAGGATTGGATACAAGAAGAATGGCACCGACTCCGAAAATAACTGATCATAAATTGTGAATAGGTATATAAGTATCGATAATTTCGTTGATTGTCCTTAATGCCCTTCGTTACGAAGTAATTAAAGTTTTTTTGTTTTTTTTTAGTTTAAGTTTTTACATGTTGGTTTAATCTTAAAGTTGTTTATTTTTTTTTTTGTTTTTTTAATTATCTTTATTTTTTCTTCTTAGTAGTAAGCGAGTGAAGTTTTGTTTATATATCGCTTATGGGCTGCAATAGTGGCACAACTCTAAAAATCATTTTTTGAGATAAGTGGGTTTAAAGTTTTCATTGCTAAGGAAAATGTAAAGGAAATGCTTTAGTTTGCTTGAAAGAAATTACCTTCAAGTTATACCTTCTCTCTTTTAATCGAACTAAAGCATTTCCTATGCAATGAAAACTTGAAACCCACTTATCTCAATAAATGATTTTTTGAGTTGTGCCAGTATTGCATCCCATGAGCGATATGTAAAATGGAGTAATATATTTATAGTGGAAGGTTATATAACAGTGATTTTTTATTACTATTTTTTTTCTTTAAAAGTCCTGAGTTACTTTTACTCTGAAGTTTTACCTAGGGATCAAAAAAAGAATCATCAAAATCGATTCATAACTAACGAAATAATCGCGAAACAAAAAAATGCAGTCACATTGTAAACCTCCTCCTTTTTAAATTCGGTTTTATTTTGGGTTTTACAGACCTAACTAATAACTTCTTATGTTTATTATGAAAAATATGAATTTGTGTTTTTTTTTTTTTAAGAATGAGCATTTGGCCCAAATAAAGGAAGAAAAGACTGGCACTATAAGCTGCTATAATGGCAAACATTTTCCCTATCGTGGTATCATTTGATTTCCATAAATCGGAGATCCTTTCTACCCCAGAGCCCCTTTCCATCTTGCCAATAGAGGGCGGTCGGATCTGGTTCGATCTGGATAGGATCGGAGATAGAAGACATTCAGATGGAGCACTTTATCACCGGTTCATCATTGCCATCGTCCCTCTGATTTTTGTTTGGGGATACGTCCCCCTTCTTCTTCCCCTCTATCATCCCCTTCGGGTATTGCTATTATTTGAAGGATTCTTGACCCCGCATAGTTGATAGGATTTTCAATGTATTACAAATAGCCTATTATTACATTCTTGATTTATTTCTCGAAATTTTCTTCTTTTATTTAAAACTATTTATTGATATTTACAACTGTATACATTTTATTGTATACATATATTTTATTGTACTCTCAGAGAACAGGTATCCACGAATGTACTTCAATAGACTAAGCAGTATGCTAGAAGTTGATATCGATTTTAACTGGGTCTTACAAGTTCATAATCTAGCCACTAGCTAGTAGTCTCAATAAACTAAACGATATCTACAGAACGGGGCTGCGATTCCACAATAAGAATATTATAGAAAATCATTTTCTGTATCTTGACATCAATAGAGCTCTGGCATAAATCAATAGAGAATTTTAAACGCACATGCTATAAATATGTATTTAAGAAATATATCCTACACTATTCAAGATGAAGAAATCTGCAGTGCCAGTAAGCAATATATATCAAATAGCCTACATAAACATCTTCTGTGCCCGTAATCCAATGTATATAGAAGAGATACTTGCAGCAATACATAGCTGATTCACCTCATTGCGTTAAGATAGAGAACATTCTTAATACAGACAGTATAGATAAAGAAAATTATATTTACTTATTTTTATTATCAGTAGCTAAGATACAAACTGTTCCCGAAATGATACCATCTCATAACAATTAACTGGTTATGAGTAGGGGAGACTTGGGATGGTTGGGACAAGTCTTTTATTTTTTTTAGGGTTACAATTATTTTTTGTAGCTTTTGAAATATTTTTCTTTTTTAATAACTTTTTAGAAGTACGTATGATAATAATGAACACAAGTCAGTAAAAAAACAAAAACATAAAAAATTTAAAAGTGTCCCAACTATCCTGGGCACCAGGACATTAGTTACAATTCAATATTTTTTTGTACTAAATGATAAACGTATACATAATAATAAATAATATTATAAATTAAATTAAAAAAGGAAGACTTTTAACAATAAATAAATAAGGCATGATGTTGAAAAATAAGGTTTTGTAAAGAAAAAAAAAACTATAAGAAAATGCAAGTAACAAAATATAAATAACTGCAAAAATATAACACTGTCCTAACCGTCCCAGAGATCAAGTGTCCCAACTATCCCTTAGGTTACTTTTTTATTCAATACGTGGTCCTGACAAACATGTAAGTTAGTATTTCAAGATTGATTACTGGAATCAAATGATAATTGGTAGGAGTTTTATATGTTAATTTTAGACGCTGGCAGGTTTTTTTGTCTTTAAGAAAATACTATCCTAAAGTTCATTCAAGAATTTACTTTTGTAGTAAAAATTAAGTAAAACTTAACTCCCTTCGCAGAAAATTTAAATATGGCCGCCAAAGCACACCTGTCTCAGGAGTGTGATCAACAGCTGTAAAGCCAATTCAGTAATGCCAACCTATTAATAAAAAATTTCACTATCCCAACCATCCTGGTGTCCCAACCATCCCAGGTCTCCCCTACTTACTCTGTTGTTATTATTGGAATATTAATTTGCTCTATGGATATGAATTATCAGTATTTACTTTTTTTTTTATTGCTATGTGTTTACATATACATTAATTTTTATTAAGTAAAATTATGCATTTAAAACAGATTCTAATAATGTGTAGTATGTATTATAATGTGAGAAATATTTTGTTTACAATCCAAACTTTACTAGAATGTGCGGTCAGCAATCAAGTATTCGACCTTGGTGGCCCCTTTCCAGCAGACTTCAACGTCCAGCAGACTTGTATTGGACAAATTTAATGACTGGACCAATTGGACCAATCAAAGCTGTAACTTAAAACTGTGATGGCCCAGGTGTTGATGGCTTTGATTTTTTGCAATCCAGACAAATGTGTCTTCTCTAGGAGCTTCAACCTATTTTTGAATCTTGTCAGAAGCTCGTTCTTCATTCTACTTTTGGGCAATTTTCAGATGCTGCTGCATTTCTAAACATTTATATAGTTGGTTCGTTTCAAGTTATCGAATACAGTCGTCTTCATTTATAGCTATTTTTTCGATTCTTGTCGGTTTTCCCTTGTTTATATGAAGCACGTCACATTTGTCCGAACCAAATTATATATACTGGTAAATAATGAGACAGTGGATTCCAAGCAGTTTGTCCAGATACAGAGTCTCTAAATAGGTAAATTCCAATATTTATAAACTACTGATCCGGAGAAAAGAATAAATATAATATTTCTTATTTAAAAATTTTAAGTTCATTAAATAGAACAAGGTTCGCTAAAGTAAAAACTGTAAAAAGGAAAAACTTTCAAACCAATCCTCAAATCGTGTACAAGAAATAATTATCAAAACAATTCATATATAAAAAACAAGAGCTGAGACAGAATTTTAACTTAGCCATGATTAACTTATTCTAAAAAGTGCTGTTTGTTGATTGGAATTATAACCATAGTAAAACTTTGAAGCTTTAAGAAAATCGAAATATATTTTGATTAATAAAAAGAAAAAAATATTACAACAAGTTTTTTCACTTTAAACTTCGCCTTAAAAAATATTTGAGTTAGGAGTTTAGATGTATTTGACAAGTAAGTAGAAAATAAAGTGAAAAATGGGTGTTTTGTTTACAATAACTATGTTCAGATTCATCTAAAAATTACAAAGCTATTACAAACGAAACTGTAAAAGTTTTGTTAGACAGTTTTTATTTATTGGAGTTAGGGCGACACAATGAATTGGACTACAAGTGTCAATATCTAGGGAATGGAGTTTTTTTTTTTTTTTTTTTTTTTTTTTTTTTACAGCTTTACTCAAGATTTTCATTTTCAGTAGATTTCAGAACATGAGAAATTTCTGAAATAATTATAATTACTTTATGATTTTCTAGTGAAAAACAAAAATAACGTGTCGGAATTAAATTCAATTATTTTTAAAAGTGTTCAAGATTAAACGTTGACATTTAAAATATAAACGAATCGAATTCCAAATTATCCAGCGTGAAACTAAGAACATGCTCAGCATGAGAACAAGGGAAATTGGGAAAAGATTCATTAGGTCAAATTGAGTTGTGAGTCTGACGTTTAGAATATTAAGTAGCACCCTACTGAGGAACCGTTCTTGCGAAAAGTTAGGTCCTTAAGATCTCGAGCTGTTGAATCAAAGTATTTTGGATTCTCATTTCCATTGAAATAACAAGTTGAAAATAAAATTTTATATTACAATATGATTTAATATCATAGATATTATTATAATAACTTATGAAGAACAACACATAAGCAGTACTTTCATAAAAGTTATACAGGAGAAGAAACATCCAAGGCGATATTTCAGACGCTTTGGAGGATTATCAGGAATATAATGGGAAGCAAATTGAGAGAAATTGCATTTGAGTAGTAAGAAAGTTTTATATTAAAAGGACAGGTATCTGATTTGGCCTAAATCTGCAACATATGGAACTAGAAGATCTTTGGATAAGTTCGTTTTTGACAAGTAAGGAGCATTGAGGATTTTGGATTGTAAGGATAGGCAACGAGAAGAACTGGAAGGTATAGTTGAGCCGTATTTAGCGTTGAAAAATAACCAATTTTACTTTTAATTTTCTTTTTTTTTAATGAAATAACTAACATAAAATGTATTAAAATATGTTGTTTTTTTTTAGTAGCTTTTTTTTTCATTTATCGATATTTACAACTGTACAAAAACATATTCATTAAGTAAATGTGTTGATAGTGAATACAATGGAATGTAAATAACACGTGAAGAACTACTAACCAGTAGCACTTCAATAAAATCTACACTAAAAGGTCTCTAGGCCATCTTGTTTTCAGACGCCTCGGAGGATTATCGCGAATGGAGTGGGAAGCAAGTTAGGATACTAGTGGATTGGAGTGGTTATGGAGGATAGGTATCTGGTCTGAGCTAAATCAGTAACATAAGGAACATTAAGGTCTTTATGGATAAGTTTATTGGTCACACAAATCAACTTGCAGGTTCAGACTTTACGTTAGACTTTAATCAAACCGGTCCTTGATAACGGGTGATAAAACAAGGATCCGTTTATAAGTAATTAGAGAGAAGGGAAATAACAGTACAAATAGACAGGGGATGGTCGAGGGGTGGGGTGGGGGTAGAGGATAAATCTTAAGTACGATTAAGAGAACTCTTGCCAAGGAACAAGAAGAGAAATGGAGCCTCGAGATTGGACTTGATTCATCTGGACCATTTGTCTGACTTAAGCAACGTCCCAAATTACTGGAGACGGGGGCAGGATTGGTTCTTCGGCCCAGACGTCAATGCCTTGCCAGCGGATTTGTCAAAGAGTATTTTGCATGTAGCGGTCGATTAGATGCATGCGTCAACAAATCACAAGGTCTTCATGTCTTCATCTGAGGAGAAGAAATTTCAACAAGGGTAGATGAAAAGAATGTATGCATATATAATTGAGTATAAACTCTCTATACACCAGATTAAAATAATTATCTTATTTATTAATTATTTACAGGAATACTTTCATAATTTCGTCAATCATTCTGTGGAAGAAAATATAATAATTTAATTGAAGCAGGAGGATCGTTTCTACTAATTATTTAAGTGAATTATAATACACCCCATTATAATTCACAAAAAAAAAAAAAAATGACCGTTTCTTAAACAAATATTTGTATTATTATTTCTTTGATATAAAATACAATTAATACTCAAAGTATAGTCCCTTGTTATCAACCGTTATTACCTATCTGCTAGCATATTGCTCGATGTCACGCTAATACCATTGCTTGGGATGGCTGTCAAAGAACTCTTGACAAAATTATCAATTTTTTTCCCTTGAAGAAAATGGGCCATGGGTCGAAACAGGATAGTAATCCGAAGGTGCGAGGTCTGGACTATATGGTGGATGAGGCAGGAGTTTAAACCCATGAAGTTCTGTAAACTTTTCTGCTGATTGTAGAGGAGTAAGTTCGTGAGGGACCAGTCTACAGGTCTTTTTCAGCTTTCCTATAGCGAGAAAATGGCGACTAACAGTATCGTTCGACACACCAAAACTCCCTGGTAAGTTCGCAAGTACTTGTGAACGGATTTGACTCGACAGCTTCCTTCAGAACCTCATCAATATCCATTAATGCCGCCATGAGCCTTTCTTTCTTTCCAACGACGTATCTCCACTTCTAAATTTTTCAAACCAACGCCGCGCAGTGCGCTCTTCAAGGACACCTTCCCGTTCACATTTAATAATTTCACGAGTTGCTTCAGCGGCTGTGAAATTTTTTTTATAGTAATGTCTTAAAATTACGAGAATTTTGTGGGACACTGTCATGTTTCTTCTTTGAAATAAATAACTGAACTGAGGTTTTTTTTTTAAGAAGTCCAGTGTTAATAAACAAGCTTAGAGAATGCGCTAAAGGTATTATTGAGTATTGGTAAATAATAAATAGCATTAAGATATTTACAGACTTTTGAACTCTGGAATTTGATAAAACGGTAATTTTTTTATACGCCCTATTATTATAATCGACTATAATAATAGTAAAAATTGCGTTTTGCAAGAGGTTAGATCTTAGATTCAGAACCAGATGGATATACAGAATAAACAGAGGTAACACGGGACTAGTAACATCAAATAGAACAATAGACCTGTGTAGTTATTCGGGGTTGGAGCTGCTTGAGACGTATGTAGATCAAAGTGGCATTGAAACAATATTTACGTTACCTTACATTATTATATTATATATACCGTATATAATGTATATAATATTATTAGATTAACTTATATCAAGGAAAAGTTCTGGGAAAAGGACTACTTAATATTACCATTATTTTTCTCAAATTTATTGTGAAAGTAGTCGCAGAATCGTGTAGTAATAGAATTTGCTAACAAAAGAATGCCTCACGTCAGTGTTCTGGGTCACTTTTTATCAGAATCCATGTTCAGCTCGACCTGAACGTATTGTCTCGCTGATAACTAAGTACAATCTCGATGCAATAAAAACTCCTAATAAGGATAAAGTATTTTAAGATATCACTTTGATTGAGATTTATGCTAATATTTAGAAAATTCAAATAAATAACTGTTTTCAAACTCAATCATGGCTTGCCCAGATAGTCCAGTCAATGAGTCCAGAAATGAGGGGTGTAGAGTGCATGAAATTATTTTTTATCTTTGTTATGAGTAGTTAGAAGATAAACATAAAAAAAAGTCCCTTCCCCTGGGGGGGAGGGGTTGGCTAACAGTGGAGGAGAGAAAGAGAGAAAGAGAGAGAAGAGAGAGAAAGAGAGAGAGAAGAGAGAGGAGAAGAGATAGAGAGAGAGAGAGAGAGAGAGAGAGAGAGAGAGAGAGAGAGAGAGAGAGAGAGAGAGAGAGAGAGAGAGAGAGAGAGAGAGAGAGAGAGAGAGAGAGAGAGAGAGAGAGAGAGAGAGAGAGAGAGAGAGAGAGAGAGAGAGAGAGAGAGAGAGAGAGAGAGAGAGAGAGAGAGAGAGAGGAGAGAGAGAGAGAGAGAGAGAGAGAGAGAGAGAGAGAGAGAGAGAGAGAGAGAGAGAGAAAGAGAAAGAGAGGAGGTCCTACTTTTGGGTTTTTCGATTATATCTCGAAAATGTTTATTATACATATTTGTCGAACTTTCAACCGTTTTCGAGATATACATTATTAATTATCTATAATGTAAGCAAACAAATTATTTTTACCACACGTTTTGTCAAACATTTGCTTCAGGTGCCAGAAACATATATATGAAATTGAAGTAAATTTAATGCACTACAACTTTTATCCTGCCATTTTTTTTTTCTGAGAAACGATTGTGGAAGGCACTAGAAGCAAATGTTTGACAAAAAGTGAGGTAAAAATTGTTTTTTTTACAAAAGTATCAATTTTCAATAAGTATACAGAATCAACTATAGAACACTACGATTGATTCTAACTGTCTGGTATAAACCTATTACTCGATCACCAAAATATTCCTCCAATCCATTCAACTAAGACGAATGTGACACGAACTATGAAGACCTTTTTACCATAATGTGTGGTTTTTTTAAAGAAAACTTATAAGGTAACTAAAAGAGTTACCTTGTCCTTGAAGAACTGTTGCATGGATAAAACTTGAAATCAATAGAAATAAATTAAATTTTTTTTTTATAAAACAAAAATAAATATCAATTACATTTTAAAAGTAAAACAAGGGGAAAACAATTCACAATAACTCGAAAGAATTGTTTTCATTCCTTTTTTTTTTTTTTTCTTTTTTTTTTTTTTTTTTTTCGCTACCTACAAATGGTGATGACATCGTATAATACCTGGAAAAAAATCATTCACCATTGCAAGACAGGACTGAACAAGGGATGAAGGGAGAGAAAATGGAGACCGATTGAGGACAAAGAAGAATTGGACAATCGCATTCGATGGAAGGGGATGGAATTGAAAAATTGAATTGAATTCTTCAACCGAGGTCAACTAGAAGACAGGTACAGCTCTGTTCACTTAAGACCGCTTCCTTTACTCCTTGTTTTTTTCTTTATTATAATAGTGAATAATAATCGATTCTTATAGAATCGACAAGGGGATAGAATGAGCTTTTTATGGAAAAGAATGAGCGATCACTCGGAGTAATGTTATGCAAGGGGTCTCTGCAGATTAGATGGAATAAGACAAAGGGGGAAGAGAAATCGATAAAAAGGGAATAACTTTAGTAGTATTCTGTAAATCATCACAGGATAAAAAAGAAAAAATTAAAGGAAGAAAAGCACTTAGTTTTTTTTTTTTTCCATTATAAAAAATAAAAGCCTAACTTTAACTCACAAGGGAACGTGTTAGTAAGACTCTTATAGCCGCCAATGGGCATTGGAAGCCGCGGAAAAAAATAAAATATGAAAATCACGTTTTATTTTTTTTTCTCAGCTCTCAGTCAAGATAGAGAAATTATTCTTTCACGTTTAATTGAAGTTATGTGATGTATTGATATTAAAATACTTTCGTTATGCTCAAGACACCACCGCCTTTAGGGTGCTCAAAAAACTCTAAAAAAATGACAAAATTCTAAGGAAATCCGCTGTAAATCAGTGGAAACTTTTTTTTATGAAAAACTGACCTCAAATCTCGATTTAGCAACCCAATAAAACCCTTATATGTGAAATTTTATCAAAATCAAAAATATTGATTTTTTACCACCTTTCGAGGAGGTTAAAATTTTGAAGTTGAGATTTCATCAACATTTTCTACCGGCCATAACAACTGCTGTGTTCAACTGATTGCAATAGTAATAGCATCACTAGAATTAGCATACATTCTGTTTTTTATCCATGCCTATAACATTGGATTTACTCCCGATTTTAGTGGACAATAACTGATGTGAATGGAAAAATCCAAGGTCAGCTATAACTTGAGATATTTCAATAAGGGAAATCCTACAACCTCCGGATTAGGGCTAAACTATGCAGTTTTAAAGCTTCTAGAAGACCTTAAAAATTTTGTCTTAATCAGTTGCGAAATATGTGAAAAAGCGCAAATTATTTACATTTTTTCAGAAATTGTTAGCCCCTGGCCTTCTAAAATCCTACAAAATTTTAAATGTAAAAAAAAATTATTTTGATCTCGACAAAATTAAGTTTCTACATGTTTTTTGAGATAAGGAATCTGAAAAAATAATATCAGTTTTTAGTTACAAAATTTTTCCTCACCTATGGGGCTGTCAATTTCTGAAAAAAAGTAAATTGATTTGCGCTTTCTCCACATATTTCGCAACTGATTAAGACAAAATTTTAACCCTAGTTTTGCACTATTATTGGTCCCTACTACCCACACACAAATCGGCATTCAAATTTCTTTTTTTTTTTTTTGTAAAGAAAATTCTAATCCAAAAAAAAAAATCAAATAAAAAAATTGGCAAAAAATATCATTAAAGTTTTAATATTTTGACTTTCGTAGTGGACCCCGAAATTAATCTCCACCTCTTGAATAGATTGGTAACTTGTAAAATAACCCATCCCTTTTTTCCTAGTAGGAGTAAATAAGAACGCTACGCTCCAACAAACAATATTTCCATCATCCTATTCTTTATCATTAATATTTTAATATTAAACATAAATTCATTTATTAATATATCATCTGAATAATCACTATTTTCCATAATGTTGTCAGATTTTTTTTTTTTTACTATTTCCATATAATTTAATTTTAACATACTATTTCTTTCAATGTATTAATATATACTTTCTTTTAGTTGGGAATTAATTTCCTTTTTATATTACAGTTTTAGAAATGATATTTACTCATGTTTTGTCTTGATCCGACTCTTTTTTTTTTTTTTTTTTTTTTTTTTATTTCACCTCATTCTTATCATGAATTCCTCAACAGAGGTCAACTTAAGACTAACAGAGCTCAGTCCACGTACTATCTTTAATATAAATGATATTTAAATTAACTCCGTTTCAAATTATATTTCTTTTTTCTTGCATCGCTAAATAATTCTTGCCGAAACGTCCGGACAATGGAGTGAATTATTTAATAATTATACAGTGGCCAATCATCCCAAATATTTAATTCTCTGATATAAAATTTCCTTTATTTTTATTTATTTTTTTTAATTTTCACATTTATGATATTTTATTGTTTATACACCATTTTCTTATTTATTTATTTTTTATAGTGAGCAATCAAGTTTTAAAAATCTGTGGAGTTTATTCAATAAATTATGTTTAACAAGGTAGACCAAAAAAAACAAAAAACAATGAGATAAAGGCTGTGTTTTTAGAAACATTAAATTAAATTGAGATGATTCTATTCCAGAAGTCGATTCGAGAAAGGAATCGGTTTGTTCAATTGTATATCCGAAATCGATTCCTAAGAACCTAAACTTACCTATGAAGATAGTGTTGCGAAACCTAGTTATGTAATTATGTTAGACTAGTATCCCCTGCCGCTGCTCCGCCCGCTCACGTAAGTAAAAATCTTAAATAATTATAACTAATAATTAAAGTTTGATTTGTTTATCGATAAAAATCTTGCATTGAAATATGATATTGAGCAATATTTCTTCAATGATATTTTCATGCATAGCAGTAAAATTTTAACCTGGTTAGGTGTTTGAGGATTACGTAAAAGCATATTTGGACATCCAATTTTTAATTTTATTTTTTTCCACTAATCCCTGAGCATCTGGACAAACGTCTTACTTGGAATCTACACACAAGACTAAAACGACAAGAAACTGCTCGTCGTTTTCAAGTACTTTAACATTTACTTGACAAACGTTCAAACCATCCAATTAATAACAAAAGGCTCATTTACATAACAACAATAAGACCAATTTAGACATACGGAGTTGAGCTTTGGGGCTTTACTAAACCTTCCTATTCATTTCGTATCCAATCCTTATAATCCAAAATCCTAAATGCTCCTTACTTCTTCATAAACAAACTTATCCACAAAGATCTTAATATACCTTACGTTTCTTACTTAGCTCAAACCAGATACCCATCCTTTCATAGGAAACTCCACAACCTCCTTCAAAAAAATCAGCATCACAACTTGCTTCACGTTTCATTCCAGATAACTCTCCGAGGCGCCTGAAAAGAAGATGGCCTCAGGACCCGCTAATATAGTACTTCATAATATAGAATCTTTATAAGTGCAACCAAATGGGTAGTTGCTTTAAAAATGAGTGACGTGTCATTATTATCATATTTACTTGATGTATTATATTTTTTATACTGAATATACAGTTGTAAATTTGAATAAATGTCTTTAAAAGGAAAAAAAAAAAAAAAAAATAATAACCAGTCATCGTCCTTCTCCTCACAAGTGTGGTTCGGTGGCCCTGAAGAAAACCTGCAACGCAGGTCGAAACGTTGGCACGTATTAAAGAATTCTTCTTTGACGTGGTGTTACTTTGACTGCATCCCTGACTATCTTCTTCTCCAAAAAAAAAATAATGTATGAGTTGGTAATCCAAATGGACATAGACTATTAAGAAACTCTTAATCTAACTAAAGGCCTATTAATCATATTTTTACGCACAATATTAAAAAGGATCGAAATCTTGAATTTTATTAACAATTTTTACCTTGAAAAGACTAAACGTAAATGGATAAAAAACGTGCAGGCAATATGAGCTCACTAACTCAGTTGATTCTGGTGTCTGGCCAGTTCAATAAGCCAGGGACCAATCAATCTTTTTGTAAACGACCTTTCATTGGTTCAGGTCAACCGCATGATTTAAACTATCCACTAAGAGTGAGTTATTGGCCGAGCAATAAAAAAAAAATGGGTAGGGGGTCAGTGCGGCACGGCGCTAGAGGATTGGTGGCTATTGTGAAGGTTTTGGAATGGAGTCAATCCACTGATGGATGTGAATCGTTTCCTGCGCGATATCTGCTGCCTCGTTTTTGCAGATCTGGCGGTGAACTTCCGTTCTTCTGATTCGGGCTAGGTTCTTGTTTTCCCTGACCACACAATGATGAAGTACCCACGGATGGACAAGATATATGGATAGGATTACAAAAAATCAAACACCGATTTTTATATATTAGCTAGTTACACTATATTTTTTTATAATGAGTAACCTTATATATTGTTTTTGCAGAAATAATTTTATGATATTGACGTTAACATTTTGTTTGAAACATTTTAGTGTCTATGAAAAATATATTCAACGTCATGTGAATATAATATTTAATTGTATATATTATATATAAATGAGAAAAAAATGTTGATAATGTCATAATGCAGTTTTTATTTATTATATTATTACTCTATGTTCTTAGGGCTTGAAAATATTGTAATGGCCATGAAACGGCACCCGTATAATTATTAATATTTTTGATTTATAAAAAATACTTTTTTTTAGGAGATATAATTGCTTTTCGTCCTTATTAATATCTTAACCTCCTTGTATAATAGCTATATATATATTTTTTTTAATTTTGAATAATTACAAGCTGCCTTACGCAAGGGCAATGAGTAATATAAATTGACAAAGACTCATTCATACAATATGTACAATGCCACTATAAATAGGTTTATAATTTTTTTTTTTTTTTTTTTTTTACCAACATTTTTTTCTGGTCCTGACACCAGCGCCACCTCCTCTATTCTAAATAGTATTTCTTTTGACCTTTATATAGAAATGTTCAAAAATTAGTTTTTTCTTTTCTTTTTTTTAATTTTTAGTTCTCACTAGTCTCTCAACTTCTTCGAGGCGTCTGAAAAGAAGATGACCTCGTAACCTTCTAATATAGAACTTTTACTACTCCTGATACTTTCCTAGCAACATTTGCCGATGGCACTGCTGTCCTTTCATCCCATCTAGGTCCCTTAATAGTTTCCTATAATCTCCAAACCCACTTATCACTGATTGAAGACTGGTATAACAGCTAATAAAAGTTAATGTATCGAAATGTACCCACGTAACTTTTACCCTCCGCCTCACATCCTGCCCTCCTGTTTATATTAACAATATTTCGCTGCCCATAGCTGACACAGTATGGTTTGGCTTCAAATTAGACAAAAGACTTACTTGGAACCCTCAAACTAGACTTAAAAGGCAAGAACTTAACAGACGCTTTAGCCAGTTGTACAGACTACTAAATAGGACATCCCAGCTCTCCACTGAAAACAAAATCCTCATATACAAAACCATCATTAAATCTATTTGGACCTATGGACTTGACTTGAACAAAACAATCGAATATCAAACGCATTTAATCCTTCCAAAAATAAATAAAGTCCTTCGTACTTTTGTAAATGCTCTATAGTATGTCTCCAACAAAACCTTACATAATGATCTCAACATACCTTTTGTTTGTGATCTCATACCCCTAAATTCTTCAAATTCCATCAAAATCTTTCCAACCATCCCAATCCACTTGCAAATTCACTATCCAGTTCCACGCATCCTTATAAGCCCCCCCGTAGATTAAAACGACAATGACCCCGAGATTTATTGTAAATATTTATTATTGGAGTGCTGGCAATGGTCAGCTTCTCTAATAAAATCCTGGGCGACTGTGCCATAGCGATCTCTCATAGCCTCCACTGGATTATACTAGTGACACAGTTGACAGAACAGCACTGGGAACTCTCTGTCCTCATAATTGGGGGGGGGCGGGAATTTTCGTAAATTTTGTATATAGAGTAAGAATGTAGTTAAGATTCTTTTTTTTTTTATTCTCAAGTTTTTTTCCTTTCATTTATTAGTTTCAATCATTACCTATTTTATATTATTATGTATTCTATTCAATTTTCATCTCTTGTATATTTTATTTTATTTCTTGTATATATTTTTTATTGTATTTCTTGTATTAATGAGTCTCTGTCATCCATATTACTCATTGCCCTTTAGTGCAGCTTGTAATTATCCAAATAAAAAGTTTTTCTAAACAAAAAAAATTCATTTTTCCACAAATTTACTGGATGTATAAGTACTACATAGTTGTAGATAAAAAGAAAAAGATAGTGAAAAAAAAAAATTAAGTTATTTATTTATTTTTTTAAAATCCAGACTCAGCCATAAATATATTGCTCTACACACCCCGAAACATGTTACAAATTATTCATAATATTGCATTAAAATAATAAATAGTAATAAATAAAAGAAATGCCTTTTTATAATTTCTATTTAATATATAATGCATCTAATTGCCCTTAAATATACTATAACCAACTATTAAGACCCTAAGATAAAATAATGTGTATAACTTTAGGTACGCATGATTTGCTCTTACTGGATTTTTTTTTTATTCAAATACCCCAGATGATTTGAAATGTAAAATCTTTGATTGTAAAGTAAGGCGGTGGTTACAGTCAGACAGTTTCTCAAATCAAACACACGAAAATAAATAACAATAAAAGCTAAACTTAACTGAATAATACACGTTAAAGTGGCATAAAATTGCAGATTATCAAAACAAAAGCGCCATCGGATCGTAATCGGATCTACAAAAAGCAGTCGCTGAAAAGCAAAGAGAACACCAGGATTTGACTGAAGATTTAAAGCCATTGGATTAAAGGATTGAAGAGATTTGGGATTTTCCCGATTAACGTCACTTACAATGGCTTGATCTCGGCGGGCACGGTTGATTTTATTCTGATGTAACTTTTTCAGAACTGAATTCAGTCCACCAGAATTGTTTTATAGATTCCTGTTAACGAGTCCACGTAAAAAAAAATTAATAATTTTAGCTTTGAAAGTTCGGATAAGTGATCATTAAGTTTGTGAATAAATATGCAATAAAAACTGAAAGATATGCATATCACGTGCAAATATGTATCAGGATCATGCTAAATCAGCAACATATGAAACATTAAGATCTTTATGGATAAGTTTATAATTGACAAAGTAAGGAGAATTGATGATTTTTCGGAGGATTTCGAAATGTAAGGATTGGATTCTAGAAGAATTGGTAGGTTAACTTCAGAGCTTAATTCTGTAAGTCTAAATAGGTCTAATTACTGCCATGTAAATGAGTTTCTTGTAATTAGACGGAAAATTTGAACGTTAGTCTAGTAAACGTTGAAGAAGACGAAAACGAACGTGTTTTTTGTCGTTTAAGTCTTGTAGATGGGTTACTTGGAATAGTCCTACTATAAAGTAAATAAATGATATTTTATGATTTATTACTTTTTTTATGAGTGATAAAAGCCAAAACGTTAGCTCTCCCTTAAATAAAGTCATCCTCTTTATATTGGGTATTTTTTTCCCATTTTGACCACAGCATTAGCTTAGACTTGGTACTCAATTAACCGAGCCATTTTTTATTTTTATTTCATTTTTTTTTTTACACAAAAGGGCCTTATAGACCACGCGAATATCATTTCCTCCCAACTCTGCCCCACCCCCCCTCTTTTTCTCCTCCCTCTTCTTCATTCTTTCAGACTGCATTCTTCTTTCTTCCTAGCTCCATACTATGACCTTTATTTTTCCCTATATCTATCCCTATCGAAACAGTCCTTACGTAAATTCCCCAATTTCCCCGTTTCTTTCTTCATCTGCCCGATGTACCCCCCAACCCCTTTATACCCCCACATTTTCCCAAAAATCTTCCTGTTTATTCTGCTCTGGTTCATTCTGACCATACGACCGTAGAAACGTAGCCTCCTTAACCTAATGTTCGTTTCCAGGTCATCCATTTCTCTGTATAATTCTCGGCCTCAGCCTATGTCCTTCCGGTAATTTTATTGGCCCATAAATTTTCCTCAAGAACCTCCTATCTACCAAAATTTTCCTTAAGCAAGGAAGAGAAGCGGTCTCCATTCCATAAAGAATAACAGCCTTGACAACCGTGTTGTGGTGTCTAATATTCGCTATTGAAAGACCCTTTTTACATTATAAGCTATGGTTTTATTTCATTTTATTATATATTGTTGTTTTTTTTTTTTAAATTTATGTAGTCGCATCAGGACATTAAGACCTAATAAACAGCAAAAACTTATTGTTGTTATTATTGCATGCGTAATAAGATATTATTTTTATATTAAATATATACATATATAAATATTTGTGTGTGTATTAAGTTTAATGTCCTTCTAATTTTTCTTATTTATTGCCCTGGCTATTTTGGATATTGATTAACTGATGTTTTGGTTATACAAGCCTATCTTGGTCCCAACCGCGACGGTTAATCGAGTTCCAAGTGTAATTAAAGTTTTCAACAATTTTGCAGGTAAAGGTAACTTATTGACTAATACACAGATTGTATTTATACGGAAATTTATATTTTTATTTATTTAAAGAAAAAAAAGAAAAAAAAAAAAAAAAAAGAGACCAATTATAAAATTTAACAAGTAAAATATTATAAATATTTTCACAATTAATAGGATTATTAGTTTATTATTTATTTATTTATTGCCTCTACCCTTCAGGGTCATTGGCAGTTCCTCTTCGATTTTTTATCCCTCCACTCCTATATTCGTCCATAAAAACTGATTGCCTTCAAGAAAACCATTAATGACTTCACTGATTTTTCATCGTTTTGTAAAATTTCTTGCAGTGTATTTGAAATTTGAAATTTTTCTCTTAGAGACGAAAACTGTGGACAATCAGCTAATACGTGTTTTACTGTCCTGGGTTCCTGACAGTTGACGCAGGTAGGGGGCTCCAAGCCGCGGAGAAGGTAGCCATGTGAGAATTCACAGTGGCCGATTCTCAGGCGGCACAAAATTGTTTCCTCCTTTTTCTAGATGTCCGATAGCTTGTTTCCCACTTTGCTGAGCAGTTCAGCTTTACTTCTAATAATTTAGATCTATTTATTTTCCACGTCTCATCCCACTTGGCTTGAATCGAGCTTCTCATATGTCTCACCCAGTCTTGCTTAGGAATAAGGTTGATGTTTTTAACAACATCTTCGTCACTAATTCTTGCTAACTGGGCAGCTGAATCCGCTCTTTCATTTCCACAAATACCACAGTGAGAAGGAACCCAAATAAAAATAATCGTATTGTTTTTCTCTTGAAGCCTCCATAAAAGCTCAATAATTTCTAAAATGATCACATGTTGAGACTGATTCTTCTTAATTGCCAGTAACACACTCATTGAGTCTGTGACAATTACTGATTTTTCATAATTAGCTTCCAGGCAGTGCAGAAGTGCTTCCCTGATGGCAGTTGCCTCTCCAGTGAAAACAGAGCATACTGGGGGCAACTTAAAGAGATTTACTTCATTTTCCGTCACCACTGCACAACCCACTGCTGAATTTTCACATTTTGAAGCGTCAGTGTATATGACTTTATGGTCCTGAAGCTTTTCTAAGAGAAGCAAAAAACTTTTATTTGATTCAATAGGAATCATATTACTTTTTTGATTTTCTTTAGTGAAATATCAATGCAGGCATTGTAATAACACCAACGTGGCTTTGTGATCTTTGGGTAGTGTTGAATATTATACAGGCTAGTACACAAATGGAGTTCAGATAGCAAGTTGAGTGCTCTTTGCTGATAATTGCATTCTGTTGCCATATTTTCGGAAAAAAATACATTTAACGGATGGTTTTCTAATGCTGATAATTTAGCTGCATATTTTGCAAAAAGATATTTTCTCCTCAATATCAAGGAAGGTTCTGCACTTTCTGCATATATGCTAAGAACAGGAGATGTTCTATAGGCACCCGTACATATCCTTAGAGCTGTATTGTGGACTACGTCAAGCATTCTTAGAATCGATGGTCGGGCAAAGTTAAAATTACTGAACCATAGTCCATTTTACTACGTAAAGTGGCTTGATAAATCTTCATTAGACACTGTCTATCAGCTCCCCAACTTGAATGCGAAAGGCATTTTAGCAGTCCCAATCCTTTTGAGCAACTATCCTTGATATACTTAATATGGTTGATCCAGCTGAGTCGCTTATCTAAATACAAACCCAAATACTTCCGGTTATCAATAAAGGCAACCCTAGTAGTACCCAAAGACAGTTGAGGGTTACGCGAGCAGCTTCTTAAACGGCATATATGCATCGCATTTGTTTTGGATGTTGATACAACAAAACCGCTTTTTTTTGCCCATTCATCGGCAGTGTTTAAAGCTTCTTGCAACTTCCATTCGATGAAATCAATAGATTTGCTTCGACTAAAGAGAAGGATGTCATCAGCATAGAGGACAATTTTTGCAGGCTTCGCAATGTTTGTTGCTAAGTCGTTTATAGCGATCAAGAACAGAGTGACACTAAGTGGCGAACCTTGCGGGGTACCATGTTTAGCAAGTAAGTTGATGAAAATGATTCTCCTACTCTTACACAAAACTTTCTTTCGTACAGGAAATTTTTGATATATTGGTAAATATAGCCTCTGAACTGCCAATCTCTTAAAATTTTTAGCAATCTTCCTCTCCACATTGTATCGTAGGCCTTTTCTAGGTCTAAAAATATAGTAATGAGGTGTTCCTTGTGAGAGAAAGCTTCTTCTGACTCGCTCTGTAGCAGCAGAATCGGATCGATGCATGAAAAGTTTTCTCTAAAGCCAAATTGAGAGGTTGAAAAATAAGCCTCTTTTTTCAATTATATCAACAAGTCTCCTATTGACCATCTTCTCTTGAATTTTCGATAGACATGAGCTAAGCGATATGGGACGAAAATCAGTTGGATGACAGCTGTTAGGCTTCTTAGGGATTGGTACTATAATGGAAGTTTTCCAAATTTTAGGGAAACTGCCACTTCTCCACAATTCGTTATACACATTTAGTAAGTAAGCCATTCCTTCGTGTGGTAGATGAGCTATCATTTCATAAGAAATGCCATCAATGCCAGGAGCAGATCCTTTTTTGTACTTTTGAATGGTAGATTCCAGTTCCTTCCGACTAAAAGGAGCATTAAAGGCTTCACCAAGGTCAGCTATGTTTTGGTCTTCATTGCTACAATTATCTTCATCATATGACCCTGCATCATTGTTGGGAACGGATGAGACTTTATAAAAATAATTACCTAGTAGATCTGCGATATTAATTGGATTAGTTATTACTTTTCCTTCTGATATTACTCCTGCTATATCGTTTTTGTGCCTAATTCCTCGTATGGACCTTATTTTGTTCCACATTTCTTTAGATGAAATAGCACTATTTATGGATGAGACGTAGTTCTCCATGATAACTTTTTGCTGTCTTTGATAATTCGATTGGCTACAGCTCTCAATCTTTTAAATTCTATTGCGTTCTCCAGAGTCCTGCATTTCCTTAATTTATTGAGCGCGCGTTTTTTTTTTTCCCTTATGGCTTGCTCACATCGATGATTCCACCATGGAACTCTTTTTGCCAATTGTCTTTTGGTTTTTGCAGGAATGTTCTGGTGAGCTGCTTGCATAATTATACGAACGAATTCATCAACCTGAGCGTCAATGCTATTTTCTCTGTCTTCCAGCCCATTTATGCCTGCAATTACCGATTTATGATATTCGTCCCAATTCGCTGCTTGATATTTCCAGTGGAGCTGTAATGGCTGTGAAGATATCAAAGTCTTTCCCATCTTAATAACTATTGGGAAGTGATCGCTTCCGTATAAATGGGGTTTTGTTTCCCAAATAACATTTGGTGCTAACCTGACATCAGCAATACTCAGGTCAATAGCGGAGAACTTGTTACTCTTCGAACAGAAGTGTGTATGTTCTCCTGTGTTAAGAAGAGTAGCTGTCTGATGTCTCTCTAAAAAATCAACAATCTTCTGACCTCTGTGATTCACATCGGCTAATGTGGATCCCCACATTGTGCTGTTAGCGTTTAAGTCACCAAGGAGAAGGTAGGGTCTAGGAAGCTGATTTGTTATTTCCTCCATATCTTCTACAGACAAATATACTGCTTGGGGAATATATATGTTGCATATTGTTATTTTAGTCTTATCAGCAAAATGGATTCTTATGCTAAGGCCTCTAGAGGAGTAGTTAATGTAATCTCTTCAGAAAAAATATCCTCCCTAACAGAGGTAGAGACACCACCCCATGATCTTTCAAGGCATATTCTATCTTTTCTATATGATCGGTATCCTTTTATTAGCATATGATTACTTTCATTTAAATGGGTTTTCTTGAATGCAAAAGCACAGTGGATTCTCTTCAGCTATTAATTTCTGAACGTATTCTAAGTGGCGGAAAAATCCGTTACAGTTCCATTGTATTATTGATTCCATTTTCGAAAATTATATTTTTCATACCACTGGTATCACCTATGACAAAAGATGCTGTATCTTCAGTCTCGGATACACAATTAGATGTAAACGTAAGAGACTTAATGATTTTCGAAAATCTAATTTTCATACCTCTATGTGTTATTTGGTTTCTGAGTTCTTGAAACATTCTTAGTAGACCTGGATGTTGTTCGTGAATTGCGAGGAGATGTTGTTTATTGTGGAGCTATCTTCACCCTGGGCCATGTCAATGAAGAGGCAGAGCTTTTCAAAAGTTAAAGGGTAATCCTCTTTCATCAGGTGGCGAAAAGGCTCCATGAACTCCTTTGTACCTTGCTTATTTTTAGCTCTGGTTTCGTTAACAACATTATTTTTAGTCTCTTCTATCGTTGAAACTCTTTTATGCTTGTCAGTAAGAGGTGTCTGTTTTTTATTTCAGTCAAATTTAATTTCTTCAAGGGGATATTCTCTGTCGTATTTGGTTGTTTATCAGAAGATACTTTACGTGCAATACTGTCTGTTTGTTTTCCAGTGTTAGGTCGGGTTTCTGTCTTATTAACACGGTTAATTGATTTTTCTTTATTAATTGTCCCTTTTTTTTTTTTGTAAAATAATGTTGTTTTCCCTTTTTGCTTTTGGTCGTTCATTTTCTTTTATGTTTGAGTTGTTGAGTAATTTCGAAGTATCTTTAACTAATATAACCTCCTGGTTATAATTAGTCTTACATTCGTTGGTTTTGGTCAAGTTTGTTAAATGTACTGTCCTTTCCCTATTAAGATCTTCCAAATCGCCTGATTTGGGAGAATGTCCAGCAGAGTGCCCTACAGAAGCCGATAGAATTTTTGTATTTTTTTCTGTAGAAACACAGCGAGGAGTTAAAAGTCCCTCTTTGTTGGTTTCAATGTGAGTATTGATTTTATTTAATGAGTCTATTTGGAAAGAATCATTTTCAACTGATATGTTAGTAATTAGGTTCTGTTTTATAGAGTGATCTATGGGATGTTCTAATATATTTCCTACTGTTTCGGAAACCTGATGAGTTGGAACTGTACCAGTTTGTAAAATGGAATCAACTTTATGCGTCCCACCAGAAATGTCTGATTCAGGGCAATCTATAGCAAAGTGTCCAGGCTTTTTTACAAACGTAACATATCAGGATATCTTCAGATAGAAAGATGCGGAAGTTAATACCTTCATTTGAAATTTCAATCGATTTGGGTAACCTTAATACGTCCTCTTGAGCAATGACACACTTGCCTCCGGAAGCTCAAAAAAAAAAAAAATAGACTAGTTTTGGGGCCTTGATAGCCTCCTCTTAAAGAAGTTACAGACGACAGTAATTTTATGCCTATTTTTTTTAGTTCATATTCTATAGCTGAATGAGGGAGGCTAGGGCATCCATTCGATATAATAATGCGCTTTGCGGGATTCACTAAACGCCTTACGGGAACGTGAATGCTCTCCGATAATTAAACTATCATGTGTAGATAGCAATTGATCGACTTGATCTTTATTGCTTAGATGTACACAGAATCGATTATTAGAATACGTGAAGCGTATTTTATACTTAAAGGATATATTTGCATAGTTAACACTGTTGATTAAAAATTTTAAATTAAATTTATGAACTACAGATTATTTAATATAAACTATACTTAAATTATTATCTAGCTGTACTCATAAAATATCCTAAAACAAACAAAACTATGTAAAAAACAATATTGATATAAGTAACTTCAACTACTTACGGAACATAGGGGAACACTTAGAGATAAACTCTGGTTTATTGTATTATGTTGTTGTATAAGTTGCCATATCAGATTAGAAATCCTTGTCAAAACACTGGGATGTCCATATTCCTTCACGAAATACTAGCACATTCTTAACAGATATCTTCTAAAGATAAGGAAACACAACTTGCTCCCCATTCTATTCCCAACTTGCTACCTGTTCATATTCCATATAACCAACCCTCAGAGGCGTCTGAAAAGATGGCCTCCTGACATACTAATATAGAACTTTTACTGATGTTTATCAGTCTGTAGTTGCTTTACAAGCAATCGGAAACGTCATTTACAAGATGTATTTTTATTTTATTATACAATTTTAAATTTTAATAAAGGAAAAAAAAAAAGGATTGGATCCATCAAACTGATCAACCAGCTAACTAACTAAAAGCTTCACTTGCAAATGCCTGTTCATATGCCTGATGGTGTGGAGTATATTTTTTCATTTTTCAATAAACCAATGAATGCTCTCTCTTAAGGGTTTAATAAAAAAGGCAATATATAAAATATTTTAAAACTGAGGCTAGTTTTCACGATAGGAGCTGTTCATATTTCAAGAACGATAAATTAATATAGGGATGAATATTCATTTATCGCTCTTTTATATTGGTATTTTTTTTACTGATAAAAATTTTATTTTAAAAATTACATCTCTACATCATTCCTTTATTCATAACGAATGTATACTATTTATAAGAAAAAAAAATAATCCTACACATAAAACTATGTTTATGTCCATTTGATTCTATGAGTAAAAACCATTGCCTACAAAAATAATCATAATAACAATCAAAACGGATTTGTAAACAAAATTCAAATAATATATTTATTTAATCTATTTACTACAGAATTGTTTAAATAGTACGTACAGGAAGTGTTTGGTATATTTTGTATAGGGATTTCCAATCCGATTGTCTTTCGTAAACAATGGTTATTTTCAATGGTCTTCGGCAGAGACTAACACAAATACTAACAGGTGAGATGTAGGCCTGTCCAGCTCTAATTCAAACATACAAATAAACTCTGAGCTGCCTCATTTGAGAGCTAAATTTAAATTAAATAAGGCCTAATTCGAAATTAAATATTCCGCACATGTATGTTTTCTAAAGTGATGTATTTAAAGAAAAAGAGAAATTTCAGAATATTTCTACGAATATATTATAACTTTAACAAGATAGCTTCTAATCTAGATGTTAGAGCGTGATTATATTTATGTCTGAAATGATCGAAAAAAAAAAAAAAAAAAAAAAAGTATACAATTTCAAAGAAATACTACAACAATGATAAATCATTCGTGAAGTGAGTCTGCTATGTGCAAGTGAGTCCTATATTTAAAAATAAAGGAAACAGCGATTTATTTCTGTAGGTGGTGACACAGTGACATACTGAAAGACCTTTCCTAAATCCCGTTACATTGACCACGACCTTACAACAGAAGACCATTGATGAATAAAACAGACCTCAGGTGGAGGAGACATCTCCTAAACAACTGGGAGGTGGGCAGGTTGTGGCTGGAGTTGGGAATCCCAGCACGGCCCGCCGCAAGCCACCTGAATAACAATTCGGTGGGGCTGGAGAGGGGGGAAGGTCTTGGTATCCTCTCTTCGGCGTAGTCTTACCTCCAAGAAGAGTCAAATTACCCAAAAATTAGTAAGGGGAAAAATATTAAAGTTTTCAAACTTGGAATCGTTACTGATTAGAGTGTCCTATACAACATGCTAAGAGTCCTTAATGTTAGGGAGGGGTGGGCGGAAGGGAAAGGAGTCACTTTAAGTTTTTTTACATTTTTCTTGAATACCTCAGAACTACCACTAAACCACTAAACCATCCAATTTATCTCTAACCAATCCTTACAATCCAAAATTCTTCAAAAAATCCTAAATGCTCCTCATATAATATAATAAACTTATCCGTAGAAATCTTAATGTTCCATATGTTGCTGAGATAGCCTAAACCGGATACCAATCTTTTCATAGTAAGCTACATAATCACTCAAATCCACTAGTTCCTCAACTTGCTTCCTACTCCAGTCCAGATAATCCTCCGAGGCGTCAGAAAAGAAAATGGCCTAGAGCTATTCTAGTGTAGAATTGCTACTGATCAGTAGTTCTTTTCAAGTTATGACATGTTATTAAATTAATATAAAATAAAATAAATTAGTAATATTTTTCAAGATCTTAAAGTACTCATTCTCTAATTATTTCTCTCCCCCCCCTCTCTCTCTCTCTCTCTCTCTCTCTCTCTCTCTCTCTCTCTCTCTCTCTCTCTCTCTCTCTCTCATCTCTCTCTCTCTCTCTCTCTCTCTCTCTCTCTCTCTCTCTCTCTCTCTCTCTCTCTCTCTCTCTCTCTCTCTCTCTCTCTCTCTCTCTCTCTCTCTTACTCACTCTCACTCTCTCTATCTCTCTCTCTTCTCTCTCTCTCTCCATCTCTCTCTCTCTCTCTCTCTCTCTCTAGAAGAGGTAAAGGTCGATTCTTTTGAATATGAATGAATTCAAGTATTGCGAAAGTAAGGTATCAGGCTTCTGCCAGCCCATCATTACACCTGTTTCACTCCTTCTTGAAAAGGACTGAGTCGTCAGTCAGTGCAAGTTGCAAAAATATCGCTATTTCCTGATAATGAACTGCTGAACATTGTAGTAGTTTCACAAGAAAAACAACAACAGCAAAAGGATATAAACATTTACAGGTATATTAAGCATGGAACAAGAAACTGTCTGAGAATTCGCTTATGTTGCTTTTGAGTAACTGATTTCGGCAAACAATAGTTTAAAACATCAAAAAGTACCGGATTTTTTTTTTATTATTATTTTTTTTTAAGCCTCCGATTTTATTTATATTTATTCATAAAAAGCAAATATTAGGGGAAACGATGATCTTTTCTCTGCTTTTCGGCATTTTAAGACGTACTTCTACTCTGCCATCTCTGGAGGGTCATTGGGCCAACTGAGGTACTCTGTCTACGTGTCGAGTGTGGAAGAAACACTGCCGGCTATGGTGGTCATCGGGTCAGTCCGTAAGGTCTGAACCCCTTCCCTCGGCCTAACTAAGGAGATTGTGCCTTGCCACCTCCCAGGCCAGGGATAATTTGGCGGATGATTTTGCTTTAATCTTATTAAGATTTAGTAATTCATTTCAGAAAAACGGGAATGTGAACTCTGAAATATACAAAATAAGTATAAAAAAAAAATTTCTGTGAGAGAAGATATATTAATAAAATTATTTAGATGATTGGGAAAATGCTTCATTCATATTCGAAGAATAATATTTTATGAATTAAGGACTGGTTACTATCAAGGCATCTTCACGGGTATGTAGTGAGTCTCAATTATACATACCGCTTAATTGGAAGTTTGAACAATGCTGTGAAGGTCGGTTTAATCAAATACAATTCATATTCACGTAATGTTTTTTTTTTTTTAATTTTTTTTTTAATTTTAAAATAATGATTATTTACCACCTAACACCTAATAAGAATTAAATAAATGACAATAATATTCCAAGCATTTTAATTGTTCCGAGCTTAAAAAAAGAAACCTTTTCCAAGAACAAGAACAATACAAGATATTGGTCAAGAACTACTTTACTGTGATCAGGATAACATTATTGGATAGGGAGTGTCCTTCGGCAGAATAGCCCTATAGCCCTGGACATGTCGAAGGGCAGAGCGATATTGGAAAAGAAAGATGGATGGGTCAAGGATAGTTGTGTGTGCCCTTCGTAGCAAATGTTGTCTGGAATACAAGCAATGTCCTCCTCGCTCCACTGCAATGTCGTTTTGGTTTGATCACGGTCCAACTTACCGCTGAAATCGAATGATCTATTGTGGTGTTAGTAAATCCCATCTTTCCGTAAATATGTAGCTTCATAAAAACTACGAATCGTCCACTTTTATTCCTTAACTAATTTTTATGTTTCATTTATTAAATTCTTGGAAAAAAGAGTGCTTTGTAATTCATTCGGAGTTTAAACGTTTGACTCGTAATTTAGGGTTGATGAATTAATTGCCACTTCTATTGGGATTATTTTATTAGAATACTAGTTTCAAATGCTAAACATTCATCTCCAGTTCTAAAACATACAAAATTTTCAATCCATCAGTACTATGTTACAAGGATTATATACACTCAAGTTTTCAAAAATATAAGAAAAGAAATCAAACATTGGTACACACCTCAGAAGATCTAAGAGATATCTGAAATATATTCATCGTAGGAAGGGGAAAGAGGCAGGTAGGTCAAATTTATTTGGGGTTTAGTGTGAAGTGTCTTTAGGCGAAGGGGATAAAGTAGACCCTTTCCAAAAAAAAAAGCGGTGTATACGAACTAAACTGTTATGATTGTGAAGCAAAAATACACAGGAAAAACTGGACAATCGGTAAATCTGAGAGTAAAAGAACATATAAGAGCACACAATAATTTCCCAAAATTCCAATTTATTATGAATCTAAATGAAAATAACCATAAATTTAATACAGACTCGGGAGTAAAAATAATACATTACGCAGAAAATAGCCAAAAATTAAATATTTATGAATCCCTAGAAATAATAAGTCGTTTAAATCCGATCCAGATTATTATTTAAATAAGCAGATAACCCCCCCCCCCAAAAAATGACCATACCTGCCCCCTTCCCCTTCCTACAATGGATATATTTCAGATATCTCTCAGATATCTTTAGGTGAGTACCAATGTTTGATTTCTTGTCTTACATTTTTGAAAACTTTAGTATGTATAATCCATGTAACATAGTATGTGTTAAAAGTTTTGTATGTTTTAGAACTGAAGGTAAATGTTTAGCATTCGAAACTAGTATTCTAATAAAATTATCCCAACAGAAGTGGCAATGGATTCATTAATCTTAATTGTATTGATCCTTCTATATCATCAAGCGTACCTCAAGTGACTCGGAAATGTTAAAGTAGTCTATAACGAAGAGCAATTTCTTGTCGAGTAAATCTTGGATGTGGATTCCAAGAAAGACGTTTGACCAGATTGAGTCCTAGGTAGCGGATCTGTTCAAGAGAGATCAAATGAAATCTTAAAGATAATCTTGCCCTACCAATAATTCTAACATATTTTAAAATTGATAAGCTTTTTTTGCACCGACACCATTTGGGAAATTCATAGAATCAATTTACATATTGCAAGGATAGCAAGGGATAGATTTGTGAAAAAGGCATGGTTAAACTGAAAAGCAAAAAGTGGTGTTGTAGGAAATACAGGTGATTAATTTGACAGTGAGCTGTCCGTATGAAAGGGAAGGAAAAAGAAATAAAACGGCCCCTGTCCCGACCCCTACGCTCTTTTTAATGAGATATAAGCCGCAAAGCGTTCTCTCTAGCGTCTCTCTTTTTGAAACTGATTCTAACCTGCGATATTCAGGTGTACATTGAAGCGAATGGTGAGTGTGCGGTGTACATCTCCAGGTTTTACTACAAAATATATATTTTTTTTATATATCAATTTATTGAAATTTACAACTACAAATATAAACATCAAGTAAATGATCTGATAACGATTACAATAACATATCAAAACTACAGTAGAAGTTCTCTAGGCCATGTTCTCTTCAGACGCCTCGGAGGTTTACCGGGAATGGAGTGGAAAGCAAGTTGAGAAACTAATGGATTTGAGTGGTTATGGAGTTTACTATGGAAGGATATGCATCTGGTTTGGGCTAACTCAGCAACATATGGAACGTTAAGGTCTTCATGGATAAGTTTATTGGTGACAAAGTAAGGGGCATTTAGAATTTTTCGAAGGTTTTGGTATGGATAAGGATACGAGATGAATTAGTTGTTTTGTAGAACCCCAAAGCTCAACTCCATACATCTAAAAGGTCTAATCATAGTCATGTAAATAAGTCTTTTGTAATTAATTGGGAGGTTTGAGCGTTTGTTCAGTAAATGTTGAAGTAGTCTATAATGACGAGCAGTTTCTTGTTGCTTTATTGCTAGCCTTGGCTACAAAATTAATCTTAAAGAATAAGTAATTTTAAAAAATAAGTAGAAGACTTAGGAAATTCGAAGGTTCGATGCGGTCATCACCAACCTCTGATTTCATACCTCCTTCCAACCCTAACATCAAAATCCTAATTCCCAAGATAGCTCTATACAATGCTTCCATCTATGACTCGTTATACCCATCGGATGTTTACACAGCACAGTGGTCCGCATTACAATTCCAGCTGATAAAAAATAGGAAACGTCTGTCACATATTTAAATTCGGACAGAAGATATTCTGAGGAAGTGGTAACTTTTTTCTGATTGCTGAACAAAGGGAAAATATGGAGTAGAGTAAACAAATCATTTTTTTTTTTTTTTTTTTTTTTTTCCTTTCATAATTTAGGAAAGAAAAACTATTTCAAATAGTTTCTTTTAAGAAAAACATGGTTTAAGTGATTTAAATGTTCAATTAAAAAAGGAAAGAATAAAAATATCTGTAAAGTTGTTATAATCATGTTTTTTTATTAAATTATAGTTTTTTTAAAGCAATTTATTTAAAATTTACAACTTTATACAATATAATTTAAAATACATCAAGTAAATGTGGCGATACTGAAAAAAAAAAAAAAAAGGCATGTCATAGCTTGTAAGAACCAACCATTGGTAACACTTATAAAGTTCTGTGTAAAGAACTTATAAAGTTGATTTAAATGGTTATGGAAATTACTATGAAAGATAGGTTTTTTGGACTAAATCAACAACATATGGTACTTTAAGAACTTTATGGATAACTTTGTTTGTGGCAAAATTAAAAGCACTCAGGATTTTTGAAGGATTCGGATTGTAAGGATTGATACGAGACGATTGGTGGGTTTTGGTGGAGCCCTAAAGCTCAACTCTTTATTTTCCAAATGTGTTTAATTTACTAGGAATCGGATTCGTATGTATTTACATATATTTTTTTCAGGCATTTTTTCAGACGTTTTTCAACTAGAAGAGTGTCATACTGACACTTTTCAAGCCGTTGAGCCTACTTTTATTTCACATATTTCCACATATTTGGATGTTATTGCATATTTATAAATAATATTTAAAAATCGAAATAAATACATATTTCCACATATTTAATCAAAATAAGTACACATTTCCACATATTTTTCATTTTGGGCATATTTTCATAGTTTAGAGGTGGTTGACAGGGACTATGAACCACCGACTGTAGGGCTGTGAATCGCAGTGGGTACAATAGTTCAGTTAAATATGACTCCAAAAGGATGTTTTAAAAAAAATAAAAATGCCGATCTTTTATTCTTAACGAATTTTCATGTTTTTTTGGGGTTGCTGAACTGCCGAATCTGAACCCGACTCTGACCACCTAACACCACCTACCACCCAGCAGCGATCGGCTGATTATTTAAAATAGCAAAAAACGTCCAAAATGCCAGTTAATTTCGTTTTTACTTATAACTCGAAAACGAAAGCTTTTTTCGACAAAAGGTCTGCAAATATTAATATTTGCTCGAAACCAGAACCTACGAAATGAATAAACTCCAAAATTGGACCATTCTTCGCGAAGTTATGGTCTCGGGAAAAATGAAGAAATTGGCCAACTTGCGGCTTAATTCCGACACCTGTCCAATCCCAAACCCTTTCTTTTTTTTTTTTTTATCTCAAAGCTGGTTAAATTTACTATTAGATCCTATATAGTTATATTCAATCTCGTGAAACACCCCACGCTAGCAAGTTAAACTGTGTGTTTTGACAATTATGCGAAGTTAGGTGGGCTGGGCTTAGGTATTTCATGGGATTTAATCCGTAAATACCATATATAAGCACCAAATTGTAAATTTAATCAACTTTGAGATCAAAAAAAGAAATTTGATATCGGACAAATAGTTTTTGGAGTTATAGTAAAAAATATCCTTAAAAAACGTGTGATTGTGTAGACCTAATTTAAGCTTGATATATGACGCCTAATAGTATTTTTAACTAACTTTTAGAAGAAAAGAGTAATTTTGGATCTGACTAATAGTTTTGGAGATTATAGCCTAGAGTACGACAGATCATCGTCGATTTACGTTCCAACATTTGAAATTTCATTTGGTTGCAAACAATTTCGCAGAGAGAAGTTTTAAAAATTGAAAATTTAACACATGTTTTATTATTATATACTGTGAAAATGTTCATTTGATGTATAAATCATTATAACTTTGTTCCTAATAATTATTAAAAGTTGTAAGAAAATGCTTTTGTTTCTAATAATTACTATGAATTGTAAAAGTATTCTTTTGTTATACGAGGTGTGATCAAAAAGTTCCAGGACTTTTTATATACTATGGGAATGCAATGTCTCACAGCGATGCGGTTGGCAGCATTGTATTGCCTGACTCAACAGAACACAGCTGTGTTTGCAGATCAATCATAACATCACTGAAAGTAACATTAGCACAGTTTGTTTGAGGTTAGTTTTATAGAGTTTTGCTATTTTATGAAACGAATGTGAAAGAAGAGTCAGCAACGTGTTTTTTGTGTGTGAAGTTTTGTGTGGTGAAACTGAACAAAACGTTTTCTGAAACCTTTTTTGATGTTACAAGAGGCTTTTGGTGAAGAATGTCTAAGCCGATCATGCTGCCATCAGTGGTCAAGAGGTTTTAAAGAAAGCACGCCAAGTCAAATCAAATGTGAAGGTCATGCTTACGGTTTTCTTTGACTGTAAAGGTGTTGTCTACTATGAACTCCTTCCACAAGGTCAAACAATTAATCGTTTTATTTATCTTGAAACCCTCAGAAATTGCGTAATGTTGTGAAAAGAAAGAGACCTGAGCTGTGGCAAAGTGGTGATTGGGTCCTTCACCATGACAATGCTCCTGTTCACTCTTCATTAGTTATCGGTAACTTTTGTGTAAAAAACGCAATGACTGTCATTCCTCAGCCCCCCTACTCACCTGACCTGGCTCCACCCGACTTTTTTCTTTTCCCGAAGCTCAAGAGACACCTTGAGCGACAAGGACGAAGATTTCAAACAGTTGACGAAATTAAAGAAAAAACAACGGAGCTGCTAAACACCTTTACAAAAGAAGAGTTTTCTGGGGCTTTTGATCAGTGGAAACACCGGTGGGAAAAGTGTGTATCTTCCCAAGAGGAGTACTTCGAAGGAGACAAATTTTAATAACCTATGATGTAGGTTGTATGAATAAATGTATAAAAATTCAGTCCTGGAACTTTTTGATCACACCTCGTATATATCATTATAACTTGAAAAAAAAAAAAAAAAATTCCATTTTCATAAAAAAAGTGTCCATTTACTTAAATATTTCTGAAAATATTTTAAGAAAATCACATATTTAACGTAAATAAATGCATATTTTAATTAAATATTTGGCATTTTTAAATCACATAAAAATCCGATCCCCTCTTAATTACTGTCAAGTATATAAGTCTCTTGTAATTAAGCAGAAGTTTTGAATTTTGTCTGATAATTGTCAAAAAACAAATGGCAGAGTAAATTGAAATGTCAATTTCCATCGACGAATTCAATTTTCCTGCCAAAAGTATTCCTTGCTCGATGCTGGGAAAAGTGGGCAATGATTCAGCATATTGAATAATTGTTAGTGTTCATACAATTGAAAGTTTTGATTAATTAATTCTATACTAATTACCCGTTGCGTAGTCATATTTGAAATGTCTGTTCATTTCTCTTTCCTCTTCCTTCTGGGTATGGATGGTATTCTACATAAAATAGTAGATGTGGCACAATACACAATTAAGTAAAAAGTATAAAAATATATAATTAAAAATTTAATAACATTTAATACTGAAGGAGATTCAAGCCTAGAATACTAACCTACGTAATTTTTTTCTCATTGAGTACAGAGAAACGCATGTCGCCATTTTGGAACTGTCGCTAAGCGCCACATGGAGCCAGGTATTCTTGCCCCATTTAGTTTTTTTCAACCTGCGATCGACAATTGACGGGGTTCTAATTATAATTATTAAATTCATTTACTTTTTCCTAAATGCCGAATAATTTTTAAAACTAAAAGGTAGTTGATCGAATCGGTGCTAAAGTGTGATTACTGACCACATCACTTCCTAGTACAATTGTATATGTACTCGAAAGAATACTTCGTTACCAAGTACCGAACTTAAGACCTTTCTTTTAAGATATCTCCGACAACTAAAATTGAATTCACGTTTAATTACAATTTTATTTGTTTAATATTTATTTCTTAATAATAACATGCTAGTTACTTATTAGTGCACAAACTCCGAACATCTGAAATCATAGAAACTTATCCAATTAGAAAAGTCATTACT